>OX376225.1:11176452-11864318 GCA_947364205.1 Agrochola lota
AATTTGTACTAGCAAAGTAGTAAACTCTTCGTACGTAAGCCTTTGTTCCCCAAGGACGCGTTTTAGGTGGTGTTTCATACTCTTGACTGCAGCTTCCCATAGTCCTCCCGCTGTGGGCCAAGATGGTGCGTTAAAGTGCCATTCCATACCTTTTTCGGAAGTGTTGTTGATGAGGTCGTCGTTAACTAGAAGCTGCAGTGCCTCCTGGCGTTCTTTGGCTAGAGCTCTTGCTGCTCCGACAAAGTTCGTTCCGTTGTCACTGTAGATATGTTTTGGTGTTCCTCGTCGTGCGCATAGCCGCTTCAATGCTGCGAGGAATGTTATCGTGCTGAGATCTGACACCAGCTCCAGGTGGATGGCTTTTGTGCATAAACAAATGAAAATCGCGATGTAGGCTTTAACTGTTTTAATGCCGCGACCTTTGTTAGCCTTTATTTCAACGTGTCCCGTGAAATCCACGCCCGTGTGTGTAAATGGCCTTGAAGGTGTAACTCGAGGCGTTGGTAAGTGTGCCATTTGTTGATTGCTGCGTTGCGTTTTGTAGCGGTGGCAGGTGACACATTTGTTGAGTTGCTTCTTGATTGGTTTCATGCCGCCAAGTATCCAATATTTGTTACGAAGGTTTCCCAAAGTAAGCCTGGCACCGCCGTGGAGAGTATTCTTGTGGGCTTGGTCAATCAGGAGGTCTGATAACTTGTGTTTGTTTGGTAAAATTATTGGATGTTTTTGGGAGTCGTTTAACTTAGCATGTTCAAGTCTTCCTCCCACTCGAAGAATACCTTGTGCGTCTAGCATTGGGCTTAAACTCAACAGTTTGCTTGTAGCCCGTACCTTGTTATGTTTGTGTAGGTATGCTATTTCATCGCCAAATGTATTGTTGTATGTAGTTCCCGAACCACCAAATGTTGATGTTTCCCACGGCGATCGCAGGGTCCGAAGGAATCTCTCCGTACGATATTGTGCGCCTTCTCAATCTGACTGGGGCGATCCGCTTGTGGAAGACCAGTCAAACCGATTCGCTATCGTAAGTCGAAACACTTCGTACCTGTGCGACTTGCAGGACTGTTTGCTCCAGTAGTGGCGATCCGGCTCGAAGGACCATAAATGTACGGGCAGCAGCTCCGCACACTGAGATGTAGGATGTAGGTGGATGAATCACTCGGGATGTGTACAGGAAATAAAATCACTGTTTTGTGTCCGATAATGATTGACCATTTATTTAATAAAACAACGAATTATATAATGCCAAAAGTAGGTGGCTTGTGGCGGGCGTAATAGCTTAGTCAGCGAATGTACATAAATCGGTGAATTAGCAACTGCTTGATCAGGTAAAAACTAAAACAATAAATATCATGTGGCGATGCTCGTACAATTATTTTATCTTATTATAATTTGTATGATTAGGTACTGGCTACTAATGTCGCCATTGTAGCGGCACGTTGTTTATATCATTAGCTACATAATATACAACAAAGTCCCCCCGCCGACATCGAAGGGAAAACTGTTACCATGGATTCAGTACATGATACTGAACCCCACTGCGTTGAAATATATCGTCGGTTATTAAAAAAAAACCTGCTGGTTCATCGAAACAATACCTACGCGTTCAAAATGGTTCAGAATCATGTACTGAATCCATGGTAACACGCTTCGCGTAATCATGTACTGAATCCATGGTAACACGCTTCGCGTCGACGTCCCGACATTCTGTATATTTTTTTTTTCAGAATTCTCCTCCTATTTTATGGTCTTACACTTGTGTTTATAAAATAAATACTGTTTTTTTGAAAAATGTCTAGTTTTTATTTCATAGTCTATAACTAACATTTTAATTAAAAATGTTAGTTAATCCGATAAAATAACTCATAAAGCTTTTAGACATAATAAACAGAATCCAAATCGAGCCAATAACATCGCAAACGCTACTCAAAAAAAAAAAAATTGAATAACATGATAAATATTAAAGATAGACCCCCATTTTAATGTTAATTTTCGATAACTTTTCTAAAATATTTATTCAGAAAAATAGGGGCGGGCACATGCCCATGAGCCACTTTGTATAGTAGCCTAGAGCGTTTTTGAGTAGGTAAGCATGTGAAGAGCAACAAGTTCATAGCTAGAGTAGGTGCGGTATGATGAAATAACACCGAATATATATATATATATTTTTTTTTTTAAACGTTGCCCCACACTAAGAATTTCTTCCTGTATCGTGGGTGCGTTTACAAACATAGAAACTCACAAACACTAAACACCCAGACCCGGAACAACTACTTGCAGATCATACAAATATTTGTTCCATGCGGGGATCGAACCCGCGACACGTTGCGCAGCAGTCGATCGCTCAGCCACTGCGCCAACCGTGTCGTCTCATATTTCAGATAGGTGCGAGCCCTGTGGTCAGATTTCCAAAATTGACAATAAATAACGTGATCTGCAGTGCCGCCACCGTTTATTTTCATATGATCGTGTGAGGCCTGGCACATAAGATCCTATCCCGCTAGTAAAATGCACTCTTGATAAAAGCAACTATTCGAGCAAGTGTGTTGAAAATCTCATTAACTGAGAATGTTTCCTCCCTTTGGGCAAAAACCTAGATTCGCGCCTGGAACTTATGTAGGTAGGTACTTAGCCTGCGATACAATAGCGAACTTTCTTTCCGGATCAAATACGAACGCTAGGTACTTCCTATGACACCGAAACTCAACAATGAGTCAATCACACGGAACAGTTAAAATATTCATAGCTTTAAAGCGGAGGCGTAATTGATTTTAACTTTGACGCATTCAGTCCTGCGCCGGCGTCGCACTCACCAGATGAAAGTGATACGACGCCATTCAATATACCTACAGGGTCAAATTAAATTAACACTACCAGCAGCCGTAGACCCCGTAGTCAGCTATATCTGCCTACCACATAAAAGAAAATATGAGTAAAAACATCTTTTATTTTATACGTCTGCAACCATTGGGCGGCTTTAAAACTCTGACACCAGGTTAGTCACTAACCACACGAAAAGAAGAAGAGACGTCTGCGAAGTTTTGTCAGCTTATTTAATTTGACCCTGAATACTTGGCCGTGACTGAAATGTCATGTTACCTCCAAGACATAACACTTACTGGTAGGGAGGTTTGTTACAATTGATTTCAAGTAATAATAGTTAAAACATAACCCTCCTTTAGGGCTTCGCCTCAGTCTGGTAAAAAATAAACCAAACCGACGTAAGGAGGTGCATGTTTAAGGCGGGTGTACACCTGCGCACGCGCACGAACAGTGCGGTTCGCGTGCATCTTAGGAACATA
This sequence comes from Agrochola lota, assembly GCA_947364205.1. Lineage (NCBI taxonomy): Eukaryota > Metazoa > Arthropoda > Insecta > Lepidoptera > Noctuidae > Agrochola > Agrochola lota. The sequence goes on from OX376225.1 coordinate 11,179,755, forward strand.
TCTCGCGGACACGAACAGTACGGTTGTCGTGCATTTTAGGACACCTTCACTTCACGCTTCGTGCGCATGAGCTTCAATTGCGCAGGTGTGAATTCTTACACGCGAACCATTTGCAACATGCGCGCGCGCGTAGAATGTGACGCGTCCATAGTCATTCGAGGTGCCTAGAATGCACGGTTCGTGCGCGTGCGCTGGTGTGGCCCGCCTTAAAAAGTTCTATAGGCATTAAGGGATAATAGTTGCTGGAATAACGTTCTCGAAAATTTTAGACTAGTATCTAGATACCAATAGGTATACGCAAAGGACAAGCGGTCTGATGCGGTATGATTGTATCATTGATGCAGCTGCTAAGGCAGGATAATAGAAACAAATTAGTAGGTACAAAGTGAGTGATCGAGCTTTCTTCTCAAAAGGCATTATGAAACATATTAGGCCATTTTTTTTTAAGGGTGGGAAATTATCAAATAACTTCTCCCGCTCTGGGCGGAGCGGGACGATGTGTCAGACTTTTACGGACTAAAACCCACCCGTGTTCCTTCCGCTGCCTGTGTGCTGCGGCCGCGATATCCCTTTCGGACAAACTCGCAACTCTGGCAGGCATTGGCCCTTACGGACCCCGTCAGTTGGTGCTGACATCTCTTTGAGGCGCGCGTGGAACACAACGCGCCGTCGACCCGGGCCTGGTCCTAATAAAGCGGCGAGCAACCCATTGCTCACCGTCCGCAAGCCCGCGCCTACGGTGGCCGGAAGTTGGCTCGCGACTCCCGACGCCCGGGGTGTCTCCTGCGGCGACTTGGGGCGCGAGGGCGCGAATCTTGCCTCACCCTCGCGCGCTCCGCCTCCACCTTCGCGAGCATTACTGCTTCGCAGAAGGAAGCGACGACCTCCCATGCACTCTCGCTCCGGACCATGGCCTGAACCAGGGCCGGACGCCAGATATCGCCGCCGCCGATCGCCTCCGTGAGGACAAGGCGGTGCTCTGCCCGAGCAGGGCAGACCTCCATCGTGTGCTCCACCGTGTCCTCCGGGCGATCCACACAGTGGTGACACCCGGGCGTTTCCTCCCGCCTTATACGGAACAGGAACCTCCCGAAACAGCCGTGTCCGGTGAGGATATGCGTCAGGCGGAAGGTGAGGACGCCGTGGCGCCTCTCTAGCCACTCAAAGAGGGGACTTATCGCCACAATTGTGGTGTGCCCAAAGATGTTAGGCCTGCCGTTAGCACCTATTTCGGTGAAGTCGATTAGGTACTAAATGGGTCTCTGTAATAATCCAAACCCTTGCTTCTTTCCCATAAACATAGCTAAGTTATAGGAAGTGTCATTCATCACAATACACATTCTAAATATTAGCATATTAAAGTTAAAACAGCAGATCATAAAAATCACATTCGATATAAATGTAGACACCCGATATAAAAGCATATGAAATGTAAAGTAGGACGATGGATTGATCCTGTGTTTTACCATTTATTTCCACTTACTTATATTATTAGCATCACCGACTTTAAAAAAAGCTGCTTGTCGATGCAACACATTTTGAATGGAGGAGCATCCCGTAATTGTTGCACATCAATCTCCGTTCGTAGTTGCAAAAACAAAACATTTATTACTGAACGTATTATGATTCTGGTAACCGAAACTGTTATCATGATTTATACCGACGATTCAAATTGGTACATTATTCAGAACGAAATGCATGAAAGTTCAACGACGGCTCGAGTGTTTCTCTTACTTCGACTTAATTCAGGACGGATGACGCTAATGTTCTCAGAGTACCTACCTATATTGACACATTCGAATATCAGCAGCCTGTTTTACTTTAATTGCCTGAAATATATCACTTGAAATGATCAAATCGGTAGCTAAGTACTTATTGCTAAACAAAGCATTACAAAAATGCGCGTATAAATATAAATCGGTACCTAACTTGATAAATAAAATCGTGAAAGCTGAATAATGGAACTTTGAAACTAATGTCAAATTATTCAGCACAATATTTTCCAGTGAATAAGTACGCATGACAAGTGAGAGCGTGTTTTGGGAATCATAGATGCATCTTCGTCATTTATAAACGGTTGTTGACTGTATACCAGACGTGTGCATGCATAATTGATGTGTTCATGTCTAGATTTCTCGTTTAATGAATAGAAAATCTAGGAAGATATTGATAGACACCAGTAGGTACCACATAAATTTCCTTAAATGTTTTCAGGAGATGATATATTTCCATGTTTCAGTAGACAGATGTGTCGATGAAAAGTTTGTCGGTAGCAACCGGACTATAAATTGATGTTGAATGTGATGCCTAATACAATATTAATGGAGCATCTGCTGGGCGGCGAGGTTGACGGGGCAGGCGTCGGGGCGCGGGCACGGCGCGGCGTCGCATATGCAATGGCGTCTCATGCCATCGGCAGCCGATCATGAATATACGACACACTCAATAATGTGCTGTTTTGACGGGTCAAGTGTCTGATTGTTGTATCACAATTTATTTTCCAGGCGCACCCTTTTCCGTTATTTTTACGCATTTCAATCATGTTATTGTTTTATACTTTTATTATTACTTACCATAAAGGTGTAAATAATTTCCGTTTCGCGGCAAGTTAGGACAGTGTAGCAGTCCAGAGTGCGCATAACTCTATGGTTTGTACACCTGTTTAACTATCTAAGGTCCGTATTACAGAACGTTCCTCAAGTCCAGTTTGATCTTCAATCAGTTGATCACTGTTTAAGTATAGAATCAGTACATGAGCGTCGGTTTTATTTCAGAACGGTAATCAATCTATACTCAGCTGAATCGAGACTCAAATCGAGCCTCAAGCAGAGATGTGCATCAGCCTGTTTTCGTTTACGAATTATTTTATTTACCAACTTGGTTCTCATTAAAGTATACCATATAAGCCTAATTATTTAAGGAAATCAGCTTTATTATTTCAGTCCCGAATAGTACAATCCCCCATTTATTGAAGTAAAGCTCTTTGAAGTAAAGTTTACTAATTTTGTAAGCAAAATTGTTGTATCTATTATTGAATAATGTAATGGCAACATTTTATATTTTAATAATACCATGTGGCAACATAGGCACTTCAAGGGTTCGTCTCTGTTTTCCGGAAATTATCTCCATCTTGTGCACGTAAACGTATTAAACAAGCAATAATCTATTCCTTCCTTTTATTTCGCTCCAATCCACTGGTTAAAATTAACTTGAATGGCCATAAATAGGTATTTTATTTAAAATGTCAGCATATATAGCAGCAGGTATAGGTATGTCAATTACGTGAAAACATCACTTTGTTGAAGCCGTCGTTGCATAAAAACGTAAACTCACAAAAAAAAAAAACAATTCTGGGGCTATGGGATGCCCACGGTTGTGTGATTGTCTTAAATCGTGGTATAACATAGGTAGAATTTAATATTACACCACATCTTGTGAACATCTGTAGGTACCTCTTTTAAAGTGTTTATGGGTCCTCTTAAAAATCAAATCATAAAAGTCAAATCATTTATTTCAATTAGGCACTTATGGCACTTTTGAACGCCAAAATATACAAAAATTGTTTCTAGTCGCTCCTTCCAAAAAGTAGTTTTCGTATGGAGGAGAATATGCAAGAAACTCCACCGTTACTCTTTTAAAATACTGCTTTTACATTAATTATATCTGAAGACGATTCACCTAGAATAAAATTACTAAACACAATAGGTAAAAACAATTAAAAATGAAGCAACGACAGACAAATTAATTATGTAATAGATAGGTACATAGTGCTCACATATTTACAAACATGTGAGTACCATATATGTAAGTGGTTTATACTATGTGTACATTGTGCTTGCATAGTTAATTCTACTTCTGTACCTAATATTAATTGACAATCAACAGCTCAATAGCTACACTATGGGTTGAAAAGTACCTACTCAGCCTAATAGTGTAACAGTGATGAGCATTGTTATTCCCACAGGCGGCTTCATTCCCCACAGCTCCCACGGGGGTCACTGGTGAGACAACAATGTGAGTGACAGTGGCTGCGCCCCGGCCGCGGCCGGGCGAGCGCCGGGCGCTGCGCGGCCGCGCGGCATCTGCTCCCTGTCGTGGGAGTGCGTGCGGAAACCGATCGCACCACCGCGCCAACAATAACACACAAATCAACGAGCCGACGTGGCAGCTCACCCCTCTGGAAGCTGTGGGAACCACGCAATTAATAATATCATTCGCAAATCCCCATCTAAATCTAAACAAACCGTTCTCGAGTGCGATGTGGGGTGGGATAATGGGTAAACTTTTGTATACAAGTACACTGACCGGAAGCAGCTTTATGTGTGACGCTTTATTGAGCAATATGCTTTTACTTAACGGGATTCAAATAAAACGTTTTTAAGTTAAAATGTCTCTGGATATTAATTATAACTATCTATGTAGGTATAATCTGGTACCTATCAGGAACCTGGAACCACCTGGCTGGTGCCTGGTATCTTAATACTTACCATCAAATGTAATAAATACTTTACCACAAAAATAACACCTACTATATGTGTAATTTTTCTGGTAAAGTATTTATTTACTTTCGAAAGTGTAAGCGTGAGTCCAGATTATGTAACATGATATAAAACTTCTGTTAGATAACAGGTTCACATTGTGTACCATTACTAATCTCCATATTAGGTTATATTTACCTATAGTGTGCACTGACCTTACGGTGGAATTAATTGATACTTTTTCCATACAAACGGTTTTACTCCACTGTTTGACATTGTAGTACATCCAAATATACCTAAATGAAAAGTCCATGATATCGTTTTGTCTCATTATTAATTTTGTCTGTGCGGAAATGAAAAGTAAAAAAAAAAGGCATTAAAAAGTTATGAGCCAACAAAATTCGCTTTCTTGCTAATTTTAACACAACTTTGGGCGTAAATAAGTAATAAAAGATGTGTAAAATCTCCAAAATAAAATCAGCACCGACACAGCTCAATTAAAGAAGAGTCCAACAAAGTTTATTTATAATTGAATTTTGCAGTGGTTTTTTCATGAAACTCGGTTTACCAAAGGACATTTCGTAATTTTTTACGCCCTCGTTTTACTAAAATAGTTCGGAACGGTGTTTGTGTGCGTGCGAACTAGACGTTGTGCGTGTAGACAAGCATCTTACTGCTCATCACTAATACTATCTCTGTCGGCCGCTATGCCAGGTGATGCAGTGTGCTTTTTGGTTACGCATACCAGTGAGTTCGAGCCCGCGGCTAGTTCAACCTTAAGGTGCCTTAAGTAATTATTTTTTTGAAACTGCTGCAATATGTATCGGGCTACCTAAAGCTTTTCTAAAAAACCTTAGTTTGTATGCGATTTACCGATTAGTTTATTCATTTCAATCCGAAATCTATATAAAAACTTCTGGAACTTAAGACTTGTGAACGTTCAGTTCCTGGAGTGGTAGGATTAAGCCTTCAGATCCTGGAGCGGTAGGTATACACCGAGCCGTGCTTTTTGAAAATAGCAGATTGAGTTAGTGAGCGCCCTTAACCTGAAACCCGATTTTTGTCTTTATCTAAGCAACAAGAGACATTACCTACCTACTATACGAAAAAAAAATGAAAAAATATCACCATTTGACATTTTTCAGCGATTACTGAGTATGATTAAAGTTAATATTACTTCGAAATTGTTTAACAAAAAATATTAATTAATTAACTGACGGAGGTAATATGCATTCGGGTCGGCATTGCAGGGGTGGCCAACCACCACCTGACGCCCGTGATGAGCTGTGCGTGACCACAATAAACGCGTGCGCATGTACCTACGATATTATCATTTGTATTTAATACTCGGTAAGTAACATGCTTTTAGGCATGTAATTAAGAACTAATCATTTCATTCATGGTGCATTTCAGCAGTATTCACTAAGTCTTGTGTCAGCTAAGAGTAACTGCGGTATTATTTAGGTATTTTATTATATAAAAAAAAATGATGCATAAAAGTCAAAAGTTAAATACAGTGTAAACTCTATATAGCGACACTGAAGGGACTGTGCATTTTATGGCGTTATAGAGAGTTGACGTTAAATGGAGAGAAGAAACATCAGAATTAGAAAAAGAAAAAGTTTATTTCCGACTATTCTCCCGTTTCTATTGCGCGTATCAGTAAAACTTTTTCGTCAATACACAGTGATTTTCTTTTATTAGCCATGTTTACAGTTTGAAAGTTTGTGAGCAACTAAGAATATGATAAGGTATAGATAATCCATGACTCCTACTTATGAGTCATGGTCAACAACAGTCTACACGTACAAGCAATCCCAAATTGTAAACAAAAGAACGAATTTCTTAGAAAGTTCGGTATGCATGATGCCGACAGTCGAGTTTATTGCGGGCTAGGATAATAAAGCGACAATAGATCGTACACAGCTGCGCAGTTTTTACTAATTTTAGCAACTTAAAAGGTACTTTTTATTACTCAATTGTTGTCGTTATTGAGAGTGGGTGTAATGCTATGTAGAGTGAAACATTGTATGAAAGACAAGCTAAACCAACCAAAGCCAATTGATTTCGACGCTTAAGGGAGTTTGTCGTTAAATAGAGTGACGTTACATGGAGTTTACACTGTAATTTATTTCAAGTAGGCTCATGAAAGGCATCTTCGAAAGTGAAAAAAAAAAAAAAAAAAACTAGTGGCCCCTTCCAAAATGTCGTTTTCGTATAGAGAAGAACGGGCAAGAAACTCCACCGTTACTCATTGGCGCCTATCCAATATAGAAGGTAGTTAGATGTTTGGCAAATGTATTCTATGAAAAAAAAAGGTAAAAAACGTTTCTAAATGGCGTTTTTTGTCTAAATCTCTAGTTGATGCGATATGCAGCACTTCAAAAGACTCAAAACTGTGGCCTAACTTTAAAAAAATACGGTGGAAAATTTTAAAAAAAGGCCGTATATTTGCATGTTGGACTTGCACACGAAGGGTTCCGTACCACCGTACCTACAATATTTTACACAACACGTTTCTTCGTTAAAATTTAACTTTATTTTTTTATAATTTTTTGTTATAGCGGCCGTAGAACTGTGAAAATTTCAAGTGTCTCCCTATTACGGTTCAAAATATATATCTCTGTGGCAGACGGACGGATGGACGGGCGGACAGCGGAGCGTTAGTAAGGGTCCCTTTGGGTACGGAACCCTAAAACGCTATCAAATAAAATGATTTTGAATAAGATATGTCGTGCAATACCTACTTACTTGAGATACCTATGGTATATTTTCTGCCCTGGGCTGCGCATGGTCCGACACGCACTTGGCCGGTTTTTCTTTTCTGACGAAGAGAAAGGGTGACATCATAATCGAAAATAACTATCACGTGCCCAAGGTTAAGGCTGAGGAATTATTTTCCATGCACTTAGTTGGATAGCTGGCAACAAAATGAGCATCAATGTATAAATTACAAAAAGTAAATAAATGAGAGTGAGTTGAATAGTGTTACGGTTCCGGACCATAAGTTTTTCGATTAGATCGCGCGCGTGTGCGCAGGGCGCAACTGTCATCGGTCGCGTGCCCGCTTAATAAGTTCTTAATGAAATTAACGACTGTGCCATATTGATGGGGATGACCAACAAAAACGTAACAATTACAAATATACTATGTTGTTTGATACGCTACCCTCTGTTGTCGTATAAATTACTATTAATGTGGTACCTGCATGCTTGTTGCACCACATCGGAAATGAAAACGTATTATCGAATTATACAATAAGTGGGTATGTAATTTACTTTTTTATTGTCTTTTACATTGCTTATGAGGGTAATTTGTTAGTCTAGACGTAGGAAAATATTCTACTTTATCAATTTTCATAAATACTTTTTTTTACAATTTAAGAAGATGCCTGCGACTGTATGAGTTCCTCGTTTCCATGTTTTTAGTTTCTCTTTTTGTTTGTCATTTTAGTTGGATAAGTTGTTGGCAAGAGGATTTTTATAAATAATTTCTCATTCAAAATTACATTCAAACATATAATTTGTATATTCACCTTTTAAAATCCTTCATTTTGATACCACACTCGATAGGTCTGAAATATTTTTTTATTTTAAACATTCATTTTAGCAACAATCCGCCATTTAGACTTTTTTTAATACTCGCTCAATAAAGATGAATCTAACGCCATAAGTATCCTTCATCAAAATCGGTTCAGCCATTTAGCAGTTACGAGGGAACATTGAGACGGACATACATACAATACAGGTCAAACACATAACCCTTCTTAGGTGTGATCAGTTTACAATTACAACGGTAAATAATCACGAGAGATTTTATTATAAACTGACGGTGATTGCAAGTATCCGGTTACATACATACATACCAAAGTACATAACCTCCATGTCTTTTCTACTGGCCCAGGCGCAAACTACAAAACGTCACCTGCTACGATCCTAATGGAATATACTTACTTTAGTCGCTTTTTGATTTATAAAGGTATGTAGGGTTAGGGCAGTGTAATAACCTTTCACTACGCCCTAACTTTGGTCAGCAAATAAAGATACCTACGATAAAAATAATATTTACGAAATGTGAGCATGATATTTCCCATTCCCAACCATGGAAACCATGTTTCTACTATCAGATTTCCACGCTCTACATACAAACTGTACCTTAGTATTGGTTGGTTTACCAGTGGAGTACAAAGATTTTCTTTGTAAAAATTATCAAGGGCCGCACATGGTGGTGTTTATCTATGGGTTGCTTAATGTCCCACAGTCAGTATGCGAGCCCTCGCAAGACGGGGGACGTGAATGAACACGTGCGGTCTCGCAAACACAAGTGGGCCAGTGTTCACAGTTTCACACCGACTCCTTTCAGAACCTGATTAGATAAGCAGAAGCTCTGAAGTAATTAAGTGACACGATTGAAAAGTTGGCTCTAATGCTTAGTTGTAGCACATTTGACACCATTCGGAAAAGGCGGTTTTACCTAATGGTACATGCCCTTTTGACGAAAACATTTTGTTATTAAAATTGCTGTCGGTCGAATCATGCGGCCGAAAGCAAAATTTATCATTTTAATTAGATTTTTCTCGAAAAGACGTATATAGTATAAAATTAAAATAATATAAGTACCTACATGTTTCCAAACTTTTTGTGGAACGAAAAATTTGCAAATCATCATACATAGAATAAAATCGTAGACAAGTCAAACTGTATGTTGAATATTTTGATCTAAGGCCGAATATTTTGATCTCCATTCGCAGATTTTGAAAAAAAAAACAGTCAGCAAGAAAACGGGGAATATACAGGGTTTTTTTTATTCCCATTGATTTATTTTAATTTTTGAATTGTTTTTTATTTTATTTTTATTACTGACGCTTTTAACGTGCACGTCTTTTTACATTGTTCTCACATGTATAATTACAAAAATGTATGATGTAACCAATATTTTGTGAAAATATTCTGATTGAAAAGAGTGTCCGTGGAGTTTCTTGCCCGTTCTTCTCCATAGGAACCTACTACGCGTTGGAATGGGCAACTAGCTTCATATTTCTGACTGACCGACCCCTTGACAATTCAAAAGTACCTGTAATTGGTTTAATTGAAACAAATGCTTTGAGTTTGAGTTTGAGTTTGATCCTGTTTCTTCTAAGGATTAAAAAACTCTATTGGATCAACAGAGTTTGAGTACGTACTAGAAAAGTCAGAAATCTCAAAAAAAACTTTCCCATACATTTCGTAGGAAATGAGACTGAGATGAGAGAGAACACAATATACCATGAGTGTATGTATGCAACAGTCGAATTATTCCATTACTTCACTGGGATGAATTGGGAACAAACATAGCAGATAGTTACAGATTAAACCTTTTTAATGATTAACATCCCGTTATACATTTATGAAGTTAAGCCATCAATCAATCATGATATTTAATAGGTAATACGTGCTGGCGTCTACAACTCCACGTCAAAGCGCGTATTTTGCGTAAATTATGACATTTTAAAGAACGGCTATTTTAGTATCAATAAAGCAAATAGCTTAGCGATTCGACGACTGCTTTGCAAACCTAAGTTCGATTCCCAACAATTGATATTTTTTATACTTCTATTTTTACATTTTGTTATACTAATGATAGTTCGTAGACAGTACACAGAAAACATGAAGTTTAGGCCTCTTCGGTTATCTATGGTTATAATAAAAATTAAAATCTATGGTTAGGTGACTGTTAATCTGCCAGGGTTGCGAGTTTCTCCAAAAGGGATATCGCGGCCCCGGCACACAGGCAACGGAACACGGGTGGGTTTTAGTCAGTAAAAGTCTGACGCGCCCTCCCGCTCCAGCCAGAGCGGGAGAAGTTATTTGATAATTTACCACCATAAAAAAAAAAGACGCCTGTTAATGAGAAATCCCGTTTCTTTTACCTTTCCTCAGGAATAATCTGTAAGAATGCGTCAGTCAGTGTATCAGTGTTGTGCCATAAGGTAGTATATGCAGGAACGTAGGCGTTCATTAATCCTCATCAATCATTAAAACTCGAAAGTAACTCTGTCTGTATGTCTGTATGTTACCGTTTTACGCTTAAACTACTGAACGGATTCCGACAAAATTTGGCAATAAGATAGATGGCATCCTGGGGAAGGACAATACTTTTGCTACTTTTTGTTTCAAAAATAATCCTATAGGGGGTGGGGATATATGGGATGAAAGTTTGTATGGGAAACCCAGCATTTCTTTTCTCTTTTCAGCAAGTTAGGCATATGAAAATTCAAATTTAGGCTTTTGGTAAGAAACAAAGAATTATGTCATATAGCGTTTTTTTTATAATCATCCCCTAAGGGGGTAAATAAAAGCATGATTTTAAAATTTACATATTTTTGTATACAACATTTAAAAAAAAATTAAGGGATGGAAAATATAGTCACAGTGCGTGTCTTGAGATAACATTTAGTTTTGATTTAATTAAAATCGGTCCATTGGGTTATTAAAATGAATTAGCTATCTGTTTACCTTTTCACTCCTTAACGGCTGAACAGACTTGGATGAAAGGCATTTATACGGATGAAAAGTAACCTATGTGTTAATCCAGGTTATAAACTATCTGTTTGCCAAATTTCATCCAAATACATTCAGCCGTTTTTGCGGGATTGGGTAACAAACATCCAAACACAGAAACATACGAACTGTCACATTTATAATTTATAATATTATAAATATGCAGTAGAATGATGATTTTGTCTTTTAATTTTAACAAAAACATATTTTTATTAGGTACTTACCTAAGTGTAATATGTATTACTTAGCAAAACGGCAAATAATAGTGATCTCTATAACTATTTTATTTACAACACTTATGTTTTGACTTTGGCGCTTGCCAGGTAGGTTATCAGTTAGGGGACTAGGGGCATAATAGGTACTATATTTAAATGCATAGGGGTAACACATCTGGTTCACTGAGATGATTCCACTAAGTGCATTCCTCATTCACCACCGTTGTTTTACATTCTGTTTCTGTTACATTATTTGAATTATACGTCTTATAGATACTTTAACTAAGTAGATATAATCCATAGTTCCTATTCTGACCTAAAATATGAAAACTATGTTAATTACCTCCATCGACCACTGGAGTTCATTACTGTTTAATAATTTAATATGGTGTACTTAGGAACTGGTCTGTTTATGTATATACGAGTATATGCACTTGGAAACTATTATGCGTGGCTTTAACAAAGAATTATCATATTATTTTCCAAAATATAAAGTAGTAGTATTACTGCTGTTGTTGCATTAAAATAATCAATACCGACTTGTTTACGTGAGAGTATTTTAACTTTACGTTACATTATGAATATTCAATAAAAAAAGATTTATGTAATAGTTCAGTTAATTGTTGTGTAACGTATTTTAAGTGCTCCACATCGTGTGATCTCGGAGACGGATTGGGCCCCGCACACCTGCACACAGCTTCCGATTGACTACTTTGAAAGGGAGAGCCCGTACGAGCCGACAACCAGTCATCGTTATTCTCTCAAACAATGTATACTGGTTTATAATTAATTCAACATAAATATGCACTACTTTTTTATCGAGCTTCTTTTGTTATCTGCCGATCGATTTTGTCGAGGTCTACGAACTAACATCTTGTCTGAAGCAACGTGATATATTGTTACCGGTAACAATTCTATTGTTACGCCAAGGGTTATATTCCAAATGCATATACTTACTGTTTTTGTTATATGTAACTTTAATGTAGGTACTGAATTTTGCATAATGCTACTGGAATATGTCAGGGTTTTGTTCTGCTTTAAACGAGCGTACCTACGTACTCAGCATCAAAATATATTTTATATCTTCGAATATTATTTAATGTTTCAAAAATATCACCATAATAAAGATTGAAAGGTTAATGTTAATTTAAACCATAGTCATGAAAATTCTCCTTCTCTCTCTATGTCTCTTTTGTCATCGAAGTTTAAGATAGGTACTAAAATAAAGATTTTGGTAGGGACTTGCATTGAAGACTGAAACAATTATTACGACAAGGCAAAGTGACACTGAAAGCTTTTTAAATTCGTAACGAATTTTAAATTAAATCTGCATTTATTAACCCGTCCTATACCACAAAACTTTACAATTACCATTAACAAAGGAGAATGGACGATTCTGCCCTGAAGCCCAATACGTTAAGATATTAATTATACCAATGGAAAGATCTCATTAAGGAGAATATTTCTTATCCTAGAAAATTCTCTTGATTGTTAGTATGTAAGGAGCACAGAGTTCTAAATGTGAGCAGTTAAGCATTATTGAAATTCTGGTATTTCGTCAATTAATTAACTTTTATTAATTATGACCCTTGAAAACATCATATTTCAAGCCTATAAACGGATATTTTAAAATATTGGCCTCCTAAATGCTGTTATAGGAACAATGTTTTAAGTCAGTCGGCCCGACAGAACGTTGAGCCTGCCGCATCCCCCAATAGCCATAAGATATATTAATACCAGAGAAAAATTAAAAAGGAATTCTTTAAAAAAGGATATTCACTCTTCTGTGTATACCAAAAATATGACTTGGGATAGAAGATCTTGTTTGTTTTAAAATAGAAAAAAATAAAAAAAGTTGTATGGATGGCATTATAACTGCGAGTGTGTTTCTACCCTGAAGCCGACTTTAGGGCAGACACCCAGAATTTGGTGCCCATTCTCAGTAACACGCACTTGTAAGATGCAAGTGCGTGTACCATAAAACTCTATGCAATACACTTGTAACGAAAAAAACCTTACAAAAATGTTAAATTGTAGTGACAAGTCTTCAATATTGTAACTCATACATATTTGTAATTTCTGTGTTACGCAATTTTTTCTACAAAATAACAATTTTGTAGTATTGTAGACTTGTCACTCAATTTAACATATATATAAGGTTTTTCCGTATTCGTTACGTAGTATAGGGCCCAGGATGTCACAAGTACCTATATTGCTATCGAGTGACCGACTGGCCGGTAGACCCCCAACACACGGTTATATTGGACAGATCACGTTGCCATGTCAATAAATCATCGGAAGTAGTCGGCAGGTGTGTTGAATATAGGTATAATATCCTATTGCTCCACTTCACCAAAAATTGTGTGTTTCATCCGTTATCGGTACAATGCCCATACTAAGGTCTTCCATATTCAATGTGCCCCGGGGCACATGTACCTATGCAAATAAAATCAAGTTGTAGGTACCGAAGTCGCCGGTACTCGCTCCTACTCCGGATGTAAGGACTTCAAACACGAATCGTATTTACGTAAGAGGCGAGGGCACATACAACACGTGCTCGGCACATAGGTGTTCAGGTGAAGGGGAAGCGTACAGCTGTTTCCACAAGAGTAACATTAAACCACGCCTGCCTTGTGCAACGCTTTAAGAATTAACAGTCACATTGATTGTTGCCGTTTGTAGGAAAAGCGGTTGAAATAAGGACCAGTGTATGAGTCTGTATTTCATTAAATTGATTTAGGTATGTATTAAACTAATTTATTACATATAAATAATAACTTTTGTCATAATCAACCAGCTTGAATGCAGCACTAATGTAGCTTCATCCACTCGAAGCCACTTCTGAATTGCTAGGGCGCATACGTGATGAAGCTCCCGTCATAACAGGCATAGCATAAGACAAAGTCTTTTTGCGTAAGAGTCCTTTAACCGCGAACTGCGAAGTGTTGTGGGTTTTTGATTAGGAATACTTCAGAAGCAGCCCGGAGTCTGAATTTGTGCCCGGTTTAAGGCAATACGATCGCTCACTATTATAGGGACGAAATGTGGGTGTACTATACTGTACTATAGTGAATATAGTCGTGATGTTATGTTATGTATTTTTCTACAACCATTAACCATACTCATGAACATTTATTTTTATGCTGAAAAAAAAACAACTTTTGTTGATTTCAACACTCGTCGACCAAAAAAATCGATTTTAAACAATCTCAGTCGCACATTGTGTGGCGGGGTGCATTCGAACGAAGGTGAGTTTCTTCGAAAGTGAGACCATTTGCAGCGTTGCAACAACCTGCAAAGAATCCATTGTAAGGGAAGGATCAGACGCGCAGCTGCCGACACGACGGCGCGCACACTTGCCTCAACTGCCATTGATACTGCAAGATTTATCCTGCAATTGATGTGGATCTTGTGGATTTGATCGATAACTTATCAAGTTAGATAGCCTTTTTCAATGTATTCATAACATAAAAAAATAAATACTAGACTATTCAAGACTGCACAATTAATTAATTTAAAACAAAAATCTATGAATATCTACCTAAGTAATTATCATTAGCAATGGATTTCATTTAACTAAGCTACTAGCTAATTAACTCTATTGCTACCTGATACCAAGGAATAAAACAGTAGGTTCCTACTTGCTTATTTTCATTAACTTTTATAAAAGATGAATGAAGGTCGTTGTGATTTTATTTAACGACATTTTTTGTGCTCAAAATTTATATGAAAACGGCTTTTATTTATTTTGTGACATAAAGAATCGATTGCATTGTGCTCACCGTCCTACCTGTGCGTCAGCACATGCCAGTTTTTGTGCGAATACTTAGGTGAAGAATGCTTTGTGTGCGACTATGTGCCGCTATGACATACCAGCCAACTGCACATTCGAACGATTTTGAAAATATAAAGTTTAGAAGATTTTTCTACAAATCATGTTTTTCTCGAACATGAAGTTGCGCAAACGTCGCCAGATCCGTTGCGCAGATAGGCGCGCTCGTTGCTCAGGCCCTGAACTCAGCTAACCTAATTGACAAGCGGTGCCCGCGCACGCGCACACATCATCGATCAACTTGACCACCTCACAATCGAGTTACGAAATTCACATTCGTCTAGATATTGATCCTGTACAATTACCGTAACAGCTGGAACTAGACTCGTTGCATTACGAGGAAGTTTAAAGGCATTTTAGTTAATGTTTTGTTGCAATAGATATCGACAACAAAGTACCTTAGATAAACCTATTAAATGACATATGTATCTATAATGTGGTCATATGCATCTATCACCCCAAACCACTAAACCCAGTGCATCAATAAGATAAGTAACTGTTTACTTAGAAGTTACTTACGTACTACGTAGCCTCCTTGTGTACCTACGGTATTTACGAGTTTGTTTCGGGATTCCGTATAAGTCGGGCAATCCAGAATACGTCAGTGCAACCATACGGTTGCACTGACGTTTTCTGGATTACATGAATAAATATGAATGCGTCTCACGAAAGCTATGAAAATATTTTATTGCCTGGTTATCCAAATATGTAAGTACAACGAGACCGAAAACAGGTAATAAACAAGCATTGATGTATTTTATTATTAAAGTTTATGGTAAACAACCGATTGCAAACACATATTACCTAGCTAGGCACCAATTCTTGGTAGCGACGACGTAAACCCAATAATAGCAGAATTTATTATTTATTGCGATAGTTATAGGACTAGTTATAGAACTGGCCTCTATTTCCGCAATTTTGCACGGGTTACAAACAATGGAACAAGTGGCCAGGGTGGAGTCAGTCCGGGCGTTGGCTCGTTTAAATCTACTACAGAACCGACAGAGTGCTACGAGATGGCGCGTGCGCATACCTGGCCGGTGCGCCCGCGCTACGCGATTATCATTTTTTTTCTTAAGGTGCGTCAGTACCACAGCTGACACTTTGGCGCTAGATAAATCTGTAGCCTCTGTGCTGTAAAACTGATTCTGCGAATTGCCTAGACCGCATAATATTAGCATGAAATGATACATTAAGATTCATTAATGTAGACAGATGTGGTCTAGAAAAAATCTATCTTCAAATACATCAATTATTTAAACATTGACTGTAAACACCTTTAAAATAAAATAACGGGTTTTTTCCTGCTTTTATTTCTGGACAATAACGTCTTGTGCCTATTTTTCTAATATTAATTTAACAAAGCCAATAAGCTATCCAAATAGAATTGAACTCAGTTTAACTGTTTTAAACTGGTTTTATACAAATACAAGTAAATTAAATTTTAGCGGCACTTAATATTAGATCATGGTAAATAATTACGTAAAAGTTAGTACCTATTAAATTAATGTAGAATTATCAGCAGTTATTGTTATCAGTAAGCAACAGTTGTAGGTAATAAATGGTGCCGTTAAATGCAGTTGGACTCAAAACTGGAGTTATGTCAATATATCTTATTAGCACATAGCAGTCGATGACATCGCTCGTCGCGCCGGACGGAGGAACAATCGGCAAGCGGCGCCCGCGCACCGATCTGATCTGCACTCCTGCGCAGTGGTGCAAGTCAGCGGCGAAACGTATTATTTGATAAACCATTGTTAATACTTGTTGGAGTGTATTTTTTAAATTATTTTTAATGCTTTGACTGTTTGTTGCTGAATATTGGTATTGAGCTATATCCGGTTAGAGACCGGAAGCCGGCCCCTATTGGGGCCGGCTTGGTTTGGAAAAGGCATGACTGCTGTTTCTTGACTCTTGTAGGTAAACTTTGGCGGAGAGGATGATATTGTTATGGATTTGGTTACTTATTGTTGTTGTATTGTTTCGAGAGGGGAATGCGGCTGAATGCCTACACAGCAGCTAATCCGTAGCCACCAGGTATAAAATTATTTTTTACTATTAGATTTCAGGAGTTCACATTGATGTAATGGTCAGCAGGCGATGAGGCGATGCGTCTGCATATCCCTTAACATTCAGCTGGCGTTAGGCAGCTTATAACTTGTGGCTTTCTCTCAGCGCTATGGTATTGCTTACAATCGTTTCCTGCACGCAATGCGCAATACTCGTATTATACGTACATCATTATTTCTTGTTACTGACAGCGCAGATAACTGAGTGAAGATGTTAACTGACGCGTCCTCCTTGTTATATTGTTACAAACTGCACTTCATTTCAGTTGTACCGTTTTTCATGATGTGAAGTTGACAATCAGCTGGTTTGATGACTTTGAACGGACGTTAATCGGTGAAAAATGGCTTTAGAAGTCAAGCGAGGAATTTGAAGCTTAAAAATACCTCGATTTATAGATGTTGATGAACAATATTTGAACATCAAATCGAATTGAAGGCATATCACATCTAAATTTAATTTGGCAAAGTAGCGGCTTCTACGTAAACCAATTACAGAATATGAGTCTATTACTTATGATTATTAAGAAATATAAAATTTAGTTAAAATCAACTTTTTGAATCGGTAATCCTAATTTTATTAGAGGCAAGGAGTATATACCTAAGTAGTAGTATTGTAGTTACATAATAGTAAGTACAAGAAGAGGAAGTATCTACCGAATTAACTTATTCAATAAGTGCATTAGAATTTGTAATGTTTAGATAATTTCGAACGAGAGCCGGTTTTAATGTTCAAACAAGAATCGCAAGTGACTACCATGAGTACGAACAGTAGTAAGGAACATGACTAATGAACTGATTACGCTTAAGGCGTCTCGCAGGAAAACGTTAGGCGTCAGACGTAGTATTATATTATCTGTGGCGTCAGCAAGTATTCATTGACCGCGGCTATCAGATTCATTCATAGCTTATTTGTCTGTACGGTGTTCATTCCTTAATGTTAATTGCATGACGTTAGTGGTTGGTATTGGATCAGCTATCGACAGATACCGGCTGTAAACACGTCGTCAGTATCGCAACAATCTATTTATAATCACCGGCCGGCGAGACCACTGTGTGTTAAATGTCTGATATTTACGATTACGAGCCGAGACGCCAGCTCTAGTGCTGTTTGGCCCAATCCAAAACTGAACATATCGATACTTTTTAATATTGCCTTTTTGGTAAAATCTTAAAATTAAGTCATTTCAATCGAGTATTATTGTTAGAGAATTCTTTTCTTGAAAGGACACTCATCGACTGTACGATCTTTAGGAATAAATGTATCGAATGGGCATCTTTTCAATTGATAATGCTTTACAGTTAGGCTTTAGCTGACGCTAATCAAACGTGTAATAAATTTGACAGTAGGTACCTACTGGTATTTCCATGACGGTCCGTATACGAGACGCAACCTATCACAAACTAGTTAATAACACGTTAGTGGACGATCGGCCTAATTCCTATAAATATCCGGTAAATATATTCCTTTTAATCAAAATGATTTAAAAATGTGATGATTGCTCGTTGATGTCTTTTTAACGGATAGAATACGATTTACCTAAATCTAGTTAGAACATTCATAATAACGTGTTGCAGCGTATAATTAGCACGTGTCCATCATTATATGTAGAGTACAAGTTATCGACATGATTGTTAGGTAAGGCACTAACCTGGGAACGATTAGCGCAGCCGCGGCCGCGGTGCGGCGGCGAGGCGGCGCGCGCGCACGTGCGCAGCCAGCCGGTGAGTAAGCTCGCGCTCCCACTTTACACAGATAACTTTGTTTATCAAACAAAACTTTAATACCACGAAACGCTTTAATACCACCACATATAGTTCAATTTCGATTGACGCATTCCTGTGACATATGCAAATATGAAATTGTTGCTGCACTGGCCCTTAGCACAACTATCTCTAGACTGTCACGCAAACAAAATCCAAGTAAACAACTGTTCAGAAAATGTGTTTCGAGTATTGTAATTGTAATAATTGTAAGCAGTGTAGGATAATTGAGCACCTGTTTTTGTTAAATTTTGCTTGCGCAAGATCACAACATTCTTGCAATAGGAGTGGATTTTAAATATAGGTTAGGTATATATACTCCGAGAAATTTCGTGGTATTGAAAATTAAAACAAATTTTAATAAAACCTAACTAGATAGGAATGTTTCTGAACTACTAGTTCAGTAGTTGGGGACATGTACTGAATTCATATTTTCACTTTTTGCGGAGGACACGATTATCGTTTCACGCTCCTTTGAATTGACTCCCTGACCTTCTACGAAGTAGATTGCTTTTCTTTTTACAGTTTTTAGGCATGCAATATAAGAACCTGCAAAAGCCTGCAGCCTGCTGAATAAGTACCAATAAATTACTTTTAAAATCATGTTGGTATTAATAATAATCCTCTATTTCTCGTAGGTACCTACATGACGTAGTTACATCCTTTGAGGTGACCCCAGGGCCGGCTGCTACGGTTACAATTTACAAGTAAGTAACACAATAAATCAAAGGTTAGCAGAAAAAACAGCGATAGATATACAAAGCGCCACAGATGCGCGGCGCGCTGATACTGTCACCTGCGCGCACGCACGTGCGCCGCGCCGCAACAAACACGCTGTGACGTCAGCGCTGCGATAGACAAACATACCCGTGTACATAACAGCTACGCAGTGTTTATTATATTCGCAAGTAGTAGGTACTTACTACAAGTCAACTGTTTTTTCATATTCAAAGCATGAATTTCTCAACGGAGATCAAATAATATTCACACCAGCTAGACTGAAAAAAGGAATCCTTCCAATTTCTGGAAATAAAATAAAAACCAGGCAAGTGCGTGTCGGACCACGCACTGTGAATGGGATAAATATTTAAGCATGCACAGTTTTGATTTTATCGTTCGCAAAAATTTGTTTTGTATTTCATAGAACTTTTTTTCTGAAACACTGAAACAAAGAATATGCAATATTTTAAAAACAATTGCCTTAATTAAAAAAGTCACTAAGTAACATCATAATCTTTTTAAGTATTGGTCCAACGATACACACATGCGCATTGAATTATTTTTAATGAGTACCGCTAGGTATGTGTGGGAGCGAAATTGCGAAAAAAGAAATGAGGGGTGGCACTAATTATTTTTTCTTAATTTCACTATACCATTGTTTAACGGTGCACAGAATACACCTTCTTTCCAATTTTCATCGATATACTGTAAATAGTGCCTCGGAGTCCCGACTCCCGACTGTCATTCGTGGATTTTTGACAGACGTTACGGGTCGTCAGAAGCCCGAAAGTGACAACCAGTCTTACCAAGGGGTATTGTATTACCCAGTTATTGGGTTGTGGAGGTCAGATAGACAGTCGCTCCATGTAAAATACTGGTAGTCAGTTGCATCCGGTTAGACTGGACCCAACATAGTTGGGAAAAGGCTAGGCAGATTTATTGAGTGCAAATAGTTTCCGAGTAAAATGACCGTGTGACTTCCGGGTAGACAGACAGACAGACATCGGACGAATGGACATACGACCATACCGAAATTACCTTAATTAGAATTGTATTCGAATGAATGGTTATTGTAAAAACGTAATTTGTCTCATGTTCGTCTCCGTGCGTCGGAACCCTAAAAAGAGTAAAATTAAATAAGTAGCATTGATAAGTCTCATTGTACAAACAAAGTACTTACTTATTATATTTATATACTTAAGTACTCACACTTCAAGTTATTTAAATGAAAGTAGTAGTTGTTATATACAACCAGTAATAAACGATTCAAGCTTTTACTGTACAAGCGATGATTAGATACTGCTGGCGAATTTAAAGAGAGATAGACTTGTATGTTTGACTTGTTTTTTACAAAACGCCCAAATAGTAACAAAACGTGATAATAATATGTGTAGTTCCAGCTCCGTGTTACCTGCGTGCATTAGTGCCGCTCATCACATCACTGTTGCGACCACCCCTTCACTCGAAGCGTGGTAGTCTCGATTAATTTTCATTAACCAATATCCATTTACGTTCTCTAATGAATTTAAGATGATTCTACGCTATTTTGTTAGTCCCAAGCGAATGAATAAATAATTAATTAAAAAGTTTTTATAAAACTTTGGGGTTTAATGAAAATGTTTTTATAAAACTGGGGTTTCTGCTTACTTTTTCTGAGCTGTGTTTAATGAAATATACACTTAAATTAAGTCGTTCTAAAGAATACTATCGTTGTTATTGTTGTATAGTATATATACTTATAGTAATGCATAATGTATTGTTGCTTTTGTAACTTCACCTTTATTTTTTTAACGGTTAAAGTTAAAATTGTGTCCTTTGTTACACCTCGGTCCGATTAAAGAGTTATAAATCCAAATCGTTTTAATATTGTAGGTTTATATTATAAAACGCATGTAATGTAAGCGCTACCCGTTATTACGATTTTGATCCCCTCATTAAGGAACAATCGGAAATTTAAATAATAATATACCAAATAAAAATATTCTCATGGGTGTACCAGATTCAGAATTGCTTCATTTCAAGTTCACAGGGGAGAGCGATTAGGTATCGACAAAACATTCACTCGAGACGAACAAAACGAAATTGCACCCATTATTATGCAGAGCTGTTATAATTTTGTGTGCCCGCAAATAATTTTTGATAAAAGGGTTCAAAATAAATGATTTCCCAGGTAATATGACTAAAAGAATAAATAGGAATCGGTAATGTGTATTATTGTTTATGGGATTCCCTCGGGTTTGTTTCGGTATTGGCCCGACAAGTTTCTGTTAATAATGCGCAAAAAAAAACAATTAGCGTAAATCCGAACAAAACGCGTCCGTGAGTTAAAAAGAATAGGTCCAACAATTACAAGTGTACACTATACCTACATTTATAACCAAACTACACCTCACCTCCAGGAATGTAGTGCACATATGGGCTTATTCCACTTTTCCCCCCTGAGAGAATCCCCCTCAAGGGGGAAAACTGGACCCTAACGTAAAAAAAATCAGAAAGTCCCCTTATCTTTTTGGATTATTCCACTTTTCCCCCTTATTTTTAATATTGATTTCTACGCCCTTAAACTAAATAAAAAAAAGAGTGATCAGGTACAATGTAATTAACAAAAAACGACAATATAATAAATACATACTCATTAATCAGTCTTTTTTTCATAGAATTATGTTTTGATTTCTACGCTCTTAAAGTAATTAAAAAAAATAGTGACAATGTAATTAACAAAAACACGACTATATAATCATTAATCAGTATTTTTTTTATGGCAATTTTCAGAAAGTAAAAATGTAGTACAAAGATCAAGAGAAAAAATAATATAAAACAATTGCTCGTAAACGAGAACACGGTTGACTAGTAATTAGACAGCAGTGAAGTATTCGTAATACTTAAAAAAAAAATATTATAGGTACGTAGCTTCATTGACTAGTTCGACGAAGGGCTTGGCGGTGCTCCTATTAGTGTTTGAATAGTTAAAAATTATTCCCAAGCTCGCTTCGCTCGCTCCTGCATTCTAGGTTATCTAAGTAAAATATCTGCCGGCGCCCGCCGGTAAATATTTTAGCAACCAGCACCGGCGAACAAATCGGTGCCCAGCGCCGGTAGCAGAAGAAGTCCTAAATTTTAAGAACCTCAGAGGGGATTTCTGGACGTTGGTTTTTTCAGAATACAGTTTTCCCCCTCAGGGACACTTTCAGGGGGGATCTGTGGAATAAGTATTTTTTTCGTACCACTTGCTCAAAAAAGTGACATTCTATGCCACAAAAAGCGAACATAACAATAGTCATTTTTGATCTGTTAAAAACAGGGAAAGAAAATTGTACTGAATTTCATTCATCCTCTAGGGGGAGAATGTGATTTAAATTTGGAATACTTACCGAAATTTATACTGAACTACATCTGTGTTTACACCATTGAGTTTGTATATAAAGCATTATACATCTTTATGAAAAAGGAATACGCATTTATTATGAAGTTATGATTATTAAATAAAATTACGAAAACCGACGAGGCCGTATGAGCTTGATGCCTTTGCTTTTCCGACAAAAAAATATTAGTCTAGGAATTTGCCGCGTTTTTGTTTTCTTCAAATACATAAACGTTAAGTTTATTTTAATTTATTTTTATAAATAAGTTAATGTTCTAAAAATACGTTACGATGTTAAACCAAAGCGACAGTGACAATGAATTGTCGGATTCCATCAGTGCAAATGCTGCCGTAATTATAAATAATTTGCTTCCAACAGAATCCAAGGAAAATTATTTAAAAACTTATGAAGAATTTTCAACGTGGAGAAGTGCGAAAGGCCTATCAATTTCAGAATCAGTACTTCTTATCTATTTTGATTATTTATCCAAGACAAAGAATCCGAATACACTTTGGTGCATAGTATACTCAAAACTGAAAGCCACAATAAGCATCAAACACAGCATTGAAATAAATAGATTCACGAAATTACTGGCTTTTTTAAAAAGAAAATCAGAAGGGCATTGCGCAAAGAAGTCTAAAATTTTTACGACTCAAAATGTGGAAATTTTTTCTTAATGAAACAACTGACGAAATTTTTCTGGCCACAAAAGTAAGTATACATGATTTAACTATGAATATTTCGTATCTTAGTAATGGTAATTATTCTATATATTTACCTGTTTTTTATCTTTGGTGGCCCTAATTTTTGGACTCAATGGTGCTAGCCGCGGATGTGAACATGTAAACTTAAAGGTGGAGGACGTTGAAAATCATTCCAATGAGTTGCTGTTGATTAATGTAATGGAAACTAAGACAAAGAAAAATCGGTAATTCATTGTACAAGGACAATATGCTAAAATCATTCATAAATACCAAGCATTACGTCCCACCAACATGGAAAACAATAGATTTTTTATAAACTATCGGAATGGGAAATGTACTCGACAAGCCATCGGCAAAAATAAAATTAGTAATATGCCAAAGGAAATTGCTAAATATTTAAAATTTTAAGATGTTGAACTCTACACCGGTCACTGCTTTAGAAGAACTTCGGCGACTTTCTTGGCGGATTCAGGGGCGGATATTACGTCAATAAAAAGACACGGTGGTTGGAGCTCTGATGGAGTAGCTGAGGGTTATATCGAAAGCTCAATGGCGAATAAAACCATATTAAGCAGTCAAATTAACAAAAATATAAAACTTTATCCCTATCCCTATCCTTAAGACCAATGTTTCGAATGTTAACTTTTACTTTTAATTGTTATTATTTTTAATAAATGCTTATCTCATATTATTACTGTGTTATTTTTTTCGCAAATGGTACGAAAAGTAGAGTATTTTCCTCGGTGATAAAGCTGTCTTAGTCTTGGGTGAACTTAAATCCCTCGCTACACTCAGGACTCGTCTTAAATCCCTCGCTTCGCTCGTGATTTAAGTTTTTAACACCCTCGCTACGCTCGGGAGTAAACCTCGAGTCCTTCGTTACGCTCGCGATTTAAATCGTCACCCGCGACAGAAGACACTGCTTTATCCCCTTGGTTAATAATCTACTATTTCGATTCTAGTTTTCCCCCCTAGGGGATTATCAGGGGGGAATTCCACACTTTTTTTTATAGATTCCATTTCCCCCCTAAGGGGGATTTTCAGGAGGGATCTGTGGAATAAGCCCACATATGTTTACGAAACTGGCCTCACGTCACTGTTGAGAGCGCCACAGTATAAATAAGTATCAGTATTATACCTTCATAGAAAAAGGCCGAAACGACGCGCTTTCAAATCTCAGTGTATATCAGTACGCAACAGTATCGAGTGCGCATGCGCAGCAGTTACGCACGGACGCGGAAGGTTTATCTACCTAGCAGCCGTAGGTTATTATTTCAAGGTCACTGCCGAGATATAATACTGTTATGTTATTATACTGTGACGTGGCTGTCTTTGTTTTTTATTTGGTCTGAGAGGGTCCGAGGTATGAGACGTGAAAATTCAAGAGACAAAGAAAAAGAAAACGTTACAAAACTATGTAAAACTAAAACCTAATAAAAATCAGATTATTTATAGTAAAGATACTTAGCCTTAATATTTAAATAGTATTATCAAGTTTTAATGAAATCCCTGGCGCAGTACGAATGGCAATTACCCGCCTCTTTGTCAAGCGAGATAAAGGGCTTGGCAGCGCGACACTAAATAAAAGATAGAAAGTGGCTTTATTTCACTACAAGAATAGATTCAAGGAGCTAATTTACCACTCGTTTATATCGTGCAAACTAGTTAGAATACAGTTTTGGTCTTATTATGCTGGTTGTGTCTGTTTTTCGAGATGTAGGAAACAATGTTGTTGGTAGTTTAACGTCATTAGTAAAAAAAATAAAAGTTTTGGTTTAGCGTAACTTTTCTTTTCTCTGGTTCTACTTTTGCTACCAAAATCCACTACGATTTTGTAAGAATTGAAAGTTGCTAATACCTATTAGTGTTTCCTTTATTACTAAAGCTTTATAATTAGCTTAGGAAAGAAATCTATGCAAGGAATTTGACATTCTTTCTTAGACCACAGTAGACTTTCCTCGTTTATTGAATCGCAATTCTTCTGCGAAGACGTACTACGTTGAATGCTTTATATTAATTTAGTCGAGATTGAGTTAAGTGAATGTTGGAAGCGCAGGCGGCGGCGGCCTCGCAGTGCTACGATAAAGCCTGCGCCACGTTAGCGCTAAGTGAGCCGGTGAGCCCCGATAGCCGCTGACGAGTCAATCGCGCCCACGCAAACTGTCGCCGCCGCTGTCTTTAATAACGTACCCCAGTCCGAACAAAACCTTATAACAATTTAATTGAAAACAGCTTCATTGTTCTTCAAGTTTTGCAGCAAAATAAGGTTCGTTAGGTCTACGATTCATTCGAGTTGTTACGTACTGATGTTAGAGATTTTTGCGATGGTTACAAAGTTTATGTCATAATAACACCTTAACTTTTGTTTCATACACACAGACAGAGTGAGATTTTATATTGCTACAGGCCACTGAAGACCACGGCCTAGCAATACAGATGACTGACAAAAAACTTAAAAAGTTTCACAATCAGTTTTACTTAGATACTCCGACTATAAACAAAGAATACCTATTCGCTAAGAAGAAAACTTTCAACTGATACGGTGCACAATAGTAATCTGCGGCATGCATAAATCTCAGTGTTGACCTTATCTGTATCTTATATCTAAAAGCAAGCGCTTAAAACTTATTCCATATTTACATGTATATTGCGACGGGGCTTAAATAATTAACTGCCTTTTAAGTTATTCTTTTAGTCTTTATTTGTGCACACAAAAGAGAAATGCAAGCGCGATTACATGTTAAATGCGCTTATGGCGGCAAAGGAGCCGCCGGGCGGGCGTAGGAGCCCTAATGCAGTGTCTATGTACGCGGATAGCCGGCGGCTATCTGCGTCGCCGCCTGCGCCCGCGCCGCCGCACCGCGCACCGCTACTCACGCAGAATTACAATCGATAACCCTTACGACGATGCTTCGAAGATCTTATTTAAAAGCCTCACTAATCACCCTTACTACCTACGAGGTTTCTAGAACGGCTTTGTAAATTTATATGTTTTGTTAGAAAAGGATTGTGATTCTTTAGTACCTGAATGATTTGTAATTGAATCAATTAAAAACCTATATGTCATAACCGCATAAAATGTATAAGACGCAATCGTGTAACATTGCAAGCGAAACATAGTACTTAGTGTCAGCCGATACTCTATCGTTAGAGCGCTAAAACAATTGAAATATAAAAGACTCGTTCGAACAAAACGTCGGCGTCGTTTCATAACGCGATGATAGGCGAAGTGGGTACCTACGTATTCATTAATTGAAAACCGTCTGCAAGATGGCGTGTGGCAATAACGCCAGCAAGCCACAATTATCTCGTCACAGTTGTGAGATCAATCAAACCATATCACGTTATGTGGGTCATTAATTACTGTAAACAGTAATTACTTTAATTATTCTTGACAGTCTTTGTGTAAAGTCGTGAAGTGGCCGCACGCCGTCGAAGGTCGGCGTGGTATCTATTACAAAGAGGACTCGAGAAAGGTGATCATTCTGCTGTCCTGTCAAATGCAAGAGTTTCAGAATGGGTAAGTACTTATTAATGACTAGCTTCTACCCGCGACTTCATTCGCTTGGAAGTCGTAAGACCCCACAATATACTAAAATAACAGTCACATTTTTATAAAACATCCCTGTATACTAAAAGTTAAGGACAGTCTCCTATATAAGACCGTTTTCTTGTACCGACAACGGTTAAGTAGCTGCCTTTATTGCCCCTTCTTAAAAAATCACCCTGTAATTGACTGCTTAGCTCCATAAAGGTATGGCGTAATGATACTCATTCAAAAGGTTAAATCTGTAACTATCTGCAATATTCTAACCTTCTGGATCGTCTTTTTACAATTTGTGGTAATCTATAGAAGAATACGAACGTAAAGCAATATTGCTCATAGCAAATAGCAAATAGCGTGATAATTTAAAGCCATAAAATTTGAACAAAATCTAGGTAGTATTTATTTACTACTTCAAGCACACAAATGTACAGAGGCGGACTTAATGCCAAAGGCATTTTCTACCAGTAAACTTTTGGGTGATGTAGAAACAAACACTGGTAGGTGCAATAGCGAGAATTGAGGAATAAATATTTATTTCAATATAAAGATATACATATAACTTCCTATTAAAAACTATAAATATACGTATAATATGTACCTACACCTACTTCTATACGTATAAATATAAGCACAAATAAATACACATATATACACTAAAACAATTAAGACAATCAATGGGAAAACATTACCGTTGTGATGATACTGCCAGCTTCTTGCGAATGTGCTCGCGAACTTTAACTTTAAAAGATGATCGATTGGTCGCCATCCTGATTGAACCAAGACTGAATGAAGAAGGAAGAGTGATTGAAGTCTGTGCGGTGAGAGGGACATTGAAGAACACGATTGTGAGATGAACGTTGATTTCTATTGTGGTTGGCGCCAATGTACTAAAAGTGGGGGGCTATAACTAGGGGAAGAGGGAGAGTCAAGAAATGAAAACAAGGTGCTCAGCGCAACCACTTTAGAAGCGACCAATGCGCAGAGACATGATCATATTTACGCAGATTGAAAACGAATCGAATGCAGTTATTGAGAAGACGGTCAAGTTTGGTGAGTAGATCTGCATTCAGGTCATATTAACACACACCACCATTATCAATGATAGGGACGATTAAGGTCTACACAAGCATTGTCTGCGTACTCGATGGTAATACATTTTTCAATCGGTACAAAGCCCGCAGCGTTCCAGTAAACTTCTGGCTTACCCTAGCGAGTACGCCAGTTCAGAATACTATCAATGTGCAAGCCTAAAGCTTTCACGTCAGTGCTAAAAGGAACGATCGTACCATTTGAAGAGAACTGGTGGCACTGATCCTGGCCACGCCACAATTGTGGCCATAAGTCCCCTCTTTGAGGAGTGGCTAGAGAGGCGCCACGGCGTCCTCACCTTCCGCCTGACGCAGGTCCTCACCGGACACGGCTGTTTCGGGAGGTTCCTGTTCCGTATAAGGCGGGAGGAAACGCCCGGGTGTCACCACTGTGTGGATCTGCCCTTCTTAGGCAGAGCCCCGCCGTGTCCTCACGGAGGCGATCGGCGGCGGCGATCTCTCGCGTCCGGCCCTGGTTCAGGCCATGGTCCGGAGCGAGAGTGCATGGGAGGCTGTCACTTACTTCAACGAAGCAGTAATGCTCGCGAAGGAGGAGGCGGAGCGCGCGAGGGAGAGGCAAGATTCAGTTCTAGTTCTAGTCGCCGCAAGAGACGCCCCGGGCGTCGGGAGTCGCGAGCCGATTTCCGGCCACCGTAGGCACGGGCATGCGGACGGCGAGCAATGGGTAGCTCGCCGTCCGATTAGGACCAGGCCCGGGTCGACGGCGCGTTGTGTTCCACGCGCGCCTCAAAGAGATGTCAGCACCAACTGACAGGGTCCGTAAGGGCCAATGCCTGCCAGGGTTGCGAGTTTGTCCGAAAGGGATATCGCGGCCTCGGCACACAGGCAACGGAAGGAACACGGGTGGGTTTTAGTCAGTAAAAGTCTGACACACCCTCCTGCTCCGCCCAGAGCGGGAGAAGTTATTTGATAATTTCCCACACTCAAAAAAAAAAAAGTTGTACTATCCACCTTGCTAATACCGCGAGAACTGCCAATGATGATCGCCTGACACTTCGTAGGGCTTATGGCTACACCAAATCTATCAGTCCAGGTTTTTATGGCTATCAAGTCCCTGTAAAAATTTTCGATAGTGCCAGGCTATTCATCAACCCTTCCCAGTCAGTACAACTGCAAGTCATCTGCATATAGATGATACGCACACTGAAGTTTGTAGTATCGTTCGTTTCGTAGTATTTGCGTGATGCAGGAACATACATGCAGACAAACAAATAAACAGACAACAAAAAATTTAAAAACAATATTTTCGGCATTAGAGTCGTTCCCAGTCTCAGTCCTCGTAGCAAAAAACTTTTTCAAAAAAAATCAATGTACAGTTTTGACTTCGCTATGATTTTATTATATGTATCGATATAGATTGTGCAATAGACAATATTGCAAGTGACCAGCAATGTTGTGTAGCTAAACATCAACTACCTGCAAAGTTCAGTACGTTGGCCTTCTAGTAAGAAAGTTTTAAGTGAAACCGATGATTAAAAAAAGAATAACCTACAATGAGCGCAGAAACTATGATAAGGAACAACATACAAAAGTTCTTTAGTCATAAGTGCAGTGGTTTGGGCACTAACCCATCAGATTTCAACGTAGCGGATTTTATTAATTCTTAGATCCATCAGTGGAAGACTTTTTTGTGTTAAGTATGCAATTTTTTACACAACTTAATAATATATCAGAATTTAATCATCGGAACTGAGTTTTTATATAATTTCTGACTAATAAAGGCTATTTTCAAACTTCACTTCACACTCATTTTGTTGTTTTTTGTTGCTCACACTTTTTGCTTTGGCGAGTAAACGCTAAATTGCTACCTTTTTGATTATAGAGGCATTACCCTGCAGGATGCCGTAACAAGGTGCTAATTTCGATGTTTTGTTGTAACTTTCAACACGTAATTTGATGAAACGCACAGTTTGTTATAGTGTTCCAAAAACGTAGCTGATGATTCACTTGGAGCAATTATATTTATGTTTTGTATCGTTATTACGTTAGAGCATGGATGTAATATGTGATTCATAGTATTCAGTGCTTACAGTGTACGTGTACTAGTTCAGGCACAGTTAGGTGGTCGGTGTGTGTAGCCTGTAGCGTACAGCGGAGGTGCGCGTGCGCTTTGGTTCGCGCGCTGTCAAAGCACCCCGTCAGGTGATCTTTGGGTCCGTGACTCAACAGTTACACTAACGAACCGGTGCACGGTGCGGCGCGTGCTTCATTGTGCCGTATTATCTATCATTATCTCGGTTAGCCTAGATACAGACGTATTCAATAACGCATGTAGCAATATGAAATGTAAAACAATAAACTTTTAATAAAGAGAATGCTTACCGCAACTTCTTGTGTTGAACCGGATTAATAAGTTGTGTAACTTTGATCGCCGTGTCATGAAAGGTTGCTACAAGCGTGGCTGCGGGTCAATGTTAGAATGTCCAATACTTTTAGCATTAATTGTTCGCCAGTAATTGTGCAATTCTAGAATTATAACGTGCCCATAATGTTAAACAGTAATTTATTTCATTGTTCCATGTATTTCCAGTTGGAGCACTTACCGTATCCGTATGGTACGTGTAAGGTTCAGTGGCTGAACAATATCGTAGCAGGTGTAAATAAATCACCGGCAGATTAAAGATACTCACCTAGTCCGGCGAGCTAAACGTTTAAGGTCCGTGATTAATTCCATTATGTTCAGTTTATGATACTTATCAACAGTTATTATGTTTCATTAGCGTTGTAAACTATCTGTACGGTCAAAACGATCCATCAAGGTGTTAAGTAGACTCATCGACGGTTGGGGGCACAAGGTACCATCGAGTGTGTTAGAAGCCCGATCTATAACACCTGCCACAGATATCCAATCGTAACATATGAGGCGATCGTATTCATCGCGTCGTTAAATCATCGGTGAACATACAGGATGGTCACTGATTAACACACCTAAAGAAAAGCCTGTTTTTAGACTTGATAGCAATTATTTTAGGATTCTATACAATTTAGGTACTCATAATTTCTCTATTCATATTATACCTAAATAAGGTAGAGAAGGACTGAATGCGTGTGATAGAGATGATAGGTATCTACTTAATAAAAATCTTTAATTCATTCGTTCACTCACAGACACTAAGGAAGGATGTTTGAACAAAATATTATGAAACAGGAGAAAAGCGGGGAATAAGTAGGAGATGAAAGTTTGTATGGAAGTTCGTCATTTTTGCCGATGGAAAATCCCATCGGGTATACAGCTTGTTTCATATAATTAATTAACTTCTTAAAATGGACTGCACTAATATGTATTTTGTATTGAAATGATAAAATGCCAGTTTATGATAACCCGAATTAAAATATTTGAATTCTAGGTAAAATATTTTCTGCGAACCATCCTGTAACTACACTGTTTGCCGATCGAATTGATGACGTAGTGAAAAGTCAATCTCACACATTATTAAGATAAATATAACTGATACCGGAATCATTTCATATTTTTAATAGCTTTAGTTCTACAAATAAAACTATAGTATCATCTAGTAATCATCAATACTATAGATTTAATAATAAAATATCGGATATATTTTGAAATGATAATTATAAGTATATGTCTGATCTTTTCGGTTATGAATTCAAATTTATTCGAAAATCTCAAATCATTACAAAAAAAATGTCGTCGACACGGTTACAGAAAAAATGTGAAACCTTGACTTCAGAGCTAGGTTAGATATTTCAGGAGCCAATGATTTCTTCTATTTATGTTACAATTAAGCAAGTAGGTTTTATGCAGCAATGGTAAAAACATATTACAAAATTAAGATTAATAGCAAAAAAAAGTTTATAATTAAAATTTGAATGAAAGCAAATTAAATAAAGGCGTTAAATTTAAAACAAAATTAGAATAAATCAGGATTAAAACAAAATAAGATAAAAATTGTATTAAAAAAAGCTGCATCTATAAAGATATTCTTTAGGAATCTCTAAAGAAACGTTAGATTTTTGTAGTAATATTGCTTTTTACTTTGTTATGGTTT
This sequence comes from Agrochola lota, assembly GCA_947364205.1. NCBI lineage: Eukaryota > Metazoa > Arthropoda > Insecta > Lepidoptera > Noctuidae > Agrochola > Agrochola lota. The sequence goes on from OX376225.1 coordinate 11,212,101, forward strand.
ATATAGAATAAAATAAAACTATACTTTTTAATTTGGTCATGCATGTCATTTTCAACGATTGTATTGCAAACATGACACGTCCAGTACAAACGGAGGTATCAAACACTGCTGCGTGACAGAACTTCAGTGGAGTGGACGAGCGCGCGCGTCGCTTATGTGCTATCGGCTTGCGCTCGCGCACACTTTTGAAAGCTTCACCGTGCAAACGGATAACAATTGCTCCAATATTTGTCATTCTTGCGTCCCAGCATTCGCTCATGTAAACGATGATCCGAAACCGTTAGTCACGATCTGAAGATTAATAATATTTTATGCGGTGTCGCAGTCGTTATCGAGACGAGCGAGGCGACTTTTTCACAACGCGCTATGTGTACCGGTACGAAGAAGGAGGCTAAGTTCGGCATCACGATGTCGCTACTCAACTTTCGACTACGGCTGTCGATTAAGAATCACTTGCGCCAACACCGGGTTGATCGATGTAGCCCTTGGCATTTGTGCGACATAACTGTACACTTTATAACAAACAGATGACACAGATAGTACACGGCACAGTTACGAGTGTTGCTCGATTGACACGATGTTTATATTGATTAATCATAACGCATACATAATGAGAGTCGAGGAACCGAGACGCAGCGTGCTCAGATTAGGAGTAGGTGGACAATCTCACAGACATAACGCGGTACGTGGAATTCGCCAAGTGCTCTTATCCAGATGCCTTTCAAATCTGCCACGTGAAGGCATTTCTTGTCGTACGTATAAACAACCGTAAAACGGGTAGCGTCTTCTTAATAAGCTTAACATGAGAACGGGTTGTAGCGACCGCACGTGGATAACCGCCGTGGCCGGCGGCACATCAAAGCAAACACTCGTTTAAGCCAATTGTGCGTGCCGGCGCGCGCGCAACTACAACGTGTAATTATACGGTTATAGGGCGCACCCCCGCGCGCCACGCTCGGCGCCCCATCATCGCGACTGATAAAAAACAACCATCTGTTGAACCGCGGCCAGGATAACGCCTGCTGGGTCAGTAATTGACCGCCGACATTGTGTTTTCTATATTAAGTTTTTTTGTATGTAAATGATTACGAATGAGTGAATTATCATTAAAATTGGGTCGAATACTAATCTATCTAAAATACACAAATACACATTCTGGTACGTCAGTCCGTGTAGGTATTCGCTTTGTGATAATTGAGATACAGACAGTGTTTCGTCTATAGGTTACAAACGTTGGTTACATACGATACGGACGAGATGAGGTGATACCTAAAGGTGATTCGAATGAAGAAGATTGGACATCATCACAAACGATCATAATAGGGATGATGCCTGGGTACAAAAAATGAAATTCTAATTAGTCCGTCAGTCAGATAATAAAAAAAATATTAGACACCAAAATTTTGCTTTATCATATGAATAAAAAAATACTTAGATAAAACGCATTTTAGGTTGGGGAGTGGGAGTCGCTACATCACTAGTACCTATGTATAAAATCTACGTACTCGTGACGTCATGGCACATTTTACTTATATGTATCGCCGTAATCTTTAGATTACGTAAAAAAAGAAAAAATACGTGTTCAATATTTTTTTATAATCTCAAAGACGGACTAAAAAATAATTTTTAGTCATCATCCCTATTCGTTCGGTTGCATCGACTAAACGGAAATCTGTGAAATAGAACTTGTAAGCCACTTATCTTACTTAAAATTGTTAAGTATCTAGTTTCGAACTAATCATAATACAAAAAAAATATTAAGTAGCTCCATTGAGATTAGATGAAATTCGGTTTTGATTAGGTATTTTTATTTGGCCTTCAGTTGCATAGATTTCGGTGATCATCGTAAAGAGCAGGTGATGAAAAGCTAGTCGAAAAACAAAGAAGCTATTTAAAGTTCTATTTGGCCAAGGACCAATAAAAACAACTTTAATTACTAGTTCCTTTATTTCCAAAGTAATATTTGTTTTCTTGTATTCAATAAATTTTCTTAAAATCAACGTACAATTAATTCAGGTGTCTATAATTCATTTTTTTGTAATGATACAGGGTAGCTTTTTTGTAAAAAATCCTCCTACTGGAACATGATATTAATATTATTAATAGCATAATTTAAATCAATTTCCGCCGCACGGGTTAACCCTTCTAGTGAGGGCGTTACAATCATTTATGTTTCATAATAGTGTGTAATCGCCTTATGATCTGTGGGCTCTGTGGCGCTCGCACCAGCTGTGATTCTAACTGAATTCTATTTCGGTCCACCTTGATGGGTGTTATGATTTTATGTACCGTATCAATTATGAAATGGACTACTTCGACGCGGTTCTCATGTTGAATAGCTCATATCAATGTGATTTAGTATTACTTAATGCCTTTAAAATAAAATACTCATTGTCATAGGTACAGTAGGCATTTGATCGGTTGTTAGTTAATTGGTCTATTTGCTTTTTCATCTCTTTGGTTTATGCTGACTAACTTATTTCTCGTCATCATACGTATACCTACAATGTTATCATGGACCGAATATATTATAACAATATAATAATAATACAAGATAAAATAAAATTTGCCAGCGAAACTCCACAGCCGAGACGGGTACAGATATTTAAATAAATATGATGAACAATAAATAAATTGTTGATTATATTTGGGGTCAACGACTGTTGGTATTGTAGTTGCCTACTTGAAGTATGAGATTAGGAAATCAGTTTCTTTTTTGTATAAGGTGTTAAGCTATAGATACGCATCCCGTTGTGAAATTAAACAAAAAAAAAGAAGATAGTTCAAGTATGTAATTACCTCAATAATACCATCCCATACTTAGAGAGAAAAAGCCGGAATAGGTCACGTTGGAGAAAAATATACTTGACCAGGCTAAGGCCACCTGCGGCTGTAAACTCTCAGATGATGATATTATCATACTTCATAATGGGACGAAACGACTGATTTGTGAATTACTCAAACTCAAAGCATTTATTTCAAATAAACCCATTACAGGCACTTTTGAATTGTCAAGGGGTCGGTCAGTCAAAAAGGTGAAGCCCATTTCAAAGTATAGTAGGTTCGAAACTTCACGGACACTACTTACTTGTGGAATTGTGGTCTAAGTCAACAGTCAATACATACGAGCGAAAACTTCAATTAGCTTAGGTTAGGTAGGCAGATTCTAAATGGGGAATAATAATCCAGTGTCTCAAACATATTACATAATATATCAATCCACTCTGTGTCCACTATACAAGGGGAAAGGTCCGCTTGTTAAACTGTGTAATAATCAGCTATCACAAAGTGACTCAACCAAACGAAGGCAAGCCACCTGGAAGAAACCCGTATCTAAATTCTAGACACCACACTATTGGCTGTGAAGCTAATTAAAGCTGTTTCCAGATAACAAACTACGCATGTTTCATCAAGTCGAAGATAAACCTCAATGGGAATAACATCTGGGATGAAACCTCAGAGTATTAGTTATTACTCTGAGGATGAAACAAAACAAAACAATACAAATAAGTAGCCACCTGGAAGAAACCCGTACCTAAATTCTAGACACCACACTATTGGCTGTGAAGCTAATTAAAGCTGTTTCCAGATAACAAACTACTTATGTTTCATCAAGTCGAAGATAAACCTTAATGGGAATAACATCTGGGATGAAACCTCAGAGTATTAGTTATTACTCTGAGGATGAAACAAAACAAAACAATACAAATAAGTATTCGTCAAATGAACCTGTGTGAATGATTGTTGACAGCCGTGTGAATTCAGTGACAGCGGACCGCCGGAAGAACGTCTCGTTGTCTTAATGTCACGTTTAAAGAAATTAAGTAATAAAGTAATTTAAATCAGGTGGTCGCGAAGCCGTTGTCCTTCTACATAGGCACCACGTGCTGCAGCCGACGAGAGTGTGGCCTTAGGTCCATTGTTCCGGCAGCGGTAGGTAGTAAAGCACGGCGGTGTAGCCGGCGCGCCCCGCGTCTGGCCGCGCCTGGCTCGCAGGTGGCGCAAACATCCTTGTTTTAAAATGAAAGTCGATTGTTTGTATTTTACGATTATTACTCAAGATTTTACAGTGCTTTTCTTAATAATTCAATTGTGAGAAATATTTTAGTGGGAAAAAATTGGTTTCTATCGTTTCCTCGACGACCGTCTATTGAGTTCTCTAGACCGTAGTTTATCAGCTACTCAGCACTATTCTTGGTTCTGAGTCATTCTCTTGGCCATATCCCAATTTATTTGGGGTTAGCGCAACATGTCCTCTACTTGGTGATGAGTTTGTAAACAAATATACGTCTTTACTTAGGATTTTACTTATAAGCTGTTTTAGACAAAATAAAACCGGATTAGAGTGGTCATTTGACTTGTTATTAAATAGGCCTGTCAATCTAGTCCTATCCTATCGCAACGAAAATAAACCAGATAGGTCATAGCCTACCATTTTTTCTAGCCATACCTATTTCTTTTATTTAAGTATCCTTACTACGTTACGTAACTCTTTTTTGTAGGGTCTGTTCCCACAGATAAACTATGGTTTTGTGGGGCATAATATTTATAAATATTTTTATAAATAAAGAATCTTAATCAATAAAAAAATCCGAAGAGATGGATCAGTATGGACAAATCTAAAACTATTAAGAGGTAGGGAAATGGAAGGAAAGGAGTTTATCATGTCGTCGATTTAAGACTTTGAAAAAGATTCAAAGAAATTCAATATCTCAACGGAATAACCTGTAAGTAGGTATATTTATTGGCCAGTCAGCAGGAATAAAAAAAGTTTGGTTTCCAAGGGTGCATACAAATAGGTATCGTCACTCCTATTCTGTAATATATTTCATAACAATTTTGACACTGACAGCTCTTGAACGCGTTTTAGAAATGCTGATTGCGTTCACTTTCTTTGGTGAAATCTAATCTAAGTTTTAAAAACTAAGTATCGCATTTACTAGTTTTATATCGAAACAAAAAATAATGAGAAGATGACACAGTTAGATTTTTAATATCGATCGCGGTCGCAACTATTACCATCTATTACGTAGATAAACTATTAATAATTATTGGACCATCAATCACCGTAAGGTCAAAGCTGCACGCGGAAACGGAATGTTCACTGTTAGCAGTTTTTTATGAATTGTTTTTTTTCGAGTTAGATATCATTAAGTATGGAAGTGTACCGTCGACGTTGGTGGGCGCCGCAGCGACACGTAGCAACGGATTATTTCGACGGACTATTTATAATGTGGGGCTCGGAGACGCGGATTGCGGACGATGGAATCTGCTCCTTTGTCATTGGAGCAACCTGTTCTCTCGGGTTGGAGCTCACGGCGAGCACAATGTAATATAACGGGCCACCTGATTAACCGCCATTCCGGCCGGCATGCAGATATCGAGTGCCGGCGAGCTGCGCCGCACCACCGCGGCACCGCCATGCCGCCGCGCCGCCGTTCACTGATCATATTAATTTCAAATGATAGATTGCTTTTATATTGTTAATGCCTTATTATGATAAAGATAAGAACATCAAGGTTACTGAACTTTCTACGGCTTATATGGAGGCGGGCACGATATTGTACTCACAAATGATGCTCCTATTACCGATAAAGCACTGTGGGAACGGATCTCACAAGTGCACAACTCTAAATACTTTTTTGTCTGGTCGTACGTACTCATCATAACCGGCACCATTTACGTTTCCTTCTTGTGTTTTTTGCTTTGAGTTTTTCAACCGCGACACTGTAGCAGGTGAAGGGAACAGAATTTCACACGAGTTATGGCTTGATATAATGAAGTTATGTTTCTACGGGGATTTCAGATACGATTTTTGCGATTTTAGATGCTTCTCATGCTTTTCCCTAAAAAGTCTATATTTGAGCAAAGGAAAAAGTCGAAAGGTCACCTTTATACAACTTATAAATTAGTTTATATGTAAGTAGGTAGTTACCTATATTCTAATTGAGGGCAGGCTATAATTATGTTCGAAACTATAACGGTATTAACTATTAAGTACAACGTCAGAACATTGTGATCTAATGGAAAAAGTGCCACTGTTTCCTTGCATACCATATTGTTCAATCACAAGTTGAAGAGCAGTTCTCAGGAGTGACTAAACAGGAGACGGAATCACCCTTAATCCCATTTCATCAATATGTAACACTCATTAAAAAAACGGGGCACCTTTTGCAATATCCGCTGTCAATTCTCACGAGACAGGTAGCAGCTTCCGTTGAATCTTTTATTAAACACACTGAGGATAATCATTACAGTGTGTGCAATGTAGGATATGGGTAACTGTACCGGTCAAGTAACATTCCCGGCTCGTGATTCAAGCGAAATGTATCACAGTTAATGAGACAAGTCCAATTTGATCTGGCTCGGCGTCCGACTCTTGATTGTTTTGATATCGATATGACATGAGCTTTACGTATTGATTTACATTTTAAAGATTATGACACACTGGTCACTGTATGTTGCTGGTCAAAGTTTGTATAATAATAAAGTTTTACATTCCATAAAATTACCATAACTACTTCATTTTCATGAATGCAAATTCCGGGGTACCTACTATCTGCATATGCCTAAACATTATAATAATATGCTAAATCTTTTTGAAACTGTAACAATTAAGTATTATTTATTTAAATCTATTCCGTCTGATATTAAAAAGTATTATGCAGGTACGGTAAGATGCAGTGTTATGCAAAAAATAAACTGCATAAATTGCATAAATAATTGAGGAAGTAATTTGACAGGTCACCTTAGTTCAGGAACTGGTTCACAGCAACAAGTTGTAGTCACGCAGACGGAACCGGGAGCGCGCCGGGGAGCTACACACGTGTATACTGGGGTTGCAGAGGATTGCGCACTGTGCCACACTGGTGCAATACGACAACCCGTTTCTGTCTATAATATAGAATCTATCTAGGTATTGCTAAGATAAGGCTCACATTTTTGGTGTCCGATTAGGATTTAACTTTTGTGTAACTTTTAAGTCGTCTAATATTCTGAAATAGTTTAAAAATGTCTGGAGTTGTAATGTTGTAATGTAACGAAAATCGGGTGCAGGTCAGCACGCACAGTGACCATGCAAGAGTTCGTAAAGAGGGAAGGCAGCGTCGAAGCTGGCTCAAAAACAGTTGTCGAGATGAGTTAGAGGTGTGCCATGAGGGCTGTTCGAGACGGCGCGAGAAAAGAGTACTTTGAAGGACTTGGCGGAGGTCTTTGCCAAACACTGAAACAGAAAACGTTAGAAAAATAAAATTTCTTATAAGCGTCTGTAAACCTATTACAACCAAACTATAGCTTATACAGTTTACAAGTTAAAACAATGCACTTCGTAAGTTATTTAGGCCAATACACAACGGCGTCACTGTCTGTACGTAACTACGCACGTGAATATCGGTCGGTCGGAGCGGCGCGGCGGCGCGGCGGCGAGGTACTTCCAACCCTCCTTACATCCGCGCTCGGTGATCTATTGTTTGTCGAGACAAATGAAACGAGAAAAAAACCTCGTTCCCAAACGCATCGTGAGAATTCATTATATGTGCTCCCAACTCACTGGGAGATGCACTAGCGGGAATCAATAAAATAATATCAGGTTACCATTCACTGGCCGATACTTTTTATAAGATGGTCGAACCTTTGAATCTTTGCCAATTAGTTAGCTTTTGTATTTTTCTATGAAGTTTCTACTCGGGTGGCTGGACTATTTATTAAGTTCTTAAAAGATAGCAGAAATTATTTATCTGCATTATTATGAAAGATAAAAAAAAACAAGTGTTTAGTAGAAGATACATTTGAAATACAATTATAGTACTTAAACTTATATATAGGTAAGTACAAGTAGTTTTTACAATAACTCTTCTCCATTACGTAGCCAGTGCTACGCGCTACGCCACGGGCTACGCATTTTTATGTAAGCGTACTTGTCAAATAAGACAGACAATAATGCTACGCAAAGTTCCTTGCCGAAAAATACTATAATGACAAGACGTAGATAGTTAATGAGGAGCGTACCATCGTCATGAACTACCCTTGTTCATATTACCATATCCCATTCCGTTACTTTACAGTTTTTTATGTATTTTTTTGTTGTGTTGCATATTTGTTTGTTTTTGTACAACACCCGTGGCTTTTTTTTGTACAGTTACAAGTGTCGTTCCCATCCTTTTTTACTAGGCTCAGGAAAAGGAAGGTTAATGAGTTTAACCGTCTATATAGGCATGCATTCTATGTGTGACTGTAGGTATGGATGTTCGCTCGAAGCTTAACTACTGATCCGATTTTCAAAAAGGAGGTGTCGATTCTTATGTTTTTAATGTGCACTTGAGTCTTAGATACTCTGCTATGTATTTTTATTCACTTTTTTTGATACGTAGTAAACACACACGCTTTTTTTTGGATGATCGTTCAGATGGAAACATTAGTTTCGTGGCAAAAATTAAGTTTAATTTAAGCACCATAATGATTACGAAAATGTTCCAGATAATTATGGTTATAGTATAATATTTACATATTTTAAAAGCTAACAATCTTAAAATAATAATAATAATATGTACAAGTATATAAAAAGTACTAATCAGGTGGTTTTTTAGATTAGAATATTTCCTTATCTATCAGCAAACATGCTATGCCATTTACAGCTGGAGACAAACCTAAGATAAGATCTCTTTCGAAAAAAAGTATGGAAGGCGCTAAGACATTAATGAATGATAAGCACGTCGTATAGTCGTGATGGCCCAGTGGTTAAGGCCTCGCCTCTCATGCACGAGGTTGTGGGTTCAAATCCGGACAAGTACCATTGTGACGTATTCAATTCATATGTACTTTCTGAGCTGATCTTAGACATTACTGACATCAGTGTACGAAAATATCGTGAGGATACGTGTACTTTATAAGATATAAGTCTGAAATCGCCAACCCGTCTTGAGCCAGCGTGGTGATCAATGCTCATGTCTTCTCTGTATGAGAAGATGCCTTTGCCCTGCAGTGGGATAATAATAGACTGGTATTATTATTACGTCCACGTAGCTCACCTCGACATTGTCGATGCCGGTGACAGTAGCGCGGCGCGGCGGCGGCGCGTGGTGGTGCGGTGCACGCTAATGTTGCGCCACGGCGCGCACGCGACGCCGCGACGCCGCCACTCGCCTCACTGCCTGACTCATGCCCATGGATTCCTGTTTTGTACCAACTACCACTGTACTATCACCGTAACATTATGCCCAAACGGTCTGCCAACGCATTGTCTTTGAACTTACTGTTTGGCGATAAATGTCAGTGTTGATTTACAGTTGTTAAATCTCGACGACTGGCGCATTGTATGCCGTTCGCTGAATATTATTATATTCATATTGTCTAAATTACGTTTAAAACTACGTTTACGAGTAAAATTATTTTGACCACTCTATTGATATACCATGGAAAAGGACGTATCCTCGTAGTCATTCAGCGAGTTAACTTACAATTAAGTAGGTTACTATCTTACTAGCCCCAAATAAATTGAATAATACAACCTGAACATAACATATCTGCTAGAAACATTTTCGTACATCGTACCTTATATACCGCTCTTGTCTTTAACTGAACACTCTAAAAAGATTACCAGGCTGAGGAGGTAAATAAATATTAATAACTAGACGTCGACAGACGTTCCGTCCATCATAAAAAATCCCTCAGAAAAAGGACATTCAGTTTTCCCCGAATTTGAACAAATTTCGCGAAACTTAAAAAAAAACCTTTACTTAGAAACCTAATTCGGACTATTAAAAGGCATTTAAAAAAAAATGGGTTGCAACGATACGACTATTATTACGATACCAATACGAATGACGAATACATCGTAATGGCCAAGTACTATAACGAATTACGATACGAATGCATTATGTTTTTTTTTATAATAGCAACTTATTGAATTTATTTGAAGCTGTGTTTGTATTTATTACTTTGTATGTTATTATATAAATATTAAGACATACTAAAATAAAAAATAAGTTACACATTTTTAATTAATAAATTAATTTTTCATAACTAAGTTAGGTACTTACCTTGTTTAATTGTTTTATTTACTTTAATTAATAATCCTATCTTATATATAATTACGTATATAGTCGTAGTTTATTAGCAAAATCTTATTGAGAAATACAACATTTTGGTGGATCCGCAGTGGTAACCCGCGAAATTCAAATAGAATCATAATTCTGTAAATACATATTTGTTATGTTCGCGAATCATATATTGACCTGACACTGACCTGCAAATTGCAAAAAACGTAAGAACATTTGGATTTCGTGGGCTCCCACTGCGGATCCACCTTAAGTTTACGCGTTATGCGTTTTGTTTCACTGGAAACGGTAAAAAATATTGGAAAATAAAATGAATCGTAAATATCGTATCGTAAACATCGTAGAGTTTACGATAGCGAACGATCGTAAAAAATTACGATAATCGCCGATATACGAATATCGTATCGGTATCGTTGCATCCCTACAAAAAATAGCCGCAAATCGGTCAAGCCGTTCTCAAGTGATGCGTTTACCAAAGAACAGCATTTCTATTTTATTATATATATGTACTAGCTTCTGCCCGCGACTTCGTCCGCGTGAAATTTAGGCTCCTGACCCACCGCGGCGCATCGTATCGCCCGCCCGCGCTATTACTTCGTTTTCGCTTAGCGTTCTTTCTGACTCTTTGCTTGGCTTACGCGTTAGGAGCCAAGCAAAGAGTCGTGATGTTACATAGCCTATAACCTTCCTCAAAAATTGGGCTATCCAATGCAATTTTTTTTTAAAATCTGACTGATAGTTCCGGAGATTACCCCCTACATACAAACTTACAAACAAACAAATTTATATTAATGAATTAATTAAAGTTCCGGAGATTATTATTATTTTATTACATATTATTTAGTATTATGTATTGACTTAGATAGATGATGTCAGTCTACAGATGTATGTGTGATGTTGATAAACGGTAGTTTGTTCTAGAATCGAAATAATATCGCTAAGATACAGTATGTTTAGTATCTAAGGTTTCAGCTATCGTTGGCCACAGCTGCGTCACTAATAAACAAGCGCCGTCTCTCGACTGCCAAGTCATATTGTACGACTCGACTACACGATGTAGATACGATATTTAATTTGAGTATCGACCATACTGGAGTGTTCTATTCATTGTTCACTTAATTACCATGTTTACCAATGAAAAGTGTTCTCCTTTCATTCGAGTTATTCTTTATTAGGTGATGCCTGCTACAACTTCTACGGGCTACCACTATCCACTACATAATGTTCGTTACAACTGGCCCCAGTCCCACAAGCATCACCTTTCGATCGTTAGCCCGGTACGACCCACACGCGGTGTTGCAAATGTCGACTGTTTGTGCCCGGAGCCCATACGCCACGCTCGACATATTGTTTTCTCGACTGGGTATCATTTGTCACAATTAAAAGTTTGTCATTCTGGCAATATATTATAGAGATGGATCTTGACTGTGTTTATTAAAAATAATTTATCGGTTTATAAACGTCGCAAGTGTTGGTAAGTGGGGCGGCTGGCGGGCGCGGCGTCTGGCGCTTGACGCGCGGTGACGCGCGCCTGCGCAGGTACTATGTAGCCGCACCATACTGATTTTATTGCGATCTTGATTAATATTTATGATTCAATTCTTTGTACCACTCGTGAATTACATATGACAGTACGGTCCGCACAGCTCGAGCTGACCGTAATTTGATAAATCGGTTTAGGCAAACTCTTAAGTATTAGCGATTCGCAACGCATTTCCACGGGTGATGTAGGTGTTCAAGAGTCGTAAAATCAGCAATGAATCATGATTAAATGTAACAGTAAATAACATGCAAATAAACCTATATTTAAAATTGCTTTCACCCTTTCGTAGGTATAAAAGTTAAGAATGTTGTCAGCGTTCAGATTTCAGACACTGCATTTTAAGGTTAGGGGATAATGCTATACAAGATGCTGGTGTTTTGATTTTGATAAAAAAAAACTCTCGGGCTTATTGATATGAAAGCAACAATTGTCGCAGGCCGTTGCACCAGCCCACCCACTTTGCGTCATCTGATAGAACAACTTTCTCGGTTTTTTTTGTTCAATTTCAAAGGGTAATCCAATCTGACAAGCACGAATGATTTGCGACAATTGTCAATCATGTACCTACTTACAAATAAATCTGAGATGCGAATAATTACCTAAATACTTATGCTAATTCTCGCACGTGGTGCTATTAGAAAGTTGGAAGAAAATAGTGGGTTGTTGTGAGTGATGGACAGCTGATAGTGGAGTGCGGACATGTCCTCGATGACAACGGGGCGGTGTCGGCTGCGGACGCAGCGGCCGCGGCTCGGTAGCAGCGCGGCTCATAAACAAACGCTCCTGTTTGACAGATACAATCAGCGTCCGCGCGCCGACGATTGTCAGCGGTCCATTCTATTGTGACAGCCACGAACTGTGCCAAAAAGAAAAGTCATTACAATTAACCGGTTAAATTTTTAGTTCACTTACCTATCAGTTGAGACGAACTAAGGTGTTCATCAATGTGCATGGTGCTCTCATTCAGGCATCGAGAACATTCGGTATACTACAGTATGTGTATAGTACAGAATACAGACAAAAAAAAGTACAATCAATTAGATATGTACATACCTACTTTTATTATTTACTACGATATAATTATCACTATTACATTTATATACCCCACTATAAAAATTTGTTGGGTTTTTGAGGTTTTGAGTGGTTTCAATTAAGTAGACGTTGTTTAATCGTGTTAAAGTGTAAACTCCATGTAACGTCACTCTATTTAACGACAAACTCCCTTAAGCGTCGAAATCAATTGGCTTTGGTTGGTTTAGCTTGTCTTTCATACAATGTTTCACTCTACATAGCATTACACCCACTCTCAATAACGACAACAATTGAGTAATAAAAAGTACCTTTTAAGTTGCTAAAATTAGTAAAAACTGCGCAGCTGTGTACGATCTATTGTCGCTTTATTATCCTAGCCCGCAATAAACTCGACTGTCGGCATCATGCATACCGAACTTTCTAAGAAATTCGTTCTTTTGTTTATAATTTGGGATTGCTTGTACGTGTAGACTGTTGTTGACCATGACTCATAAGTAGGAGTCATGGATTATCTATACCTTATCATATTCTTAGTTAAACCTACATCGAAGTAGACGACCGCCTGCTTACAACGGCTTCACTCACAGACGAAGAAATTTTGGATTCAGTGAGAAAAACTGAGGATCAAGAACAAGGCGATGAAGAAGATGAGACGGATGAGCCTGAGCCTCCGCCGAGCATTAAAGAAGCTCTGGAAGCAGCTAAATTATTGGAAAAATACTTCCTTTATAACCAAGATGCCTCAATATTGCTAGATATGAATAAAATAAGTAAAAAAATACAACAAAATTACTGGTGCAGCAAAAGACGTCAGACAAAAATAACAGACTATACGCAATAGCGTTCATATAACATTCTTTTTTATGCACATAACTACTAACAATAGTCGGAAATAAACTTTTTCTTTTTCTAATTCTGATGTTTCTTCTCTCCATTTAACGACAACTCTCTATAACGCCATAAAATGCACAGTCCCTTCAGTGTCGCTATATAGAGTTTACACTGTAATTATAATTTAAAAATTGAATCGACAGACGACTTTCATTGCTGACTGTAGATACCAGTGAATCGTTGATGAATGAGAGCATTTAAGGAAATCATTTTAAACGGATTAAATCGTCGCGTCTTTGAATTTGATTGAGGAAACCTCCATTACTTTGCTTACTTTTTATTTTATTTTTCAAAATCTTTGTTTGTCGAAGTTCGAGTAAAGATTAAGATTATTACGGTATTTGCAAAATGATTCACTTATAACTTGACACTGCTTTGGATAACTGTAAATTGTATTCCTTAAATGGATAAACAAAAAAAAAAGGAAATTGCAATTTCGGGATTGTTAGAAAATGGGGACCTTATTTTAATTTTTGACGGTAAATAGATAATATCGGGTTCGCGATAGTAGATCGGATTGTGAGCGTACATCTACTGGAAAGCTGGAGCCTACATCATCTATAAAGAATGTCTGTAAAGGTTTGTTACAGGCAGTCTATAAATCTAGAAAGTCGATCACACACAACGCAAATAAAGCCGAGATATATGCAGCCGGACTTATAATAAGTAGGCTTAATTCGAAGAATTTTGGAAAAGTCAGGATTAAATACAACACGTCTGCATAATATTGGGCTCTTATTATAGTTTCGTCAGTCGTCAGTATCGCCACTCAGTGCTGCGCTTGACACCCGGATCCATGAGCAAAAAACAAAGCCTTAATTAACCATTATTATAAATACAATGCAGCATATAATAGCGTCGTGAATTAAAAGGCTCCGTTAGCCTGTTATTTATGAATTGATCGACTTCTGTCCGCTGACGAAAGCAGACCACTTCGTGATCAACGGTGCTCCAAAATCAATGCTAAACACAGTTGTCCCAAGCTTATCTTTACGACTGGATTTTATGGGTACCCACTTACAGCGGAATTTTAATTCGTCATGAATTCTTTGTATCTTATCTGACCTATTGAGACTGTATCAAAATATTTTTGGTAATGAGTTTAAAAGTTGCGGTTTAAGGTATCGTGAAGTGTGGTGGGTAACTAACTATACTAACTGGGTATTGAATGATTTAAAAATCTATATACATACGTTCTTTGGTCTGAGTTCACATCATTAATAATAGTCATGAATTTTAAATGTTAAATATCATGATCGTTCTGTCATGGAATAAATTACACACTTGACACTACCCATTATATCATCAGCTACTGAGTAGCACTGAGCACACTACGAAAGTCACGTAAATATTGCGTCGAAAACAAAGTTGTTTCGTTGTCAAACGCGCAAAATGTAGTTTATTGCGGAGCCGGCACTCGATAGGCTAATAACCTGTCGCCACTTACGAGTTACGCGTAGTCGTGACCTCTGACCTATCCATTCATTGCTTTTACTGTCGCTAGTCGCTACCGACCGGTAACGTGCGAGGCATTGGTTCAATATACATTATTATCTACTTAGGATATTTTAGAATGACATTGATTTTTTAATCGAAAAACTAATCAGTAATTTAATTACGGAATGTGTTCCAATTCAACATTTCATCATGATGTAAATTATTTTTAAATGATTGAGTTTATTTTGCTAATATCTGTATAAATAATTATTGTGCTGGACATCAATGCGACTACATTTAATTAAAAGGAATTTAAAAATATTAAAAAACCCATGTTACGACGAGGATGGGATTCGAACCCACGCGTGCAGAGCACATTGGATTAGCAGTCCAACGCCTTAACCTCTCGGCCACCTCGTCTTCTGCATACACATATAAATATATGAACCCAAAGTCTGAAAGACATATCTTAGTACTCCATTATGAATGAAAATTACCACCAATAATGAAGATTGTGATGACAACCTTAAAAAAAAAAATGTTTAAATACTCCTATAGCCTATACCCATTCCTATTCTATTAATATCGGCTCAGTACAATGCCGTGGCGTATTCCCAAAGTACATATTTTATGGCCCTAGACTATATTATTGCTGATCATATGATATCCGGACAGGGCCCTTATCTTTATTGCCTTTCTATCTTTGTTCATGTTTGCCTTCTATCTGTATGTCAATTTGAAATCAAAATATACGCATATAAGATGGAATCAATTGTATGGCAATTGTTTACTTTGTTCATTATCTGCACTTCCGGAGACGTTCAAGATCATTAGTATTTAAATACTTATATGTGAGCTCTAAGTTTGGTTGCAGTAATGAGATACACATTATAAATATTATTCAAGTTACTACTAAACTATTAGGAGTTTTTCAGAAATTGTATAATTATGTCAAACATTAAAATGTTTCTTTATTAATTAAAACACCTTTTATTCTGTAAACTTGTAACCTACTGTCCAATCAATCCAATCCAATCTTTCTGTATTCAATTAATCAATTAAATAGTGATCCCATTAGAATGTTACTATTAATAATGACCCCCGAGGCACGTCCGATTCACAAGTAGTTTTGAAAAACGGTGGATGCGTGGCTTTTATAATGTGTCCACATTTTCATTGGCTACGCACGTAGCACTGCCCTCCCGAATATTTTCTCGTAGGTGACAGAAAAAATCAAAGTAGTAATATTGTGTCGGGGGTTGTTCGCGCACGGTCAACAATTTACATTCCTCACGACTTGAGGTCGGCATGCCGGGGTCGGGTCGATTTCTACATGTAAAGGATCATAAAAAATCGTGACAAAAGAAATCATTAGGAATTTACAGAAACCTGCGTGGTTCACGGAATGATTGTTAAACTGACCATAGGATTTTTTGAGAAAATGGGTATAAATCTTCAATTCCCGAGAGGTTGTTCGGTTGTTCTAAGAGATCAGATGAGAGCACGAGTTAAACAAATAGCAGGCAGGAAGGGGGCGGCTGCGGCGCGGGCGCCGGGCGGGCGGCCGGGCAGGATCAGGGGTCACGCAGCGTGCAGCGGCTGCCCGATTAGTTAGTGGTTTAGTACGACGTCGTGCACCCTCCAGCTGACTACTGGACGTACCTGACTACTGATAGACTGCACTAGTCGTAGAAACGACACATTCGTTTAAACGGACAATGCTTGAAGCATAGTAGTAACTTGTAGGTACTTAATTGTTGTTGAGCATTCTTGTTTGTATAATAATTAAGACGGCTTGCGACATCTACTTTTTAGGCACAGAATTTTAATTACATAGTATTTTGGTATAGTATTGATTTGATGCTAGTGGAGTTATAAAGAGTTATAAAATAATTACGAATCATTAAATTAAGTAAACAATTCGTTATTATTTTAGACCGCCCATTGTGTCAACCTACGTAAAACAAAAAAAATATGTCTGTAATTTTTATGGATTAGTAGATTATTTTAGTACATAATAAGTATATAATCATTGTTTTCTGTATTTTTTTATTTTTTTTAGTTCTAAGGTATATTTTTTTGCATTAATGCCAATAAACGCATTTTTCTTTCTAATAAAGATTTTGTGTATCTATTTTAATTAGGTATCTTAGTTTCTTAATTGTTGTTTAATAAGCATATAACATTTTAAAAATCTTACAGAACTAACATAAAATAGATAGAGAATAGAGAGAAAAAATAATTATATAATAATTGTTATGTACCTACCTTATTGTGATGATATTATACGTAGGTACATAATGTAAAATAATAACATTATTTTATTAGAAACTCGTCCGATTCTTTTGACAACGTGTTTTTATTCACGTACAGTACCGCGATCGCGATACCGGTCAGAAAGCGGTTACATCAGGCTATTGTCTCAGTTTATTGACTTTGCTCAGATAAGTGAGCTATTAGCCTGCGATCGGCTCTCGACAAATTTGGCAATACATTGAGTCCCTGCGCTTCGTGCAGGATTAATGACGAGATGTCGCAGTAGCGGCCTCGGGCACTGTGAGGTAGTAAGGCCGTTGTTACAACTGCATTCTCGATTTTTATTGATTTTGAGAAGGGTCATTGAAGTTTATTGAATAAAACTTGTTTATTAGCTATTTTCTCTAACTTTCAATATGAACTTCAATTCATGTTGCTCATGCATGATCATGAACTTTTCAGTGTAGAGCTATATACCTATCTTGATAAAATCATTTACAATTATTTTACTACGAAATACTAGCTGTGCACATTAGAATGATTCCTGATTTTAACCACTCCAAGTCCCTTTGCTAAGTCAGTAGTGCACAGGGTTCGGTTCGCATGTTAGAACTCACGACCACTTCGTTCGCCAGTTCGCTCAGAAACCGTTGGACTATTGCCGCTAAATAACATACCCACCCCATCTACTTGCGTCAGCTTCGATTTATAATGTGTTGTGAATATATTATTAATTTTCTTAAATATCTTTAAAAGTATATAGTTTATAATTATTAAAAAAAAAATGAGATCCTCACAACAAGCCCTTTGATTTGATATGTCACACAGTACAGTTTGCAAAACTTTATTATTTATTTTTCAATTTTCCCCTGAAAAGTGATCCAAAATTCATTAATTTTTGTTACACGTCCATGTTTGGGTCACAGAAATTGATATGTGTACCAAATTTCAATTTAATCGGTCCATTATATTCGGACCAAATTGGCTGTGACAGACGGATAGACAGACAGATAGATACACGAGTGATCCTACAAGAGTTGCGTTTTTTCATTTTGATATACGGAACCCTAAAAATAACTTTGCTGCAATGCCGGTCCATTCTTATAAATAAAATACACAAATCTTAAAAAAAAAAACGTTTTTATTTAAATAATAACAGCCAACTTTTTCAGTAAGTGCCTACTGTAAAGTGCGCGCAATATCTTAGTTGTCATCAATACTTCGACACTCATTACTGCCATGTAGGTACCTCTTAAACTAATTAAACTTCAAATTATATAAGTATATGTTTTTTTTTTGTAAATAAAACGTATTGTTTGGTATCAATACCAAAGTATGTACCGCCACTGAAAATTATAATTATTTATTTATTTCCTATTTTTTTATGAACATGAATGGAACGCTCGTAAGAACCTTAATTTTTTCTTTCATTTGGTGATTTTAATGATTAAATTATTTAACTTAGATTACGGACGAGGAAAAGAAGATGAAAACTAATATTAATTAAGTATCTACCTATGTAGTACGTATTTAAGTGAAATTCTTTCCTCAAGTAAATTATACTTATTAGAACGATGCTACAAATGTTTGCAGATAACCTATTAACCATGCGTTATACCATACTAAACAAGTATTTACCATCATTATATTTAAAAAAAATATGTAAAATATTCTAGCAAAAAGACTGCTCCAGGTGAGGCTCGAACTCACAACCCCGGCATTGCTCACGAACACTGTCTTATAAGTACCGTGCGCTAACCAATTGCGCCACTGGAGCGATGGTCGGGTCTTCCAAATTACCATGCCCCCTCCGATATCATTGGTGGCCCAGTGGTAACGGCCGCAACTGACGAGTTGTAGGTTGTAGGTTCGAACTCAGACAGGCGTTTTACTTTGTTTAACCACTGCTCTCAAAACTGTGAAGGAAAACCCCGCGTTGCGGATTACAGGCTGAACAAGCGGAACTCATATGCTGATTATGTGCCCCCTCCACCCCACCCCTCGGCCCATGATACTCCATTCCATTCATGAGGAAGTAGATAACTTTGAGAATTGCGTCATAATTTATGTAAATTATTACGGTTTTACAATGTGAGTAACATCATGGTGTTTAACACTTGTTTGATAAATAGCTATATCGAACAATGTTAATAGTTGCCGATAGAATCACCGCGCCGAAACAATCAATTTGTTATCTATAACTATGTAGGTACTTACTATGTTCTCATAACAGACATTCCGTACACATTATGACTGTTAATTGTTAGCATTTTATCAAATTAACTTATTGTTGTTATGCGATGCGATATACATAATAAATGAGATGCGTAGGCATTTAGAAAAATATTGTTGGTAGTTCATTTTCATGTTATGTACCACAGCAAATTAATATAGGAAGGATATTATGCTATGACGACTAGCTGCTGCCCGTGGCGTCGCCCGCGAAGATCCCTATTCTTTTCAGTAGCATAAGTTACTCCGTATAACATCAGGTATCTGCCAGTGAAAGATTCGTCAAAATCGGTTCGGCCGTTTCGGAGATTCGTCGGAACAAATAGTCGGACAGGCCGACAGTTTTTTTTTTTTTTTGTTATAATTGCCGTATATACTTTCATATGCATTTGGTAAAAAGCTGATATTTTGATATTACAAACAGATATGTAGTTTAGATAAATACGAATATATGGAGTTAATTACATTGTACTAAACTTAATTAAGTTAATCACTGCAAATATATTAATTGCTGTTATTATGGTTCCGTACTCAATGGGTGCCGACACTACTACCAAGCTTACGGCTGTCTGTCTGTAGTCTGTATGTCACAAGGCTGCCATACGTACTATGCAGTTGAAAATTTTCCAAACTACATTGTTACTATAGCCTCAATCATGGTAAAAAAGAGGTAAACTAAAATAGTTTGTGAGTCGAAACCCCTAGTGCGCTAGTCCTCTTGGCCGCACTTGCCCAGTTTTTATAAAGCCCACGTTTTTTATTTCCAAAAAGGTCCTATTCATGTTACAATATCCGAGAGACAATTCCCATATTTTTAAGGACGCGTTTCGCATTCTGATCTCAGTCTCAATCTGTAAAAAATAATTACACCTATCAATATTTTTTAGTTTTTGACATTGATTGTCAGTAAGATGATATGCCACTAGCTAGATTTCTAATGTTTTTATTAAATACAGTTTTAGCCTTCTGAAGTAGGTTACTGTACATGGGGCCTATTACGATCTATCTATTATGATCTAAGTGATTACGAAATATTGGTAGCCTTTTTTCCACCACACAGTTTTTTATTAAGGTATCTCAAAATAAATAAAGAACACAAATAGTACATTACGATACAAGTGTGCTATGTTGGTACGCACTCGGCTGCCTTATCGCGCTCGTCTACGGCTCGCGCGTATAATACCGCCTCGAGTGTAATGATCAATGCACATGCGTTTCATAAGACGTTTTCAACACTCTTGCGAGACAAAAAATAAATAGTTTTATAAACTAACTAGCTTTACTAGCGGGATAAAAAGAATCCTATATGTTAATCCCGGTTATAAAATATCTGTCATCCAAATCCGTTCAGCCGTTTTTGCGTAATTGAGCAACAAATATCCAAACATACAAACTTTTACATTTATAATATAAGTAGGATATTAGTAGGCTAATCTATGTAAAAAAATATTTGAAATAAGGCCCGCGGATTCCTCTTGTAACGGTGTCTGCGCAGGTTGAAGGAGAGGCAGAGGTACGAAGCCGTCAAACAGTTTAATAGGTATTAAAAGCATAAAAACTGAATATATTTGTATGTAGAACACGATAGAATGATATATTTTTGACAAAAATAAATAATTTAATGAAATATTATGTTAATTTATCATATTTTATTTATTTACACAGTAGACATAAAAAGGCATGAAGTCTCTTTGATGAGATTAAAAAAGTGCTGTTAACACAAATTAGTAAAACTGCTTTGTGAAACTAAAAGTGGTTCAATAAGAGCCACTTTACGATCAAGTGTGTTGAAATAGTACATTATGATACAAGTGTGTAATGATCAATGCACACGCATTTCATACGACGTTTTTCAATACACTTACGAGGAAAAAAACAGACTTGTTGTAAGGACTTATTCTACAATATCGTAATTATAGAGATGATACATTTAGAAAGTTCAACTAAACTTTGTTGCCAGTAGGATGTGGAGCTTTTTTAAAACTTTTCAACGTCGGTTGGTGACAATACTTTAGATTTCGTATTGTTGATAATAATTAACCACACAAAGAAAACGTTAACAAATATTGATGTAAAATGGCGCGCTGGTTTTGTTTATGCGCGCCGCGCTAGCAATGCGCGCGCTCGTATAAATAAAGGCACTGGCAAAACCGTTAAACAGCCCATATAAAAAATATAATAAACACAAAATAATGTTTTGAATACGAAAATACATTACATTATGATTAGAGATCGGATATTCGGATGCATATTTACCAAAAGTTGACGTGTTGGCTATTATAGAAATCACTGTTGTATCGAAAAAATCCCTGGATTCCGGGATCGACAAATTTTGAATTATAGAATATAGAATTATAGAATTGAATATATATTTACTGACGTTCAGGTGGCATATAACAAATATGAGGATTATATCCAAGATGCTTGGAAACATGCTGGTCCTGCTCCATAGGACAAACAACTCAGTGCCTTGAGTTTCGTTAAGAGTCCGTGCACAAAATACACTCGACAGAGTTTAGGTAAATTAATTGCGATGCTATGTTTGTGTGCACCGTTTACGCACACAGTTTTGATCCTATAGATGATATTTTCTTAAGTTGCGTAGATACGGTTAAGAAATAAGTTTGGTATGTTTGTGTATATTCGTTTAGTATATTTATAACACTCAATATAACAAAGCTATAATTTGGTGTTAGATTTATTTAGATACATTTAGACATTCAATAACATTGAGGTAAGCGTTTTACATAAATAAGAGTAGTGGTGCAGATTCTCTTGTACACTGAACTGAATTATCACTAAAATTCTTTACTTTTGGCTATGAGAATCTTAAAGCTATTCTGCAAAAAAAAACTCTTAATTTAAAAACAATTTTAGCAAACTAAAATCGAATTTGACAATCGTGACTCCACGTGGTACTTATTTTTCTCTACCCCGTGATTTATTTTTAGTGCAGGACTTGTGGCACCCTTGACGTGTTTTGTATGGGATTTTTCACTTTTTGTATGGAAAATATGAAAAATTGTTTCCTACATGTTGAGTTTTAGGGGTTAAGGTAAGTAAGGTTTAAGTTTCATAAAGGGGGTCGAAATTTTCATTATTTTTGCGATAGGTCACAATTTCAACAGTTTCTATTTGAGTGTGGGAAAACATCAAATGACTTCTACCGCTCTGGGCGGAGCGAGAGGGCGTGTCAGACTTTTGCTGACTAAAACCCACCCGTGTTCCTTCCGTTGCCCGTGTGCCGGGATATCCCTTTCGAACAAACCCGCAACCTTTCGGACAAACCCGAAACCACAATTTTTACACCTGAAGTCTTGGTGTGAATTTTAGTTCAAGACCACTAATTTTATTCTACACCTTTTTAATCGCGATTAAAAGTAATCAGATTTAGTCAGACGATAAAAATTTTAGATGAAAAACGTCAAATTCAGAATAGCAAAATGACCATTTTCACTACATTAATAATTCAGTGTCATCACCAAATCCGTACATGGCTGTTTCAGGAAGTTCCTGCTCCGCATAAGGCGGGAGGAAACGCCCGGGTGTCACCACTTTGTGGATCGCCCGGAGGACACGGTGGAGCATACGGTGGAGGTCTGCCCGGCTTGGGCGGGGCACCGACGACGGGGCATCGACGGCAGTGATCTCTCGCATCCAACCCTGATTCAGGCCATGGTACGGAGCGAGAGGGCCTGGGAAGTCGTTACCTCCTTCTGCGAAGCAGTAATGCTCGCTAAGGAGGAGACGGAGCGCGTGAGGGAGAGGCAAATGTCGCGCCCTCATTCCCCTAGCCACCGCAGGAGACACCCTGGGCGTCGGGATTCGCGTTTCCCGGCCACCGTAGGCGCGGGCTTGCAGATGGTGAGCAATAGGTAGCTCGCCATCCGATAAGGACCAGGCCCGGGGCGACGGCGCGTTGTGTTCCACGCGCGCCTCAAAGAGATGTCAGCACAACTGACAGGGTCCGCTAGGACCGATGCCTGCCGGGGTCGCGGGAGTCCGAAAAGGATACCGTGGCACCTGGTAATGTACAGGCAACTGAAGGAACACGGTTGGGTTTTAGTCAGTAAGAGTTTGACACGCCCTCCCGCTCCGCCGAAATCAAACGTCAGTCTCGCGTCATTTTTTGGAAAAGTTGTTGCGAATATTAGTGATTTTCCATGAATACTTAATTTATTTGAAAAATCCCTTTCAGCCACATGCAAGACAAAGAACTCGACTTTTCAAATCACAAATAATTTTGTTTAAATTCTGTTTTCCTTTCTCACAACGAATGAACAAAATTAATCAAAATCAGTCGATATCGTGCACGACCTCTTAATTTTTTTTTTACAGTAGGTGTATAAATTTTTAAATTAGTATCGCAAATGTAGCCTTCATAAGAGGGCTGATAAGTCATGTATCCGATTGGTTGCGCATTCCTGGTTTTTATTGAATAGGGATGATGCCTGGGTAAAAAAAATGAAATTCTAATTAGACCGTCAGTCGGATAATAAAAAAATATTAGACACGTATTTTTTGCTTTATCATATTAATAAAAAAATACTTAAACAAAACGCATTTTACGATGGAGAGTGGGGGTCGCTACGTCACTAGTACGTATAAAATCTACGTACTCGTGACGTCATGGCACATTTTACCTCAATGTATCGCCGTAATCTTTAGATTACGTAAACAAAGAAAAAATACGTGTCCAATATTTTTTTATAATCCCAAAGACGGACTAAAAAATTTTTTTTAGGCATCATCCATATTCCGGAATATTAAGAAAAAAAATCCACTTCCATATTTTCTTAGCCAAAATTTAACGTTAAGTAAATATGCATCCGAATATCCAACCTGTAATTATGATATAAGTGTGTAATTATCAATGCCCACGCGTTTCATACGACGTTTTTCAACACACTTGCGAGGAAAAAAGCAGACTTGTTGTAAGAACTTACAATAACTACAATAACGTAATTTTAGAGATGATACATTTTTTTTCTTTGTTCAGCTGACCTTCGTTGACTATCCGGAACTTCTTTTAAAAACTTTCCAACGTCGTCGGTTGATGACAATACTTTAGATTTCGTTCTTTTGATAATAATTAACCTCACAACGAAAACGTAAACAAATATTTACGGAAAACGGCACGCTGGTCTTGTTTTTCCGTGCGCCGCGCTAGCGATGCACGCACAGGTTTAAATAAATGCACTGGCAAAACCGCTAAATAGCTTATATATAAAATATAATAAACACGAAATAATATTTTGAATACGCAAATGAAGGTTAATATGTAATGAAAATTATATAATTTGGTGAAATATTACGTTAATAGTTATCATATTTTATTTATTTACACAGTAGGCATAAAAAGTCATGAAGGCCAAGAAGTTAAATAGACTTGATGAGATTAAAAAAAAGTGCTATTACAAAAACTAGTAAAACTGCTTTGAGAACCTAAAGCCGGCTCAATAAGAGCCACTTTACGGTTAGTGTTTTGCTAAGCGCTTTTTTAAATCTCATCAAAGAGATTAAAAAAAGCGCACACCTCTGCTCGGGTGAAAATAGAGAATGTTCATTTAATAGTATAGGATAAAATACAAATAGACGACGTATATTTAGTAACCTAATCCGCTTAACTGTTTTTAGGAGTCATAAAGAACCCTGTAAGAAATCGACACGTGTGACGTGTGTTACTAAATATACGTCGTCTATTGTATTTTATATTGGATTTCCGCAAAGTCACGCCTGAATCAATTAACTAGTATAGGATAGTTCATACTAATTCCACGATGCCATGATAATACATAGTAAATAGTTATTTTTCACCCACGTTACCGTACTAGTGCGGTAATATAAAGTAAAGAGCACGCGTGTTTAATACACTGCAGTATGAACCTAAAAATGGTTCGATAGGAGCCACTTTACGAGCAAGTGTGTTGAAAAATTAATTATTGTCCAAAAGTAACAAAAAAAAAAAGTAAGATTTGCAAATTCTCACTCATTGACGATTGATGTCGCAATCCTGTTCGCCTATGATTCATGTGATTACGTTCGCGTTGCGAATATCGACTCGCTGTTCAGACGGGACGGGAATGTTACCGGAAATTCATCCATAACATTTTGTATTCCCTCAGTGTTTACTTAATAATGTATTTGGGTAATTCCCACTATCTCACACATCGTCTTACGGATAGTAGTAAACTGTACAGATGCGTATTTACATATATTTTTGATTACCTGAATATCAATGTTAAGTTAAAGAGAATTGATAATATATACTCATTATTTCATTGAACTGTTTAAGTTGTAACGAGTAGCTTCGGTAGTTGTTGGTGGCTGGCAGCGGTCAGGCTCCGACGGTGTACACCCGCGCTTGCGGCCATTCGATTAGCGCACTACAATGATATGTTAATGGCCTATCGAGAAATATAGTTTATTGTTCGAAGACCTCAACCGCGCATCCTGCTACGGCTGTTACCAGCTATGCGTCGGCCCAACTTCAACATCGCTGCAGGCGCAATTAATGATTTGTATTACCTATATTATTTTGTTTGGTGGTGTGCGGGTTAGCGTAGGTAAGTACTTACGCATTGTATGTGGTGAATATCTATAGACAATGTAGTGGATTTGGGCAAGGGCCGGGTAAAATACTAGAAGAGACTTGTGTGTAGAGCAGTAGTTAGATGCAAGGGGGGTAAACACAACGGGAAAGCAGGAATTAAGAACGTCGTTCTACTAGAAGGGTTAATGAAATCAACATTAACATAGATAACGTGAATGCAATTAGCACACTGCGGTGAACGGCAGAACTACTTTACAATACTACCACAGAAAATCTTTTTTAGGCTGATCTAATGAATCGCCCAAGCTAGCTGGACTTTGATTTCAGTAACTTTATTCGCAAATAAGGAGTAATTCAAATGAATGGTGGACTCCTTTACAGTATGCTCAGTACAGCTACATCAGAAGGAAATACCTAATGCTGCGTTACAGATATACCTACCTTCCAAATGGACCTAGAACAAAGCTTTGTAAGGTTCAGGAGCGCAGTAGGTAGTGTTGCTATTGAGGAGAGTACCTATTAGAAATCATTGTATGAATTTGTATGTCTACATTGGTCATTGTCAACTAAAGGCAAGGGTCATAAACTATTGCAAACTAAATTAAAGCTCAAATAGGCGCATGTAACGCAATTCATGCAAGAGTTGCGTCGTACGAGGCGGGCTAATAGTATTGAGTAGAAATATCGAGCGGCGGCAAACTGACTGATCAGACCGATTGAGCAGGACAATTGCCCTTAATGAAAGTAATTAACGCGACGTGATCGGCTGGCATCGATAGCGAGCCGCCATGCCACGCTGCGCCAGCGCAACCGACCGCGCAGCCAGACACCACAATATGCGCCTAAATCAACCTACACACGCTCCGATTTAATTAGAAAATTAATCACTCTTCTATTACACCCAATTCACTTGATATAAGGATGCAGAACATCTGTACCTGGACCTCCTCGATGACATGTGAAAGTTACGACTGGGCTGTGTCACTGCCTTACTTATTACTTATCTATGTATTATATTGAGTGCACATTGATATTTTTCCCACCCACAGTAAGGTGCGTGTTTCTCAACGCAATTTCGATTCAACAACAGGTAGTTCGGCTATGGAATATTTTTTCTGTGTTCATTCAAGCCGTTCAAATTCCCAAAATCAGCTGATTCAGGTAAACATATTCCGCAAAGAGAATCGGTTTGTAAAGACGATTTGGAGTCACCGACTGACTGCGTGAGAAAGTATATTACTGGTTATACACACACACCAAAGATGAAACATATTCTACCAAAAATAAACCAGATACTCGTTGATCGATTTAGTTTTGAAGATTATTATTACCACTAGTTTCGATACGATCCCCTTTTTGCTGCGGTCGAGGTGTAGAAACTCTGCAGCATGGCATGCTTTAGAGAACTCAAAAAATGCTGCGTTCTTATCTGGACTAGGAGAAAACACGTCACACTCAAAATCACAGTACGTACCTACTTAATCTTGAAGGTTAATCCATATTATCATTGACACAAAAGTTATATAATTCGTGGAATATGAACTGGCAACCACAAGCAACACTAACCCACCTTTGTTTGCTCACATTTTCCAATATCAAGATGTGTGTAGATCAAGGTTACGGCTGCATTTATCTTTTATGGGCACTGTAAATCAAGAACAAATTTATCGATAAAATGGTATAAAGCTAACAGTGCGACTTGTTGATCTGTTTGTTTATGATATTCTACAGATATCTATGCATATGTAAATATATAAAATAAATATTAACCATGTTCCGGCCGAATTATTCAAGGTTAACTTCATGAGTGTAGAAAAAACTGTCGTTGTTTAAAATAGGTAGGTATGGATACTGGATAGATACCATGGAATCTATGTTAAGGAATCAGTAGGTTAGGCGTAATGTTTGCCGAATTAATAATGTAGGATGGTTCTGTAAATATTTTTGTCTGGATTTAAGTACGAAGGAATTAAAGTTAAGAGCGCAGGCAAGTCGTGTGGAAGTGTCGGGTTTAAATGGGCCATCGGTATGCGACAACGCCCTGCTCGCAATGTGTTGACCAGCACTTTATCAAGGTTACCGCCAGCACGTGACGCACACTACAAAAATATTATGGAACTGCAAATTACATCCCAAAATGTCACGTGTGACAACTCTAAGTATAATTTTGTTTGAACCGTGATATAAGTAATAGGTTCAATGGAATCAATTTCATAACAATGCATGTTATGTATATATTATCTATTACTACTTAGTACTCTCCAATTTCACCGAGTAGGTAAGTATCTACTAACTATCTTCCTTTGTTTGCGCTTGTGGTGATGCGTTTAATTAATTGATACACCTGTACGCTTAGTATCACCACAATAGAAAAGGGATTTGTCGAAGGAAGAATAGACAAAATGACAGATAAACAATCACAATCCGTCATTTTGTCTACTCTTCCGTCGACAAAACCCGTAGATAACCCGCTTCTATGGTTGTCATGCTACGCATGCTGTGCTACGTTGCTATGCTTCTTGATTATGATTTTACTTAAAGGTATTGTTAAGGTTTTTAAACATACATAAACTTGAAAGGTGTCCAGACCATGTCATCATCATCATCATCATATGTTTTGGTCGACCGGACGACCGTCTAATTAAGTGGGAGGTAGTTTCGATAAGGACGGTACCTATTCATTAAAATCAAATGTCGTCGATCTACATATAAATAAGTATGATCAATACGGCAATCTCCATATCCATCGTCGAGGCACGGTCATATCGTCAATGTGAACGAACGAGACAATAAAAATAAGATCGAGTTCGGCCAGCAAATATAAAAGAATTCCTCGGCCAACGATGAATGAATCGGCCATCATTCTCAAACGAGCATGTAGTTCGTTTTGTTTGATTGTATGTCCGTAATGAAAAAGCGCGTCTGGGCTCAGGTGCACACCTGTTGAGGCGCCGAGGCCGTGGGATACGGCTCATGCAGGTAAGGAGACGCGCAAAAACCGACCTATTGTACTTACGATCTGTAATGCCGAATATCTAGATATTTGGCATTACAGACAGTTTGATTAATTTCAACTGCTGTGGTAAGGTACTTATTCGGTGCCTATTCTTCTCTTGTAGGGTCAGAACTAGCATTACATCATTAGTAAAACCAAGCCAACCAAACCAAAGTAATGTGTAAGTTGTACTTGCGCGCTAAGAGTTCCGAACCACCAAAACTTTTATAACGATTACAGAGACAGTCGGAAGGACGGGTTTGGTATGGAATCAAAAAAAGTACATGCTACGCTAAAGTCGCCTGGCTTAGCCCGCATTCGGGTATTTGAATGTCTTTACTCGAATTCGGACATGTGGGTATGAAATTGAATGACGAAGCTGGACGAATATTGTGCTTGACATCCCATATGTTGGTCGCTAGTCCGAATTCTATTGGCATCCGACTGCGGGGAAACAAGACGTATGTAAGAAGACGTATGGTAGGTATCCTTACCGATGTTTAAAGCCTCGTAGACGGGATAACAGACTGGCGCAACGCGACAGTGACCATTGTTCTACCGTGAAGTTTTCTTAGAAATTGTTTTATAAGAGTCGTGTCGCGCTATTGCGTCGCGTCTGTTTGCATGAGGCATTAATTAATGCTTGCTTATAGGTCAGACATGAGACACATTGGCGAATAAATAAGTACCTCCATAATAAATTACGCCAGGTATGTTAAGTGTTTTAATTGAGGATTGAGTGCTGCTGATTAAGTACCACTAATATTTTAAGTAGTGCTACCTAAAAGACTTCAAACTATTTTCACTTAAATAGAAATTTGTAATAAAAAGCCTGTGAAACCTGCGTGATATGCAGATCGTCGACAAGATTTTATTTTCTTTACCATACAGGGGCGGGACATAAAGAAAGCACGAACGCAACGCTTTATGTGTAGGCAGAGCCCCTCTCAGATATGTACGTTCCGTGTTTCAATTTTTGCCCATATCTGGCAGCGGCGGTGTGCCGCCGCGTGTAGACAGATTCAGATATGCTAAGAACGTGCAGATCGGCTCGGCAGGCGCGAGCGCCGCCGCAGCGCCCGCGATGTAGGCGTGAACAGCGCACCGGCCGCGGCCGTTCGACCTGCAGATTTATGCACACAGCTCCCAACACTACCTGCACCCTGCACAATGCCACATACCTACTGCATAACGCTTCAAACCCACTCACGAATTTGCTAGCCGTCTATCCCACGCACAAAGCTTCCCGGCTCTACCGAATTTCTCTTTGTAGAGAGATATTTTATTTTCAACATTTTTTCTTACCGTGAGGCGTAAATATTCGTTTACCCTACTATTGAATAATCGGGTATGTGTGATTTAATGCGTTGTTGATTTTATCCACATTCTTCGCCGTTGTACAATACGCCGATGGGTGCAATGCGAAATTCCATTAAGCTTTTTGAATACGAATAAAAGGAGATTTTGGAAAAAATCCGACGCTGCACTCGAACAGGTTATTGTTTAAGGTTTAAAGAGGAACAATCGCACTGTTGTGTTTCCAGTTAACCATGACAAATGGTGTTGTTTAGTTTACCTGTGGACTTCTTTGTTATTTCACTTGTTGCGTAATTGTTACAAATGTGATTTGATAAAAAACCGGCCAAGTGCGAGTCGGAATCGCACACGAAGGGTTCCGTACCTACCACCGTAAAATATTTAGCAATAAACGCCGAAACAAGCACGTTTCTTGTATTATTAATTTTTTAAATAAAACAATTATTTTTATTAAGTGTTTAAAACACAGTATAAAACAAGTTTAAAATAATGATTTAAAAATTAAGAAAAAAAATGTAGATTCGCCCACGTGAATGTTGAAAAATATCCCACAGGAACGTAGTACAGGGATTGCATACCTACTAGCCGAGGAAAAGGTCATGGACCACCACGCTGCGCCCGACGCCTTCCACCATAATTATTTTGTTACACGTAATTTTGAATCTGTGATATATTTTAAAGTATTCATTTCAATGATATGTCAAGCCAAAGTTATATCTAAATTAAATGCCCATTTCAAATACAGTCAAACCTGGGTAAGTGAGAACTGGGTAAGCGAGAAAACGCTATAAATGAGAGTAATTGCCAGGTCCCGACAAAACCTCAATAAGAGAAAGTAATTTTTCACTCGTAGACCTCTATAATTGAGACTGCTACTAGCCTGTACCTTTATAAGCGAGAGTCGAGCGTAATTTAACATCTAGTATTTATGACTCATTCTTAAACATTTCGTGGACCTAACTTTCTCTTTGTTCTCTTAAATTTCGAGGGACTAACTAACATTGCTTTTGTATTGTATTCTATTATATTCGAAAGGCCAGATGTGCGTATATATCGACTTATTTGTCGAACTTACTACAATTGATAAATATCAATTGCAAAGGAAGGTTTGACGCGTACTCATAATATTAAAACGATAAATCAAAGTGTTGTGTTTAAGTGATAAACTTAAAATTTTGAATGTGTAAAAGATTGATTGAATGTTAAAAGATTGACGCGATTTCGCTATTTCTCGCAATCAAGTGCGGGAAATAGCGAAATCGCGTCAATCTATGTCAAATTCTAATAAATAATACCCATACAATAACATAAATAACAAAAACAACAGTAACAAAAAATATATTTTATAAACCTCTATAAGTGAGAAAGTCGAGTTAGTGAGAAACCTCTATAAGCTAAAAAGAGATGGCGGTCCCTTGAACTCTCGCTTATCCAGGTTCGACTGAAATATTTTATTGGATACGGAATAATACCGGTTAAAATAGCTTCGGAAATATTAATTAAATTTTTATCAAATTCTGAAAGATTAAAAGCGGTTACCGTGGGTCCTTAGAAGTTAGACGCATGCTTTTGCGAAATTTTTCGTTAGAATTTTTAAGATGGGATGGATTTTTTTAAGTGTGGGGCAACGTGTACAATGCTGTAGAACATTAATTTTATACATCTCTTACGATTTACGCGGCGCACGCCAGTAAGTCGGGATGATTTTTCCGACATCTTCAACAATAATCTTCATATTTCAGCCAATTTACACAAAACCCTAATGAATTATACACTTAAACCTTTCTCATGAACCACTCCGTTCATTGATGAAAACCGTTTGAAAATCTGTTCAGTAGTTTTAGAGTTTATGGCGAACAGACAGACAGACGCGGCGGGGGACTTTGTTTTATAATATGTAAGGATAAGGATTGCACCAAATATTAGGGTAAAATGCCCAGTAATCAGCCCTACACCAGTAGTTAGCCTTTTCAAGCTTCATTTAATTATAAATAGTACTGATATTGTCTTAAGTCCATAATTATTACCAAACGATTCTGTAACATCTTATTTTTCATTATGCAAGCTTTTCCGTGAAGCCGCACAAAACGCGATCCCAATCGACAAACAACCGAAAGCGAAAGGGTATGAAAATATAGGAAGCATTAGCGTCCCACGAGGGACTTTCAAGACATACCTCATTCGTGGGTTCTAGTATGCTGCGTCTAATGGCCCATTTTCAGCCTATACACGTCAACAAAGAAAACGGTATAAAAGACTGAGCTTAGCAAAGTGTGGAATCGGTTTAAAACAAACGCAAAATTTCAAGTATAAGTTCTCCTCAGTCCACAGTACCGATAAATTAACCAGGAACATTTTATCTTCCTCACTTTATTGAAGTACCGTGTTTGACCGATGCGTTGAACGGTTGGAAAATGGCTTGGCCATTTTCCATTCGTTCTTATACGGATCCCGCATAATACGGATTTGCCTGACAACCCGTCCTCCCAGAGACGGTGGGACGTGCCGCTCTGCAGTATTATACGGAATTCCCTGGTAAACACGTCCCCTAATACTGTTGAGCGTGCCCGTCTGCTAGCTGTGGGAGAATGGGAGTCAGGCTTGTGGCTTCAGGCGCTCCCGTCATTCACCATAGGCACCATGATGGATGACTCATCGTTTTGGATCGCTAGGTGTCTCCGCTTGGGCGCACCTTGTGTTGCTCCGCATCGGTGTCTCTGCGGTGAAGCTGTTGACAGTATCGGGCACCATGGCCTGTCCTGTTACAGGAGCGCAGGTCGCATTGCACATATTATATCATATTATTCATCGAGCCCTTGTCACCGCCGGCGTACTAGCGGTATTAGAACCAAACGGCTTGGTACGTGACGATGGGAAGAGACCAGACGGCATGGCGGTGTTGCATTGGAAGGTGGGTAGGCCTCTGGTGTGAGACGCAACCTGTGTCGACACCCTTGCACCATCTCATGTTCCTAGTACGGCGGGCTGTGCTGGCGCCGCTGCTGCGACTGCTGAGACCCTCAAGCGGCGCAAATACTGTAACCTTTTCGATAACTACAGTTTTGAGCCGTTTGGGGTCGCAACGCTCGGGTCGTGGGGTCCGAGTGCGCGTCTCCTTTTTAAGGACATTTCTCGCCGACTGGTCGACATTTCACGCAACCAGAGGGCTGGCTCGTTCTTTGCCAAAGAATTAGCATTTCCATTCAACGTGGCAATGCTGCCAGTCTTCTGGGCACGTATCCGGATGACAGCGATGCGGACGAATACTTCGACGCCTAAGTGTCCTTTTGTTTTTTGTATTTAGTACCTAGTGTAAATAGTTATTTGTGTTTAATACTGTAAAATGTTAACTATATATTAAAATATGAAATAAAAGATTTAAAACAAACTATATGTCCACATATTATTTTAAAAGAAAAAAGGCCAAACTCATTTGTTCATAGTTGTCTAGAAAAAAAAAATGGTATTATACTCCTTCTTAAAAATAAATCTTAATTAGCAGAGAAAATACTGGAAAATATACCCTCGAGTCGATGCGAATAAGCGGCTGACTATTGGATACGCAAAGGCTGACCTCAGGTTCAAAGGGCTGACTAATGCTGAAAAAAGCCCTTTTTGATTACCCGACTACGGCGAAGCAAAAAAGAGGGTTATGATTTTGACCGGTATGTATGTACGTACGTATGTACGTATGTTCATCTGTTACCTCATAACTTCTAAAATTCTGATCATAATTTGACAAATGAGGTATTGTTGGAAGCGTCTTGATTGTCCGCTGGTTATAGGTTATGCCATTGTAATTTTGAATGTATACAAGCATGCAACCACGGCTTTACCTTGACCTTTTTTGTACTATGTCTTGATTTCTGTCTGAAATCTTTTTTTGTTTCTTACTTTTTAGAGCGTGATTTTTCAGTAGTCGGGCTTTAGCTTTTTAACCTACTTTTTTAGATTTATAGTATACTAGCTGCGCCCCGCGGTTTCACCCGCATAAGTCTCGAACCCGTGGGAGTATCGGGATAAAAAATATGTTACGTCCTAACCCAGGTCATGGTCTACCCATGTGCCGAATTTCATCCAAATCCGTTGTCGTTTTAGCGTGAATAAACGTAACAAACAAACAGACTTACATACAAACAAACAAAATCCGTTTCGCATTAATAATAATATTATACATAGTTAGGATTTTTTAAATTGTTCCTTAGAAGCTGACTGTTTGTTTTATCCTACATACTCACGTTTTTAAAAAACGGAACCAAAATTTTGCCTTTTGTCAGAATATATTTTTTGTCACAGAAACACTTGCATATACAAAAAAGGTACTTAAGTTAAAATAATAATAATAATACCAGCCTGTTACTGTCCCACTGCAGGGCAAAGGCCTCTTCTCATACAGAGAAGGCACGAGCATTGATCACCACGCTTGCTCAAGACGGGTTGGTGATTTCAGACTTATATTAACTATACGTCCAGGTTTCCTCACGGTGTTTTCCTTCACCGATGTCAGTAATATCCAAGATAAACTCAGAAAGTACATGTACTCTCTGAGTTTATCTAGAGAGTCTATAGAGTTCATCTGTTTTTCTGAGTTTATATGAATTGAAGAAGTCACATTGGTACTTGC
Source organism: Agrochola lota (assembly GCA_947364205.1). Lineage (NCBI taxonomy): Eukaryota > Metazoa > Arthropoda > Insecta > Lepidoptera > Noctuidae > Agrochola > Agrochola lota. The sequence goes on from OX376225.1 coordinate 11,247,036, forward strand.
CCGGATTTGAACCCACAACCTCGTGCATGAGAGGCGAGCCCTTAAACACTGGGCCATCACGACATTTACCACATTTTTTTTTTTCACTTAAGTTAAACCAAACAAAAAAAAAAACCGGTAAGTGCGTGTCGGACCACGCACAATGAAGGGTTCCGTAGTTGGGATGAATTTATCCCAAGAACAAACTTAACATTGTAGTTGAAAAACATGTTCTCCGATACGGAATGTATGGGAGATCATGTTTTTCAAACCGCAAATTTAAGTTGGTTGATTATTATTCGTTAACCTGTACAGCCTACTTAGCTCTCATACTTTTCCTTTTAATTGCGTTATATATACTACTGCAGAGAATTTTTTCACATGTCCAAGTACAACCATTAGGAATTAAGGAATTTCAGTTAAAAACTTAATATTTCGTAAACGGATCCCTGAATCCAAAAATGGTTTGCACAAACTCACAATATTTTTGAAAGACCTTTCTAACGATACCCCGCAACATGGGGTAGATGAGGAAAAAAAACATCCCCACTTTATGTGTAGGGGAGGTACCCTAAAAAAAAATATTTTTCTTGATTTTATTTTACCATTTTATCGGCATGATTAATATGTATTCATATGCCAAATCAGAGCTTTCTAGTACCAACCATATCTGAGCTAACCCGCGGACAGACAGACGGACAGACAGACAGACAGACAGACGGACATGGCGAAACTATAAGGGTTCCTTGTTTACTACGGAACCCTAAAAACGATCTAAACGAGCACAGAACAGAAATACGAGGATATGGATCCAATTCAGATAAATTGCTAGGCATATAATTAAATGATATTCAAAAGTAACAGCAATTACAAACCAGCAAAAGCCTTTACCTCAGAAGTCTTGAAGCCATTATTGCAAAGGAGGTAACTGTGGTACTCTGGAACGACGATGGGTGAAACACTTGTCAATGCTTATTGCTTTAGTGATTGCAATCTTCATAAAACGGTACACTGCGTCATGATGATATCGTTCGCAGTTTCGTATGACCCATAACATAACATAAAAGAGAGCAACATAAGCTTTTATTTTATCTTTGGTTAACATCATTGTCTCCGTTGCCCTTGATATGACACAAACTTCCGTGTTTCAAATGTGATGTTGATTTGAAACGAGCATTTTATCACGTGGTCACCGATACGTCGATGCGATCGCGATGAAGACGGGGATGCGCGATAATAAAACTGTGTTAGTTGGATAACGCACGTCCGAACAACGTGCGGATGTCCTCGCCAACAGATAAGCCCCCACAACCTGTCCAAGCCTTATCGACGTACCTAAGTTCAGTCAACAGTGCCTATGCAAATAACACGTAGATACGATTTTTATTATTAAACTTAACGTACAATAACTTGATGCAACCCTGAAGTGTCAATCATATTCAGATACCTAAGTTACCGATGTGTATCTTCACATGTAGATAATAAAATTCCCATTGCATTATTATAAGTGGCTGTAAATAAACCTGTATTGTAAAATTTATAAAGAATATTACCAAAATGCAGTTATTTCTATAGTAAGTAGGTACCTCACCGAACTTTAGTTCACTTAATACTACGTATAACTGTATACCTACCTGCAAAATATATGTATTTTGGAAGTCCGTTATGTCTAATGTATAAGTGGAACTTTTCAGTTTGCTATTACATCGTAAATCGCGTCTCAATTTGTTTATAGCGGACAGCAGTTGCTGATCTCGGAGGCAGGTATTGACAATGACATTGGCTTGTTATGAATGACCGACCACAGCTCTGTTGTAAGCACACGGTTTATTTGGCGCGTGCTGTATTGAACTGGCGAAAGTAACAAAGTTGTAGTACAAGTAGTGGGATAAATAGATGGTATAGAAATATGCGAAGGTCGCGGTAAGTGGGTCGATGCGAGGCACTTCCGGCCGCGTGGACGGCACGTGCTCGCAGGATGCGCATGTGCGCAGTGCGCCCTTCCGTGGCGCTGCAATTATGTAACGAGCGATCCTCCCAGGCTGCAGATACATTCCCGCATCTATGTAACTGCACTTTACAAGCTCACGTCGCGATGCCCTGATTTATGGTCCTAAGTCCTAAGTAAGCTGTGTGTTGATGTGGGTATTTAAGCATTTCATTGAATAATTCACATTTTATTTTAAAGTGTTATTCATTTTAATTTATTTAAGAAAAATCCCTCAAGTTTGGTGGTACTTCCTCGTCGTGGCGGCGAGGTCGCAGTTGATGTATTTATGTGTAAGTAAAGGTATTCTATTTTGGGTACGAAAGATAGTCGTTAAACATCACAATTTACAATTGAAAAGCGGTTACGAAAGCGCAACATAAGAAGGAATATTTCTTTCCAGTTGTGATAAACGACGACATTCATAAAGGTGAAGAAAAAAAAATTAATTCGTGAATTCCTTAAGTTATTGGCACAAAAAGGGAAAATTTAAGACGTGCCAACTCAGACAATGCGGAGTGGTGTTAATCTTGCCACGATCAATAAACTCTCTGATTACACATTCATGGAATACTTTGTGGCTTGTCCCTCCGAACATGCAGTCTGAGCCGTGTTGCATATGTACATATGTATGTACACGGCTACCTACTTACATTGTAATGTCGTGCTATGCATATAAGCGAATGTAAGTAATTCTTTAAACGGTTATAAAATGTTTCTTATTGTTTGTCGAGTCTGTTTTTCTGTTCTGAAGGTGTTTCATTTATTTCAATGCTTTTACATGGATGAACTTTGGAATATCGAGAAATAATACGGTATTGTATTATTTTATATCCGGATTAAAGTTACTTTGCAGTTGTTGATTTCCTCTAGAAATGTTAATTATGTAAATCTCTTCAGGTAGATAAACATGTCTGCTGCGCAACGTGTCGCGGGGTCGATCCCCGCACGGAACAAATATTTGTATGATCTGCAAGTAGTTGTTCCGGGTCTGGGTGTTAGTGTATGTGAGTTTCTATGTTTGTAAACGCACCCACGATACAAGAAGAAATTCTTAGTGTGGGGCAACGTTTTATAAAAAAATAAAAAATAAAATTGTGTTTAATTACTTGTTTTCCCAATTTATCAGGTGTTTCATAAATTCCCTCATTAATTTTAATACTCATAATGGCCTGGTTTCTTTTAATTTATATAGAGTATAATTATTATATTGGTGTGTCGAAATTCGTTACGTTTACGAGACATATGGGTCAGCAGACGCATAAAATTCGACCAACTGATCCAGATTGGTAAAAAAAATATGCCAGCTGACCGTTTCCTATACAGACAAAGTTAATAGTTGTTGTAGGTTGGCGGGCGAGGTGACACGGACTCAATTGGCACATCTGTCATTGCTCACCTAGCTGAGGCCTGCGGGCCCGTGCGGCCGCGCTACGAGCGTCATCTGCGAACCATGGCGAACGGTCCCTTGGAGATATATGATTTTTTATGGTTTTAATAGCAAGGCCAGTATAAATACGTTAATTAAATGAACTATTTAAGTTAGTTTAATAAGATTCTCAACTTTAATTTTAATGCTACGGTTTTTGAATTACATGAAACTGTGCAGAGTACAAAGATTTACGACATAAAAATAGCACTTGTCTACTCAACTTGTTATTTGTCTACTATGCTAATGATATAGTTATGGCTATGGAGAGCTCATGCAGTATTCGCGACATTAGCATATCTCTGTGATGTAAATTATGCTAGCCAACATAAGATTAGTGACGTGACAAGACAACGCTTACTAAACAGACAATTGTTTATGATTACCGTGGAAACGAATTCAAGTTATAACTTCGTAAGACGAAAAAAATCAATAGAACTAAAGCCTTAGCTCATTCCCATATGAATGAAGTTAGTAAGCCTTTATATGAATGCCTGGCCACGCAACGCCGCGACGATCTCACGCGCAACAAAGTCCCACATTTGACAACATGTCGCTCTCTATAGTAAAGTCCGATGACACATCTCAGTTCTTCATTGCTCATTTGAAGCGGGTGACCATATAAATGGTAATCTCCAATGGCATTTCATCGTTTTATTATTTCACATTAGCTTACTAACTTCCTTTAATTTTAGTCACCAAATCGCTTTCTAGCTACGTTAATATTCCGAGCATGATTTATACGATTGTTGTAATAACGTAGATAAGCGATAAGATAGATATTAATGGCTTTTTAGCTTTTGTACAGTTCATGCAAACAAGTTTCTACTGTTTGTGCCACAATCAAAGTCAAGATAATAAAGTAATTAACTATTCAGTTGCGGATTTTAGTATTGTTAAATCTGATACCGGACCCAGAACTTTCGATCACTTAAAGTTGAGAAGCCCGAACCAAAATATGAATACCTAATGTTCAGGTTACGAACTCACGAGACGTCAGAGATCAGCGACCGTAAACCTCCTAAGACACACCTGCTCTCTATTCAGAACGCCAAACAGCGAGCACAATAAGACCTATTCAAACGTTAAACAAAAATGGCGTTCGATAGACAGCAGCACTATATTGAATTAACTCGAAGGCGGAACAATGCTTACATCGATATCTCTACCTACTTTCTTTTCGAGAAAGACAACAAAGTTCCTTCTTGCGAGGACGCTGACAAGCAAGCCGCGACACAAAGAAGATCGACGGCGGTTGCCCGTAATGCACAAAGGTCAGCTCGGCTCGAGATCACCTTACATCGGTCGCAGCCGCCCGCACCGCGCTCCTCCGCGCATCGTACCACTATGCATCGTGCGCCCGCGCCGCCGCCGCCGCCGCTCTATACTTTTGTGAGTCGACGACGACGAGTATTATCGCGCGATCTGGGAGCGGAGATGCTTCTCATAATGCGTCTAGATAAACCCGCTTTGTGTCGTGTGCTCTCTATAACAAGAACAATATTCCATGAAAGGAGTGCGCAACGCAACAGGTACATGCCCCCGCGATTATCTTCTAGTTTAGGTGACGTCTGGTCGCCTCTTTTCAATTCTCTAACTATAATTTTTTTCCTTTGGAACCATAGAAACCCCCACCACCTTTACTTGGCACGTAAAAAGCATTATGAGTTATGTTATACAAACTATGTATGTATATAGAAATTAATGCAGTTACAAGAATGTATAATTATGAAGGACTTACTTAATGTAAGTACATATTCAACATCATGTTTGTAGAATAAATACCACGGCTCTAAAATTCTCAAACAAAATTCCGCTAAATATTAATTTACTAAATACAAACTAAACTAAAATCTGCGCAAGCTTATGAATCAAAGTAGTACATAGTAGTGACTGGGCGCATGCGCCACGAGCCACGAGCAACGACACGTTTAGAAGCATTGAATTAAACAATCACGGCTGAGTCATAATACCGGTTGGCTATAAAGACAACTCAAATAATCTGTGTCTAGTTTATTTCTCAGACAAAACGCCATGTTACTACGATAGCATAATTTAACATTGTTTTATACTTACTCCCAAAGCTTAAACAACATTATCGCTGATTCATAAATCGCTATGAACGGTGATTCAAAATCATCCGATTTGTTTTCTTGCTTACTTGCTACGTTGGTTTCCTTATACTGATATTTAGTGCCTAAGGTACTATGTTGCAGTTGTGTGTGGAGGTAAAAGTATGTGATGAACAAGGTTGATGTTGATGCCTTATATCTTCATGGACAGTATCTTGTCTACTAAATGAACCCCTAAGATTCATATGAATGAGTGACAAAGCGAACAGAGTGTCTCGCGATTATCGGCCGTAATCCCGATCTAAGAAAGCGAAACAAATTGCGCAAAACGTATTGTCTGCGTATTTATGTTCGTGGTGTGTGGTGCGATGCAGCGGTGCGGCGGTGCAGCGGTGCGGCGGTGGTACAGTGGTACCTGCGGCGAGCAATGTGGAGCATGCGATAGAGCGGCCCACCCAGCGCGGTGCACCAACAAAGGCAACGCGACCGTGAAGTGAACGCATTCACGCAATCTGCGAACCAACCCTAATAAGTTATCTACCTACCCGCTGTCCGTAGCGCACTAGCGCCCGACACACTCTGACACACTACCTTCATACTAGTTTATACGTACTGGTCCCTCCAGACTACCGGCCACTGTGATCCTACGTAACTATTCTATAATGTAACATTATGTCTGGATGATGCTGAGATAACAAAATGAGGTTCTTATAATCGCTACACGCGAGGCAGTATCTCCTACATGTTCGGAATTTATTTGATAGCTTGCTATATGGGAGTCATAAACATGGGGCGGATATTGTAGCTGTGTCTCAATTAGTGCGTCCTACAGCAACTGAATGTTCAGCGCATATTGATCGCTCCGCTACTAAAACACATCAGTTTCATTACAAGTAAGTACGTAATTTCTACTTGTCAATAATGTTAAGAAAATACTTTAAATTTCAACATGGTATACTAAATTAAACCTAAGTTATATTTAACTTAAATATAAATAGACTATTAATCACCTTAAGATATCGATCTAATTAACTCTATCTAATGCTAATGGCGTTTTACGAGCAAGCGGCTGTAGGCAAATTGAAGTGATTGAATGTGACATGCAAATAGTATAGGTTCGCATACACTTGTAGCTGCCAAGTGGCGAGAAATTGTGCAGCGAGTCGAAACAGGCCAGTTGCGAGTCACCGTCTGTGTGGTACAATTAAATCACGAGAAACAACGCCGCTTGCGCAGCTCCCGAGGGTGCGGCTGCCGCTCGCCCCGCGACCACTGTCCCACTGTACCACTCCATCTTGACGTTAACTACCCATATTTCTTACGAATGTATTTGTAACTTCGTTTACTATATTATTCGGACACTAACAACACCTTATTATAAGTCGTAAAAACTACGTATTTTGTCTTTGTGCTCGTTCAGTCAACACTCATGACAAAATTCAATAGGCATTCATCAAACCTGTCCGTCGCTTATTCCGTTGGTTAACATATTTAAATGCACTGCAACTTCTGTGTATACGGTTAATTTTGTTACTAAGTAGGTTTAACAATTTTCCAATAATGATTGCCTAATCCGAACCTGAACGGCTAATGAGATCTGATTAAGTTATGATGTCAGTGAATATAGAGCAAGCGATGCGGTAACTTGACGTCGAAGCATTGATTTCACTGTTTCATCGGCGGAGCATCGATTATTGTGATGATTGCGCAAGCGGCGGCGGCTGAGCTCACCGAAGCCTGCCCGTGCCCGATGCGGCCACTACTGTGCAAATCGGTCCAATTATGCAAGTGACTCGATTAGAAAATGAGATGGCCTGTGTGCGATATTTGAACTCGATTGATTTACTTACGTAATGGATGCCGGAAACAATGTCAGAGCTGCATTCTAAGAATAGGATCGTTAGGCATTGTTACAAAAAATGTCAAGCTACAATAGGTATGAGTACAGAGTATATTGTGTCTGAGCTGCTGATGCATATATTAGGACTTCCTTTTTTTAGGATTCCGTAGTTTTAAACGCTTTGTTTGAAATTCAAATTACAATAATGTGACAATAATCTTTCGTGTCATTGTTACGCTCAAATATATCAATGTACAAGTTTGGTAACATATATATAATTATGTAAACAAATAAAAATATTACCTAAATGTTGCATAATGCAACGTATTTATATTACCGAGTAATGAATTTACATTATTTGAAGCATAACATCTACGAAGGTATGTGCAGAGAACCGGTCGAACAATAATGTGCATACGCATGTCACGTCCGCGAACGTACCATATTAGCCGGCGAATTAGCTTGCTTCTGACTACTTACGGTAAAAGGATAATTTTGGCCTGAAAGACGGGTGTTTTTATTTTACTAAAATGATGGACGTTCATTTTCTTTTTGAGGGTAAAGCTTGAGAATTTAACAATAGTAGTAGGTATACGTTATAATTATATTAAACTATACGATTTATTGGACAACCGCAAACAAACAATCAATGTGTACATTATTTCTAAATGAATTAAAGCCTATATAAAGTTATAAGAAACAAAAAAAAAACCCCCGTTGTGTAAACCCCTAATAAACAAACAGTCGTGTACCCGAGCAAACAAACTTTAAAACATTCGTAGTCGTGTGATACTTTTGTCAAATTATCTATTTATCCCATAATCAATAGGAATGGTAGAAAACAGTTTAACTATGTGAGAAAATTGAGATGTACGGCGTAGCCACCATTACTTTAATCAACAAATTATGGTCCTGTATGTTTCAATTACTATATAACCACAGTCTAGCTACCATATAATTGATTTGAAGGCTTCTGAAGTTACACGATAATTACAGAATGGCTGTTATTGTTATTTATGTGCTTTTTATTTAACAATTACCTCTTTTTAATATCGTACTAAGACAATACATGATATTTGCCGAAAAAATTAAGGACACTTCCAGATATTTTGCACTCGCATTTTCCACGAAGAAATGAAAAATGTAAACATGGAAAGTGTTTACAGTATTAGAGGTAGATCAAGTAAATTCCTTCGCTAAGCTTAACTTACTTTATTGGAGTAAAGCTATACTTACTTACGTTGTTATTCATAAATTATGTTCATTGGTAGGATCCTAATTTCATCAGGTTATTAAAAGTCAAGAAAAAAAATTTTTGTCTAAAAATAAGTAGAAATAGATGTGATTTTTTCAATTCAGTATTACCTACTGGAAACTAGGTACCCATGTATATTGAGAAACATGTTTCCAGAACATGACACACCTGAGTTTTTTTTATCAATGTACAAAAACACTGCCATGTGATACGGATCGGAAGAGATCGTTATTCTCACTAAGCTCGGTAAAAGTAAGAGAAAGGTCAAGAACATATGGTTCCGATATTTTTGAATTTCATGAGGGGAGCAAGCTGCGCGCCGGGGTCAACGCTCTGTTTGATGTAAAGGAGGGTTGTCACCGTGCGGTGCGACGCTTACGTGGGATAACGTGAGGTCGCCTTGTGTGACTCGCACTTCGGGAAGCGCCCGCGCAGGTGACGACCTCCTACACACTGTAGTATAGAACTCCTCACAATCCCACCACGTTCAATACAACAGAATTCCGCAACATAAAACAACTCTAGATTACCTTAGGCTAATGAACTTCTCAATTTCACGCTTTTCGTTTGATTTTGATTGCTAAATTGGAACATTCTGGTTTAGTAACTTATTCTAAGTAGGTAATTATGATGGACTGAGGTAACCATTAAGAAAATGTAAGTTGCATTTTTAACTATAACATTATTTTTCACGCCTGCGTTTGCGTATCATATTGCGTTGATGACGGTAATTTCCGCAAAAAATAATTACCAAGGTAAATAGAACTTTATTCTAACCAAATGAAACAATGCAATATTTTACGATGACTTTACAGACATTTGTTGTTATGTAATAATAAAGTATAAGTAAATGTAAATAAGTACCTGTTTTGTTTACCAACAATGTTTTAGGTAGGTATTTTCTGTTACCAAAGTTTATACAACTGTGTACTATCCAGTTTCAGCTTTCCCAATTATGTATATGTAAAGCAACAGTTTTTTTTTAAAGAATTTGTAATACCTACGCATAGAAATACTTTGTTGTTTCTATTTTTATAACTGTAAGACTTAGGGTGTGGTGGATTTATAAAACATGTCATTCATTGGGATATAAGTATTAAAGTGAGTACCTAGGTACGAGAGGTAATGTTACAATATCGTATTTTACGAAGCTTAGTGACTGGCTTATGATGATGATTTATAACGTTTGCCGATTTTACGATATGTATTGATGTCCTGTTAGATCAGAGAGACATTGCCAATAAAATAAACAATAAACAGATAGATGTATGTACGAGTGAGGCGATCTTGTTCGCGATATCAGCCGGTGTACGATTTCCTTACAATGATATTTAAATTTTATGGTACGTGCGCTTGTTAGTCACAACTATCCCAAAGCTTTTCTACTTCATGTTTATGAGCTATGATTTACATGTTTACCACTTCAGCGGGTAAATTGACGATCAGAGACGGGATTTAACGGAATATAGGTATCGTCGAATTAAGGCGACCCTTATTTTTAAAACAAGGGTTGATGTTCCGAGTCCTATTTATCCAAGGAACCACAAAAATCGGAGCGTTTTGATGAAATGTTTAATTTACTAAATACCTACCTACGTAGGTAATCCCAGGTAAATTCAAAGTTAAAACTTATGTACCTTGAGCAACAACAATATATTCAGAAGCTGATACAAATTATACAGCGCATGTTATTTCTTACACTTCATTGAATATTTTACATACCGTATTTCGCAATGATGTGAAACTCCGAAATAGTCATGAAGCGTTTGTTTTCGATGAGTTCGTCGTGTGATGTTATTGATGAAGGTGGTGGTCGGCGCAAGTGGCTCGGCGAGCCATTAGCCGCCGCGGTCGGCCGGCGGCCGCGCCTGCGCTTGTCTCATGCGAACGCCATAATCTTCGCTCCACTGCTCTTTATAATCGCTCAGTATTGTTTCCAACTCCATTATATTGTCAGATATACTCCTTCGATAAATTTTGCCGTCGTTGAGCAATATTGTGTTTGATTGAGCGAAACAGGATTCCTATTAAGTTAATTTCCTGAAGACATGATTGTTCGACAAGTTTTATGAGAATTTAAATGTTCGATTCATGTATGTAAATAGTACCTGCATAATCTGATTTTGTATCCTAAACGATCGCATGATTGAGTGAAAACCTGCGGAGTGGCACTTTGTGCTAAGCGACGCTATTCAAAATGATGGACTCCGTCGGTTTATCAGCGGAGACAGACGCAGCGAGCACACAGATAGGTGAGGGTGACAGTAATTGACAGGTCGGCGGGCGCAGGACACTTGACGCACGTGCGAGAGCGGACTCGGGCCCCCGCACTAAGCAGGATGTCTTTAAATAGACTAAATGCCTTTGTGAAGGCATGCCCTCCGAAGGGTGGCGGCATCCGGCTCCGATCGCGCACACGATTCGCTTCTAAAGAGGAAACTTATAAATAACTTCTTCAATTATTCTGAACCATTCAACTATAAACATGAAATACTCGTTGCGTCTGAATCAATGCAGTGCGGCGCGGGCGCACCGGGAGTCGTTTGCGCGCTACCGGAGTACCGGACCCTTATCGCCCATCTCGCCGACACACTGTTTCACGGAATGCCTATTGTTTGATTAATAATATCTGTGAACAACTTGATATATTATTATTTGTCGTAAGTGATGTAACGAGAAGTTCGTAGATTGGCCGGTGTGTCCTCATTCTGTCCTAAACTTGTTATATGTACATTGTTTATAGAACTGCGTCGTAGTATATATATATTTTGTTAAAGGTACGGAGAATTGAACGATTGATGAAATAGTTTGCTACCTACTTCACACAGGATCAAAGCAAAATAATTCAGCATTCATAGCAATTTTTTAATAGAAACATATAACTTGACTTGATCAAGTAGATATGCGCGGTATCTTCATAGTAGGTCATATCACATAGTCTTCATTGTTCGACAGCGAGTACCTACTTATGTGAAAGACTTGTAAACATACAAAGAAGAACGACGCAATAAAATCCGGATCTCAGTGAGGGGATTACGGTGAGTAAGTACAGGCATGCACGTGTTCATGTAAAGGGTCCCGCGGACCTCCTCCCTTATGTATGTGTACGTGGCGGCAATGGGAACCTACCTGCGAGTACGCACAAACAAGTGTTTCCGGTCATGGCGCGATATCCGGCGCTCTTGCGCAACTTATCCTACGATTAATCGGCGGATCTCATTTCAGTTTCGAGCGTCATCGTCATGAATACAGCGAACCGATTGTGAACATACTACATTGAGATGTGACGGAAGTGTGTACTTGTAAGACGGTCTGTTTGTTACTTCTGCTGTTCGGGTTTGGAATTACAAACTCACCACACATGTACATACACATATCACTTATACGTTTAATTATTGGGATCCAAATGCGTGTATTAAATCCTTTAGCATGATGAACCCAAATTTGTTAGAACATATATGTTACATACTTACCAATAGTCTTCACTTACCTACTTATCTACATCAGGCTGTTCACACAAAATAGATTCTACAAGGCAAGGCGATCACTCATTTTGTTGGTTTCACTTTAAATAAGTATCTCGTCGTATGCATCAGAACTGATTGTCAAACTAAACGGATAACAACACGTGTTACAGCAGTCATCAGTACTGCCAATACTTTGACTATCTCGTTGGTCTAGTGGTCGCAAGCACTACTGCTGAGCCTGAACACATGGGTTCGATTCCCAGGTCAGGCAAGTAAGGGTTATTGAGTTTTCCCATCAGGAATTTCTCAGTAGCAGCCCGGAGCCTGAATTTGTGTCCCGTCAATGGCAATAGGCTCGCCACCCTATAGCATGGGATTCAAACATAACTGGCGAAACGTGGCTCTACTACAGGTACACCACTGCCTAACCCTTCGGGAAGAACAGGCTTGATGTTATGTTATCTAGTCATCAATCTGCTGGAGGAAGAGACAATTCTTCCAAAAGTATGTAACATAACGCTGATGAACTTGTTTCCTGTTCCTAATGTACCTGAAAATAATAACTTCAACCGGTTCTTTAACAAATGTGTTGGTCGGGGTTTAGGGACCGCTTTTATAATAATATGAATAGACTCTGAAAATAGGGTGACCACATTTGGGTTGTGTGTGATTGAAAAAGAAATAACAAAACAAAGTATTTAAGATTATAAAAAAGGTAAAGCTATTATAAACTTGCTTGCTTGAAAAAAAATTATTATGTATAAAAATATTGCAATATTGACGAGATAATGAATTATGCTCAAATAAAATATTTATGTAAGATTGCAGATAGGCTATATTGCGATTGAGTAGCGTTTACCTTTTCGTAGAGTGTGTTTAGATTAGGCGCAGTAGTTGCCGCAGCGCTGTCGTAACGGATGCGTAGCGCTTCCATAGCGGTTGCAATACCCAGTTCCGTAGCATCTAGGAAGCAGCAGCGTAGCGTTGCTGTAACGCTGGCGTAGCAGATGCGTCGTGTTTCCGTAGCATAGGCGTAGCGCGTAGCAAAAGCGTAGAGTTCCCGTAGCAGTTGCTTTGCGTTTGCCACGTAATGTCATAGCGTCTACGAAGCGGTAGCGTAGCGCGGACGTAGCAAATCCGCCGTGTTTCCGTAGCAAAAGTGTAGCGTTTTCGAAGCGGTTGCATTACGTTTGCCTCGCGGTTGCATAGCATCTACGAAACGGTTGCGTAGCGTAGTCGTAGTAGATCCGTAGAGTTTACATTGCAGGGGCGTAGGGCGTTGCGTAGCGTTCCCGTAACTGTTGCATTGCGTTTGCCTCGTAGTCGCATAATGCTTAGTCTATGGAACAATTGCGTTTTTGTAGTGTAAACGAAGCGGTTGCATTACGTCTGCTTCGAAGATGCTTAGCGTCTGCACCTAGGTAGCGTAGGGTTAGGCTAGTGTTAGGGTTGCGTTTACTAGTTACGTTCCGTTCACGATTCAGCATTTTCCTAGTACATGCATAGCTACGTTATAAAAGCCTGCATGTTATTATAATTACTCATTGAATTGCCGGAAAAGAACAGCACAGCACACACTTTACTTGAAAATTTTGATTACAATAATCATAATCATGAACTGTTCTGAACTGTGAACGAATCAGAACTTCGAGACATATTTTGAAGCACATGGTTGCCGGTGACCCTAGCGGGGCACCCCGACGCAACACGGCGAAGGCGCGGCCCACGGCGTCATTCAGCCCTGACTGCCCCGAGCCACAAAATAGATAAGTTCAGAATGTAGACTCCATACAACGAGCGAAAACAGACACACACATAGACATGTGTCTACGTACAGTGAAGGCAAGGGCAGTCGCGACTTTCGGAGCTTTCTTTTCAGGTCGCCGTACGTACGCGTTTATATGTACGTGGGTTTTCCACTCGTTGTATGGAGCCGGCCTTCTGCACCTCTCTGTTTTGTGCCGCGGAGCTCGCAGTCACAATAACAACGAGTCCTGCAGGTGACGGCCGCTCAATAGCGCTGATTACACCGCCATTCAACATGCGCCATACTCGAACAACCTGTTCCTATTAATAAATCACTTTTATACGTATATAATCAAATATGTTAAATTGTAAACCCATTCGATGAATGTTACCAGTTTGTAATAATGTGCTGTTGAAAAACTTAGGTACTTGTTTATTTTTAGTATTTTATGTTCAGTTAAAATAAATATAGTGTACTCGAATTGCCAGACAAGCAAGAATAGAATTACTGTACAACAAAAAAATTACATCTACAAAATATATTTACTTAATACATTTGTAAAAACAAGGTGGTGGTGGTGGTTTTGTCGCTCGCGGCAATATTTTCCAGACAACATTTGTATGCACCCGAAAATTACGAAAGTAATAAGGTAGGTAGGTATGCATGTAGGTCGCAGGTATGCTGGAAGAGATTTGTTTAGAAATAAGCATCACCTTTGTACGTATTTTTCTGTTCTTTTCTTTTTGTCTATATATATGTGTGTACATAAATGGTTAAATAAATAAATAAGAATGTTATATTTTTGGGTGTCGTTAAATCCCTTCAAAATGTAGGTACGTTTCTTTTATAATATAAAACACATACTCGTATATGATTATTTTTATGTTACACTGTAACCTAATCTTAAGAATAATCATGCAAATATTAAAGTGCCGTTTATAGTATTCAGTTACAGTGTAGATTTATTGAATGCAATTGCCATATCCGCTTCCGCTGCGTAGTGTTGCGCACGCGCCACGCGACTCTCTCTGAGAGCTACTTCCGCTGTTCTCGACTGAACGCTTCTTCGGCCCTTTCTATACGAGAGCTATAAATCAACTGAAATAAATTATATTTTTTCCTCCAATGGCGCACGTGTTCAGTGTTAACTAGTTATCATTAAACTAATTCGACGACCCCATGTGCTGAGAACTTATCTAGCATAAAATGTATTATTATCAAGACGGATGTTAACTATTTGAACCTAGATGATTATCTTGATAAATATTAGTAAAACAAAAGGACAGTATATCTTCCATCCTCCGTCAAGTCTATTCGAGCGAGTCAAGTTCCAGTCAAGTGGCAATGCGTAAGTGCGTCTGCGCGCAGGCGAGGCCCGACGCTGCGCCCGCGCGCCCTGAGGAACCATCCCATTGTCTTCCATATCATTAAGGCCATTATATTTGCTTGTTCAAGCGTACTTTTATCGTTTGTTATTATAACTTTGATCAGAGGCTGACATCTTCATAATGATTTTCAATAATCATTGTTTTATGATTCACAAACAATAGCTGTAATCACAATGCTAATAATAATCTCGACTCTTTTATAATTTGCTTAAGCAGAAAGCGATATCGGGGTTGCTCCGGGTACGTAGGATGTGAAAAGAAAGTGGGTTAGATGAGACTTTCTATTGTTTCAGACGTTCACATTAATTGATTGTAATGTTTGTGCTGTCTATCAATACGGCTATCGAGTACTTATCACCAGAATTATACTTAAGCTCATTACAATGGGTATGCTATGTAAGCATACCTATTTGGAATTATACCGGTATTGAAAAGATCTTGTTACTATTTTTTTGCAATTATCGCAGTCATAAGACACCGATCAACGACACAAGTTTGGCATACATTTTTGTAAATGACTGCGCGCGATATTGCAACGAAATTCCTGAGTCAGGCGAAGTAAAGAGGTCAATGACAAAGTACAAAGGAGAATTATTTAATAATAAACAACGGCTCTAGTTGTACCCGAAGTCCTTCACTACATTGTAATTTGTGTCGATGCTTTGATTAACTATTTGGGGTGAACATAGAGTCCGTGTTCACTAGGATCTTTAGTAATGCTCGGTTCCTATAATCGAAGACAAACCGTTTTTCTTACCAATGGTAGCATTTTTTATTAACTAAACTGAGCATATACATAAATATGTTCGTAAATTTTACTTGTGATAACTACTTTTGAGTGGGTCTACGATGAGGTCTTTGCTTTATTATTGGTAAAGATACAATAGTCTTTATTTGAACCAATTACGGTCCGTATTTAAGTATATAAATCGGGCATAAAGGATCAAAGGGATCACGGGTCCTTAAAACTGGTGCGTATTGAAATGCCATTTGATTATTTGGAATAGCGATTGTTCCATTATGTTTCTTGAGGAGAGATTATAAAGTCTAGGTTAATCCAATTACATATTTGAAATCGCTAGTCGATTAGATTCGGCTACGACTGTACGTAGATACCTTAGGTAACCAATTCCTGCTGGGGTTGCGGGTTTGTCCGAAAGGGATATCGCGGCCCCGGCACACGGGCAACGGAAGGAACACGGGTGGGTTTTAGTCAGTAAAAGTCTGACACACCCTCCCGCTCCGCCCAGAGCGGGAGAAGTCATTTGATGTATTCCCATCCTCAAAAAAAAAAAAAAGGTAATCAATACAATTAGTTGTGATCATACCTAGTTTAGTCGTTATTTCTCACGGTCGGGATACATACCTACCGCACTTCAAAACCTTAAATTCATTTAAGTATTCGTTTTCAAAAAAAAAAAAAAAATACTCTTTGAAAAAAATATTATACACAAGCATGATTATTTACTATTAAGAAAAATCAGTAATATCTTTAAGAAATTACCGACTGGTCGTCATTTATTACGAGCCCAAAACATCGAGTCCTTCTCAAATCACGGATTTAAGTTCAAGACACGTCAAAGTGATTTACCTTTCTTTAGCACTTAAAATTCGAAGGCCATTAAACCGAACGAGATTTCAACGGAGACGATGGCCCGTAAAAGTTTCGCAAGAGTCGGTCGTAACCCATTTTGGTTATAACTCGCCATGACGCGCCGAGCTTTTACACGGCGAGCGAAGAAAATAGGGAGACGGGCATCGCCGAAAACAACAATGAGGTACTGTTACCATAATGACACTTTATGAGCACAAACATCGGGCCGCAGCCGAACACGACACGGTCGCGGTCGCGATGCACGAATGTGGTCCGCGCATTGTTTCCGCATTATACTCGTACCGCCGGCAACGAGGACGACGTTGATGCCTCGCGGACAAAGGCACTGCAACAGCGACCCGCCGGAGCCGCCGACCTCCATCGACATTCAGATCAATTCTGTGAAATGGATTTGATTGCTGAACTTATAATTTCCTGGCTCCTGTATATTCAATAACTAAATATAATCTGTCTATTTGATAAGAAACTCGTTCCAATAACTGATTCAAAATCGCGACAAGACATAACCGTTACAGCACACACACAATGACAAAGTAGGGTTCTATGTTATTCCTAGCCCATTTTAGGTAGGTATATGACACCTACTTACGATGCTCTTAGAGCATACTGACTCATAACACTTAATTTATGAATTAACATGAAAAGTCGAACGTGATGTAGGCAAGGGTGGCAAGACTAAGTACTTATTCGATATAGGTTTTGTCTAAAAGAGAACATGTTTTTGATTTATAGTTAACCATTTTATTTTGCTCATTTGGTGATCGGCCATTTAATCGTTACGAGTAATGTAAACCACATCATTATATTATGCAAGTGAATTCTTGTACCGTTCAACCCAGCTCATGTCTGCATCTTTATGTCCGAGATGATCAAGTTGTAAATAAATACTTACGTAGCCACAAAATTGGATGATTTTACTCATTCCTATATACGTGTAAACGATAATAGCTTCAAATTGAGATATAAACTTTCTGATTTCGAGTAACTTTCTTCGTTAATGATAATGTGGTAAACGGTCATTGTGGGTCAGTGGAATATCCTGATGGTTGGGTGGGTTCGCGCATGCTAGGTAAACGACAGTATCCTAGGCTATGAGACCACATAGTCAGTGCTCGGTGGGCGGTCGATAACATGACACGTATCAACATTAGCGTACACGAGGGCCGCAGCGTCGCGGCTCACCGTTCAGCGCGCGCGCACGCAATGTTCTCTGCACAAAGTGACGCAGTGTGGCTTGCACTCTGCGCACAAGATCGCCGGCCGTGTGGTCCTGCAGTTGACGCTGCGCTCAGCAGAGCCCCCAGAGCTTACTAATATTACGACATAATATGTCTACTAGATTGTTGCAGTCTTGGCAACTGTATGTATCATTTGTAACTATACCTACATAAACAATTCTCATTACAAAGAGTACGGTGCTATGAGAATCATTTATAACACTCTACCTATGGCAAAATATTCTAATTTCCTGAAATCTAGTTGTAATGAGAGTTATTTCACATTATTGCATTCGAAAATTATGAAGCAAACAATTATTAACCATACAGAATAAAAATACTTCCATATTACAATGATATTATAAGTAAACAGACGTAGATAGGTTACCTACCCAACATTCGATCTTCAAAAACGACACAATGTCACACTATTGATGACACGTAGAAGTAGGACGGCATGTCCTTATTATCAGGACCGAAAAAGAGACAAGACGATACGTAACTAGGCTAATTAGCCAAGTTTTGACGTACCCATTGCGGAGCGTGTATAATCTCTTTTTACTTATAACTAGCTTTTGCACGCGGCTTCACCTGCGTGGATGTCAGAAAATATCCTACGGGAACGTACTACTGGGACTACATACCTAATAGCTGAGGAAAAGGTCATTGACTCTTACCACTGCGCCCGTCGCTATCGACCATAATACTATTTTGTTACGCGTAATTTTGAATCAGTGATATCTTTTAAAGTATTCATTTTAATGTTGCAGGTAGAATTATGTCAAGTTAGACTTTAATCTAAATTAAATGCCCAATTTAAATAAGATATTTTATTGGATAAAGATTGATAATACCGGTCAAAATAAATCCCGAAATAACAATGTTTTTTTAATGAAATTCTGAAAGATTAAAAGCGGATACCGTGGGTCCTTAGAAGTTAGACGTATTCTATCCCGAAATTTTTCGTTGAAAGTTTTAAGATGTACAATCCTGTCGAACATTAATTTTATGTATCTCTTACGGTTTACGCGGCGAACGCCAGTAAAGCTCCCAATCGGCATGATGTTTTCCGACATCTTCAATAATAATCGTCATATTTCAGCTAATTTACACAAAACCTAATAAATTATACACTTAAACGTTCCTCATAAATTACTCCGTTCATTAATGAAAACCATTTGAAAATCTGTTCGGTAGTGTTTGAGTTTATCGCGCACAGACAGACATACGCGGCGGGGAACATTGTTTTATAACATGTAAGTATATCATTGCTTACACTATATACCTACATCGATATACCACATACCCGAAAGCTTCTAAATTTTTTTCAACTTTCAATAGGGATACGTGGTACATACCTACCTAGCAATTTTTCTGATCACTCATAATAAATGAAATTACTAGTTTGCTAGTCGAGTTAGTAGCTAAAGATTTAAAAAAAAAATGACAAAAAACATCTTTTTCAAACAAAAAAAAGCGTTGAAATGTTAATAAATTTTACGGTTTTGACAGATATATATTATTCAAATCTTTATGTATGAACATAATTGACAAGGGCAGAGGACACGGTAGGTACATCTCATCGCAAGTACGGCGCGCGCGGGGGCCAGGTGCGCGCAACAATCTCGGCAGTTGCCGCAGCGCACGCGCACCCTCGGTGCGCTTTTAATAAATTTCAGTACATCTATAAAAAAGGATCTATCAAAAGATGGCGACTAAATCAACCGGTGTTCGGGTGCAAGTATGCAGCGCGGATCGGTCGCCCTCCGCGAACAAAACACCGTTTGTTGGGTGTGCAAACAAGTTCTGATTAAATGAAAAGGTGTCCCGGAACGGGTGTGTCCGTCGTTCGCTCAAAGTAATTACATTTCATTTGATATCTGTGCCTAAATACATGCTAACTATGTCGTTTGAACGGTATGGTTAATTAATTCGTAGCTAAAATTTTAGCTACGTAGAAGTAAATAGAGATACGACTTACGAACAATATGTTTATTATGACGAGAAACAACGTAATGCATATACCTACATAACAGGTTATTTATTTATTTAACAGTTTATGTACACACATTATAAATACACAAGAAGAAAGGAACAGAAAAAAACGTACAAAGGTGATGCTTATTTCTAAAGAAATCTCTTCCAGCATACCTGCGATAGGAAAGTAGTTAAAGAGATGTAGACAACGTGTGTAAGATAAGAACAGAAAATAATATACATAAAATAAAAACACTTAATTATTCGCTAATTTAACTATAAACATACAATATGAGAATAAACTTACATACATACTTCTAAAATAAATAACCCTAAAATATACGAGTATATACTTAATTATAATGTAGTATAAAATAATAAATGCAAAATATGCAACTATGACGTGGACAGACAGTGTTCTTTCATTCTTCTTTTAAAAACTGCAACAGTTTGGCAGTTTGGCAGTTATGTTATTATACATTTTTAATTAATTGCACTTTACGTCATTGTTGTCAGTAAGAAATGGATTTAGAACTTCTCGGCCTTTGTTAATATTGAGATGAAAATACTGTTCATAATACCACGAAAAGACCAAGTTTTTGTAATCATTTTGGATATTCTTTCCTATTTTCGGCGGTAGACAGCCGTCCATTAATAGAGGAAAATGATAGTTCATATTACTATTTCCCAAGGATAATATTATACTTTCAATGCGGAAATAGTGATGACTAGGTAAAACTCTTGCACATCAGGTAATAATAGAGCCCCATTTATGGCAGATAAAAAATAATAATGTAACCGTTATTCGTCATTTACGGTTCTGTTAATCCTGTACCGAATGATCTACTTGTTCGAGCTTGCTCCGGCGCATTGGATGCAGCTGTCCCCGCGACCCCAGGTCTTCTCTCCCCTTCATACCGTAACACTATAAATACCTTTTCGAGCTAAGAAATGCAAAAAAATCCCTATAACGGTGATATTTTCGAAAAAAATATCGAATGTGGGAAACGGACGATTCCTGTTTCCCTAGATTGCAATGTTATTATTCCTACACGTTGTAACTGTGTGAATGGCGTACCATGTGGGGTACAACGCAGATACGTCACGCCTGTGACGTAAGCTTGATGCCATGTTGAGTAATATAAAGATTACTTTGTTGTAGGTAGGCACACAACAAAGTATGAAAGGAAAGAAAATTAGACTGATTTGCTTGTATTGATATTAGATTTGTGTATACAATGCAAGAGTTCTCGAAAACGGCTCTAACTAGTTCGATGAAAGATGCAACATAGGGGTGTACGGGGGCGAAAAATCGATCTAGCTAGGTCTCATATCTGGGAAAATTCATTTTCTCTACTTTCACAGCCTCGGGAATGTGATACAACGTTGGTATACTTTGACGATATGTTTATCCATTTTCACCCGGGCAGAGCTCTGTCGACCAGGTACTAGATATACACATGTATAGGTAGGTATGTCTCAAAGTATATCGTAGTGTAGAGGTTTAACAATGAAAAAAAGAGAAAATTACTAAAAAAAAGAGAACTGTTTTAAAGTGTCGTCACCGTTTATTAAAATCATAAAATACATTATTTTGTACCACATACGAAATAGACCACGAAGTTCCCACTTAGTATTTATGTAATTTCTTTGCCAACGTATAACAAATTATCCTAATGCTTTATTCGAAAGGAAAATAATCTCAACAGCTATTAAATTCTCCATAACGTAGGAATTTAATAGTTGTTAAGATTATTTTGCCTAAATAGCTCTTCATTTATTGCCAATAATCTGTCTACTTTTTTGTTGTTTACCTACTAATCCTTCATTTAATAAGGTAAACTGACCACATTTTCCTTGAAAATAAATATGTAGGTACTTATGTAGATAACCTATTTCAAGAAGTTCCAAAACTTTTGAACAACTTAGGAAACTCTCGTCCAGCAATAAACTATTACAATATGTCTTAGAGTATATAACACTGGAGAAGCCTTATGAACACTTCCCCTCTGTAAAAGCACAAGAACAACTGTTCTAGTACGTTCATAAAAACTACTTTCAAATCGATTCTGACCCATTTCGTAAATCGTTTTAAAGGCGCGTGGAGCTCCGTGAAAATGCCTATTTGTGCTGTTAAATGGTGTGAAAAGCGTTCAAATACGTCAAATTTACATAAAGAACTGAATAACTTTCCATAAGTAATTTTTTTTTTCTAAGATTAGTCATGTTTTTATTGAAATTTGAAATCCTAACCTCGTAATACAATTCGATTTTTCATTCGATTCAACCATGATTCAATATAAAACGTAGCATGAATCGAGTATTTTCCTCACGTTGCTTCTGTGATGTCACCGAGTCTCGCTACATCTCGTTTTTATGTTCGTAAAGATCAAAATACTTTTCTTTTGCATTACGAAAATATACGTCAAATCAGCAAAACTTACACGCACTTGACATGAAATTATGTCCTCTAGTAAAAATGTTAACGAGACTACCGTAGTGTTGAGGTCATGTTTGAAACCAAAATTGACATGTCGATAATTTCCTAGTAAAAGTTACTAAGTAATTATTTTTGTTTATTTTTTTTGATTGTTCAATGTTTTATCATTTGTTTATTTATTTTTATTGAGATTACTTACTTATTACAAATTTTGTTACTTTTATTTAGGTTCTTTTCTCTTCATAATAAAATGTAACTATTTTATGCAACTGCTGTTTTATTTCATGGATTCAAGCAAAATTCCGAATGAATATCGATATCGATAAAATAAAAATTAATGGTACTCTTTTCGCTACCGCGTCCCCCGCAAAAAGTGACAGAATGTTTTGTTCGGAATATTGTGCTTATGGCTTCTCTAGTGATATATACTGTAAGCAATATGCTGAGAATAGAGGAAAATTATCAAATAACTAATACATCTCTTTTTTACATTAGATGTAGTATCAAACTTATTTTAATATATTGTTCTTCAAAACTTGTCAACGATTGACTAATTAACATAACATAAAATCACGCTTGTATTCCTGGAAGGGTAAGGCAGAGGTGCAGCTATAGTACTCGTACTAAAACATTTCGCCAGTTATGTTTACGAGTAAGTCCCATCGACTAATTTTAATGATGTGTAAAAACAAGTTATTAGAAAAGACAGAGAAAGTCGAAATAAATTCAAATCAAATTGTCTCAATAATAGGGTTTATTCCCGGGAATTCTCGTCCCGGGAATTCCCGGGAAATCCGTAGTTCTCGTTTCTGAGAAACTCAGGTCGAGAAAAGTCCAGAACTCGAGAAATCATTTGTCTGCCGCCCCCGACGCGACGGGGTCGTTTGTCGACAAGCGACTTGTTAGGACTGGACAGTGTACGCATTTTTTTGGCATTTAGCTCACGTGCACAAAATTGTTGTAAAATCCGAGGATTCCACACGAATTGACACATCAGAAACGTCTACCAGTTTGTCTAGTTTTAAAGTGCCAGAGACAAAAAAAAAAAGAAGAAATCTTAAGTAATTACTAGTCCAAGCACAGGCTAAATTAACACACAATTGCCATAAATAATGCTGTGACTATTCACATAAGTAGTTATTAATAATCGAGTTATGTTCCTTTTTAGTTTTTTTTTATTTATTTTTTTTTGTATTTAATCAGACTTTATCAGGGAGAAGAAAGTAGTTAAAGTTTATAAAAAAGTTGATTTTGATTATATTCTATGAAAAAATAATGAAAACTTTGTTTATTGACAACAGATTTTGTTGATGGTTGTCCACTGTACATCAACATTATTGTTTATTAAACTTTTCAACATATGCAATGATTTTTAAATATTTCTTAAAAAACGATATAAAAATATTTAAAAATATAAAAAATTGTGTTCCGCCGGTGTCGGGAGCGGGTTCAAGCTACCAGTGGTATATAAGGGCTGCAGAGACAGGGACCTCCTCATAATGCGAGCCGTATCGTATTTATTATTATTATTAGTAATCATTTAATTCAGAATAAACATTCTATAGTTTGGTTTTGTTAGTTTACTAACATAGTTATAGTAAATAGTACCTATAACTATGTTAGTAAATTATTAATTATTTATTTATTATTAATATTATTTACAATTGCGCTATTTAATAAGAATTGAACAACCTTGAGAAACCATAAACCCTACAGTCAATAACAACTTAGCTTTAGATTTGCCAGTTCTTTTTAAAAGCCATTCTATTTCTCCGATAAAGATCAAGCGGTTTCCCAAATTCACAAAAAAAAAACAAAGAGCATTTAGGTAGTTCAATAAAATGTTACCACACTTACCACTGAATCGGAGCTTTCTATTACATTGACATTTATGTACCACCAAAAACCATTCATCTTCTCGATACCTACCTCAAGCAATCGCTATACATAGGACGTTGCGCATATGCGTAGATATAAATAGTGCGTCTGCGCATACAAGAAGGCCGCAAGTCGCAAGGGAATGCGTGAGGGGTGAAAGGTGGCCGGTGCGCGGCGCGGTGACGCACCGGCCGCGTAGCGTGTGCCCAAATCTCAGCTGTTGCCACGACAAACTATACAGGATGATGCTTTTATTTAGTTATTAACTCTTATTTTAAATTAGCAAAGCAATGGCACGCATTGAGAAGGATAAAGACATAAACGCACCGTGAATTATCCTTGCTACGGCGTAGCACAGCATTTGTTTTTAATTAAAATTTACATGTTTATTAACTTTCTCTTAAATAAAAGAACAATAAGGAAAAAAAAATCTGTACTAACAAGTATCATTTGACGGTTAGACTATATTCTTTTTGTAATTAAAAAAATGGTCTCCACTTAAGAGAACTAATTATTTATTGTAGAATAAAATTAGAATCAGTTTCAAGTTCTAATATAAATATTTGGACGTATGGCAAACCATCACTAAACAGATCGAATGACAAAATACCTTCAAAATCCCATCATGTAAATTAAAACGTTAAAACCTCAGTTTAATGAACGGCCTGTATAAGACTCAATCCATCTGTATTAAAAGTGTTTATAAAAGCGTTGAATGGCCCTGTACGCTTTATATAGAAAACTCTACAGCTATGCCATTATTTAAAATTAAACTACTCACCTACCTGCACGCAACACTACGGGTACCAAAACTAAATATGTCATACAACATTTTTCAATTCTATTTTAGACCTTATGACCAACATTTTGTTTTTACGAAAGCACCCTACTGCATCCGATTTAAAACTATATTGACAGGTTCATACGGTCTATCTTTGCTTCTTCCACTATTACAACGATATAACCGAAATATAGATTTCTCACTTCCAAAGTGACAAAGTTGCAGCGAGCAGAGCGGTGCTTGAGACCTTTCGTAGCCCACGACCGAAACAATGAATGGGGGAGACCCTAATCGAGTTGCTTATTTCCAGAAGGTACTACGTGTCGTGGCGTTATAGGGGTTGGTATGGCGTTAATACTGTTTGGTTGCGAGCCGGCGGTTCCATGCAGATGTGCGATTCGGGTACAGACATGTGATTCTGCACGCGCAGCCAGCTGCTGGCATAGCTGTGCACTGATTCAATACAATGCAGGGTCGGACTCAGCTCGTGGGTGCCTACCTTTGTATAACATTGATGTGTAGGCAAGCTCAACAAACAATGATACAAATCCATACAACAACAATGGTAGGAACAGTTCAGGTGTGCCATGGGTCGATCGTTCGACGTTATAATAATAACAGATAATTGTCTAGATAATAATACAGATAAAACTTTATGCCTTACTTATTGTCTAAATTTTACACGTAAATTAAATTATTCCTTATAAAGTGCTAAGTAGTCATGAACTACTGCTTTAATGTCTGTTTTTTCTGATCAATTTATTTCTTTAAAAATAATAAGTAGAACTGTATTGTATGTTCCAGTTTTTGAACCTATCAAATGCCGAATACAGAAGCTTTTGGAAGAAATGGATTACCTAAAAACTAAAATGGCATGAAATGGCAGATTTGTATACATTCATTGTCATCCTTTGCATTTTTTTTTTATAACGTTGGCGTTCGTCAAGTAAATATCAACTGCTGATAATGGGCTGATAGTCATTTTATAAGTAATTCTATCAATCATATCATTAAAACGAATATATTCTTTAAAATATTTAAAATGAACACCAAAATGAATCCCATCTCACATTAGGTTCATTTGTATGTAATGTATGCGAGGAATTAACCGCCAATTGTGTGACATTGAGAGCGCTGTATCGCACCACCTGCCCCGGGCGCGGCGCCCCTGTCCATCGCTATTTCCGCCATACTCCATAGCGCACGGCGCGCGGCCCCTGCGCCTGCGCCGCTCGTGCCGCGACCGTTACGCACGCGCCCCTGCCCCCGCGACATAGCACCTGGCCGCCCTGCGCAGCCGCCCCGATACATATCACACTTGTTTATAACGAAGATACGATGGCACCAACGTATTTAACACCTATTAATATATGTATAACATAAGCATATCTATAATTTACAATTCCCACAAAAAAAGAAAAAATATTTCATTGGAATTTTTACAGGCAGGAACATTTCTTTTTTGCGTAGACTTTTTGCTAATGACTACCGAAGTAAGTATGTGTAACACACCAACTAATTGGTCTAATTCACAAAACAATACAAAATTTTACTGAATTCATTCTACGAATTGGTTATTAGTTTTGTCAATAAGGTAAACAACGTGATAAATATTAGTCAAGTAAGACAATTTTATTTTCTTAACGAGTTGACTAAGTACTTGTCCATTATCAATATGCCATTCATTTTGATAAAACAATATGTCTAATGTTGTTTACCATCAACCATCTTCCGGTGTTATATTTACGTTTCCCAAGCGTAATTGAGATAACGTTTCATTCACAGGGACCCGAAATAATTAGTTAATGAGTGACTGTCTGTTTGTTATAGTCGTGTCATTATCGCCTTCATACAGTGTCGAAAGCCTGCAATGACTCGATAATGAAGAGCTCTCATTTTGCCATACCAAGTATTGTTGTTGACCATCGATCGAAGCGATTAGTCACAGTATTATTAAATACAATCGAGATGTTGATGTCAATTACACGTCGATCCCTTGACACATACTTGTAGGTACGCTGAGTCACGAGGTGAATTTCACCTCGCGCCATGATCCTCATCATCATGATATCATAAGCGATTTGAACGTTGAACTTGCATAGCTAGCAAAACGTACGGTGGAATCATGTTGCAAAGATTAACTTCCTTGCTTGTTCATAGAAATCTCACAATGAAACGGCGACGATAGTATCGAAAAATAATGCATAATATTAGATTAGAAAAAACAGGGTCAATTTCTTTATGCATATCGTATACAGATATGAATGTTTATGTGGGATTACTAATACTGAGAATGTTCTCATCCGTGTCTGTTTATGTATATGTTATAGTTTATACATTTGTAAGTACTCAACTATGTTTACTTTGGGTGGACATCAACAAACAAATAAAAAAAAAATAACAAAAGAAATTACGAGTACAACGTAGGCTGATCGTCGTCGTCGTGACAATCAGTAGCGTCGCGTTCAAGGTTCATATTGTGTTGTGATTTATAAACATGAGAATGGTTCGTAATTTACCAAAACTTAGCTTCGGAAATATCCAAGCTTAGCCTTTTCTTAACTATGTTTGGGTCCGCTTTCACTCTAACCAGATGCAGCTGAATACCAGTATTTTAAATGGAGAGACCTACCTGACCTCCACAACCCAGTAACTGGGTAATACGTTACACCTTGGTAAGACTGGTTGTAAGACTTTCGGGCTTCTTACGACCCGTAACGGCTGTCAAAGATCCATGAATGACAGCCCGGACCAACGGCTTAACGTGCTTTCCGAGGCGCAGAGGACTCTCGGTATGTAAAGATGGTAGCCAGCCTATACGGTCTACATTAGTGCATAATAGCTTTCCTGAAAGGGATGCACATAGCACTTTACCTTTGTAAACTGTGAACTTGTTCTGTGAGAAACCCAAATTGCCCGACGAACAGTCTGACCTGTGGGAATTAACACTGGTGGCATAAAAAATATAACAAAGACTCTATGGACGTCATATTTCCGCGTTGGGAAGGGGTTGTAAAAATATCTTGTTTGGTTTGATACACACAAGGAACTGTTTTTGTTAACGATCTGCAGTATAAACGGGTTCTCAGCCTTCCGGTTCCCGTTTATTACTATTATTGAATTAGTAATCCGTTAGGATCGTGTGATTTTCTGAGTGGACATTCCAACATGATTCTGTGATTGTACCGGGAGTAGTTTTTATCTGAACTCTGTATTGTTGGGTCAAAGTTGAAATAGATATATTGTTCACTTTCACACGATCTTATTACTGATTGACATCCAAGCTTGTTTAAACATAACAGTTTTCATCATCTGCATTGCTTTATATCAGTGCTTCGATTTTGATAGTAGTTTTCCTTATTTAAGGCTCTCGCAGATAGACCCGACGCGACGACGCGACGCGATTCTGGTGGAACAATTTGTATGAAAGCATCACGGAAATTGTATAGCCGGTGCCGTGACGCGGATGCGGCAGTCTTAAAGAAAACCGACAGTTAAAAAAAAATAATGTTTAACACGTATGAACCTGCTTCACAGACGTATTAAAATGCTGACTAGCATTCCTACCACAATAACAGTAGTTCTTTCCTCTTCAAATCACTTTTATACAAGCAACTCAACCATTAGATTACAAATGTTTTCAGTTCCGATCGTTTCAAAAGGCAAGTGTCGGTGAGATATGCAAATAAAATTTATTCCGTATAATTTGTAGATATGATAAGAGTTACTCTTATGTAATTGTTGGTTTTGGCGCACAGTCGTAAAAGGAAGACGAATCGCAACAGGAAGGAGGACAAGGTCAAATGAGACGATACGTTCGTCCCGTGTCGAATATAATTAATAATAACTCGTTGTGTGTCATCGTGGTTTCATATAACATACCTTTTTCGCTAACTAGGTCGATACATAATCACACCTATATGATTTTGATTAAGTTACTGTAGCTTTTCGATCAAGTTTCATTTATCTGAGGTCCCGTCGTGACGTATAAGTGCGTTCTTTGTTTGATGACATCTTAAGTGTTAAGTAGGTAATACTTGAGTCATACTGTTTATTGCTTTGTTTGTGCTTTTCAGTTGTTGAGTTTATTATCTTTAACAGGAAACTGATGTTTACATTTTTCTGAGACTTCATAATGCGGCGAAGCTTTAATGAATGAAGATTTCTCTGTATGAGTACTATAGAATGCATTTTATTTAATATCCGCGGAATTCTCCTAAAAATAGGTGTACCTACATTGAGAATTGAATGCCTAACTGACAGTAACTGATATTTGGATATTTACATAATCACCTTCTTAGGTAGGTTCTAAATTCGATCACTTTGCAGTTTATAATATATTGTGTTATAGCAGTGAATTCTGCGAATGTATTTTGAAGTGCACAAACATTCATTAGCCATATTAATAAAGCTCGTATTCTATGGTCCGCCATCGCCAGTGCCTCCTCGTGCTTCCTTGTAAAGTTTAAGTGTGTCAGCTTTGTTTGTAGCAACTATTACTTGCAAGGTGTAAGTCGTAAGATTATCCAAAGGAACTATTGTCGTAGGCGGTGCCTACAATTATTTCTACTTCTTATATGTTTACCTATACAGGCGTGCTACAAACTGCGTACCTAGTAGAAGAAAGTACGTTACTTAACTGTAATTTTTCACTACTGATTAATCCAAAATAAACAAAGGTTACAATACGATACCTACTTTGATCTGACTTTTGATTCATCATTTGTGTAGTCATTAGAACTGAATTGTCATTCAATTTTCTTTTCGTCTTTTAGCATAATCTTATACATAAGTATTTCGGGTAATTACAGATTTCATACGAGAAACGTCCAGCTGTTGCTGATGTCGTCAAGTTAAATTTACAATAGATGGAACCGAACAAAGGTATCGGAGGCATTTCAAAAAACGGCATTGGTTCAGTTCAAAGGTGCTTAACCCCAAGTTTTGTGCAAAAAATAGTTTCATTTGCAGCGAGAGCGTTCTCACCGGTGCGATGGAGAAGCTGGGCATATCGCACTGAGAGGCAGCGGTTCCGCCGCGCCGGGTGCGGAGGCGCAGGTGCCGGCCGCCCCGCGCCGCGCCGCGCCGCCATTGGCCGCGGCCCCGCGCCCTCCGCCGATTGGGTACGCCGCACGTGCGAGGCCTACCCGCCGCCACCTGGCCGTGTCGCTGACGGGGAGCGCTTTATAAACGGCGAACCTTCCCTCACCGCACCACTCGAGCTCAGGACGCCGACGAGTGCACGTACACGTTTGTCGCGTCCCGAACACGACACTGTTAACGCGATTTCGACGATATCTTGTGATGTTTGGATTGTTACGATTATAAGTGAACTTGTGATACGTTTTACGAACATTTTTTGAAGACTTTTTTAAGTGTTAGTGAATATTGTGCAAGATGCTCGTGGAGGACTCACAGACCACTCGCGCTCTGATGACGAAGAAGTACGCACATTGTCCGCTAAAGAAGCGGCCGGTGCTGGTGCGGGAGGAGCGGCCGGCGACGCCGCCCACTACGCCGCCTCACCCCGCCCACCTCGCCACGCGACTTTACTACGATTATCATTGTAAGTATCGTGTTATATGATCAATTAGCTACTAATTACCGTAAAATTTAAACATCTTATGACTTAGTTTCTTGCCTACTTCAAAGTAATAAAAATTTACTTAGAGACAGGGTTAACGCTATAAAGTAATGTAGTTAACATTATTTACTTTAAATAAATAAAAAATATTATTAACTTTTAAAATCTTAAAACATTAAGTTAATAATTTTAATCATTATTTACTGAAAATGTAAAAGAGAAAACAAGTACCATCGCTAAATTTTCCTTTTTTTTGTCAACAGGTGACACAGAAAACGATGAACCCCAAAATCTTAGTACAAAACCTGAAGATCTTTCTAAAACTGGCAACTACCCAAGCAAAGCTTCATCGCCGGTATCGACCACAGCAGTCAAGGTGGAACCTCGCGAGTGGCCTCAACAACAACTCGAGTACTTGGCCGCGTGTCGCGCTCGCCTGGAGCCTGCGCCGGCAGAGCTGGCTCGCCCCACACCGCAGTACGCGTACCTGCCGACGTTGTACGCACCTTATCCCTTGGAAGAGCTGTACCCGGCAGCACCTTCACTGTCCCCACCTGCGCACCCGCAACTTTACGCGCATCATTATACGCCCGCCTCACCACCATCTTCAGTGTCACCACCACCTTGCCCCGAAGACTTGCGCTCACCCGGATCAGTCTCTTCGGATTCCGGAATATCCGTCTCAGCACCTCGACGCCCTCGCTACCAGTGCCCGGATTGTGCGAAGTCCTACTCAACTTACTCCGGTCTGTCGAAACATCAGCAATACCACTGTGCCGCGGCTGAGGGAAGCCTTGCAAGGAAATCATTCAGCTGCAAATACTGCGCTAAAGTATACACATCTCTTGGAGCGCTGAAGATGCACATCCGAACCCACACCCTACCATGTAAATGTCACCTCTGTGGCAAAGCGTTCTCCAGGCCCTGGTTGCTGCAGGGACACATCCGCACGCACACTGGAGAAAAGCCGTTCTCTTGCCATCATTGTCGCCGCGCTTTCGCCGACAGGTCGAACTTGCGCGCTCACCTCCAAACTCATTCGGACGTTAAGAAGTATTCTTGTTCCGGCTGTGGAAAGACATTCTCTCGAATGTCCCTGCTGAGCAAGCACCTGGAGGGAGGCTGTGGCCCCGGAACTTCACCTTACGAGTACCGCCCGGAGGCGATGTCCTCGTCGCACTCGCACCAGCCCATCCCGCCGCCCGCTCCTGTGCATGCCTATTAAAAAGACTGAGCCCCACAGGATCCTCGATCTCTTATTTAGCTGTAACGTCCTCTAAGTGTAAGCGTTAGCTGAACGACGCTCTAGTATAAGTATTTAAAATTAAATTATTTTTGTAAATGGTTTAAATCTCAACTGTGTGTACATCTATATTTTTACGTTTCTTGTATAGGGGACCATTGTAAATTTAGACTTGTTGGCATAACTTAGAATAAGTAGATGTAAGGTTATATTCAGTCACATAAACCGTGGCTACGCTAGTCATATGGCATTTGCCGAGTGTCATACACTTATTAAAATTATATTCGTATCCTAAGCCATGTACAAAGTGCCTTAAGTATAAATGATTAATATATTCGGAGAAAAGTATAACATTATGCTATTATTTTAATGTACTGTATTAAAATAATACTTATCAATGAGGCTATAGCTAAGCCGATGGTTTAATCGCGTTCCTTTCTGTTACCTCCTTATGCAGAAAATTAAACATGTTATAAACTTAACTAGCTGTATTCTTTCATATAACCCTGTGTTTCCTAGCATTTTACAAGTCATCTAGATATGAGCATTGGGCATATTATGTTCTACGAAACAATGGCACCCAAAGCGGGATGCGCGTGATCATGATCATAATGCGTGATCTCCATTTTGGGAAATAAGTGCTTTTACAAGTTCGTTATGTAAAAATCGCTACTACAACACCACGATCATTTTAATTACGAATGTTTCCTGGTATTATTGACAATAATACCAGGAAATACTCGTAAGTAAAATTTAGTTAGTTACTCTATAAATCGCCCAGAATTAACACTGACAAATAAGTGATATCAATCAAACTCACCATAATACCTTTAGGTAATACTAAAAAGTTTTGAAACAATCACCACAATGTGGGTTCCGAAAAACGTGCAACGGCTTCGCGGCAGATTTCAACGAAGATGGCGGAACGAGCCGAGTCTATACGAACAGGCTCGTTCCGCCATATTCGTTCATCATCTGAATTGTCTATACTCTATACAATTCAGGTTCGCACTAATACAAGATCCAGAGCACTGGGACAATAAAAAGAGGCCTTAGGCCTGCAGCGGGCAGCACAGGCTAAAAATAATATTTACATTAACAAAATGTAGTAGGTGCCACTAGAAATACTGAAATGAGACTGAAAGAGAAAAGTAAATAGGAACGAAAGAAAAAGATAAGCTGCGCTGGCGTTAAATAAATTGGGACAAACCCTGGAGGATGATGATAATGTGCGAAATTAACAAAGTTAGTAGTAATAAGTACCTACTTATTTAAAGACTTCTTCTGGTCTCTGGACTTTATCTTAGAGAGGATCAAACTATTATTGTTATCTACTGTACTAGAAAACTGATATTATGCCCGAATTCCAAGATTATTACAAACGTCGCATCATGTACCAAAATAGAGGACAATCGAATTTTATGGGAACTCGAACCGTCCATGGTTACCGCTAAACAAACAACGTAGCAATAAAATCTTAACTATAAACCATAAGCAATGTTTTAATAGGCAACAAACAAAGTTCGCGTCGCGTCTACTTTAGACGCAATTTGTGGTTCAGTAAGTGGTTATTTAGCGGCATCGAGTTTATCGAGACAATAGCGCAAAGCACGGGCACCGGTCTGATGTGGGTCGAGCATTAGCCGGTGGGCGCCAGCCGCCGCCGGTCACCCGGCCACGAGGTCACAGCGGGCCCGCACCCGCCGCCGCCTCCCCTATATCTAATTAATGGAAATACCTAAAATGTACACCAACATTACTCACCACTTAGGTACTAAACTTTCTTCAGGTTTGCCATCATTTTTGATATTAACATGTCCGGGATACTTTCGTGTTATGAGGATACGTCTTTGAATCTTGATGTAAACATAAAAATGTTTAACTAGCACAATTTTACAGCACATAAGATAAATCTAACAAACTAGCATAAAATATTTAAAGCTATCCTTGAGATATAAAGGCTACCGTTATAACTACTTTTCTGCGTGTGCGCGGTAAGAAGAAAAGACTAAGTAACTATGCAGGTACTTTACGGTTCACAATAATGAGGTAACGAGCTTTGTACCGTCCCGTAACCCGTACCAGTACGTCGTAAGATTTTCTTTATACGAAGTTACGGGTTTTCAAGCAAAATGAAAATTTTAAATATTCCTTTTTCTGCATAATTGCAAATACACAAAGTTGGGTCAACGACGAAACCACGAAAAAATGCACTTTCCTCAGAAAATACTCCGAAAACGGTAGAAGGGTGAAGAAATAGTTTATCATTAGGTCTTAACTCAGGAACGGAACGAACACGAGTGGGTTTTAGTCAGTAAAAGTCTGACACACCCTCCCGCTCCGCCCAGAGCGGAAGAAGTTATTTTTTAATTTCCCAAACAAAAAAAAATAATAGCCTGAACCCTAATTGCGTAACACACGATAAATCATCATCTGAATCATGTTGAAGGTCATTGCTAATTCATTGCATCTTAAGTTCGAAAAATTTGTCTGCTCAACAACGTAAATAACGCAATGAATGTTGTTGAACTGTTAAAATGAAACAGAATGTGATTGATCGTGTGTTACGCACTTAGGACGCTGGTTTTCCTAGGCTGGTATCAAAACCTCCGCGGTCTAGTTACCTCTTTTTGGCAGGAAAATCTTACGGAAATTGAAAAGCCCTAATGAGTTGTAACTGTAGATTCAGTCAGCTTTTGCTATGATAAAATTAATTACACATTATTTATATGATACAACTGTAAATTAAGTTACGCTTACTGAATGCTCCAATAGCTACGCCATTGTTTTTGTATCTGCAAGTTAAACTTTGTAGGTAAGTACCTAATTCAAGTGATCAAACTCGAGACATCGTTTTCCAACATTTACGCAAACCACTGACTCATTCAATGAATAAACATTTAAAATTTAATTGACATCATAATCCAATAAGTTTATCAGAACATAAAGCAGATCATGAGGGTTACTAGTACGAAAGTTATCCAATAAGATATTAATCTCTCCGATAACCTCTGACCCTGTCAAGCAAGTGCACGTTTCAGAAACGTCAGATACGTACTTATTATTGGCACTTTTCTATAGATTTGTTTGAAATTAAGATATTATCGAAGCCATTTACGAAACATAATATATATTGTAACAATTTATTAAGCATTGAGACATTCTTAAATCGTAGCGACATCTGTTGATGAGTAGTGACAGTTATAGAATGAGAAAAAAACACTGTTGATACCTAATTTCTGTTATAACACAAAAGTGGCTCTTTACGTTCTCATAAAGAGAAAAAGTACTCTTTTCGGTAAATTATGTTGGTAATTAGTACTTCTTTT
Organism: Agrochola lota; assembly: GCA_947364205.1. Taxonomy (NCBI): domain Eukaryota; kingdom Metazoa; phylum Arthropoda; class Insecta; order Lepidoptera; family Noctuidae; genus Agrochola; species Agrochola lota. The sequence goes on from OX376225.1 coordinate 11,282,264, forward strand.
TAGGTAATTCTACATATATTCATTTCTCAGCGCAATCAACCTGGAATTGGAGCCTTGTTAAATTACGTTGACGATAGTGCGACTACACACACGGCTGCAATAATAGGAGAAAATACACATTATCTTATACGAATGCCAATTAGTGGTAGTCAGTGAAGACGTGTTGTTGAGAGCGCGAATGCGTGTGCGAGTCGTAGTGATTGGTCACCGACGACCACCGCGGCCGCCCGCACCGAGCGCGGCGCGTGCGCTGCGTCCCCGCACTGCGGCCAATCCAATGCATTCTCATTAATTAATTCTGTTCCTATTTGCATCGTGATTATCTAATCCGATATCGATCGCTGATATGCGGTACCAATTAGAGTTCACACCTAATAGTCTAATAGAACTTTGAACTTTTCTATTAGTTATAACTTATAAGTGATCGCCTTAAAGATAACGCAAACGGGTTTCGACACTAATTTGACCTCGTTCGAGAAGAGCTTTGGTATTGTTATGTTTAATTATTTATATCTTTTAAACTAGAAACATTATTAATGTAGTAAGGAGATTTTAGATAGATAATAACATGAACGTGTGTACGTACTTGTTCGTGAAATAAACCAATTTGCAGAGTTGCGCAAGGCGGCTCGGCGCAGTGTTACCGTTCGGTACTATGTTATGTGCAGTGCTGAAGAGGCCACGTCGTACGTAAATATCTAGATCCGTCTAGATTTAGGGCTGGCGGCGGCAATGGACCAAGTCAAGCTGCGGCGATAAGCATGATTTGTAACGTCGCGCGTCGCGTCGGCGCGTGCGCACAAATAAATGTGATTTCAATGCGCACCTCTCAATAAATTATCTAACCCACTCTTGATATGACATTGTAACGATTTATAATCTCCTCACACACTCGATACATTTAATGTTGAAGATTTCCGCCTGCAAACCTTTGTCTGGAACATGCTGCGACGTCAACGTTGTTTACTGTCACATCGAGCTTTTCAGACAGTACGGGAATACCCATTGGAGAGCATTTTTAATCCCGATAAACATTTTGTTCATTGATTTTAATCAATGAAATCAAGTAATCAACACTTAAATTATTGTATGATAAATTATACAATAATTTAATTGTTGATTACTTTTATTAATAGGTGTGTGTAATATGACTCGGCGTGTTTATGCGGCGCATTGCAATTACACAATAATATAATCGTAGCACGATTAATCAATACTATGGACATGGCCAATAAAGTTAGTAACAGCTACATGCACTAATCACATTAATATTGCTCGTGATAGGTACAGCACTATAACAGTTATTTGATTTGTTTGATAATACTATTAAAATACTATTAAATAGATTAACTTGTGCCTTAATAGGAATTTTATAGAAATAAAATAACCAAGTTCATGTGTTAACAATAAATATGAGATGTTTATTATTCATCTAAAACGTATAAGCTAATGCTACATGACTACATATCAGCTACATTGGTGCTTACATAGCTGCATGCCTCCTTTGCACCTACGTTTTAAAATCCTAAGTTGTCTTTAAATTATTTTGTTTTAATTATTTTGAACGGAATGGTTGCCGAGAGACGGTAGTAAGAGCATTGGCAGATCAACAGCCAGATGGGTGGACGAGCTTACAGCAGATCGTGTGGAAGACCTGGACGAGAGATGCGCAGACCAGGGAAGCATGGCACAAACGGGAGGTGGCCTCTACTCAGTATTGGGTGGAACAAGGCTGCTAATAATGATGATGATGACCAGGGCACTACCGTTTTTTTTTTTTAATTAATGGGTGCAGCTATTTTTTTGTGCTTGTAAATATTTTTGATAAAATCATAAAAAACCTGAAAGCTCTGCTCGGGTGAAAATATGGAGACAACGAAATTTCCCAGATATGAGACCTAGCTAGATCGATTTTTCGCCCCGTATACCTATAATGCAACTTTCATCGAAATCGTTAGAGCCGTTTTCGAGAATGTGATTACAAATATATATATATATATATGTATACAGATATGTATTGCTACCTTAATAGTATAGGATAAGGTAAGGCTTAAATGTTTTTTTTTCAATTCCCCATGAATCAAACCCGGGTTAGTATTATAATATAGGTTTTGTTACAAGATACCTACGGGTTCCTCAGGCGTGGCCGGTTATGTCTACAGCATAAATAAATTGAATTCACTGAAATCTGAAGACACCGTTCAAAACGCTTTCACTTTACATACATTTACTATTTTTGAGGAGTTTACAATATCAAATCTGTACCTATATCTAAATTATAAGTAGTTTCGTCACTTGAGCTGGAGCATGAACTGTTACAACCCGCAGTCAATACGACAGCCGAGTCACAAAGTCACAAGCACATTATGATACCAATGCCAATAATTTATAGCTTTGTTAATTGTGTTTGATATCCTTTGCTCCGAGTTTCATAACTAATTTATAACATTATATTGATCAGTTTCTGAGTTAAAATATTAAAAACCGGCCAAATGCGAGTCGGACTCGCACACGAAGGATTCCGTACCACCGTATAATATTTAGCAAAAAATGCCGAAAAAAACATGTTTCTTGTATGTTCCCTTCGCGTGCGAGTCCGACTCGCACTTGGCCAGTTTTTTTAGTTCAGTTAACGTTCAGTACGGAACCCAAAAAGTTACAAACAAGGTATAATATCTAAGTCTGGTTTTATAAAAATATCATGTCATGAATACATTAGTAGCGGCCGACTACAATCAGAGAACAAACACGCGTGAGTACGTCATCTCGTACGTTTTATGATTACGCGGGAGACAGATGGTGTCGTTAGCGCGCAGTGATCGAGGTGCGAGCCACGTGTGTCACTGGAGTGTCGCCGAGTATCGCAGTGTCCGCAATATCCAGAGAGCGAGTGTCGCGGTGGACGGAGGTGTGAAGGCGACGCGATAAATCGCGCTATCCTGTGCCAATAAGCACAACACAGCGGCCCGTGAGCTATGGGTAGCTGCGGCGCGTGGGCGCCGACGTCGCGCTTCAACGACTCTGAAAAGATTATTCACCGGTAGCGATGCTTTGTGGATCCGCGTAAATGGATTCTGATGCTTTATTTCCTTAAGCTTGGAGGCTGTGATTGCGCAATCTTAGTTTTGTATCAACTCGATAAACAGAAGTGAAATATAAGCAAATATTTATGGCTTAGAATCTTAGATGTCTATAACTCATTGTTTTTGATACAATACTTACCACTTATTTTACTTTACCATTCAGGAATTCGATGCGGGTCTGATAGTGAAAGATAGACGCAATAGGGAATATCCATGTCATTTTTTTCCACTCCATCAATAAAATACAGTAATATAAACATGAAAAGTATTAAAAGATAAATTCAACTACTGCTCGTTGCTTAAAAAAAATATGAAACTCCAACAATTTTCTTTTACTGTTCAAACATCCGTTTCTGTCGCGGTCAGAATGTGACGTCATTTGACACGTTATTGCTTTGTTTACATCTGTTTTTTTTATTTTTTTGCCCCAAATCATATAAATTAAATTATTTTTGTGCTTTATTCAAGCAGAAATCGCACTAACAAACTAACCTTTGTGTGATTACTACTACTTACTATTAACTATTTTCTTACTTTTTCCTTTACATGTGCTGTGAGGCCTTGGTTCCTGCCAAATTTCATGATTCTAGGTCAACGGGAAGTACCCTGTTTGGTTGGGTTTGATTTATTTGCGAATATCAAAATATGTCGCATAAATGGCCGTATTTTTATATTGCGTTGACTTAGAAGCTTGATTTTTTAGAGCTCCAAGGGACCATAGGTGTACGGATTTGATATTAATTTCAACTTAATACCTCCACGCGTTCCTGAAAAACAGGGTCTTGATAGACTGACGGACGGACAATGAAGTGATCATATAAGGGTTCCGTTTTTTCCTTTTGAAGTACGGAACCCTAAAACATTTGAAAAAATCTAAAAGATAAAACCGATGAGAGAATAAGCCTCTGTTCAGTGTAAATGTTAGGTAACTCTAGAAACTTGAATTCGATCAAGTTTAAACATTTCGTTAATCTAATAAAAGTTACATAGCGGTCGCGGGTAGACTGCCGCTAACAAAAGACATCAACGGGCAGCACATTTAAATTATTAACATGGAAATGTTTCAAAGGTTATAAATGTGAATAGTTTTCAACATAATAGTCTCTAATTTATCACGATGATGTAAAATCGGAAGTAGGTATAATCTGCTGTTCGTAACTTTCATTGACGTTTTTTATTTGATTTCAATAAATAAACAAAGATTATGGAACTGTGTAGGCAGGATGAGTCACGTGTCGAGCATCTCGAGACTCGCAATAAAAGCATACTACTCGGCAGTTGAGCATCCGCCGCTAACATTAGCATCCGATGTTAATTGCGGGCCGTCCGCGTCGTTTCTTACTGTGGTTATGCGAACCATAATAAAAATATGCAGCTAACTTTTTATCCGTCATTTTAGTAATTACAATTGGTGATGTTAATATTTCATAATCATAATCATTTTTTTATTTGTGTAACTTAGTGAATACAGTTCTTAAATTAAAGTTATAGGTCGCTATGTTATGCCAAGAGGCGTACACATGTGGTTGCATGCGAAATAAGAACAATAAAATAATTTCTACAGTCAATGCATAAATAAATAATCATAAATTACAATTAGTCACAATATTCAATTAAAAATTATTTCTCCAGTCAAATAAATAACTAAGTCTAAATTAATTTATCGTTCAGAAATTCATCAGTCGTATAATAACATTTTTCAATTAATAAGAGTTCGTTTTTTTTTTTTATTGTGTTACAGTCAATTTTTTTATGACATTTGGTTATAAAAACAATAACTTTATTTTATTACTAGCTGCACCCCGAGGTTTCACCCGCATAAGTCTCGATCCCGTGGGAATTTCGAGATAAAACGAAAAAGTATCCTATGTCCTAATCCAGGTCATGGTCTACCCATGTGCCAAATTTCATCCAAATCTGTACAGCCTTAAAAAAAACCACTTTCGCATTTATAATATTACTTAGGATAAGGATAATTAGGATTAAATATTGCTGCTGTAATACATTTTTTATTAAAAATTTATAAAAATAATTTTTATTTTATATAAAAAGTGTACCTGGCAATATTTCATCACTAAAATATGCGAGTATCATGGAGTCGGTAGTATATTAATATTACCTCACCACCCTCTGAGTGTAAATCCCAATGTGTAGGAGAGTTTTGATTGACCCGTATCATTAAGAGCGTTTATTCTGAAGGTTGGCAACGTCGCAAATAGATGTCAAATATTTCACTGTTTTGATTAATTTAGCAATATTACTGTGTGGAAATAAAAAATGTGGCTAACTAGCGAACTAGAATATTGATTATGAAATGCAATAATTAATATCGTAACACCGAATGTTTAGTTTTAGATGTAAAAAATCTATTTGGAAACTTTCCAAATCCGTTTTTCACACCTAATATGGGTACAACATCAAATTCTATGTTATAATTGCAATTCATTATTATTATTCTAGTTCGCTAGTTAGCCACATTTCTTATTTCTATTCAGTAATATTGCTATAAGAATCAAAACAGGTAAATATTTGACAGTTATTTGCGACGTTGCCAACTTTTAGGATAAACCCTCTTAAAGCAGCAAAAATTTGGTAACTCCGTGATTTTGCATTTCCTGTACCTCACGGAACACTTGTAAATTTTCATAAAGAAAACAAGATGCGAATCAAACGAACATAAATCCGTTATCAACATTTTCTTGACTGACGTGACATTTATGTAAAATTGTGATACGAATTTAATATGATTAAGTATTACAAAGCGCTCGGGGCATGAGTTATTTTTTACATTTCACATCGAGACAGTTACTCGGATCAAATCGAAGCGGTCTTTTGTTCTCGGTCGGTTTCCTTGTTCGCTAGAGGGCGCGGGCGTTAATACAATAATCTGGTGTCTGCATAAAAATTAACCGGTGTGTAACGGTACCGCGCGTAGGAGGCGCACCTCGCCGCGCCCGCCCGGCCCTCACCTCCGACCTGCCTCGTCACTCGGATCACGGCAACGATACCTACATCAGGTTCACGTATTACTAATTATGTCATTCCGGTATTACGCCTTCTTGTAACTTAAGTACTACATAAGTAAACTCCCTGACAGGTTAAATTTGTGCTGGTTCATAACTACGACGTATCACTACGCGTTGCAGGACGTCTTGCGACTAGGTATATCAAGTTACGCCATTAAAGTTTCAAATTGCCGAATTCATTTGGACACTGACTTAGTTATTAGCACTAGCACTGACAACACAGGTGGTCATTCCATTGTTTGGCTGTATCTACGCTAATAGTGTCGAGAAGTGTTTTGGTATGATTTTTTGTGACACAATGGGATGGATAGTGTTAGGTATGCGTTTGATTGGAAACTATAGAGCTACTGTAATCAGATTCCCAATTACGCTATACTTGTAAAATCGCATCCTGTTTATAAATAAAACACACGTTATTAGTTTATGACGAGCATCATCACAACATGTCAATTAATGTTTTGGATCCTGAAATACCGCGTGTGATTGTGTAGTAGGTAGGATCGCTTTCAGGTTTGAGATTTGTAATTGTACATAACGTTAGTTGCACAAGTGCTCACACAAACAATTAAATATGTAGAAAGTATGTCCTGACATGAGTCGACGTTAAATTGATATCCCAAGAATATTAATAATTAATGAAAAGGATCATCAATATCAACCAAAGGAACAAGAACATTTATTATATGAAAGTTAAACATTAATGGTAAATTCTCTTTTACTTTCCTTTTACATTGTGTATCTGGACTGGTGGAACATTAAAAACTTAATCATATCAATTAAATCGGCACCGCTCACTATAAGATGAGATCGTTACACGTGCGCGTTTATAAGGAGAAATCAGCACGGAGAGATATAGTCTCATCATTAAGAGCCATTCGTTAAAACCTACAGACAGTAAAATCTGTAACAAGCAACGTAATAAATGCAATAACAATGAATAAAATGGCAATAATAGCAGGTGAAATCGCGACAGGTCCGGGTCTCGGGTCGTCGTCCGTAATTATAAATAAAATACGGCAACCGCGCAGCTCCGCCGCCCCCGCGAGGTTGCGTGCGCGCCGCGCCGCGCCGCACAGAGCCGCGTCGCGCCGCTCTCCTCCCGACACCTAACCTGTATTACTTTACTCACTGCTTTCAGAGCACAATAGTGCATTATTGTCCTTATATGGCTTTTATACACACACGTTCCAAATTTTGTAGCGAATACAAGCTCACCCATTAATGCAAGGATACGGGCGTTATTTGGACGTTTTGTTGTTTAATAAAAGTCACTTGGTCATACCGTTTTATGGTAACTAGTTGGCGTACAATTTAATACTGTCGGAAAAGTAAGAACACCAAAAGCTTAATTTTATGCATCGCTGTAGATGTATCTACGCAAACCAGTGACGTGCGCTGTTGGTTTCTGTTCAGGCTTTGTTACTTTTACTGATGCAATAGTTTTTCCCAAAACGAAGTGACGAAGAATAAAGTCAATCTGTAAGTTTCATAATATACAATTTACGAGCAAGAGTTTTTTTAGTCTTTAGTACCTAAGGAAACCACATAGGTAAATTAAGGCTGCCTTGTGCCTCCACATCTGACGTTGCTTGACGTCGCTTGTCGCTCACAGCGTCACGTCAGCATGACTGTGTCCAAACACAAATCGCAGCGTAATCGTCGCGTTTGTGCAGCGCATATGTTCGCCTATGGTAGATGCGACGGGTGCCCCCTAATAGACAATTTTAAATAGGGTATGGTATGGAATCGTATGTTACGACCACATAAAATAACAATGCTGGTCTCGGACCAGTTGATATATTTAAATATGCACAGCCATAACTTACGCATCCTCCGTTCTTTTAATTACACGGGCGTGTTAATGTAGCAGCGTTATCAGTTATCATCGTCTAAGTCCAACTGTCGCGCACATGACGGTTAGAAGAGTATTTGTAAAAATGTAACAAGTGGTAACGTAGAGGATAGGGGTAGAGGGTGTGATGCGGCGGAGCGTGGCGGGCGGCGCGTGCGCAGGACATGCGCGGCGACACACGACCAGCACGCGCTGAATTCATCACTTTTTCCACTCACTAGACCGTTAGACATTGTTTCTCGTTACCGCTGTTCAAGTAACGACAGCCAACTAAACCGTAGTTGCGTAAACTCTTTTGCATGGCAACTGGTGGTCGCTGATAACCTTTGGCGCCTACCTCAATGAAGTTAGCGTAGGCGATCTAGTTGTTTGTTCACAGCGGCCACCCAGTGTGCAGATATTATCCTTCATATTTTTACATGTTTTCTTGTTTTATTGGTTTTCTTTATAGCCTTTTAAGTTTTTGCAAATATATCCATTATTATAATATATATTAAACCCACGCTGTTTCCCAAAATAAAAAACTTTATTCAAGACTGAGAAGTTCGCGTACAGTACGACACAACTTAGATGTAGCATAAATTAAAAAAAATTGCATTCATTCATTCCAATTTTACGAATGTATTTGGTTATATGACTTCTCAAATTATTGCGTTTGCGTAAAGATAATTTTCACCTAAAGCATTAATAAATAATGGTGATTTTAAAGGCGCACTCAGTTCGGATAGTGATCGGTTTTACGAATTTTGCCGAAGCTACATCTAAGTTGTGTCGTACTGTACGAGTAAAATTACTTCAAAGGAAATGATTGATTCATAGCACCTTTGCTACGCTACATTTATTATTGTGATGATTTAATTGATAAACGAATATATAGGATATAGAAATCTACTATTTTGTTTACCGTTTACACCTAAAGCAGGTTGTAAAGACTAGTTATCAAAAAGAAATAGTTATAAGATATCTGTAACAACGTCAGTTGCAACGCCACGATTTGATGTGGTATCCTGTGGTCGTGTGTACGAGTATTTGTTTCTAGTTGAGGTATATTAGGCTTGTGATTTCAAGTCCATCCGTAACGAGGACGCAGACGCGACTTTTTTTTACGTATTCTCACTAAACCTTACAATTAACTAGCTGTTCGTGCTCAACGTTGCCTGGGTGTTTTTCCGACTTTTACGCTAGATTTTCCAAAATTTTCTATTATGCAAACCTTGTCTAGACAATTATAAATGCAAGAAAAAAAATCAGCTAAATAGATCGAGCTATTAGATAGAGTATATAGTAGTATATTGCTCTAGTAGAGCAACAGAGCCATAGATTTTGATTTATAGATAGCATTTTTTTTGTATGTACCTATTAAAAATAAACTTTACGTGAATTCATGCAAGCCTAGTAGTTATTAGTTATAACCCACTTGTTAAATAATATTAGTGGAATTAATACCAATGATTGTAATACTATCTTGAATTCATGCAAGCCTAGTACTTTTTTTACTTCGTTACTCTCAAAAATTGTGCACAACGTGTCGTGAACAGAATATTACCGGTTTGTATGACGATACCTTTTTTGCAACATGCAATTTTAATTAAACAAAGCCCAAATTAGCTCCAAATTAGTCTCTGTCTACCTGTGAAAACTAAATGAAAATCCGTTTAGAAGTTCCGGAAATGTGCGCGAACAAACAAACAGACAGTCAGACACCGGATTCTACTGTTTTAATAAATGTATAGATTACATAAAAGCAATGCGTTAGATATCAATATCCTCATAACATCTTGTCTATTTCTGGTTAGAAGCAGGTGAATGAATGTGTGGCAGTTAAACGGGTACCCGCATGATTTCTAGAACACATGCGGCGTGGAATAGAATTGTAGAATTGTTATGAGGACACTTGCCGGCGCACTGGTTATAATTTAATGAAGGTTCCACGCTTTCTAGTATCAGGCTAAAAATACAGGACCGCTGAAGCACATTTACCATTGTGGACCTCCCTTAAACGTTTGTAGAATCACGGTGCACTACGTTGGGCGGTTTACTATACTATAAATTTGTTTGCCCTATCACTCTCCCCAAAAGGGTTTATATTCACCTTGAAAAGCTTAACCAAAACGTCATTTTACATATTCGGTGGCGAGGAAGCCGGATTCTCCTACCTTCAGCTATTCTCAGTGTATCACCGAGCTGTATTTTTACTGAAACTGATATACTTCGTATTGATGCATCGTATCAAGTATATCAGTTTCTCGGTTTATCGGTTAGGGAATCTAGGTGTGTTCTAACATAACTTAAGCCTTAGCATACAGAATATTAGTGTGCATATTAGCCTAATTATAATATTTTGACAGATAATCCAATGTAGTCCATTTACAGTGTTTTCTTTATCGTAATAAAGAAAATAATGTAAAGGGACCATTTAGTTATTCCGAGTAGGTCCGAGGAGATTCTCGAGGACCATACCTGCTAAGGCATGGACCTTTTTACAGGGAGTTTAAACTAGGCTTCGAAAGTTTGTCCCTAATTACAAAATCGAGCATATTTTTTATATGAGCTTTGGGCACGCTATCGTAAACCGATCACGTCTGAGGAAGGAAGGACTGGCGGGCATGAACCAAACTGTGATGGTTCAGGCTTAGTATTACAGAATATTGGAACAGGCAAACGGATGAAGGTCTCGGCAAGCTGGTCCAACCCGACAAATAAGCTTTAAACTCCTTGTATATGTCGTATGATGATTTGATATTTCGAATTTTCGCGGAAACCCTAGGGATATTGCGAAAACACGGATAATTTGAAAATTGTGAAAACGTTTCTGCGAGCAACTTGGAAGTAGCGCGGTTGGTCACAGTTCTAATCTAACCTAACCTATTTCAACCAAATGTTCGCGAAAAATAATTTTAGACTAGGTACCAAGCAGATAAACGAAGGTGCGAATTTGTGGATAACTAAAACATTATAGATGAAGGACGGCCAGAATAGAGACACCCTCAGCTTGATGCTTTCCTTGTTTCCATGTTAAAACACGAAATCATTCACTGTGCCAAATGAACTTGCAATCGATTCTCAAACTCAATTTCTCAATTGCAAATCTAAAGTGTTCGCCGGTAGGTGTGTATGTTTCTTCTGTAATGGATTGTCATAGCAACGTCGCGGGTGACGCTATGCGGCTGTGGTGGCGCGTCAGGTGTTGTCCACGGTGGGTGCGCTCGGCGGCAAGTGCAGGCGCCCGCGCCGGCCACGGTTGAGCGTCGCTGGCAGTTGGGCACGCGCCAGCACGCGTCAGCACGCGACAGGTGGACGTCACGCAACGTTACATACATGTACTAATGTCACAACTACTTGAATAGTAACTCATATACTTAATAGAAAGGCTAGAAGAAACAACAAAGTGGAAGCTTTTTTGTAGGTGTTTCTTGTCAAAGCTCGTTTTATGGGCCATGCGGTGCAGGAGATTTTTAAGACTGTGTTGTACCGGTCTCCTATTAAAGGAAATACAAACATGTATTGAATTCGAGGTTCATAATCTAGAAAAAAAAAAATTGTTTTCCTTTAAGTTGAGCTTTTTGTAGATGATGATGATCATTTGGAAGATGATTATCATGAAACAATCATGTTTAAAACAAATGTGTCTACTTATTAAAAATTTCCACTTTATTTCATTCTGATCAATTCTGATCCAATTCTTAATTTCAACTTCTCATCTGTTTACTTTTTCTTAAAGCTCAGTGGTGCAACTGGTGCTAAAAGGTATTAATAGCAGTTATCACATAGCAGACATTGTGTTTTAACTAAAATTGGCCTTGATGTGAACTTAACGGGTGATTTATCTTCATATTGTATAACAAACGAGACATTAAGTTTTAATGTCACTTTTAAATATCAATTTTAAATGTTACAGAAGTGGATCAATCGTGAAGTCATGACAAGTGTAAATGAGTCGCATGTTTTGACGATTTATTTGACGGCCGCCGATCCTTCCATTTGAGAGTGGACACGCGGCTCGAGGGACCGAGGTGCCTGCTCGAGAGTGCTTCGAACTCACGTACCACAATTTACAGCTTTATCACCCGTTATTATTCTTAATAACATGTTGTAGGTACGGCGACAACGCATTAACCTCGCGAAATTCGTGAGCTTTTTCATATACCTACCAACGTGATCATAATTTGTATAGCCTTTCCATTGTTGAAGAAAATAATTAAAACGTCTTTACTCGTGTCTCCTAAATAAATATGTTATTCCAGCAGAGCAAGGAGTTATTTCCAGCTTAATAGTTTCCCAAATGCGAACATAAATCACGTGATGCCGTGAAGAATGTTTCGGAGAAGATGACGCTTACTATAAACAAGTTCAGTGCATCTTGGGTAAATCTTGGATCTTCAGATTAAGATCCTGACTGTTCGCAAAGATTTTGAATTCCACGGATCGAAAAAACTCTTTAAAACTCATTACACCACCGTTATGGGCCGATAACAGCGTGAAATTCTGGTAATTGGTAATGTTGAGGTACATGTAAGTATATCTATACCGTCTGCATATTCCGACATTTATGCATCTTCTTCTCTCGTATCGACAAGAACTGTATACCGTGCCATCTTATACCCTCAATACAAAAAAATGAAAATAAATCACAAACATTGTTCATGTAAACGACGCCAAAAGTACATTGAAAAAAAAATCACTAACTAATATACTTACAAATAATAGGGTAGGTATTCTTAGTTACTACTAAAGTGAGACTTCTTGTACACTTCTGTAACGTATTCCAAGAAAGAAGACCGTTCAAAATTACTTACATGTTGAGAATGATTACCAAGCAATTTTTTAATCACAGAATAAAAACAATAAAAAACAAATTATATCAAGGAAGGTACTAACTGGAATATTGGCGCTCGCATTACAAATTCCATAGTGTAGTCGCAATGGTATTTAAAATACCGTATTGAGTGAGTCGCAGGCAGGCGTCGGTGTCCATTACGTTATAATCAATCATCGTGTACGTTCAGGTTTCAATCTGCTTTGCGCCGCTTTTGGCCAGGCGAGGCTTTCGACACGGGCGCAATCAATATAGCAGATAAGTGCGATAAGATCCGACGCAGCCTCGCGGCCGTCGTCGTCGTTTTGCAGCGCTCTTCCGCGCCCCGCTCTCCTCCTCAATCCTCCTCGCGCCTCTTCGTGCATCCCCCTCCCCCACTCAACTAGCCCCAAGACATCTTCATCTGAAGCTTTTATAACTAACTATCTACCCACCACACTGCCTGCTGCACAGCCACACTGCCTGCTCTTATATAAAGATGTATTTAGCTGTAGAACTATTTCCTTTTAATTAAAGGAACTTAGTTTGTAGTCTCTTTTTCTGTTCGGTGAAATATTTTTTAACGAATTCGATACAACTTAGCAATATGCAGAATTTCCCCTTAAGTAGAAGCTAAGCTGTCAACAAACGATTAAAACCAAGCGAGAGAAGTAAGTTCACGTTTCTCAAATTTACCAATTATCGTGACACAAAAATAGTTTTAAAAAAATGGAATCCACCGTAATACGTACGACGTAAGTGCATGGCAGTAGCGCGTGCGCAGTGTTATGTGAAGTGCCCTTAACGACTTAAGTGTTGATGTGCGGGAGTGGGATCATTTATTATTTTATCGTATGATTGAATCTTGTTTTTGATTCAGTTCATGTTACAGACAGACATATCTCAGATATTCTTGAAAATACACTGATTCAATTTAAATACAGCCTCATAACCTTCCGCTATATGTTCGACATACAACGGTACATTTGCATGCTCATCAAAACACATTTTAGTTTATCCTTTTCCAAATAATTTTCTTTTCATCTTTTTATGTTTTTATAAGATTCTAATAAATAAAAATTAATTAAAGGTAAGTAGTTATATTATTTTTACTTTCCACAATCTGTGCAGTATATTGCGAGATAGTCGGTGTTCGTGACAAACGCAGAGTTGGAAGTAACAGGCTTCTCACCTGTTATGGAGATGAATAGGTTCATTACGTTGCATGTGGCGTGGTGTGTGTGTACGATATCGCTCGAGCCCACGTAATAATAATAAATCCAATTCTAAACGTAAGCAAGTAGGTATGTCGCGAGTGGACGAATGTATCATGCTGCGTGTTGATGTGATCATCATTTATGTAGAAGCGGGTATGCGGGCACAGGTGCGCACGCGCCGACTTCGCGCAGGTAGCCGCTCTGCCACTCACACCTCGTATCTCCTGTCCACCTGTGTTCCTAAACACTGACCAACATCACTGAAACCAAAGATTAACAAAAAATAATTGCTTCCACAGATGGTGCTGATTAACACTTATAACTAAAGGGTGTCAAAAAACAACGATAGTAATCTTTAACGGTCCCGCTGTGTGCATTATTAGTTTTATCTAAAATTGTTGTGCCATAAATATAAGTGCGACTTGACCTGACTCGCTCGATTTCAAATGTTTATTTAATAATAGCCGAATGAGATAATTAGGTGCCTACCAGCCTCTTAAATAACAATGTGAAATGTTGTTTGAAGTCGATTAGTAATGGAAACTATCCATTAATGAGCGACATGAGACGGCTGCTATCGTCGGCAATAAGTTACACGAGCATTAGTAAACTAGGGAGTAATTGCGGAGGCGGGCCGATTTCCTAGCTAGTGCCGAAGCAATTAATACTCACAACGTGATCAACAGCGCCGATCCCCTCTTCGTAGTGCATTACAGATCGATGACACAGTTCACAAATAACGATATTATTTATCTATGTCCCACACTTTGTTGCCTTATTTAGTTGTGAGTAGCAGACAATATTTTTCACAATAAACTTGACCAGGAACTGTAATATTTTTAACATTACCTTTATGGAAAATTACAAGTTCATATGCTCTGCATGACGTCGAACTCGATTAAATAAAGAATAAACCGTTTATCAATACAAAAGATGGAACAGGAACTAAGGTGATGAGATGACTTGACACGTTATTTAAATTTGAAACAGGTCCATACGTCCGATTTTTTATTCGTTGTTTGATTGTTTTGTCGGTGTAGTTCCATCCAGTTTTTGCACAGGGACGCAAAAAATATTACACCATATGGAGTCTTATCGTCTCTAAAATAGGCTGTTTAATGAACAACGAAAACATATGTCCAATTAATTTCTGCTAGCTTCTAAATGAACACATTTGGAACGAATTTGAAAGGTACAATAAAATGTTAGATCTGCACTGCCTTATGGCACGAGCCTACAGCACTATTTATAGAATTTACACGTATTTTTAAATGAAACAAGAAGCACGTAATATGGGTAGTCCCTGGGTGCCATACTGCCAAGGCTATGCAAATTTAAGTATGCAGACGAGGAGTTACGACCTTGAATAAATTTCTCCACCTACAGTGCAAGAGACATTTGGCTGTTCACAGTTCGTAACGATTAATCGTATTTGTTATTCAATTTTCCCTGTATTCAAAAGCGCGAATAAAAATGCGTGGTAAGTCACAACCTGCTCAAAAGCGGGTTTCTCGACGCGTCGAGGCGACCATCTGGTGGGCGAGAGCTTTTTTTATTTTCCAAACGTGTCGTCTTGGATTCTCGTTTTTTGCACTGGCTGGCGCTCGCTCCTTTTCTTTTTTTATATTGCTGAGTTGCAGTTAACAGGTGGCTGGCCGTGTGCAGGTGAGACCTGAGATTTTAACTCGCGTCAGGTTCACCTCAGTGTGAAAAATTACGCGTGCTACCAGGCCAATTAACATGTTCCAAATTTTTATTTAAGAAGTATAATCAAATTACATTTTTTTTGTAGAAATTCGATCCGATAGTTAAAAGTTTACGGTGCGGTACGATGTTTGTTATCTTTACCCCTTAATTATTTTCTTAGTTTTAAGGTCCTCAGTTTAATTATTTTTTTTAATACTATAAAGGTTAAAAATAACTTTAATTTCGGAAGTTGGTGTCTTTGGTTTTGTATTTTAGTTTTTTGCCACCGACTTCCGAAAATAAACCTTAAATGAATTTTTCACATTGTGTTGTTTTTTTGGAAATCGGCAAATTCGTATATCACACGTGCTGTAAATAACAGTGACAGGAAGTTGTTATAACATCATCAACAAACACTAAGTGGAAAAAATACGAATTATTGATGCTAACTCAAAAACTACCAACACAAAGTTAATAAAGTTTATATGGGACTGTGGCGGCATCTACAACGCCATTTGCGAATAACGCATCAAAGAACTGGTGTCACACAAATCCTGCATCGCGCAAGCAGGGTTTACGATTAGCATATACATAACTTTCCGACATCAATCGTCGTGCAGTTTCCCGCCAGACACGACACCCGTCTGGTCGGAGGATCCTCCCTTTTCTATGGAGGATGATTGAACTTCAAACCCTGTTCCTCATCCAAAGGACCAAGTTTTCTCTACCAAATGAAAATAATTTTCAGTATAGGTTTACAATTGACGGACATATGATACATAAAAAATATATACGATGTCGGTTACAGAAAACCTTCGTAACTTATCTGAACTCACCATGACAGTTCAAACAAGATGAATTTTAACGGATAATCAGGTGGGTGGGTCGCGCAGGAACGGCTATGTTCACAAGTGAATTAATAAAGCCAACATGATATAGCGAAACATAAATATCGAGTTGGTTATTACAGTAATTAACTTTTAGAAGTATGTTTTCGTTACAAAGGATCGAGGCAAATCGGATAAAAAGAACAATTATTAAGAAAAATAAAAACGACTGAAGGCCAAGGCCCTCAATACTTTTGCATTTTCCTGCAGCAGGAAGCAGAAAGCACTGGATGCTTTTAGAACTTTTTGAAACGTTTAATCATTTAAATCAAGGTATACTTATGTATATGTCACAGTAAGATGGTTGAAGCGGTGATATAGTTATATCCCTAGGGATTAGCTATATAAATAAAACTAATACGAAAGCGGTTCATAACTGTCGGAGTGCCCTAATTTTGTTATTGCTACCAATTTCGACGTAGCTGTTCACAGTTCTAACCTAACCTAACCTATTTAGTCGGAGTGCCCTAATATTAATATTACTAGGTCGTGCTCGTATCATAGTTATATTCCTATAGTAATACAGTTATGAACCGCTTTCATATAACTATATCCTAGGGCTAGGGATATAACTACATCACCGCTTCAACCATCTTACTGCGACATATATAAAACACTACGATATACTATTACGATGAGAAGTCAATATAGGAACATAATATTTGCTAAAATTATATATTATATTAATATAAATGTCTCTATTGCAAGTTATCTAGTTCAAATGTGTTCCCAAATGACTATATATATTGGGGCAAATGTCTTCTTGACAAGTAAAGTAGTTATATTGCAAAGTTTTGTAGGTATAAGATATTATTGAGATTAAAAACAGTTGGGCAAAGTATTTATTACAGATCGTATCAACAAGTATCTATAATATAATCCATATCATGCCTACACATACTATGTGGTGCATATAAATAGAAAACCGACTAAAATAGGAGCCGATCCCAATATACTTGTAAAGAGAGTAAGCTGCTGATCACTTTAAGACTCATTACCTGTCGAGTGTGATATTAGATCCAATAACAAGACGTACGCTCGTAATTTGTCGGGTGTTGTGGCGTGGAAGGTCTACATAATGGACTTCGAAATCTGAACTGATTTAGTTACAGCAATAATTAAACTTCTATCGATAGTGAACGAAATTAGACGATCACCTGTATATCCGTACACATGAGGATTATTCGATCTTGTACGTTAGTCTGCATTTTCATAAATTAAGTGTATTATTGTATTATAATCTGTCAACATCGGAAAAATGTAACCGTGGATATTTGACTCCAAAGCACCAATTTTTACTCTTTAAACGTAAAATAATTAACAGCTATTAAAAAAAAAATCAGCAATGTTGGATCATACATCATTCGTGGGTTTTGGGCTTAACCGGGTATTAGTGTGGACTTATGTGAAAGCTTGAAAAATTGTGCCTATTACAGAGAGCGCACTCAATAGGCTCGCAGACCTGCACCGTTAGACTCCAGATCACGACGCGGCGGATTATTTGAGAACACAAAGAGATCGAGTGCCGAGCGACGGACGGACACAATCACTCATAGCGTTGCGTTTGTCATAGAGAGCGAGCGCGACAACGACGCGTCGATCACCGGCCGACACGCTTTGTCAGCCTGCTCCGATTTGTTAACTGCCGCGACACTCGGGGCCCGCCCGACCCACAAACAAGCGTGCGTAAATATCTCACCTGATAAACTTACGTGTTTATTATTCGATGTGAAATAACATATAGCCTGCAGGCATCGAGAACTCTGTGTATCATTCGCTTGCTCTACATCTAACTCCCTAGTCATCAAATATGAAGTAGGTTTACTCAATGAAAAGTCAGTATGACATGAACTTGAGGTCATTGCAATAAGGAAAACTTGGCTTTCTGAATTGTCTGATTATTTCGAAACAATTTCAGAAACTTTCTACAGAGTCGTAGTCATTTGGATTGTCCGCGAGAAGGCTGTAAAAATCGTTCACCCATAAAGTGAAATATAGGTTAAGACGGTCTCTCTCTCAAAAATTCATTCAAAGTACCGTAATCTCGTCCTTTTATTTTGTAATTTCTTCTTACCACCAATTTTGAGCAGTCGTTTAACATTTTAGGGCTTGTTTTATGGTCTTGTGTCTGATGAACATCCTCTTTTATTTCTTGTTTTGACTCCACGAATACGAATGTTGACCGCTACAATGCATGGGGTGTCCTTGCATACACGTCCTCACGAACATGCTACCTACTTGTTGTTATTTTTAAATTAAATAAAGGATTGCCATACAATATTCCGTCTATTTAGAATTCCATCTCTAAGCTGTTTGCCATATGAGTTTGATGATTGGTGCAGAAGGAATACACCTACTACTGTTAATTTTCAAAACAATATTGTGTAACATACGCGGGTGGTTTTCGGAAGTTGACACGAATGTTAAGGTAGAACAATAGGTTTGTTGTTAGTTTTGGCGACCGCGGATGAGGCGGACGGCGCGTGCGGTGGCGGTGTATTGTCGGGGCGGAGTACGGGAGCCGTGCGCCCACGCGACTCCGCAGCGCCAGGAACAGCGCCTTGTCCGTGTCACCGGTACGATGCTCAACAGCTTAAATATCTTACTTTCACAATTGTAATAAGCAAACGTCAAGTACTCATCATGTTGGACAACAATAAGGCACGCGTCTGTGTCGGCTCCGTGCATTGCGATTTACAATCTTGCAATGATCGCTGTGATGCCTTGCCTTTTACATCCACTGATCTCATTTAAAACTTGAATAAACTTTTTGTTATAGCAAAAATACTAGAGATTCTAGAAAGACCTTTGGATGTTTCCACTTTTACATCGTCACCCAATCGATTTGAATTCATGAATCAGCTGAGCATGACATGAAACAATCACAGTTCCCCGAAGTATTAAAAAGCAATTGAATTGTTAAAGATCAATGTGTTTTTCATGACAGTAATTCATATACGTACTTATGTATATCAACGAGACTTTCTCAATTAGGTACTTATAGTTACTAATACATTCTCCGCAGAGATATTATTATATTATAATTTTGATGACTGGCATGATAACTATAGCGTTTAAGATATGCAAATAAAGAACTTTCATTTCGTTGTCGGAACAATGGTGATGTATTCGCGGGGGTTTGTCTAGTTGACAGTGGAGATAATAATACGATGAATAATAATAGTGTGAAAGCAGAGTAATTTTACACTTAACATTTTATTATTATCAGTGATAAATGGCAAATTCTTCGAACGCCAATTGTTTTTTGTATGTAAATAAAGTTCTAAGAAAACACACTACCTTGATTAATACGATAAATTCTCTTTTGACTAAGCAATCATTGTTCATTCACTCATGTGTGTTCTGTTTAGTATAGATAGATGTCAACGAAAAAATATTGTTAAACGTCACAATAGCCCGCACCCGCCGCTGTTAACAAAATAATTTAATGCTAATCATTAGATGCAGTGCTTTATTATGGTACAAGACACAGTGCGAGCACATCTCGCCACACCCTCTTCCTTCGAACAAGTGAGTGCACTAATGAAGCTCAACTAAATATTCATGAAACCAGTCATCGTGCTCGCTCCCAAAACTGGAAGGTAACATTAACGCACGTAGAGGGCTCTCTACAAAAGGACCACGGGGATATGCGCCCGGGTCTAACAAATGCCTACACATGACATGACAGAAACAACCACTACTTAATTGCTAAGACTCTCTATGGGAATACCGTATGCGTAATTGTTATATAGTTCAGTAGTTTTGTAGAGACAGAACTAACATTTTATAATTATCGCTTCAGGCACAACCATTGGCACGTTTAGGTACGTTTTTCTTTGTTGATTAGATTCAAACCTTTTTGCAAAAATCATCAATGGTTACAGAAACTACTGCTCGTTCACCTAATATATGTCCTAATCCCAAATACCTCTCCATATATCCCTACTGAGACACCCACGTGAATTATTTTGAAGCCACGTGAGTGATTATTCTTAACTTTAGCCAGACGATGATGTGGAAATAGTTTTTAGTTAGATATGATAATTAATTACGGTTTAATGGTTGTTATTAAATAATTATCGTGTCGATAAACAATATGCGCTATCAAACAAAACCGATAAAGCCGGTCCATATCCCAGGATATGGATCTGCTAACGGATTCTTTTATCCACAACCACTGCGGTTTGCAAAAGCACTGGCAACTGCTAGGTTTTTTAAACAATCCGAAAATGCTGAAAATTCAGTTGGTGCACTTACACACCTGCGGCACGCCCAAAGCCCATTTTTCCTGTCAATACACGGAATCATGATCGATTCTTAGTTAAGGTTAATAGTCATGCAAAGCTATGATTTATATTGAAAGCCCTAACTTTCTCTGTCAACAAAATAAATGTTTTAGATAACATAGTAGATACAGATTGAAGAGCAGAGGTGGACTGAGAAATAAGCACTCAAGATTGCAAATCAGTACGGAGGTCGCGCGGTCTCGCGACGGTGACTTGAATGACTCATAAACACCTTGATTTACTGAACACACCGAAGATTTGTAGTGTATTAATTCCAATGTCGCTGGCCGGAAGATATTCCCGAGCCGCAACATCACTCGCATCTCGCATCACACATTTACTCTCAATTACACATTGTTATTAGTGCGGCCGGCTAAGACGCACAACCTCTCAACAAACAGTATCGACGTCATGCCTTCACCAACATCAACCATTATTAAATTACGGGTGGCACGAGCTTTCATGATCAACATAAAAAAAAATCTTATCTTTATTATCTTATTGGAAAAGGAACGCGAGTAGGAAATACATCTATAAAAGAGACGATATTTATGACCATGATTTATGTTTATTTTTATTTTTACATGTCGTATTTTGTGTAATCCATCGTAAATGGTTTACACACATGCCTCGAATCGTTTACAAGATATTATAAGTATCACAGGTGATTGAATCGATATAGGTGTTACAACAAACAATAAAACTGAACGATGCTATATGTCTTATCTCTGCAGGAGTAATTCCAAAATATATGTTATACTACAAATAGTCTATATTGCTCACATTACAAATTTCTATCCGAGTGCATAATATTATGTGTAATAGAATATTATGTACTTATTAGAATCTTCTGTAAATAAATGAGAAGTAAAAGAAGACAATAATTACGGAATGTGGTTGAGGTGAGCAACCCTAAAGCTCACATTCTGAATTGGAACGTAATGCTCGTATTAATTTTATTGCTATTATATAGAGCAAGCCGCAAATCAACGATTGTAAAAGTAAACTTTGTAAAGGGACGTAGGTCTGTATATTCACACGTTCTATGGCCATACGTGCACTTGATTCTTGAATTGGATAATCTGAATTTAATCATTTTCCTTGACTTAAAGAGTAATATTCTAGAGTCCGACCAAAAATAGATTTTTTATGTGTCGATAAGTTGTTTTTTTCGTAAAGGTAAAAGAAATGCAGGTTCAATCTTTTAATCATTATATTTAACCGCTAAACTTACATCACACAAAACTTTTTAAATAGATACTTTTCTCAAAGTCATATTAAGTATTGGTTATCAAACAATCTGATTTTATATATACAAGAAAAAGCATTTAATTCTGCATTTTCACAGTTATTGTTTTTGTAGAAAGTAGTTCTAGATCCCATTGTCTTTAAATAAATAAATTCAAGAACGAAAAAAAATTCGGTCATGGCCGAAAATTGCCAAGACTGGATATTTCGGGCGAAAATAGCTGAAAACCAAAAACAAAAAAGGAATTTGGTCGGACTGTAGCCATTTTTAAAAGTTTAGTTTTGCACTAAAAGTACCATTTACGTACGGACTCTTCTTTTGTAAGTAATGTGTAACATTATTATACGAAGTTGTAAATCAATCTATCTTCGTTGATGTACTAGGTACTAACAAACTGCAGCGTTCAACAACTAATGAAGGCAACGGAACGCTCCTCAATTTTGTACAGGCTGATTTATAGGATTATAATTATACACGAAAGTACTCACTGTACCTGCATAAATACAACAAATACTTTGCGTTTACGAGTAACATAATTTGTATTTTAATGTAATAAATGTTTAAATTACTTAGCGTTCGTTAAGTAACACACGGGACAAACAAGCAAAGTTGTTGTAAGTAGCAGTGTTCTCAACATCATAACATTTTACTACTGTTCGTGAAATCTAGTCAACAATCTACGTACAGCAACATTACCATACCTAAAATAACCTCGTGAATGATGCAATGGTTTCTCTTTGTGCAGCGTTGCATCTCAGCATCCACATGTGACGTGACGCAACGAACTTACGTTAAATATCAATGGATGCGTAGTCGAATCTCTTCCACGAATAAAAATATGAGCATAAATTAATATACATATTTTCCCTTTAATAACTGTGTGATACATTGTGATCGATGGTCCTCTTATATCACAAACGCCTGTAATTATTCAGATGAAATCGGACAGTTAAGTCATTACGGTGTGACTAATATGCCTGTGGAAATCCGCGCGTCGCACCAATTATAACATGGCACAGTGAGCAGTATTGACATGAGGTATATAAATACCAATGGTGAAGGTCCCTAGAAGTTAGACATTCGTTAGTTTCTGTCGATGGCTTCGTTCGATATCAGAAT
This sequence comes from Agrochola lota, assembly GCA_947364205.1. Taxonomy (NCBI): domain Eukaryota; kingdom Metazoa; phylum Arthropoda; class Insecta; order Lepidoptera; family Noctuidae; genus Agrochola; species Agrochola lota. The sequence continues at coordinate 11,305,467 of OX376225.1, forward strand.
ATTTGTTAGTTATTCAAAAATATTCGCCCTCGTTATTGACTGTAGCAGCGGCGTGTGCTATTATTGCCAGTTGCTCGAGGAATTCAGTTATAGCGCTATTGATCGACATCTATTTGGGTTTCCAACTTAAGAACAGAGCAAACACCCATTATTATATTAGCGTGTAATAAAAACGAGTCGTGAACTCTGTCCGTCGCAGTTTAGTCAGAACCGTTATAAAGATCACGGTCAATCGTCCTAAGCCCGAGTTTAAACTATATTGAGATAGTTGACTTTCTAAATTTTCTAAATTTGATTTTTCATGACTGCATTGTGATAAGTTCAAATTGTTACCAAATAAACGCTTATGGTTATTATAATAGCTATTAGCTAAACGATGAGTTTCATAAGTACATTTTTTTTTTCATGGGTATCTAAAATACAATATTTATGTATGACATGAAAAATTATTTTCATTGGAAAACCTCTTAAACCAAACGTAAAATATTCAGAGCAGTAGCAAAATATTCCACGACAGGTTCATACTATAACTTAGGATAAAAGGACCACTACCTTAAACATAGTTCGAAGTGTTAGTACTATTGTCACTATTAAAATGACGAAGGGATGATTTTTACGAGTGTCAATAGGCATTAAGTGCGGGACTCGCCATGTTTATAGAGCCGTAGATTCAGATTAGGTGCCATTAGTACGCCGCGACTGGACGCCGCTCGTACGCCCCGTATCATTAGCGTCCATAGCAAACAACATTACTACGATAATAGCTCATGAGACCGGTTCTTATCGTGCTATTGATAAAGCCTTTTTATATCCACTAATTTATTTTTGCAAAAGATTTGGATTATACGATGAAGATTGTTGAAAACTATTTGAGAGTTTGTCGAGACGCCACGAAATATTTATTAAAGTCGAATGATTATTTTGGTTTCTGGAACGAAAATCAACAACAAAAATTTACTAAGAAACTTCCCGTAAACTGCTGTGATTGGTTGAATAAATAATCATCAGCTAATCGCATCACTTGACTTGCGTTTAATTTTGACTCATCGATAATTTTCTGTCCAGAAACTGGGCGTTAGCTAGCTAAGCTTATTTATGTGAAAAAGTCTTGACTTTTTAGAGCTTAGAGAGCTGTTTGCTGCTGAAGTTTCTACAGCTACATTCAATGGTTAAAAAAACGAAAAGAAAATAAGTTAACAGTAAACAATTTTCTTGAAGACAAGAAAGCTCGTCATACCACCGCAGGGTTACAAGTACTCGAATGTCAGGAGAAAGCAGCGCATAGTGTCAGCCGCGAACCCGACACATGTCGTAGTTGCTAATTAGTGTAGGGTGTCGGGAGCCACCGCAGCCTGCAACGGTTACCTGCGGCGACCGGCGACCGGCGACCGGCCGCAACCACGCCGGAACGTAACGCAACACCGCAAACTTACGGAGATCACATGCCGACAACTCCCTCGCTTCCTGAAACTTTCCGTAAATTGTCCTCTTTCCTTCTGGTTTTTTGAAATGATTTCCTCATTTTCGATGGTGGAAAGTTAAGCAGCAGAAAATAATGGTTTAAATCGTGATAAAAACAAGTGCAAAGCTCGTAAATCTGCTACTTCGAGCTTTCCTAAACTATCGTAAGAGAAGCTTTTACAACTCTTGCCAGACGATAAGGCGCTCGATTTTGTTATCCTTTTTCTACAATTAACTAGTCACAGATAAGTGTAGACTCCTTATTTACTAATCAAGCTACTGTATAAGACAACCTGCAAATAACACACAAAAAAAACTAGATTGTGTAAGCTAACTTACTCTTTGTTAATTTTCATCAGAGCATATTTTAAAATTGATGATGGTATACACAAATGAGTTATGATCAGATATCTATAACTTCCTTTGTATTAAAAGCGTGTATCGTGTTAAGTAACGTAGTTGGCTAAGTCACGTTCAACTTTATCGATACGGCATCGCAGAAATGACGTACCAACAAAACAATCATGTTTCGATTGTAAAGAAGACTTAGCTACGGTATCACTGATGCTGTTTACTTGTGTCATATTGTAATCTCAGAAAGAACGTCTTCATTTACTGACTTTACTCTACTTGCGGAATAAATTACTATCAAACGCAGTCGCTAATTGTTGGTTGTTTAACATCACTATTACAATAAGACGGTTAAGTTTGTGCAATTGATTTAGACAGAATGTTTTCATGTGTCACTGCAGCACTGATGCGACTATTATCAACGAAAAATACATCAGAACAGTTTTATGTAGTTAAATCGTTGTACTATTTGTACATTATTTCCTGTTGATCAGCTCCAACAAATAAAAAAAATCCAAAAATTAGATCATGGATGATGTACTCGTGAAAAGGTAACCTTTACCAATTGTTTATTTTACTAACAGCTCTCATTTACCTACTTAGGTAGAAAAAATAGCTACCATGACATATTTTTACACAAAACATTTATATTCTGTACCTCTTCTAAAACCAAAATGAAAACTCCGAACAAAAGACATCAACGACATCAAAAATGTTAACGATTGAAATTAATGCACGGAAATAATATTTCACTAGCCGTTATAACAATTTGTGAGGAATTGTTATAAAAAGTATCTAGTTCACTTTGTGTTACGATGCTAGTCCATTTCCCACATAGTTGGAGGTCCGTACTAGAAGAAATCGAAGGTGGTTCGGCATAAATCGTGGGAAGATCTACATAGTTAGCCGGAGCGGGATCGGGTCGGCGCGTGTTGCTGCGCCCGCGCCGCTCGGGGTGAACGTCTCACTTAACTGTTGTGTGCACCTGAGCACCACACCGCACCGCACCGCCGCCGCGCCGCCGCACCGCCCGCCGCTACTTACAACCCACTACTACGTGTTAATCCATCATCATTTAAAATGCTCCTAATTTCTTTAATCACGCCAAGTAGCTCTACTATCTTAATACCACATCATAAATGATGGCCTATTTGAGTTACATGAAGTAGGTTGAGGATGTGGTGGTGCATTTCCAAATGAGGCCTATTGGGATTAGGCACAGAATTTATTCTTATTCTGGTGGGTTAGCAATACTCTGCGATAAATAAGTTACATTGATTATCACTTAAGAGGTTGTTAAACAACGTTACATATGAAGCGCTATCTAAATTAGAGGATCTATACCCTCATGGCTCAGCATCAAAATCTTTATAAATAATGTTACTTACAGATATTATAAACCGTAACATTATTTGAATCTGTAGCAACACGATATCTACCCATCGAACAAGGTGATAAATCCTACGTTAGATAGATATGTATCGAAAAATTACCTTCGCTGGGTCGGCACCGGCACAACAATCGAACATCGGCGCTTTTGAGTCGTCGTTCCACAAATACTTGGAACAAATATTTTTATAATGAACATACGTTATGTGTTTTCTATAAATACTGGCAATTCTTTATATAACAGGTCGTAGTTATGTGAAGGTGTTTGGAGATCAAAACGAGACTGTGAATGTAGGCTATCGGAGAGCATAAACAACACGACTCTTTGTCTCGCTTCTTAGAAACTCTAACGAAATAAAATCAGAATACCATGTTTTTTACAATGTTGCTATACACAAAGCTTATTCGCCTGTCAACGTCCTAAAATTAATAGATGTTATTAATTTTAACATAAATGTTAATTAGTTATTTTCTGTTAAGATGCTCAACATTATTGCGACATTTTACGATAGTATTTTGAAACCTTGTTTTGAAGGACTATACTTTATCCACATAACAATAGATTATGATTAAAATTAAAATCGAATAGGTATCAAAATATGCTATTGATTTATTAATAACGCCTTTATACAATAACTACACTACCTGAGCTACTTACTACGAAGTAGCTAAAGACGAAACACTCTGAAAAGAGCATTGAAGGCTAGTTTATACTTCAACAGCAACTATTCGTGGGTAACGTTCGCTAGTTTGGAACAAAACATCATAAAGTAACGATTGCGCAAGCACAAACATCGTAACGCGGCCATCTACAGATACAACACACGTTCGAACTCAAGGTTAATTCCTAAAAACCAAACAATATAGGTAAAGCATGCAAATGAAGTGAATTGTAGATCGATTGAAAATAGATCGTGTGTCAGCGATCGGGAGGCTTCGGGGCATGATCATCGGTCCACGAGCGCACGCGCACGATCCACGTCGCGGCCTCAGGCCCCCCCGCCCCTGCCCCCCGGCGACACTCACTGTATACAACCTTACATTCTCAAGTATTCTGCAAAAGTTCACGCAAAAAATATTAGTCCAGTTGTAAACTGTAGCAGCCACTTGCTGTGACGTTTGGTGTCATTTTGTATTGATGGAATACCTGTACACTGCTTAGCAATCATCGCAAAGTTTTACGAGTGAAGATTTATATCCCATATTTATGTTAGAATAGAAACAAACAAAACTAAGTCAATAAAGTAAAAGCTTTGCAATAAATTGTACCTACGTCTAAACCACTATCATGGGACATGACATGATTTTAATATAATAATAAAAATTAAAGCAGAACGAATATTTTAGAGGTATGAGGAACAGGGTGTAAAATTTCAGTCATCCTCTATAGAAAAGGGAGGATCCTCCGACCAGATGGGTGTCGTGTCTGGCGGGCAACTGCCCGACGATTGATGTCGGATAGTCTTATAAATGTCGTTCGCGCGGTAATATTCACTATTTATTTTCGTTGCTTAAATAGTTAGTATATATGTATCTATTATAGTGTATCGTGTATATATTATTTATTTGCACCAAAGACAACACCATTTTATGTCCAGAAAATCACTGTCCATTCCAAGGTTGCCTGGATGAGATCGCAGTAAGCGATAAGGCCACCCATTGTATATTTTACAGTAAATTACTTTTTCTTGATGTAATGTGTAATATGGTGTACAATAAAGTATATATCAATAAATTATAACTGCGTGGTGGAGGATTTGTATTCTGTTTCTGAAATGTTATTAGAAACCAAAAACACACAAAAACCCATAAACGGCCACCATTCTTCAAATTGGCGCTTTTGGACACCACAGTTTATTGGTGAAAGTGCATTTTAAGAACAGAAAATAAAACGATTTCCCACTGACCTTACCTATTGTTCGTGAAACAAAGGAGATCGAAGTAGCCGCTGTATAAACACGCAATTAATGATTTCTAAAATAATAATTTATGTTTCAAAGTTGTAGCCATCTCATTAAAAGAAAGTTGGCTTACAGACACATAGTTTTGCGATTTTGTCGTATGTTTCATCGAATTAGCATTAACAAATTAATAACTTAACAGAAAATCAAGATACGATGGTCGAAAAGATAAATATTGCCTACTCTTATGGGTATTCAAATACCTACTGTGGTGCAATTTATTCGTCAAGTATCTTTGCGCACATCATGCAATTATAGGTAGAGTCGTAAACAAATCAATGTAATATCTAATATTGATATTACGAATCAGCTTTAACATGAAGTAGAGGCCAATAAATCTCCGCCACCTTAGCTGCTTGACATTGAATTATGGAAACACAAGGCGCCAGTTGAATAGGTAAACCGTAAGTACAACATTATGATGAAACGTAATTGCCTATTTCATCCAAATGTCCGTCTAAGGTGTCCGAATGTAATTACCAAAAGTCAAAATGGTCCCGCCCACGAGTGCTCTCCCGCGCCGTGACGCCGTGACCTCACCTCACTGACAACCTGCTCACAAAAGCAAATTACACCACTATATTTAGTGGACTGCTTTTTGACTATTATCTTTATTATAGGTTTGTAACGTAATGGCTCATTTTTGTTTATATTGCCAATATAGACGTAAGTACGGTTAAGTTTTATCGATTAGTTTGCTCAGCCACGCTGGCCATAAACAGTCCATTAAGTTAAAATCTTTTTGTAAGCAAGCATACCAAGTTATTGTAACAGGGCAATAACTACAGATTTTGTTACTTAAAACTTAAAATATTAAAACTAACCAAAACTTTTGCACATTAATATGCTTAATTTAAGTTAATATGGCACTGGATGGATATCTTAATTATGACAGCAAAGCAGTTTGTCCTGAGTGTTGTCTCTATTTAAGTACATGCATTTCCGGAATGGATGATCTCACATAAAGCAAATGTACCGAGTGGATGGAGCGCGTAACTCCGCCGGAGTGACAAGACAATCATTGTAGTGCGCCAGTGTACGACGCGCCGCGTATATCTAGCCGGACAAATTTACGTTCGCGCCGATGATAGACAAACAATTCAAGTACAAACCCTGCTATTCATTCCACTTGGTATTCTCCAATAAAACTTCATTTGTCGAAATACTAGCACATTAATTTCTTAGCAAATAGATTATACAGATGCTAAAGATAAAACAAGCCCATGCTTCAACAACGTATTTATTAAGGCTGGACGATGTAATTCAACTAACATATTGAGTTTAAAAAATAAATAATGAAAACAAACTGGGTCATAAACCCATAGATAAAAGTTTAAAGCATGAATTCGTATGTAAACACTATAAACAGTCATTGCACTCGGCAATTTAATAGGCAGTACATTCTTTGATTCAGCAGACCGCCCGCTCCAGTCAGTTCCATCAATTAGAGTGAGCATTTAATCGGATAATGATGACAGATACCTAATAATCTCGAGACCGTTAAAATATTTTAAGCGTTTTAAAATAATAATGGCTGACATTAGTCTCTGCTAGAAGCGAATTATTATTTATTATAATACTTTACGTCTTTTAATCTTCTGGCTTCATGCAGCGTGAACTATTTAACATTCGAAAGTATTCATTTTTATGACGGTGTGCGAAAGACATAAATGTCTTCACGAAAATAAAAACAAGTCATTAAGATCGTATTTGCATACATCCTGGATTATGAAATGCATACAACTTCATAAACAGTAACACTATCGCAGGTAACTACTGTTCAAATATGTGACGTTTAAAGTTTATAATCAAACATTTACGCTAGATCGTTTAGATGTTTTATTTTTAATAACAACCCTAACAATAAAGATCGACTAATGGCAACCTAAAAACACCGGCCATTTACTTTTTAGATCACAGCTTAAAACATCACGACATTGTCTCGCTTGAAAAGTAGATGGTATCATTGCATCAGTGAGTGGTGCGGAGTGCGGCGTGCGCGCAGGCTCCCGCGCCTGAGCAGTGCTCAGCGCCGCCGCCACGTCCGCGCCCGCGCCCGCGCCCGCCGACAAGTGAACGCAATCACTAATTGAATCAGTCGCTAGTCATCGCCACCGGCATGCACCATGTAGGGCCCCCATCTGTGTTTCTAAATACGGGACATTTAAGGGAGTAGTGCCATGACTCATGTCACACTAACTACAATCTAGATTGTAAATCGCAAGATTATAAGCTGCCAATATACAAAGTTGCCACTGTGTACCTATAATTAATTAGGGTAATGACGACATGGTAATGACTAAAATCTATTATTGAGATTGTTGTGTCAAAAATCTATAACCATCAATGTGTCCTAGACTTGTTGAGATTTTCCCAGACAGGTATCCACCCTGTAGGTACTATCATAATCATATTATTAAGAAATATATTAAAAAGTTGGAATAGAAACTGAAAATGCTGATAAAAGTTGGGTAATAAAATCCTAGCCGTCGAAATAAAGACATTAATTAATTAAAAACAAAAATACACCGCTACGAAGTGCTACACTTGATTAGCTACGAAAACTTATTTTTTTCCTCTGCGGATTGTATCTGTACTAAAGTCCAGACGGACGAGGTTACAAAAAGATGTCAACATCAACACAATGTGCACTCTACACTTAAGCTCATAACTGTTTTCGTAGCTGCTACGAAATCTGATGAAAGCTACGAGAAGTTCGTAGCCGTTAAGCAGAAACTTTTATAAAATGTAGTAACTAGAAAAAATATATGTATTCTTCTGACGTTGTGTTTATAACCAGAGTCCAACGTGTCCCAATAGTAATAAATGTGTGGTAACCTCAGCTTGACATCACTTTCAGTTGACGAAATTATGATTTCTTCCGCGTTATCACACTAACAGATTTCGAAGAATCTCCGATGAAACCACGATACTGCCGACAATGCGTGGCTATGAGTGCTCAAGTAGCAGCCCGTAGCAGCCAGATAAGTAACTATGCGCATCTGAAGTCAAATCTCATCAGATGGGAAATAATTCATCAGATATGAGACAGTTTTTAAGTCAGCGATGACTACGATGCATTAAATCAATGTCTTTTACTTGTTTCTATGCTAATCAATGTTGCAGTTATCGTGTGTTGTGTCACCCCGCATACATTGTGAGAGTCATCATAACTCTGACTCAACACTGTCCCTATTTACAGACACTTGTTACTCGATACTTTACTTCGTCTCATTGACGCCCTTATCTTCACTTGAAGTACCACCCACCCATAAAGCATCACTTTGCTTTTATAACAAAAGAGCATTTCCTGTTTTGGTGCTAACGATATCTATAGGTAATATTCTCTATGAAAAGCTTAACGGTTTCATTCTGTAAAAATTCAGTCATTCATATGTCTACTAACAATTTAATTTCTGTCACTTTTCGAAAGCAAAATTACCATACCGCACCTACACATCATTGACTTGATAAGTAGATAGTACCGACACGCGCGTGGATTTGTTACAAGCCAGTGATAATTATTATTGGCCGACAAATCTCCACTTAAGGGAACCGTTACTCGTGTTTTGTTGCAGTGAAAACATTCATTACTTCATTTGCATACAATGGTCTGGTGCCAAAAAATATTGGAGTGTAAACGCTTACCACGGACGCTTTTATGAAAGTTCTCTTTCGATTTATTATTATGAATAAGTATATGCATACAGTACATTGTTGTGACAATATAATACTAGTTATATGTATCATGTATGTGACGGTAGGTTGTAAATACCTAGCACTAGCGCGAGTATGTTTGTACAATGTAATAACAACATTAATGGTAGCTACCGCTTTCGGTTGACATTTAAGCAGGTTGTACTGACAAGATTTTAATAGTCGATGATATCGATCACTGATTGGTAAAAGACAAACTATTTATAATACAGGGGTTGCTTTTCATCTCGAGCCGCTAAGATAATAAAATTGAAGTAGGTGCTGAAAGCTAACGCTTTACATGTTGATGTTTGTGTTGAGGATATTCTGAGCAATGGAATAGTCATTCTATGTTAGTCCAAGTGTTGTCATTTTCCTTGGAAAAATTATGATAATTGGAAAACTGTAATATAACAAGTGAAATTACATTAAAATTTTAGAAACCCCCGACACAAATATTTCCTCATTTCTCTTTCCTACTTCAACACCGGACTCTGTTCACCATCTATCCATAACCTACTCATTGAGAACATTCCAATCAGCCCAAACACGATACCTGTGCTGTAAGTTGGTACGGGAGTTGGGTATCCTGCAAATTCCAGGTGAAGCTGCAGCATCAGTTCAAGGTTACTATGTTCATTTAATATCATTGAAATAACAAATACCAAATTTCTAATCGATCAACCTGTGGAAGATGCTCACATCCATTCGTCAACTAGAAAAGAGCTGATATTCTTCAAACGGCAGAACCTATTTTGATCAAACATGTCTAAGAACCATCGTTAGAAAACCTGCTTTCAAATAACAAATAATTCAAATCGGTTCACCCGTTTAAGAGCTACGGTGTCACAGACAGACAATCACACATAGCGGTCAAACTTATAACACCCTTCTTTTTGCGGCAGGCGTTAAAAATTACAATTTGATTGACTATGGTTGACAATTAGACATGTTGATTTCGTACTTAAAAAAATAACTTGGTTATCCCCGTTGAATATTAGGTTGTATATATATACATTCGCAATACAATATATTGAACGTCGACCACGATGGCCCATTCACATTTGGACCTGCTATTAATTCATATAAAAAATAAACCGTAATTAAATCGGCCATTGTGATTCCTACGTGTGTATGCAAATGTACTTTTTATTATCTGGTTCAGATGCAATAATATGGAAACAGATTCATTGTATTACCACCGGAAGTGGAATTAAACGCCTACAACATTGTCCAAAAAAGAGGATTCGTGCACTGTAGAGATGCCTTGATTCACAGTTAAGCTCTTTAAACATTACGATATCACAAGAATGCAGAGAAAGATAGAATTTAAATAAAGACGAGCCATCTCCATAGTTGGCGAGCGATCTCGTAGGACTTTCGAGCGTTCGATCTGGTGATGGTCGATAAACATATTTCGGCACGGAGCTCTCTTGACGCAGATAGAGTGAGCTAACGGAGCTTTTGTAAACGCAATTGTTTTAAACTATTAATTGTAACGATAGTGGCACGAACAATACACGCACTAAGTAACAATGAAACCGGAAAAATCTTTGCACTGATGTAAGGTTTGGCCTCTTAACGTCTCACCATACAGTAAATTACGGCTACGCGTCGTGTCTATCGCAACGTAGTTATTAAAGTATATTTCATATACAACATGTACAGTGGTTGAACTAATTTGTAAAGGTAAGCCAGATTTGACTCTACGTTCTTCTATGAACATCGCCCGAATAAACTATTTAGCCATTAACGCTACAGTATTTGTTTCAGGAAGAATACTACTTTCAAAAAATGCATTCTGATCAAGTAAACACCTGTAGGCGCACAACTTTCATAATATGCAACTTTATAAAATTCACGAAAAGTAAATGACAACTTTCACTGTGACAAGTGACATTACTTGAACATCCTTTTTGAAAGAATTGCGTCGGTTGAATAACTTTTTATATCCGTCATAAAGGCATAACAGCAAGTGTTGTAGGTCGTGTGTGTATATGTGCTATATCGTTAAAGATTAGGAGTGTGGGGCGCAATGATTCGGTTTCGCGGGCGGAAACGGGCGCGCCCACGCGCAGGTCAGAGCAGTGACCCCGGAGCTCACCTCGCGCGGCAGCGGCGCACGCCGCGCTCGTCGGCGGCGGCGCGGCGCGGGCGCTTCTCTGCAGCGCCTGCAGCCTCATTGTTCCACCTCCCGACCTATGATGAGTGCTGCTTGTTACGTGTCATAACTCAACATGTTACATTAACAAGTAGCGAGGAGTTCTGATTAGGCTACCTGCCGCATTAATCACCTTAATATTCCGCTATTTCCGAATTTGCCACACAAGCGTGATTTTATTAAGAGATGTTTTACATACATAGCAGATTTATTTAATGATCTATCTACATATATATATATATAAAAATGAATCCCTATTTCCCTTGGTCACGCCATAACTTGCAAACGGTTGCACCAAATTGGATAATTATTTTTTTGTTGTGGTCGTAATTCTCAAGACTCGGTTATAGGTAGGTGTAGGTAGGGTAGGTATGTAGGTATGTAAGTAGGTACGTATGTAGGTAAGATAGGTAAGTAGGTAGGGTAGGTAGTCAGGATAGCTAGGTAGGTTAGGTAGAAAGGGTAGGTAGGTAGGGTAGGCAGGTAGTGTAGTTAAGTAAGTAGGGTAGGTAGGTAGGGTAGGTAGTGCTACCCGTGCGAAGCCGGGCCGGGCAGCTAGTATTAAATAATTAATAATGATATTTTTCTTCCCACAGCTGGGCAGGTTAAGGACCTATGATACTTTCATTAATAATTATATTTCTATGGATAAAACCTAATAGAATATTCAATTTACTCTAACGAGGATAATAAATTTCACTTGTACCAAATGAACTGAGCTAAAAGCCATAAGCACACATTTATTGTCATGAGTTATTCGGTGGTTCGCACTGTCATCTACGTTCGTCCCAGTCATTCCATATTCATAAGTCGTTGAGTAAATCAGCTGTACAATGTCCGTCCACGTCGCGCCGGGTTAGCAGATTGGAAATTGCAACATTAGAATCCTACAGTTCACACACACGCATCGTGCAAACAGAAACATTTATATGCACTCTTATGTTATGGTACATTAAATTTGTCGAGATTTAAAGAATCCTATCAAATTTCCTCTGAGTATACAAAGATCGCTGTGGTGGTGGTTAAATTACCTTTAGTAATTAGAAACACCAATAGGGCAGAACGCCCATCACTGCACAAATTACACCTGCGTTACTAATACGTCTGGCACGGATATATGTTCTTGCAAGTAATTCTTTACTCCTAACCGTGCTCAAATTGTATTTATTACCACCATCTGTCACTGCGGTAATGACTGCCGCGTGATACCTGCTCGCCGCATCAAACAATCAATTAGCCTGTTTGAGAGACATCACCTTAATGATTGTAACAAAAAACGTTACCTGATTAAAGATGCCTTTCGCTGAAATTTTAATAATACATAGTTACTTATCATTACTTTCGGGAAAAATCGAGGAGTAAGGCCCGATTTAACCGTTACATCATAAATTCGTTTACTTCGAGCAAAAATCTCTTACATATAAACATCGAACTGCGTAAACCGGAGCATTACAATCAATATTTTCGTTTAAGCTACAGTTCGGATCTTGATTTATGGATGTGCGGTTTAAACCTGCGCCTGCGGTATTATTAACAAGTTGTAAATCATTGATCGGAATTAAGACCACGTTCAACTGACTGTTCAGGATTTGTTGACGAAGTCGATAATAATGGCTGAAATGTGTGATCAGCAGTGATCTGTTAGCCACAATAATTAAAGCTTTCGATTATCATAATTTTTTGTTAGAAACAAATAAAATGAATTGAGCTACAATTGATTATGGATTTATTTTTATTTTTCTTCCATTACCTATGAGACAGACTAACTAACGAGCTCGTTTATAAAAATACCGTATTTAAAAAAAGTACCTAGGTACCTACTGCAGTTTTTGTAAGTATCCTAATTGCCAATTTGGCATCCATGGAATACGTAAATACACGGTTATATTTTAGGGCTGATATTGTGTGGTAAGTGATACATATAGGACCGGCGTTTTTCATGAAAACATAATGAGGATTTTTATTTTTAAAAATTACCACGTTTTTGTCTAACAGCGAGTACCTATGCATCTAAAATAAATACTTATTTAATGTTGTGTGCTATGGAAAACATAGGATAAGTTAAACCTAAGAAATATTTATACTTGAAAACATGATGTGAAAATTACGAGTTCTCCCAGTACTAAACAATTGTGTTTGATCTGTCTAACATATTTATGTTTGTGTCCATATAATTTAATGGTATTGCTCTGTTGGTGCCTACTTACCGTCCTTGCATGGCTCAATTGATTCAACCACGTTTTATTACGAAGCTGTATACCTACATCAGTTATTTTAAGTAGGTACTTTTACATACATATTTTTAGAAGTCCCAAGGAATATATTGAGACAAGACCCTAATCAAATTAAAAATGCAAGAAACCTGTTACTTGAAAAAACAGAAACATTTAAGTTGACTACTAATGCTACTGTTGTTGATTCATACTATTCAGTTCATGAATCATTAATGCGAACTCCAGGAAACGACCGAATCCTATTTAAATTATGTTTTTAAGCTGTTTTGTGATACGTTTCAAGGTAGCTTTCGGTGTTCTTAGTTAAATAGACTGGACATTCTGTTCCTTGTTGAATTGAAAACTCCACTAACCTCTTAATATTCTTTAATTTCAAAGTTTTTGGGCGTTACCATATCTACATTAAAAGGATGTCGCAACACGCTATAATATGTGTGTATTGGTAACTTTTAACAATACCTACATTCAATAAAATAAATATAAGACAGAGACATACGAAATCAACGATGATTGTTGGAACTACATTGGAGAGCGAACATTATGGGACGCGGCGACGCGACGGTGGGCGGCAAGCGAAATGCATCACGCGCGATAATGAACCAGCTCGTGTGCACGACTGCGCAAGCGCACTCACACGTAATCCACTATCCTCACCGAGAGTCGTGCTCACCCGGCGCACCGCTGCAGCGTTACCTTATAAAACAACCCTTCACATGATATTTGGCTGAAGTACCTACACCTTACAAGTGTAGCAGATACTGTCAGCGATTGTTTGCAATTTATACAAAATGTTTCTAGCATGTTGCTGTTATAGTCGTAGATTTCCGAACACATCGAATAGTCAAGGCTAGGTATTTAGGTACTGAAACATAAATTCAAATGAAATCGATATCTGCTGTGAGTTTCTAATCATTTTAACTATTCAGTTTCTAACAATTAGAAATCAAGATTAAAGTAACTCAGTTGCAAAAATAGGTAGCATGTTATTACGACGTCGCTACCTACCTTACTAATCCTAGTATTTTAATATTACTAAGAAATATTATTGATACTGTAATAGCCCATTCCACATTTTACTCCAGCAACTATTTCAAGTACATTTTATTGTATCCATATTTCCACATGGTAAACTATAGTACCTGTTTAATGCATTTCCAGGACAAAGTTGCAGTGAAAATGGACGCCATTTGTGAACAAGACAGGATCTCGGATTTCTTAAACTGGCACCTCCCACGTGGTGTCTTGTGCCCTTAACCTTTGCAACGGCCGTATCGCGGTTTATGCGCCTTATAATGCGCTCTCCTTACAGGCTTATACGGCTGCGAGTTTTGTCTAAATTTGGAGCAATAGCTACCACTTCACAATTAAGGAAAAAAGCTCTTATAGACCTACAATATTTTGCCGTGCATAATAGCAATTTTACTGATTTAGAAAGACGAGTATTTAAATTGATCAATAACAACTTAATAGTAACTGGAATTCTTTAATATTACCTACATTGTTGCTTGTCTAAAGGATAAGTAGTAGTCGGTCCAAAGTTACCTATTTTTGTATTTAAGCACCTCAAGTTATCGCTACCGGTATTACACCAGGCATAAAACAGCACAACCGATACTACAAAAACCGAAGGTGTATATATCTGAAACCGTTTTAATTTAATCTCTGTTTGTGTTTTAATTGCAAATGTGTATCTTTGAATCAATGTATGATAATGTAACAACGTGCAACAAATAATATTATGAACAAAATAAATATTAAAATTCTAAGAAAATTCTGTGATAGGAACGAACTTTGACGTTTCTAGTAAGTTATCAAATGATTTAAGATAATTAATATACGATAGCGCGTAATAGGAAAAGTGTTGAACCTATGGACATTTATTGATAAATCACCAGGTAATTTTACAAGCAATCAATTGCAATATCGTAGTGCACAAGTGTTCAGAGTTTGATCTCGTATTTAAGTTTAATGCTATGGCGTTATCTGAGGCCGATCCGCGACAATCGCGCACCTGCGCCGCGCCGCGCCGGCGCCGACGCCGACGCACTTTCAAAAAAGGCTTACGTACGGACATAGTCGGTTAACACTAGCTGTTTGTAACATGCTCTATTTTCCAATTTGCGTGAACAGGTGTCAATTAAATTAACCACAAATCCATCGACTTTTTGTTGTGATTAAGTATGACAAATGATAAAGTTAGCTTAATTATACATCCAGTAACTTTTTCTGAAAGCTTTTTGCCGTTTAACATACGGATATACTACACACGTTTAGGACTTTACTTTAATTGGATCTTCTCAATGACTGCATAATTATAAATTAAATTACTTAATTGAATCAAATAACAGCTCAAACGATCGTGTAGCACCTGTAAATGTGATAAGTAAGTATAAGTAATATGTCAGTGACAGGGAAATCGGTAGCGTAAGTATTGTAAAATATTTTATTTAGTTGTATCGAGTCTCCCACGCCATTGGATTCAATTATGGAGGAAAGGCAGATAGGTCGGCGCGCCAGTGGTCCGCTCGTGACCCGTAAATTGGAACGGTCCGTCGCACGCCCTTGTCGCACCTCGGCCATGGCGGCAGCGGCCATCGCTGTCCCGCAACACAGCCCGATACATATTGTAACGGCATCCAAATCTACATCGTTACAAAACACATCCCATGCTACTCTTCACGCACAACCAATTTAGGAGCCCTGCTGCAAGTGTAAACGCTCCTTTTATGGAGCCTCGTTTTCTACCTACAGCGACGGATGCATGTTGAGCTTGAGATTTCGATAGCACAGAAAGAATGGTAAAATAAAACGAAAAAGCCCACAAAAGCAATCACTGCATTATTTTTGATCCCTCATCACATCATTACCAAAAATATCTCTGTGGTCGCAAAATACTATTTGGATTCCACTAACTGCCTATGCAGGTCTCTACTTTCATACTGCCATATTCGTTAAAATCAGTAATGGAATTATACCATACCGCGCCGACTTTCTAACTTAACTAAGTAAACTGGTAAATACATTTATTAGACTACTAAGTTAATAAAGTAGGTTAAGTTAGTAAGGTAACGGGCAGCACTAACAGGTGTGCACGCCGTATTTGGGCCATAATGTTTCAAACAATGGTCAGGCGGCTGGGACTCGAGCCTTAACAGAAATTCAAATCATAACTATTCTTTATTTAACAGTGTTCAAATTCGTTGCCTCTCCTATCTAACGCCTGTAGCAGTTTGTTGTATAATGAGAGAATATATCATACACCTATTTTAGGGAACGTGTAGGTAGTAGATTTCTATTTAATTGTCAACTAAATATTTCCGTTCCCAAAATGGAATCGGTAACGAATTACATCCAACAACAAATTAAACTGAGATCATGATGATTCAATTGAACAATAGAATGAATCATAAGATTCAGCTGTTTTTACTAGAGTTACATTAAACGAACTCAAATAATGTCTAGCTTTAACTCAGTATTAAGGTATGAAGGCAAACATTATGAAGAAACCATAAAAGTGAATGTAGTAAATCTGTCATGAGCTGCTCCTTCATAATGACTTCCTGAAATACTTATGACAAGTAGGTCAAGTAGGTCATCTTTTGTGGCAAACTTGACATCTTGGCGTACCAAAGCACTGTGAGTAATTGTGATCTATAGACTGTCGGTAAGTACAGGCTACCTACCTACAGGCGACAGATCACAATTGTACATTAGCACCTAATAAAAGGTCATAAGAACTCTAGTTCCAACCACCACCGTGACCCCTTTTATTCAATTAACTAAGTAAGTACAGGTTTTAGACAAAAACTCGCATTATTGTCTTCCCTAGAAGGGAAGACAATAATGCGAGTTGAGTCAAAGAAAAAAAAACAATTGACCCTGCTATTTGGTATAGATGCACTATAAAGTCTCCAAAACAAGTTTTTCAGAAGCGTAAGATTGTAAAACAATGTATGTATGTGAGGCACCAACAACAAGACAGAGCTATCACAGTTAATCTCATTGCCTCACTGTCAATTAGCCATACGCGGCGGCGCGGAGTATTTAGTTCCAAAAGATAATATCTCACTTTTAACATGTCCATAGTGTAATGCAACACACGCGAGTATCAAACACTCTCCGTATATATTTACGGAAATGTCGACTGTTTATTATTGTAGCGTTTAAAGCAGTGTATTTAAGTTTAAGTAGACATTATTCTTGTTTTGTTTAAGAATTATGATTGCTTTAATTGTCGGCTCTGAGCTGCCGACGGTTAGCGCATGCTTCTTAGCTAATTTTCCAGGTACGCTAATAGTGCTTGATTAAATGAGAATGCAACAGGTCTCGGCGCAGTTATGGAATAGAGATGCGAGTGTATTGTAACACAAGTTAAAATAAATGGCTTTCTTGTTATTGAGCGTTGACTTCGGATTCCATAAAAACTAAATGAAACCGTTTAGGTCTCGCCTTGCGAGAATGTAAGAAGTAGAGCTTAGCTGTTTTTCATTATATTCAGGACTAGCTTATGCCCGCGGCTTTAGCTGCATGGAGGTCGGAAATTATCCTACGGGAACGTACTGCCAGGATAAAAAGTATCCAGGTCATGATCTACCTGTGTCGCAAATTTCATTGAAATCTACTCAGCAGGGTAACGGAGCGACAGACAGACAGAGTTACTTTCGCATTTCTAATATTAGTATGAATGGGCAGCAAGATCCAAATGGATGTTCAGAAATTCAGCATATCATGAGATTGACAATCCGACTTATCAGACGTCAGTGCATTGTTCTAATCTCAGGATGATGAAAGGTTGTTTGATAAGTAGTCGTTAAATTAAATTTTGGTAAGAATTTGAAAAGGAGACTTCTCTAAAACAACATTTACAAGGAGGCAAACGACGATATTATAAAAAATTGTGTCTTCTAATGAAAATAAGCCTTC
The DNA here is from genome assembly GCA_947364205.1 of Agrochola lota. Lineage (NCBI taxonomy): Eukaryota > Metazoa > Arthropoda > Insecta > Lepidoptera > Noctuidae > Agrochola > Agrochola lota. The sequence continues at coordinate 11,323,643 of OX376225.1, forward strand.
ATGGCCGGAAAATTGTAGGTATATAATTTATGCTTTCTCAACCTTTAAATATAGATCGGTTAGAGTTTCGAAATTGAGAGTTTAAAAATAGGTACCTATTTGTATACATACATAAACAAGCTATCTAATGATTTATTGTTGAGTTTCTGAAAATCGTGTTTGTTATAGGGGTATACTTTTAAAAACACGACCGTCTACGTCTGCTTATGCCTTATCATATGGAAAACTAAAAAAAAACATAAACATTCCTTAATAGCAATAAAAATAAAGAAACTTGATACATTTTGATTCATCTTTCTTACCAGTAGATCCTATAAACAGATACAGTGGATTATCTAAGTAAACGAGTCATAAAATGTCAATTACTAGTGCCGCTCTATCGGGTCCCGGCGGTGTGCGGTGTAGCGCGCGGTCCGCAGTCGCGTGCCCGCTACCAATTACTGTACGGCTTCAAGAAAGTAGAAAAATTACAATACTTTTAAACACACATTTCTTTTTATTTTATGTAGGTACAAGGTTGTTGAAAAACAATCATAAACTACCTACAAGCTTTTATCGTTTATAATAACACCTGCTGTAGTAAGCAGTACTTTCGAAAGTTCAAAATTTGTAGAAGTATTTTAAGAAACTTGTAAATCAGTCACGTGCCCCTTACTGTTTTCTAGAACATCAAGCTCTTCTTGGTAACAATTTGTTTAAAGGGCGTGCGACGGCTTCGCCTCATGTTAATATTATGAACAGGAAACTCTCCTTGAAAAAAATATGTAAAATCGTGAAGTGAAAACTGTATTTAAAATTCACAGCAGTTTCATATATCATCTTAAGGTATTTATGATTGTCGCAATGCCATCTTACGTGTTAATCGGAATAACATCGGTCGCCTTTAATCCCGTAGATAAAGGACTACGGCACTAGTAGCAATGTCAAACATGAGGATTATGGTATTTTTATTCTGACGACTTTGTTCCCTCATACTGAAGAAACTTTAGCATTGAACATTTTTGATGCTCCTGTCCACCTCCTGGATGTTTACCGCAACAATCAACACCCACGTTGGACATGCGCAGGCGATAAACGAGAACACACAACATCATGTTTGTAAACTTCACAGTAGGCCCATCAACGGCCATTCCAAATAATATCCGCATAGAATATGCCTAGATTGGTGGTTATGTTGTTTATTTGCTATCTAAATCTATTTTGTTCTCTATAATAAACGCACCGGTTATTCTGGATTGAAAACCGTATATGCATGGAAATAACGCGAATAGTACCGTCTGCCTTCAACCTGCCTCTTACTTGTATGTATAGGTACTACCGACTTAGATCAAGGCACCTGATAAAGTATTTAGCGCTTATAATTACTATTAACATAACAATAGGGATGATGCCTGGGTAAAAAAAAAAATGTTACATATAAAAAATGTAATTAGTCCGTCAGTCAGATAATAAAAAAATATTAGACACGTATTTTTTGCTTTATCATATTAATAAAAAATTACTTAGATAAAACGCATTTTAAGTTGGAGAGTGGGGGTCGCTACGTCACTATTACGTATAAAATCGACATTCTCGTGACGTCATAGCACATTTTACCTCAATGTATCGCCGTAATCTTTAGATTACGTAAAAAAAGAAAAAATACGTGTCCAATATTTTTTTTATAATCTCAAAGACGGACAAAAAAAATGTCTATTGTGTAGACAATCCAAAAACTTAGTTCCTAAGAAATTTTAGTTGATGAACTAGTCTCTTGATTCAATCAGTTGAGTAGAAACAAATTTATTACTGGCGGCTTTTGCGAGATTACTAATTCTGCATCGTCATCGTAGAAAACGTTCACCAAGCCCTGCCTGCATAATAATAAGTATTTGTGTCTTAATTATGTTATCATTCAATGACGAGGTACCGAATGGGTCGCATTCATAAATATTTAAATAAGGTACACGTTTATCAGAGCCGTCAAGTTGTTCGCGGAAAGCGGCAGGCGTGGTCGCCGGCTCCGCAGCTCGGCGCGAGACACTATTATACTGAGGCCATTGTTCGTCGCGGCCTGATCCACACTGCATATACTCCTAACGACGATTCTCACATATCATCTTTGATACATTCAAATAAATTCATAAGCACCGCCGCGACACATTTAGCCAGAACACAATCTTTGCCTGTCCCTCATTCGTTTGCAAAAATAACCACAATCAACTTGTTACACAGCGAGGAAAATGAAGCGCAAGTATCAAAGTAATTGAAAGTAAGTATTACTCAAAAGATACTGCTTACAACGTATGTTGTCAAAATAAAAGGACGTAATTTATGGAAGTCGGACTTCGAATAATAAATGAATCGACGCAATAAAAAATTATTCACGTCGTCAGCTTTCCCTTAATACTCATGTCATACATATTTAACAATATGAATTTTGTTAAAACCACTCTCTGAAAAAATTTCGTTTATCTTCTTTTTTTTTATCAAGTTGTATTAAGACCTTCCAAATTAGAACAATACAATGAACACACGGCGGCGGCTTGACATTATGCTCTACATCTGTTTCGTCGGAAGGTGATCTGGAGCATCAACGTCACTAACAATCAAAGATGTTTTGATTGTCTGAGTTAAATGTAACCAGTCAAATAATTGAAAATGGTAACGGTGTGATTTATGCAAATCGATAGCTTGACGTTCAATTTAAACTGTGAGGCACGTTGCGCCCGCGGCGATGTCGGCCATTAGGCGCTTCGCAGGACACGCGCTGCCTCCCGCCTTATCTTGTGCATCAGACGTGTCCACAGCAAACGCCACGCGTTCGCTATCTGTGCCGCATCACATACTATGTCATGTTATTACCGTTCTCAAATTGATAATAAGCTAAAATATTGATAAAACTCTCAACGAACATTATTATATTGAAGAGCTTAAAATAATGTGAATCAGGCTAATAAGTACGTAGATAGGTACTACCAGAATTAAATTGTTTCTGCTTATTAAATACAGTTGATATGTTCGCACTTTATATTATGTACCTAATCATTACGTAATTCGTGATTTAAATGTTTGGTTTTCTATTCCTTTTAAAGAAGCTCAATCGGCCATTAATTGATAAGCTATCTACTTCTAATTAATATAGATCAACGCAACGAGACAACCTACACCTACTAGCTACGAACAAGATCTTAAAGAGTGTGACTGCATGAGTCATCTACTTGAGTGAAAGCGGCGCACAATTTTCGTTCAAGATACTAAAATCGATAGCACCTGACAATCAACAATAAATCACATGGATCGAAACCACATAAACATATCACACATCACTGCATGGCCCCGATAGATTCTTATAACAACAATGCTTTGGTATACCAAGAAAACACTTGAGAGTAGTAAAAGAACGAACAGTCAGATAGCACAATGGCTTGTTGAAGAGCCGCACGTGGACAAAAGGTTAAGTGCCATTGAAACCTTTACTCAGTTCATTATATTTTGTTTACGGACAGCACCCACGCCACGCTGTGCTTAGTGCTTTCAACTAGTGCACACATTCAATACTCTACAATCAATTCAAATTGAAATCCTATTCTGCAATACCACTTGCAGATTAGATAGGCGCCTATTTACCGATCTACAAGTCTGATGTCTTCATTTAATTTCTCACGCATCATCCTACGAATCGATTTGCAATGTACCGTGCTAATATAAATCTCTTTATAGTAATTCAATACATTTATAAGCTACGTAATGTATAAATTTCATCACATCTGAAGATTACTCATTCAAATATTACAATAGTTGTTAATAGAGCACCTTGCAATATAATATAGTAAAACTTTCCAAGCAATTGACAGTAGGTAACCTTGCTTGTTTAATTGAGTGCTACTTTCATATAGACGTTTATTGGGTAGATATATGCCAATACCTTGACACGAGGGGTCATTCACTGAGTTTTTTGCTTTTATGTGTAGGTGCGAAACTAAAATTGATTGACGCAAAATCTGAGGAAAATTCACCTTTGAACTTTTATGAGCATCTATTCAGATACATACTTCTTGCTGTCACAACCTTTTGTATTGATCTATATTTGAGTCAATAACAAGAGTTAGATGAAACATGTAGTTTAGTATCATTGAAATAAGTTACATTTTGGTTTTCACTACATTATGCAAAAAAACGCATACAAGAATAATAGTTTAATTTTCAGTTTATTCTTCTATCGTGTTGATGGCTCGTACCTATCATAACGCATGCCAAAACTTACACACCGAGAGGGTATAATTACTGCTCCGCAACGTCAACTTCAAGGCATTCGAGGTGCAAGTATCGAATTGTTATCCCTCGTCATGATATCCACTGCCGTCGTCCCACCAGTTGAACGGGATTACACGTATCGGAGCAAGTTCTCCTTGCTTTGTCTGACTTTAGTCCGGAGTCGGTTTAAGGACTTCCAGGTTGGCCTCGACATGTTGAGCCCAGGGGTGCGTTGCTCGGAATACGGAACAAGGGTTGGAGAAAGTATACGCACCAAAGGTGAGGTATGAAGATGGTAACTTAAGGAACGTCATCTGGAATGGGATCTAGCGATCCCTTCAGGTCACTTCAGGAAGCTGTTTCAGGTCTCAAGGATCCAAGACACAGTGGAGTTGTATGAAAATAAATTATTGCGATTTATGACTTATCTAATGTCTAGTGCCTACTCTGACCATCTGCATGGATTGGTATCGTAAAAATAAACGTGAGAATTATCGTTTTTCTAGGCACCATTTTTCCAAAATCAGTGAAGTAAACAAAGGTCTCCTAAAAATGTTTCCCTGTTATTACAGCGATAGCTGCCCATAATGCCCTAATCTCCGTTACCATCCTGTATTTCTTTCCGATAGGCTAGCGTTCGACCATCGCGGCATCGCTCACATGATGGTTTGCTCCCAGAATAGGTGCGGTTGGCGCTGGTGCGCGCCTGCAAACAAACTATAGATACAATGTATTTCATAAATGCGGTCGAGGCTCATCGTATTAAAATCAACACCGACGACCAAAAATAATAAAAGATGATTAAGCAATACTTGAGTCGATATCGGTTGCAAGATGCGGTTTTCAATAAACATCGTTTGCTTTTTAACATGGACAGGCGACAAGTTCGAGGTCATACGTCTATCTCTTCTAATCTTGTGAAATTCAAATAATTGTGATATGACATTCCTGGCTACTTCGTCAAATCTGTGTAACTTATTTTTCGTATCGAAGATAACATTGACCTTTTGGAATAGTTTGGAAATCTTCTACAGCCTTATTGATGTCGTCGTAAATGCGCCAAGGGTCACAAATTCACCATTCATATAAATGTCATCACCTACGTATAGAAACTACCTAAAGCTCAAATTATGATCTGTATGTGTATGGATATGATCTTACTTCAATCGCTTTACTATGTCATCAAAAATGTAAGACAGCATTAATGCGAAAAAGTTTTTTTGGTATGGCACCTAAATTGTTTAATAAAATTCCTGATGACATAAAAAACATGACACTATATAAGTTCAAAAAAGCTCTAACTTAATTATTAATTGACAAATGTTATTATACTGTAGACGAATTTGAAGAACGATCAATTGTTATATTTGCATTTTGATATTATGTACTATGACTATTTATTGATTTAATTGTGTGTGATGTTTTTCTTTTCTGGACACTTAAGGCTTGTGCAGACCAGCGCGACTTGTCGCGCGACGCGACACGAACAATACAATTTCTAATAAAACTTCACAGTATAACAATAACCGGTGTCGCGTCGCGCGACAAGTTGCGCTGGTCTGCACAAGCCTTTAATTAATTGATTCAAAATATTGTTTTTTTTTCTAAGTCACATAATCTAATGACACCTAATGTGTCACTCATAAATTTGTATGTCTTAATTATGACAAAACATAGCGCACCCCCTATTTATGTAAACACCTGTGTTTCACAAATAAAATGATGGATTGATTGATTGATTTAGTTTCATCCAACAGCGTGAACTGTGGATGTTACACACACATCTGCCTACTCTTTCCTAATTAGGGTCAAAATGCTTGATACTCGTAGCTTCGCCATTCCTCGCCTTTCCGCAGTTGTTATCATAGTCCTAGTTTGGGACCGTGCAGGGCATGGAATGGTACTTAGATAGTATCGGAGGAACTTTTAAGACGAGTAAATAGGTAAGGTACTTTATTTCAGCAATCTCTGAATCCTCGCATGACCATGAACACAGATTTTTGAAAAGGGACTAAGTAATGTTTGTTAGTATTTATGTATTATTTTGAAGATTAAACAAGTGAATTATATTTGAATTAGAAGATGCACGTAAACAGTTTCATGCGTTTTTGTCATGGCGGTACCTAAAGCAAGGCGGTTTGAAATAGCTTTGTCACTTAAAGGCTGGCATGGCTTCACCGACGTTTTTGAAGACCTTTCGTGTGAAGCAGATTTTTTTCTGTAGCTTATAAAGCATATCTGTTCCCCAGAGAATCTGTTACTAGACACCAAATCCTTGAGAAGAATAATTCTCCTTGTCTAGTTACAAATTACACATGGAAAATAGTGGCAAACATTACCTGCTATGAACGTTCTAAAGCAAACTGTCAAATTAATTAATTGGGCCAAACACAGATCGTGCACGGTACATGTTCAGAAACAGGAGTCTAGCAGCAGGTATGAGTTATTGAAACTGGCTGTGTGGTGGTGGGTGAGGCGACACGTCAAGGCACGTCACGCGTCCCTCGCGCATGAGCCGCGGAGCACTTGCGCCCGCGCCACGGGACAGCGCCGCCACCCGCTCCACTGCATCGTGTCGCCGCTATCGCTTTCACGTCGTGGTTATCGCCCCAGTGATAATCTGCATAGTGCGAACCGTTATTGAAAGCCACGGTACTAGTTTGTGCGTGAAGGCTACAATAGCGGCACTTTAATCTGATATTTATTGACCGAGAGATCGAATGAAGCTGGCTGTACTGAGAGGTGACCTAAATATGCAGACTAATAATATGTGTAGCTTAGACACCTAGCCTGCACAAGCTAGGCCTATACTCTTCTCCTGTTATCACTCGGTGGTTGAAAGTAGATTTTCTACTACCTACATAAATATTTCCTTGTATTGGTGTTATTAAAATAAATTGCCAATTTTCAGATACAAAGTTCTTGAAATTAAAAAGAGTGAACATTGTCGTGGGCGTGGGCTGGTGGCAGGCGGCAGGACGCGCGCGCGCCTCCTATCAATGATCAATTTTGGTTCCGGCGAGATTATCTTTTGATCGGAGCAATTTCTCTTCGGTCTTGTGTCTGATAACATCTGGAGAACAACGGTTTGCATCGTTCTGCATAATTATAAACCTGGAATTTACTCCGTGATTTTACCGTGTGAGTACATACTCATGGCATTCGTTATTATTTTTGATGTTGTTAAACAACAACTGTTTAGGTACCTCGGAATCCGATGTACATCGGATTCCGAGGTACCTAAACAGTTCCTACCTAAACAGGTACATCGGATTCCGAGGGGTCATAAACCTTAGTAACATTGTAACAAGGTAAAATAACAAAAAAGCTGATCTGGATCTGACTGTTAGGTATCTAGGTAATATTGACTATCAGCAAACAATGAATGGGATTTTTGTGAATGAAAGGCATTAGGTACCTACTTACATTTAGTAGAAGAGTAATGCAACATTGATGCGGTAAGAAGACAAACGAATGATCAGTACCATGAGTACCTAATAAAAATAGGAACGTGGACGAGTAGGCGATCAAAGTAGGTAGAGCGAGGCAATCAGAAACAATTTTCTATTACTATTTCTCGTTGGACATATTCCGACAACAAACACGATCGTCCCGAGAGCCGTGGGAATGCCCCAGTCGAGTAACGGACGGACGGACAAATGATGTTGGGCGATCTATTGCCTGTAATTGATGACGACTATTGTGTGCCTTTGAAAGAGCCACGAATGTTTGTCTTCGTTCTGTTACCTTCCGTTTGTTTGTTACTATTGTTAATCTGTGACTTGTTGCCTTAATTCGCGCTGCTATTATATAAATAACTGCTCGTAGACTCAAGATTAATTCTTTTTCTCGTTGGTACACTTGGCATTCTCAGGTGCCGTTAATCCACTTGACATAGTTGATGGAAAACATGGTTCAATTGGTTGTGTAACTATTGAGGATATTGGAGCTTAGATTTATTCTTTCTTCAGTGCGAATGTCGAAACTGTTTGTTTCGTTTGGAAAATTAGCTTTTGCATTTTGTGATCTACTGCAACAGTTATTGCCAATACTAGTATACCTAGTATCTCAACGAGCTTATGCTCGAAGTTTCAGTCACGGATGAGATCCCAAATTAGATTAGTCTGAAAATTACTGGACTCGTCAGCATTGGTTGCACAATAAGCATGCTTTAGCGTCAGTATACGCGGGCCACAATGCCACTTGGCCACTTTGGTTTATAGAGGTATGAGGAACAGGGTGTAAAGTTCACTCATCCTCTACTGAAAAGGGAGGATCCTCTGACCAAACGGGTGTCGTGTCTGGCGGGCAACTGCCCAACGATTGATAGTCTTATATGTCGTTCGTAAGGTAAACTCGATGCAAGATTTGTGTGACGTCAGGATTTTGTGTGACGTCAGATCTTTGATGCGTTGTTCGCATGTAGCGATGTAGCTGCCGCCACAGGTTATTCTTTGAAGCAAGCGAGCTTTTAAGTACCTATTATCTATTCTGTGCTTTGAATTAAGACCAACGTTTGCTGATTCAAGGCAACAAGCAGATGAACCGAACGCCTGAAACACCTGATATTAGAAAGTCAACCTCTGGTAAGGTGCTACGGTAATTAACAAGGCTGCCTTTGTGGTCAAGAATATCACAGGCTCACAGGCCATCGGTCTAAAAGTGGATAGCAGCACGTTTTGATGTCTTTGGGTAATTATGAGCATTTCGCAAGAACGTGCACCGGTCGTTTTCCTAAATTATCCCGAAGGCCCCCTTCATGTTCATTAGAAGAATTTCTAATACTAAACTTTTAATTAAATAAGAGAAATATTAGAAACAATAAAGAAGGCTAAAAATGACTCAATGTTAAAAGCATATAGCAGGAAGATGATGATGCATATGCCCAACGAACTACTTATTAGATATGAACGAAGTTGTAGGAGATCATAATCCATAAATTCAAAAACAATCGACCCACCGGATTGAGAAGTTAAACCCTGTATACGTACTCGTATATTGACTTCAACGCACATTTTACATCCCGTCTGATTAACTTGTTTTCAAAACAATTCTAGAGTATTTTATTCAATAATATTATGGATTCATAAATCAGATCCAGGTTCAGATCGAGCTAAGATCTTTTCTTCGGCTAGAATTATAGATGCCTTTATTCAAAACTACAGTACGCGTGGTAGGCGAATACGAATGGTGATAAATTTAGAAAATAGCACTGGGCGCCGGCGCCTGCGATAGCTATCAGCGACATGAATCAGCGTCGTCGCATCGGCGACCACCCGGCTCTGCGCCACCGCAAGCCCGCGGCCCGGCCTGCGCCTGCGCGTACACTACGCCTGCCCCTTGCCCTAATGCTTCTAATATCTATACACGCCCCCAACATTATTCTCTGCAGATATTTTATTCGTACAAATAAAGTAACATATAATCTTGTATACATCAGTCCATTTTCGTTATGACTACTTTATTTTGGAACTTAAATCTTTGCCTAGGACATGGCAGCCCGTGACTCATCATCCTTGGCGCTATAATTTTACTAGATACATAATTAATATTACTTACAATCATTTATATTGTTATGAACCTGTTCCTGACAATTCAAATGATTGTAAGTAATTATATAGTGTAGTGAGTGTATTGACCGTAGATAAGAAATATGGTTTATTCAAAAATACATTTATTCAAAAACTTTTATTACAAAAACATTAAGTACAAAACATTAGGTCTTAGTTACTATGTAATTAATTTTACTGATACAACACAATTTTTTCAATGAGAAATGCGATGTCACAAATATCGTAGGCTAGTAAATTAATACCATCACAATAATAACGATAAAAGTAAATCATTCATTACGTATCACTTAGGTACATATTGCAATTAAAAAATAATAATTTTAGACTAAAATATCTCTAGGACTCGTGATTAAAACGTTGTTTATTTAGTTATTCGCCCGCATAGATACCTACTACAGATCACAGACTTATTAATTTTAAATATAACTAATGTAACACAATTCAGCGTAACTTAATTTGAAAATTTATATTATTTCAATTAACTTCTTGATTTTTATTTCGCGATACGATCTGGTTATGCCAAAAAGTTATGAGCGTGGAGGCCCGAGGGCGCGCGCGGGCATCTCTCATTAATTTCCCTCTGTAAATATTGCCTCCACATTATGCGATTGTTTTACGATTTAATGCTCTCTCCTCCGACCTCTTTTCGATTTTAGGGGTCCGTACCGATTATGAGAAAATAATTAAATGTTTGTACTCTATAATATATGAACAAATTCCACCTTTTAAAGATTTATTTTATACATGAATACGTTCTTGTTCTTTTCATGAAATGGGAAACATTACAAATAAGGGTTAATATTTAATATGATTAATAAAACTATTTGATCATCACTATTTCTAATACTGATAATCTGACATGCTGTTGCTTTATCAAATTAATAATGATATTTGATTAAGTACCTCGTACATAATTAGAAAATAATTAATCTTTAAAAAAAGTTAAATATTCGTTTTTGATAAAACCTCATATTATACTTACTTTATTTTAATGATAATAAACGCAAAAACAGATGAGATTGCACTTGAAAGTCTAACTTAAAATGATTTTTTAATTGCCTGTCAAATAAATTTGTTGACAGTCAATTAAAAAAGACGTGTAAATTTGGTACACAATCCTGTACCTTAACATGTGTACGACACATTTGTGTTCAAGGGTAGCTTAGAGGTACAATTTGTGTGTTTGTAGTATTGCGCTCTTCCTACAAAAACAAATTAAACATTTTCTGAATCTTTCCAGTAAGAAAACAAAAAAAAAAAAACAATATAAGAATTACAAGATCGTGTAACCGTACATGTAAATAACTCAAGTGGACACGGGCTCTCAGCCGATGTTGTGAACATTTATCTGAATATCGCGAACTGTAATTATTGAACTTAACGTTCGACGCGCGCTGTTACAATTAAACTAGCGGTGCCTTCACCAAATAATAAATTAACCAGATTACATCAACAACATTCGTTGTAATTTTTCAACGATTATTACTTGTAAGTTACTGTCGACCTTCACTATAAGTTTATGTAGGTAACATTAATTTGATTTGTGTGCAAACAATCTTCGGCTTTGTTATGGAGAAAATATTGGCCTTTGTAAATGGAAGTTTTTGAGAAAATTCATCAATCTATAGTAGTGTTTTATAATAAAAATGTAATGAACAACAACAAAATGCATGACAACTCAGACCATAGAAGTTTGATTGATCCGAGGGCTCCGGCTCCAACCCTTGACTTACAACAACGCTACTAGAAGGAAACGTCAGAGAACTGCTATTGAAGAAACGCTTGCGAAGATTTCTGATAGCAAAGACTTAAAAATAGTATTCAACAATGTATTGAAAAATATTGTACCTATGGTTTTTCCATAAAGCGTAGTTTCGGATTTTCGAACAAAAATATTGATTGTATTACTAGCTAACTTTGAAATTATATATCTACTAACTTCCGCCAGCGGCTTCGACCGCGTGATATCTTTATAAATTATATATAGCCTATGTTACTCAGTGATAATATAGCATTCTACTGGTAAAATAATGTTTTAATCAGTCATGTATTTTTTGAGTTTCTTCATTACAAACAAATAAATAAATATACAAAAAATCAAATCTTTTAATATTAGTTTTTTCTTAATAATATTAGTTTAGAAAAACAAAAACACCCCATATGTGTGGGCTTTTAGGAAAACTATGTTACGCAAATAATAATGATTGAGTGTAAAATGCAACACGTCTCATGCGACTAAATGACCGCCTAATTTCCAATTACCCTGCTTGGTCCACAGACGGTAAGGATCCTAATGACCATCGAAACGATGAAAGCTACACGTTGATCATGAAAAGTAGAGAAGAATATGTGAAGAAACAGTGTTCAAAAGATACCACTTTAACCAAAGTCAAAATTTTATGCGAAAATGAAGATGTCAGCACTAGCGGACTAATGGGGAGGGGGCCGTTGGCGTTCTACCCCGGACCCCCGGTCCTGGGGTCCAAATATCGAGACGTACTTTTTAATAAAATCCTAAACATAGCTAAAATATGTTCAGTTTGTAAGTTAGCAGTTCGTAGTTAGTGGCGTATGCAAAATTTTAATGTAGGGTGCAAACGTTTTCGAGTTCACTTGGCTCGTTCTTACATCCTACATTCTCTTAATTCTCAAACTTTTCTGCATACTAGGTCGACAAAGTAACTCCTTGTTCTGTACAAATTTTCAAAAGACAATTAACTATAACTTATCCTATACGTTAAATTTCGAGCTCGCTTAGCTTGCTTTTGCATCCTGCATTTCTCGCTTTTCTGCATAAGTCGACAACCTTTCACTTATTTCTGTATGAATGGTCAACAGAAAACCTAACGTATCCGAAGAAGGGTGCAAAATTTTTCGAGCTTACTTCGCTCACTCTTGCATCCTTCATTCTCTTAATTTCATCGTAATTTAGCTTTGCCGCCCAAGCCACATGCAGGCTTAGCCCGACCCTGTGAGACGGTGGCAAATATGAGAAATGCATTCCATGAATCTCTTTAAACAAGAAGGTCTCTTATGTTAGAAGACATTCATCACTGATGGCTGAGACATTACTCGAACCAAGATTCATTCTAAATATCTGACTTTCGTCGGTCTTTCGACGAAGTGGACATTACAATGTCCAAAACATTCCACTATCTCAGGTTGCCTCGAACCGACCCCACTCACCGGTCTCAACGTACTTTATCTTACAGTTGGTACCTATAGCGCCTGCACAAATTCGAAGAGAAATCTCATGCACAGTGGAAAGATACAAACAGGCTTCTGACACAAGACACAGTATTCAGCGAAAAGATTAAAAACCGTGAGGCCCTAAAACGATCCCCGATCGAGGCCCGTGGCAAACTATGACAGGTGATACTTCCCCTATTTCCTACTATCTACCACCAAGTGAACATCTTCCGGTTCCGGTTTCGGCCGAAAATCGTGTTTAGAAGCTTTTGGCAGTTCTGCCACTGCACCGTACGGAAAACGACTGCTTTGGCCGTTCTGTCCACGGAGATGTGAGGTCAACATACCCTTCGCTTATCTGTTAGATGCACTTCTTGAGGATTAATTATAAAAATAATTATATATTAAATATAATTTGCCTGATTATATTTAGCGCGCATAATGCATTGGATTTTAATTTAATTGACTTTGCACAAGATTATAAAACAGATTAGGCTCTAAATGGAGGTGAATTTTCTGCTGGAAATTTCGAATGTACGATTCTATTACATTTTAATTGGGCCATGTTGTACTATTTAATTCAATTAAATAGTGAGTATTGTTAAGTTATGGTTTCCTAGAAGTGCGGTGGTCGCCACATAGCGTTACCGATATACCGGCGAATGACGATATAGAGGAATGAGGAACAGGGTGTAAAGTTCACTCATCCTCTATATAAAAGGGAGGATCCTCCGACCAGACGGGTGTCGTATCTGGTGGGCAACTGCCCAACGATTGATTTTGGGAGGTCGTACACATATACTTGTCGCGCGGTAAACGCTGCTTGCGCGATGCACGGTTTGTGTGAAGTCAGTTCTTTGATTGGTAGTTCGCATGTGGCGTTGTACAACGCCACATGCGTAGCACACTGCGTGCACACAAGTACATGCCGTCACAACGTCACTGAAACGTTATCCATGAAAGTAAGTTGGTGTGTTTTTCTAGAGAGCGTTTTTGACACCGTAAAGTCAAACCCAGCTGCCCAAAGATTTAAATCGCTAGATTTGCCCTCACCCACCGTGTTCTTAGTCACGCGAAAAAGTGTCCATACCGACAAACTCGTACATTATTAAATAGCGTTTTCATAGTAATCCAGCTACTGCGTCATGGTGTTTTGTTTTGACAGCTCTAGGTGTCAAAACGAAACAGAAACGCGACTATCTTTTGACGCGGTCGTAGGGCGAATCCATCGATTTAAATCGTAGAAACTGCCATCACTTTCATGACAGCCATGACTGTGGCCGTAATGTGCGGCCACCACACTTCTAGGGAACCTTTGCTTTACTCACAACTCACAACACAGAATTTTACTTTTTACGTGCTTAAACCGACATCTTATAATAATACCGTTGCGAATTAACGTTAAAGCTACCGCATTAAGCGTAGTCAGCGTTTCATATAATGTTTTCAATGCGCAGTTATAATACTGGCTTTCGATACAATTTGCATTAGAACGAGATTCAAAAATACGCAACAAAAGCCTACTAATACGTACCTACTTAATACCTAATTTCACTAAAATTGGAATGATTTAAAGAAAGTAAAACAATTAGGAAGAAATATCACAAGGTAGGAAACAGAAACTGATGTCTGTCTTACAACTCTTCGTGTGGTCGCGTCACTCCGGAGGCTTCGAGGAAATCATTGAAGGTTTTTTGTTGACGCACGTGTTCCGCACATTTCTCCACTAGCCTCAGAAACTCACGTACGTCGAATGAATAGTTTGTGAACTTTGCATGTGAACCGCCACCGGGCCCATGACCCTGAAAATAATATTTCATATTAGAAATGGCAGAAGTCACGAATGCTTAGAAGTTGCTATGGACTAGCCTAGCAGCTAAATCTAGTTCTACCCTAGCCTTCTTCTTATTTTGTGTAGGCCGTGCCGTGGTCAAAATATTTGCCTGTCAGGAATGCGGTAGCCAGGCTGACTGGCTAGGGCACACTTAGGGCCAGCACCCACTGGCGGCACGGCACGGCAGGGAATCCTTCGGCATCACTACATGCAAGCGCATACTGACGGTAACGATGCCGTGACGTCCTTTTCCAATTTTATTGAAATTTCAATTTTTTTGTCATATTATTAAGTTATATTCCTATTCGCCGTGCCGTGAGTGGACGCAGGCCTTTAATTCTACAATAGTGCTTACGTTTAAAGCAAGAAGCCAAACAATTGATGGCCGCCTCACGAAAAAAGTTCTCCGACTAACGAAACAACAGCTGCGTACAGTCACAGCAGCTGTAACTGGCCATGGCACATTTAATAAACACCTCTTTGTCATAGGAGTCACAGACACGCCGCCGCCTTCACCGCTGTGAAGAGCCTGCATGGAGGACGACGAGACAGCAGCTCATGTGCTGTCATACTGCCCGGCGGTCACCGCATACAGGGCAAAGTACTTCGGTAACCCAGGTACCCTACGTGAGATTGTCAGTGACACCAAGGCGTTGCTGGCCTTCTTTGAGAAGCTGGGGTGGATCGAATAACCGATTTTCCCACCCGTACGCAAAATACGCGCTTAGACGTGGAGTTGCGGATACCAACCCGTATTACCTATTACCTATACTTTTAAAGCAATATAAAATCAAAATGTACCTACCTGATCTTGTTGCACAAGTTTTGCTTTATCTTCCCAAGTTACATATTTAAGTCCGCGAAGTCTCGTTAGATCTAAGTAACAGTTAGGATCCTCGCAGTTATAACTGAAAAAAATATATATTATGGGACAAAGTTTTCACTCATAAATCTAATGAATAATTATACAAAAATAACTTGTGTATTTGTATACTAAAAATCGTACTCACACTTCAAACACGGCCGCCCAATCAGGCAAGAAGAGTAGATGCGTTAATCCGGCCCCGTGCATGCCAACAAACACATCTGTATTATGAGTTATTTCCAGCTGCTTCAGAAAAGGCACAGTTTTATCGTACACCACCCGATTCACTTCATACCCCTCAACTTTGGTCAAAGCTTCAATGATGGCCTTCTCATTTAATATCGATCGATACGTCGTACCTCTTGATAGCAGGGTTACTCTCACTTTGCCGCTGGTCCGTGGGTATAGTTTTATATGTAAAGAGTGGATTATGTGTTTTGAGAATGCATGGAACAACCCACTCCTTTCGCAACCATATATCTGCAAAAGACGAACAGTAATCGAAATATTTTTTGCATCAATCAATCTGCCTAGCCTTTTCCCAACTATGCTGTGGTCGGCTTCCAGTCTAACCGGATGCAGCTGAATACCAGTATTTACATGGAGCGACTGCCTATCTGACCTCCACAACCCAGTAACTGGGTAATACGATACCCCTTGGTAAGACTGGTGTCAGACTTTCGGGCTTCTGACGACTCGTAACGACTGTCAAAGATCCACGAATGACAGCCGGGACCAACGGCTTAACGTGCTTTCCGAGGCGGAGGATTCTCGGTATGTAAAGATGGTCACCCATCCACTGACCAACCCCGGCAAGCGTAGCTTAACCTGATGGATCAACCAGTGCGGCTGTTGTTACTTAGCCACGAGCTCCTCTATGTTGTATGTGTAATACAAATACAATCGGTAAAAACCAAAAGATTATGGGACTGGCAATACATCGAATAATAGGCTTTCCCAATTCCAATCGAAATATTTTTTGCATGATGAACGGATTTGATAACGACCAGACAACAGACGATACAAACTCGTAATAGATCCAATTATGAAATTTTATAAATTTAAATTAGATAAACCTTTCAAAAGTGCATTTATTATGGCAGGGTTTTTTACCGATTTGGCCTGCTTCTTGAGTAATGTTTAAAAATTTAAATAAACTTACCAAGGGAGTGTTGTAATAAAGGCCGAAGATCATTCTAGGTAGAAGAGGTAACACAACATTTTTGAAACATACTACTTTCCCTCTGAATGTTTTTAAGTCCCAAATAGGATTATCAGTAAATGCTTCGAATGTTTCTTGAAAGGCAGACTCATAGGTGAATGTTTCCCAAACCAATATGTGATTGTCTTTAGAAAACGTAGAAGGATGTGTTGAATTCACATGTAGAGATGCATACAAGTTGAAAAAGTCACAGAAATGGTGGTACATGTTAACAGCTGAAACATAGAAATATATTATTGTTAAGTAGACATGGCTGATGATGAAGCAGATTATGTGCATCTAAAAACTAACATACTTGCATCTAATTTCATTATGTATGTTGGTTTGTTTATAATTATATCACACATTCCATCAGCGATGGGTCTTTGAGGGGTTTTGACAAAATGCACAAGTTCGGGACCCCACGATTGTAGAGCACTCATGTGTTCTGCTTCTTTCATTAGCCGCTCAGAATAAAAATTGCAGAATCCACCTGAAACATTACAAATATGCATGTGTCATTTTGGTTATAACTTTTCAGCTTAAATTTTGAGCTAAAAATTCTGTTACAAACCAATAATCATTTAAAAAATATAAATGATTCTTTACTAATGAAAATGTCTTACAATTCTGACCAGAAAGTATTGCCAGCTTATTTGATTCCTCATTGAAAACTAAGGATTGGTTCCTGAATAATTAATTAATTCTAGTGAATCACAAGTATGGCTTTAAAACAATTCATTTCATAGGTATAAGAAATATTGTTACTACAAAAAAACGAAATCCAATGTAAATAATAAAAAGATGTATACCTATCTGACCAGGGCCAAGAATATCCATTTTATAACGCAAGTTGTCTCCACGACCCACAAGACCTGTAAAATTTAACATCATGTTCCGACCGCGACAAAACCTGCAATTCAAACATATTCATGGTTAACTAAGAGTTTAAGGGTACGTAATAAAATATAAATCAATGTTATGCTTGGATTTTAATACGTATGAAGGTACTATTGTCATTAACCATATTTCTAATGTAAGTGGTGTTTGCCACCTTGTAATAGATAAGTTTAATACCAGTGAAACTTTAGTCTTACATCCAAATTAACTGTTATGAAATTGAAGTCAATACCTTAAATACTTTGAACATTCCAGAGAAGTGTCATCAGGATAGGTAGCTTCACACATGACCATCAAATCGTCTATTTGTTCTTTCACATAGCCTGTAATAAGAAAGAGGCACAATTTACTTGAAACAAAATTATATTATTATTATTTATTTGGCTAATATTTTTAAAGAATAGTAAAGTACTCAAGGATATTTGATAGGGTGGGCAATATTGCCTCAAGACAACTCACTCCATGTAAATGTTCGTATAAAAATAAAATTATTTCAGAGAAAATGAGCAGCTTTAAGTATTAAAATAAATCTTTAGAGGATCACCAAGGAAATAGCTGTATTGATTGTAGCAATATTGTGAAATTCAGATAGGTGGGCTATTTAATCGGTTCTCATGGTCACCAATACCAATCCTTGAAATCCTATCACATGGAACCATCCAAATTATTAGATTCACAGATTTAAATTTTTAAACAATACTTTAGTTTAATAAAAACAGTTTGCCCTAGCCAATGAAGTTTAGTATATTTAGATCAGTAGGTACTTACCAAAATCAGCTTGAGTATAGAATGTATCATACTGAGCCTCTTTCGTCTTTACCCAGCCCCGGTGATCACCAGGACAGACCGGTTGCAGAGGGTATGAAACATTTCTACAACAGTCATGTTCATAGCCCCAACATCCTTTAATCCCTACTAAATCTTTGTATATACATTGAGGTTCTGATAGACAAGCATCAGCAACACTAGGGAAAGCATTGAACACATATGTTACATGTTCTGAAGGTACATTGAGATCTTCAACACCTATTGAACTAATGCTAATAAATAATATAAAAAAATATAAAAAATAAAGCGGCAGCCACATTATTACAACTTTCATTTAAAGTTTTTATGCGCCTACAACACACTTTATTAATAATCCTTGTACAGTTTAGAAGTTTAAAGGAAAACAAACTTTGAAAGCTTTTTGACAAATGACATACATGAGGCACAACCGCACAAATCAAACTTCCTATGACATTGACAATAACATTTCTGATTCTGTTTAGAAATGGGCTCAGTCACAGATAATATAATATACTCACGGACCCATTACCTTTTTTACGGGTCCGGCTTATTGAAAACCGGGCCCGTAAAGAAGCACTGGCGAACTAGGAGGGGGTTGGCGGGCCGCACTGGGCCCTCGGACATTAGATCCGTCGCATGTCGATTGTTCAGACTGTGTGGGTATCAAAGGGCCCTTTCCCAAGTTAATATTTTAAAAAGTTGTTATTATTGCTATTTAAAAAAACGAAATAAAACTCTGTGAAGTACTATGTATATTTTACTCAATAGATGGCAGTATTTTCTAATTTATTTGGCGCCTTTTCCAGAATACAAAATTCCCGGTGGATGCCACCGCGATTACCACGTGAACACAACAGCAGTTGTCCAATCAGCTGGTAAATCATAAAACCACCCGCCCGCCTCTGTCTATTTACTCTTCCGTTGTTTTAAATTGTGCTTTTACGTGTGTGGTTTATACCTTTGTGCTTACGTTTTGTATAACTGATTAAGACGGGCTTAGTAATATTAAAAACATAGTGTTATAGAGTTTAAACAGTAGAATTTCGTTGGATTTTTCTGACCTTCGAAGTTAACCCAAAAGTAATGTCGCCATTTTGACCATACAAATCGAGTTTAGTAGGTATTATTATTTTGTTTGGTCATCAACAAATGTTTGAATGCTACATTAGTGAATTGCGTAAATGGCCGTACATTTGCGAAGAATATGGAGAAAATGTCTCAGACGAATAGTACTGTAAATTTTCTTATACATGACGCTAATGGTTAGTAGCCAAGCTATCTTCGTGAAGCTTTTACTTTACTATAATATCATTATCACATAATGTTTACAGTTCTGCTCGTATCTTTCCATAGTCATGCAATTTAAAAAATTTACAGAATCCGTAAAGTGGATATGTGACGCGCCCATTTGGGCAGTGTTTCCCATTGTCAGTTTATTTGTGCATTTGTTACTCACCAAACTTGTCGCTCTATGAAATTATTATCAATGATTGTGATAATCTTTCTATTGTAAAGTTGTTTTGTAGTACCTCCTTGCCCACCAGTAACGTCGTTTATAAAAGAATGGGGAGCTAGCTAGTCTATATCTAATTATCATGTTTTATTTTAGGGCATCCACAAATGGTAAAGGTCGTCCAAAATAATACAAACAATCAGACACTTGGTCAGATCAAAATTAAACCTAATCCTGTGAAAATTATAAAACTTCCTACCGCAGTAGAAGGAAATATTAAGGTAAGTGATAGGCCACAGTCATTATATTTTTACTTACTAACATATTTTTTAGCATAGTATTTCTTACCAATTTTTACCTAACCCTAAAGCAAAGCTTGAAAGGATTTAATTCAATACTACATATATAAGTACTTAGAACTTTTGTAATAAGCCATGAGACAACTGAAAACCTTGAAACTAGTTTTTTTTTAATTTAAATTGTTATGAGTTTGCAGCACTCAAATTGATGATAATATGATACTGATGACTTTTGCAACCCTTCAAAACTGTTTTTCTTTTAAGCTTGTTGAGTTTTGCAATAAAAATTGATTTTGCATATTGAGTATAAAATATAAATGGTAGTAAAAGTCTGCAGCACCACTTACGGTCATTGTCTTGATAAGCATAAATTGCAATCATTGGATGGATTACAATGTTATTTTAAGATTTCTTATAAACCTTTTATTATTGTCGCATTTCTTTTCAACCTTTTATTATTGTCTTGTGCAAATTTAAAGCAAAAAATTCATAATTTAAAAAGAAATTTATTTTGTCCAAATATATTTTAGCCTACAATGATTAAATACTAAGCACACTGCTTACATTCTTGTAAAGAACTTGCTAATTTAAGCTATTGTTCTTTTGATGCTTTTTTGTGATAAAATAATACATTTTTGCTACCCTTCATCGAAGTCAAATATTGAGTCTATTAATAGCTAAGGATCACACAGGAAGATGTCTTCTTAGTTTAATTGGTTTAAAATCCTGAAGATAACTTATTGTTATTATGTAAGTTCTGACAAGCTTGTACAACAATATTAGTCAATCCTAAAGCAATTTATCTAAGACTGCATTCAAATTCTTAATGTCTAATCCTAATGAATGATTGATCAGTATGATACAGACTTGCAATATGGGAATAATATGATTGGTAATTTGAGGTTCTATATTTGTCTTAAGCACAATAATTTTTATGAGACTGGATAATAACAGCAAATAAAAATGTACAATCATTCTTGTAATTAATTGTAATGGATATGAAACTGACTTTTTAGTTTTCAATTTGATCTTTTTTCCTCATTGAAAACTTCAAAGGGAAATACAACTAAATAAACAAAAATACACATCAATAATACAAACATTTATCTTTACGTTGCAGACATCATTATACCGAGCAGTGAAGTTGACTGGACTCAAATGTGCATCAAGTAAGAAACTGATATCTATTACACCATCTCTTGCCTTTATTTTTATCCTGTTGTAACAGTCATCATTATCATTTGGTATGGTTAATTGGTTATCAATCAGTGCAGCTAGTGAGACTTGTTATAGGTACCTACTTTTTATATTGTGTTTCATCATTTCATTGAAATCTTCAAACTGCTTAGATTGTATACGCGGGGTCAAATCAAATTGGCTAGGTACTGAAACTCCGCAAATGTGATGGGTATCAATATTTTGTAGATTAGATTCAGGTAGATTTGTTGACCATTTTATATTTTGTTAAGTACCTGGTACAACTTGAAAGGGCTACACTGTCCTATCAACCCTGTAATTTGAAAGTAACTGTGGAGTTTCTTTCTCCGTATGAAACAATCAATTGGAACCATGCACCTCATTAGCTTCTGATGTTTCATAAGTGCCCATGTAGTTTTATGTGCAAAAAAATTATTTTGATCTAAATACGATAATACGAAAAAGAAAAGATTATTCATTGTTTTTAGAGTTCCGTAACTTCCGTACCTCAAAAAGAAAAAACAGAACCCTCATAGGATCACTTCGTTGTCTGTCCTTATGTCTGTCTGTCTGCCTATCAAGACCCTTTTTCTGAGGAACGCGTGGAGTTATCAAGTTGAAATTAATATCAAATACATAGGTCTGCGGTCCCTTGGAGATCAACAAAATCAACCTTCTAAGTCAACTCAATAAAAAAATACGCCCATTTATGCAACATATTTTGGTACTCGCAAATAAATCAAAACCTATCGGGTACTTCCCGTTGACATACAATCATGAAATTTGGCAAGAAGCATGGTCGAACCTTGCAGTTGGAGATTTGACCGTGACGTATATCGATGTATGGGGAATATATTTTTCAACCACAATGTTAAGTTTGTTTTTTTAGATAAATTCATCCCAACTACGGAACGCTTCATTGTGCGTGGTCCGACACGCACTTGGCCGGTTTTTTTTTTTGGGGTCAACGACTTACTGTAGTAGTAGTCACTTAATTGAAATATTTAGTTTGAAAATCAGTATTTTTTTTTGTGTAATCGCCACTCCCTGAATCCAAAAAATGGTTTAACGGTTTAATGGTTTTACAAACTTACAATATTTTTGAAAGACCTTTCTAACGATACCCCACAACATGGGATAGATGAGGAAAAAAAAAACATCCCCACATTACGTGTAGGGGAGGTACACTAAAAAAAATTGTTTTTCCACTTTGTCGGCATGATTAATATGTATACATATGCCAAATTACAGCTTTCTAGTACTAACCGTCTCTGAGCTAAGCCGCGGCCAGACAGACGGACATGGTGAAACTATAAGGGTTCCTTGTTTACTACGGAACCCTAGAAACATCAAATCTTTGTTTTATCGTGTTTAGATATCGATACCCATTTCTGCGGAGTTTCGCTTGCTAATTGATTTTAACCCTGTAGATTCATACTATTTAGGAATACTTAAAATCCTAATGGATCTGGTTCAGGGAAAACAATGTTTTGTCTCTTGCTATGGTAATTTTATGTACTGTACGTTATTTATTACTAGCTTACGCCAGCAGCTTCACCCGCGTGATATCTTTATAAATTATAGCCTATGTTACCCAGTGATAATATAGCGACAGACTAGTGAAAGAATTTTTTAAATCGGTCCAATAAGTTTTGAGTGTATTCATTACAAACAAGAAAACAAATTATCTTTAAAATATTAGTGAAGAAATTAGTTATGTGCCGACTATGATTTTGGCCGACTAGCCGATTTTAAAGATGCCGATCACGGTTTCGGGGGTATTCCGCAATTTCTGTGACGAATTTTAGAGACTGATTATCAAAGGAAAGATTGCTTTACATTTCAAAATGTGTAAAACTGATACTAAAATAAAGTATTAATTAACAATCAAGCTAATGCTAAATTCCTCCTATATACATTTTATTAAGAAATACATACAAAGTAAAAAGCCGGGTAGTCGGCGCTCTTTGTCGAATAGTCGCCGACTACGAAAGTTGCCGGATAATTGGCTTTACCGACTAGTCGGAACATCTCTAGTAGAAATATTAAAACGTACTCCTTGGTGGCGGGATTTGTACTTGCATACTCACACAGGAATTAAAACTACCAACATATACTTAGTTCTTCAGCCATATTCACCACCAGATTTGCACGTAGAGCGCACCATGCCACCATCTCGTCGGGCGGCGGAGTCCCTGAAATAGGCTGGTCTCATCATTCCAGCCAATGCAATTTCCCAGTAGAAAGATGGGTTTTCGCTATTTCCCTTTCTGCCATCTCCTTTATGGAACCTAACCTAACTTCTGAAGTAGGTTTATGTAAAATAGTAGTCCATGTTATTATGTATTTCAAAAAAACACGCTTTTTATTTCAAATTTCAAACTCATATAAAACACGAAGCGGGACTCATCCCCATGTGTCCCACTTCGAGTGTTATATGAGTTTGAAATTTACAGGGTTTCTTTTGTTTTGACATTTAGAAGTATACTTCTGTGGTGCCTTTAAAGCGTCATGCTTAACAAATCTGTTCGTTCCGTGAAAAACTGGAAGGAAGTTTGTGTTTCATACAAAAAACACAAAAGTTCTATTTTATTCAAAACTACACATTCATAGGAAAAATGGTAGTATGAAAGTTGTTGCTTAATTCTAAACACGATAACATCATAAAATATTCAAAAAATCCTATTTCCCTTTTTTATCGGTGGCAGTTCGATTACAGAGCACAATAGATTTCTTTTTTCAACGTTTCCACATGTTGCGCAATATTTGAAGGTTCTCTTACACGGCTTCTCAAGCATAAGCATGGTGTTTCGAATGCCACTTCAAATGGTAACAAGATACACTCCAAGATTAGGATTGCTATTGCTAGCAGGCTTCAAATGAAAGAGCATTTGAGTTTGTTGTCCTTCAGATAGAGGGGCCTTCGACGTATGCAAGGCCGAAGTCTGACTGGGTGTAGATTTTCATAAAGCTTAGGAGAGGCGTTTAATGACCAGCTTTTTTATGATAGTCTACTTATACTGGATATTATTCTATTTCAGAGTTCGTGCATATTGATAATTTAGCAAGTTTGCAAAAAATTAAAGTTGAGCCAAAAGAAGTTGAAGAACTTGAGGTACTAACTAGCTTTAATAAAAAAAAAACAAGAATCAAATTGTTACCAAACTAAATAACCAAATACTAAAATGTAAAACTTCCTTTTCTAGGTAAAACAAGAGCCATTGACTGAACTGAAATTTGCACAAACTGTACCACATCTAATTTCATTACCGTCAAAGTCCGAAAACCAAGTAACAAGCGCTAGCACTGCAAATAGCTTATCTCCAACTATGTCGCATGCGTCTAGAAGGAGACATGATTCGGACAATGATCCCCCGGCAGAATAGTGAGTACAATTTTATTTAACTAGTCTCTTTGGAAGAAATTCCTTTAGCAATTTAGCTATCCTTATTTTTAAGCATTTTTTATGGCGACCTATTGCTCAGTTGTCACTGAGTTCGCGTTTAGGTAGGTTAACAAATATACTCATAGACAAGGGTTAAAATTCATGTAGCCAACATTTGTGATCAGGGTCACCATCGTCCATGTATCAGCAAACTAGCGAAATGAAGCAAGCAGCAAACATCATGCATAAGATTAAGTTATTGAAATAAAGATCCGTTTCTACATGGCTGCTATCTTGTAGCACATCCCAAATATTATTACGTTTTTTTCAGTGTCATCGCACACAGGCGAAAAATCGATAAAAGATGGCAGAAATCTATTTGTATTTTGTTTTATTAAGCTTAGTATTAATTATTATCAGTAATGCATAATATATTGAAAACATGTTGCTATTTTGTTTATTTATTAATTATACAGGGTGTTAAATAAAACGCTACATGATTAAAAAACAAAAATATAATAATAAAATATTAATTATTTTAAATAAATAATATTCTAAATGCAATTTATAAATATTCATTACTCAAGTTTTCCTGTGTACACGTTTATTTCTTTTTTCGATACTTCTGTCATTTTTAAAGCATGTTCCACCTTTTTAGGGTTCCGTAGCCAAATGGCAAAAAACGGAACCCTTATGGATTCGTCATGTCTGTCTGTCAGTCCGTCCGTATGTCACAGCCACTTTTTTCCGAAACTATAAGAACTATATACTGTTGAAACTTGGTAAGTAGATGTATTCTGTGAACCGCATTAAGATTTTCACACAAAAATAGAAAAAAACAATAAATTTTGGGGGTTCCCCATACTTAGAACTGAAACTCAATTTTTTTTTACATCAGACCCGTGTGGTGTATCTATAGATAGGTCTTCAAAAATGATATTGAGGTTTCTAATAAATATTATATTTTTTTAATACGTCATTAATCGTAAACCGCAATTTACCTTTCATTCAATGAACACAAGAACTTTTATATTATGTTACGTGCTGCTACGGAACCCTTCATGGGCGAGTCCGACTCGCACTTGGCCGCTTTTTTTATAAAGGAATTACATTTTTTCTGAGTTCTTTCGTGAGGTAGATTCTCTGTTGTACCCAATGAGAGTCTTCCTGCTTATGTAAATCTCTTCACAGTTTGATCCATGTAAAAAAGAAAACATAATTGCTTACATTTTGTTTCTATACTTCAGTATAGAAATCGTATTTATTTTAAGTTTGCATAAAAACATGCATCTATTTCTACCTTATTACAATTATTGAAGGTATGACGCATAATTTCAATTAATTTACAGCAATTTACATTCGACAGGATTTTATACTTTTACGCTGTACTTGTTATTAATATTTTAAAATAGCGAGTGACTTGTAATGAAATAGAAAAATAATTAGAAATACAATTAAAATCCAGCTTATGATTCTGAACCCCCCACCCTGCGTTGACATTTTTCGTCGGTTATTAAAACAAAAATCTGCTATTCCATACATTTTGACCGTGAAGGTTCAGGAACAGTTTTCTATGAAACAGCAGTTTTTTTTTTTATAACCGTCGTAAAATTTCAACGCCAGGGGGGGTTCAGACTGCCAGGGTTGCGAGTTTGTCCGAAAGGGATATCGCTGCCCCGGCACACAGGCAACGGAAGGAACACGGGTGGGTTTTAGTCAGTAAAAGTCTGACACGCCCTCTCGCTCCGCCCAGAGCGGGAGAAATCATTTGATAATTTCCCACCAAAAAAAAGGGGGGTTCAGAATCATGTACTGAATCCATGGTAACAGTTTTCATGTCGATGTCCCTGCCACCCTGCATAGCTAGCCATATTCCTGAAGTTGTTGTCTTAACAATGAAGATCGGTTTTGTGCACAATTTTCTTTTTGGATTTCTGCTAACAATTACGCATTTTGCTGTGTGCATCGCCTTGTAATGCATTTTTACTATCTATATTTTCAGTACCACTAAGAGACGCAAACATGCGGACAAAGTTGGCAAAGGCTTGAGGCATTTTTCAATGAAAGTATGTGAAAAGGTCAGAAATAAAGGCTTCACTTCTTATAACGAAGTAGCAGATGAATTAGTGCTAGAATTTGCTGCAGGAATGCATGGTTCAGCAGATAGCCAAGTATGTATATGAATTAAAGTGTTATTCGTTTTATTTTTATGTTACTGGCGTAACTCTAGTATCTATAAACTCCCATAATACAATTTTTGTAATGTAAATGTATTTGTTTCCAAAAAAATCAATGTGCCAAGTTAGTTTAAAAAAGGTTCAATAGCAAATTCAATTAGTAAAAATGTAATTCAGATTAATTTAACATTACAGCAATATGACCAAAAGAATATCCGCAGAAGAGTATATGATGCCTTAAATGTATTAATGGCAATGAATATAATATCTAAAGAAAAGAAAGAAATAAGATGGCTTGGACTACCCACAAATAGTGTGCAAGAATGTACTGCATTAGAAAAAGAAAAACAGTCAAAGCTGGAGCAGATTCAAAAGAAGACACAACAATTACAAGAACTGATATTACAGGTACTCATTATATCACCTTAACGCATTCGAGTCCACCCAATTTTCCTAAGACCATATGTCATGCAACCATACATATTGCTTGTGAACCCTCGAGGAGGGTTCTTGGTCATTTAATTTAAAACCGAGATAACAAGCACTGCAAAACGTAGTAAATTTGTGTTTTTAGAGGGATCTCGTCGCTATATTAAATCATCGCAATGTTTATTTTTATTTTGTATGTCTGTTGCTGTTTGTGTCTCTATGTTCCCTCGTAACTACTAAACGGCTGAACCAATTTTGATGAATGAAATGTCGTTAGATTCATCTTTGTTACGTGAATGTCACTGGGAATATCAAAATAAAATCTAAATGGCGGATTTTTGACGCCAAAATGAATGTTTAAAATAAAATAAAGCACCCTACCCTATCAAGTGGGGTATCAAAATGAAGGGTTTTGAAAGATGATTACCAAAATATTATACAAATTATATTTTCAAATGTAATTAGGAAAGGGAAATGATAAACAACTAGAAAGCTCAAATAAAAAGTTATTTAACAAAAACTAAAAAACCCATCCGCAATAACATAACTGAAAAGAGAATAAATACAAGGTAATGTTATAATTATAATCGGGTGCTAATTAAGGCAGCTTCTTTAAAATGTAAGTCTCGTCTTCAAATATATTTAGTTGTCTAATGAATAAATAGGTCAGCGACGAACTTTTAGCGTCTAATAAATTGTTTTCAAGCGACCATATATTGTAAAACAACCTACTGTTATTATGACGCAGCATGGTGATAATTCTTAAGCAACTAAATTTGTGATATGTCTACGCATTGCCAGCTTCTAATAAGTATATCAACTGCATCTATAAAATAATATCAACGAACTCTAATTTCTTACAGTCACCTTTATTTTTATACGTTAACATAAGTAATTGATGAGTGAATCTACTATATTTGAACATAAAATTACCTTATTATTGTCATCAAATAATGGTCAATGAAAGCTCTAATTTCATGTATTAACCTATCTATTTATAATGTTACCATAAGTAATTGATGACTTGACTATTATACCTACCCAATTGAACATACAAAAAATATTGTCATCAAAAACAAATGCGACGTAATGCACCTTGCGCTAATTAGCCTGCCTGGCTGCGAGCAACTCGGAAGTAGCGCTCGCTCGGCTCACGCGCGGTTGACACAGTTCTAACCTAACCTAACCTATTTCATATTCCATTATCTGTTCCATTTCACCCAGTTCACTTTTTTTTTTTTAAACTATTTATGTTTAAAACTCATGTCAAGCGTAAGTGATGTAGTATAGTTTGAAACCAGGGCGCGCGCGTCCACGTTACAAACTAAACACGAGCAGTACGCAAAATTCGTGATTACATTGTAATCACAGATTTAAAAATAGCTTTACAATGTATACGCGAGCAGTTTCCTATGGCTGCGTTCTGGCCTTGTTATAGATTGGAAATACGCGGTCGCGCCCCTCTCATTCTCAACGAGCATCAGGTACAGTCCCGCGCTTGTGTTGCTAATTTTCACGAAAAACGAATATGATTTATTAATTTACTTGTTGAATAAAAAACTTTGATTGCTAATTTTGAGGCTGGAATTTGATTTTATTAGCAGACAGATGTTGAATCTCTAAAATATATAAAGTAGGTCACTTACAACATTAGTCGCTGAGTTATCAAGTCAGAAGTAAATATATTTATCGGTAGCTCTGAGTCATATTAATTTAGAGACGCAGATTTTTTTATATTCTGTTGGAATAGTAAAGATGATGAATGAATATAATTGAAGCTGTTCTATTAACTCGTAGCCTACATATAAAAAAAGACGTTAGGTTGCAGGTGCTAAAGAAAACTTTTGTTGTTGCACTTATAATTTCCCATTATAATCTATAGAATTTTGGTATTGCAGGCGCCATATCATACAGGAAACAGAAGCTACACCGTATTTTGGGTTATTGGTATGTCCTGCAATAACAACATTCTATAGATTATTATTATAGTATGTTGTTTTTATTCTCTTTTCCGGTATGTGTTTTTGCAGTCAGGTTTTTTTTTTTTTTTTTGTAATTAATTTTATACTTTTTTCTGTGCCCTACAAGGTCCCGGTATTGTACCTTACCTTTAAGCCATTGTAACACCTTAAACATTATGGAATGCAAATAAAGATATGAAGAATATCGGCACCTAAGCTTAGCGTTTTTCTGAGTAACGTCCATGATCTTGGTTTTGGCGCGCAGTGTTGTGTTCATTATACGGTCCGAAATTCGAACCCACAGAATAACTGCGCTCCATGGCTCACTGGCAAACCTCGAACTTGAATCTCTGCTGAAATATTTGAGAATGGGGAAAACCGGAGAATACACATGTCCATAATTCTCCGATTGAGACATAGTGGTAGATCCATTTTTAGAATATCTTTCATTAATCAATAGTTCCTCCATGCGTTCTCAGCGCCGCCGCGGCGGGGCCCTCACAGGGGGCTCGGGAGGGGGCTGATACGGAGTGCCAATAACGGCCCCATTACGTCTCCTCCAGGCAAACATCAACCACTGCGCCTCCGCTAAGGATCTGTTGCTCCAGAGCATGGCGCAGTGGTCGATTAACATCGCCGGGGTCGCTGAGCCGTACTTTGTCACGCCCAGGGATGACTGGGTAGAGTACCTGAGCGGCTCAGTGACCCTAATTTCGTCGGCCGCTGCCGGTACTCCGTCTCTCGAGGCTGTCCAGAGAGGACGGGGTTACATGGCAGCTGCAGTTCGGGGAGATTGTTTTGGTAAGAGTATACTTCTCCCCGAACCGACATCTTGTCGAGTTCCAGAACTCCCTTGCGGAGTTAAGAGTCGTCGTTGTCAGGTTCAGTTCCCTCCCCGTGCTCGTCCTCGGGGACTTCAATGGCATGAATGTCGCTTGGGGTTCGCGGTATACGGACACACGGGGCAGGATGGTGGTCGTCCTAAACCTAACAGGAATCTCCCGAAACAGCCGTGTCCGGTGAGGACCTGCGTCAGGCGGAAGGTGAGGACGCCTTGGCGCCTCTCTAGCCACTCCTCAAAGAGGGGACTTATCCACTGGTGCTGGATACACTGAACTTCGAAGCGCCTCGTTTCTTCCGTTGTCTATGAAGATACAACATTAAATACTGTTACTTATTTATACTGTGACTGACCTATCACAGCAATAATTAACGTCTTGTCCTGAAATACTCTTCTGTAAAAAGGCAAAGGTCTATTAATAGTTTAAACGATGAAACCACTATCACCAATATACTGCTAATATGCATATATTACTGATTTATTTTCATATTTTATAACGCTGTATTTGCTTAGAAAAACATACATTTAAAATGAGCCCTCCTAGAGGGCTCCCAGCATACCAAATACGACTAGAGGGAGCCCTCAAGGAGGGCGGCTCCCAGCAAGAACTTGTTAAATCACCATAACAAAATATTCAATCCTGTGCCCAAAACTAATTTTAAAAAAATATTTTCATTTCAGCATATTTCATTTAAAAGTTTGATAGAAAGAAACAAAGAAGCCGAGAGCAAAGGAGTTAAGCCATCTCCATCATCAGCAATCCATTTGCCATTCATTGTTGTGAATACTAGTGATAAAGCTTTAATTGACTGCAGTATTTCTAATGATAAGTGAGTAAAAAATACTTTCCTAAACTAAATAAATGCCTTGATTGATTGACTTGATGCGAATTGGACAATTTTTTTACAATTTCCCAATGTGTTTTCCATTTTTCAAAATTTATTTTACAGGACAGAATATATGTTCAATTTCAACAAAAAGTTCCAAATACACGATGACATCGACATTTTGAAAAGAATGGGTCTCTTATTTGGTAAGTGTTTCTTTACCATCATTACTAAATCATTGATAGTGTTTTGACTATAGCCAGGTATTGAATTAAGGCGGGGTTACCCGGAAAAACGTCGTTTTGTATTGATTTTTATTCGTAGATAACACGGATTAAAATTTTGAAAAAAAAACTTATTACATGTTTCAAACTTCGATCTAGGTATTTCGGCCGTCCGATACACGATTACGTGCACTTTACTGGATCCAATTAAATCGCAAAGACACGTCTAAATTACGTTCTAATTATTATTTTATTTGAGTTATATTAGGCTTTGAATAATAAAACTTATACCATAATAAAGGTCGTAAAAAATGTGATATAAATTGGCCAACATAATGTGAAATTTCAAAATACTTATACCACTAATTCCAAAATCAAGCGTTTTCATCTTTTCATGCGCTCGCCCCGTATCATTTAGTCCCGAGTGGGACGTCTTCGAGGTCGGACGTATGCCAATTTTTGTGAAAAAACGCTCTACCTGCCGTTGTTAAAAAAAAATCTAATATAAGTAGAACACATTAGTTATGAAATTGCGATAGCTCAGAAAAAATATCTCGTAATTATATTATAGTTTTAATTCACAATATTGTTTTCGAAAGTGTGATTATTTCTATGTGATATGATGACGTTTAATTATCATCTTACAATAGTGATGGACACATTACAAATTTATCGATAAAATTATAGTCAAGTGCGAGTCGTATACAGAGTGGATTTTTGAAATGGGGCAGTAAGGACAGCTACCTTAACCGTTGTCGCTAAAAGAAAACGGTCTTATTACACTGACCTTAACTTTTTGACACATTTTGATCTGCATTCACAGATTTTGAAAAAAAAATATAGTCGGCAAGAAAATGGGCAGTTTTCACAAAAACTTTTTTTGATGCCTATCGATCCTGTTTCTTATAAGGGTCAAAAAACTCTATTAGACAAGACCAACTGAGGATTGAGTACTAGAAAAGGCAGAAATCGCAAAAAACTTTACCCATACATTTCGTAAGAAAAAACTCCAACATACTTTATTAATTTATTATGATCGACATATTTATTACGTATCCAATATGTCAAAACGTCAAACAAAAAGCATAAACGACAGCTGCGCGCACAGACTGTCTGTGGCGCGTGAGTCGCCGATGGTACGAAATGTTACCATTTTAAATATTATATTTTTTATAAACATTTAGGACTTGTGTATTGTATTTATTCATTTTATCTTTTGTTATTTTTCTCTGCTGCACCGGTTGACGTCATAACGTCAACGCCGGCTGTCGCTGAAAACCAGCGCTGGGGCTCTGTCTCGCATAGGGTCGCAGCTTTATGCTGAGCGATGGCCGTTTTGCGTGGATGTGACGCATGTTTTCCCCCAAACTGTTTATTTTCGTGTTTTGTTCTTACCTTGCGTCATGTGTACCGCAAATAAACGTATTTTCTTTCTTCTTTTCTTTACATACTTGCCAAACAGAAACAAAAAAAATAAACTTCGAACGAATACGCGTTATAATTTTATTTACTATAAGAACAAGATAGTTTGTTGCTTGTGATATCCGACGTTCTGGGAAAAAAACAAAACCAAGTGCGTGTCGGACCACGCACAATGAAGGATTCCGTAGTTGGGATGAATTTATCTTCAAAACAAACTTATAACATTGTAGGTGAAAAACATGTTCTCCCATACATCGTTAAACTTAAAGGTCAGTTCTCTGCAAGTGTAAGTTAGTAAACGATTTTATTTTTGTGTGGTAAAACTACAAATTATCGATTTTCGGACTTTTCCCTGTACTTGTATTATGAGACCTTGCTTCTTGCCTAATTTCATTATTCTAGGTTAACGGGAAGTACCCTGTAGGATTTAATTTATTTGCGAGTATCAAAATAATTGTGTCGTATAAATGGCCGTATTTTTTATTGCGTTTGACTTAGAAGCTTGATTTTTTTAAACTTCAAGGGACCACAGACCTACGTATTTGATGTTATTTCAACTTGACACCTCCATGCGTTCCTAAGGGTCGTGAGAGACTGACGGACGGACAACAATGTGATCCTAAAAGGGTTCCGTATTTTCCTTTTGAGGTACGGATGTCTAAAAATGACCTCAAATTATTTAAAACTTTCAGACTTGTTTGGATAACGTTAAAAAAAGACAGAAATAGCAACAAAAAAAACTACCCTTGTAAAAAGCTTTTTCAAAAGCAACAAGGGTTCTAAATTTTGTTCTCTATTCGTTCGAAATTTGAAGTTCAGTTTGTTTTAGTTTAGTTTCGGCCACTCTATCATCGTAAAATAGTAAGTTTGAGTCACATTTCCTACGAAATGTATGGGAAAAGTTTTTTGCGACTTCTGACTTTTCTAGTACTCAAACCTCAATTGGTCCAGAAGAGTTTTTTGATCCTTATAAGAAACAGGATCGATTGGCATCAAAAAAAGTTTTTGTGACAACTGCCCATTTACTTGCTGACTGCATTTTTTTCAAAATCTGTGAATGCAGATCGAAATCTTTCAAAAGTTCAGGACAGTCTCGTAAGACTGTTTTCCTGTAGCTACAACGTTTAAGGTAGCTGTCCTTACTGCCCCATCTCAAAAATCCATCCTGTATAATTTTTATATCTTCGCGGTCGTTTATGAAGAAGTATTAATAAAACACATTTTTCTTAAGAGTTTTTAATTAGATTCATCCATGTTACTTTCTATATTCACTCTCCATCGAACTGTCTTTGCTGCTATCGTATATTACATTAATAAACACATAAAATACAATGTGTCCGGTTGTCGGTTGTACATATATTATATAAAACAACTTTTATTGAAAATTAGAAAAAATGGTTATTTCAAACAAAAGTGCTATACTAACACGACCAAATGTATGTTTTTTTTTTTATTGAATCCGTGATTTTATCGTATTGGCTCTGGCTCAATGTGAACAACTACGTATATGTTTACGAAAAAAATGTCGTTCTAAAATATCGATGTCCTAAAATAATAGATTCGATAAATTATAGCTGTAGCAGTAGGTACGTGCCTTGACAATAAAGTACGGCAATTGTTACTTCATATGTAGCTGTCAATATTTACGGATCTTCATGAGCGGTGGGAAACACCCAAAACAAAAGAATATGGTCACAGAATAAGCGAAACAGTTAGACAAATTTTAGCCCATTCTAATGAATAAAAATATCAAATTACCGTTTTTTTTAAATTCTGTCACTGAAGGGGTTAAATAGGGGATGAAATTTTATATGGAATTTCGCAATTTTGTCTTAAATTCACTTAATTGATTTAAAAAAAAAAGTGGCTAAGTGCGAGTCGGACTCGGCCATGAAGGGTTCCGTTCTAATATTTCAGTTGAATGAAAGGTAAATTGCGGTTTACGAATTACGACGTATTAAAAAAAGAACTACTTACTAGATCTCGTTCAAACCAGTTTTCGGTGGAAGTTTACATGGTAATGTACATCATATTTTTTTTTTAGTTTTATCATTCTCTTATTTTAGAAGTTACAGGGGGGGGGGACACATTTTACCACTTTGGAAGTGTCTCTCGCGCAAACTATTCAGTTTACAAAAAAATGATAGATACACGTATGGATTTAATGATTATTTTTTTTTAGTTTCAGTTCTAAGTATGGGGAACCCCCAAAATTTATCTATTTTTTCTATTTTTGTGTGAAAATCTTAATGCGGTTCACAGAACGGTTTCAACAGTATAGTTCTTATAGTTTCGGAAAAAAGAGGCTGTGACATACGGACCGACAGACATGACGAATCCATAAGGGTTCCGTTTTTTGCCATTTGGCTACGGAACCCTAAAAATCACTGTCGGACAACGTACAACCTGCACTGCTGGGTCTAGAAGCATGCAATTTTGCACAAGAGTTCCTTTTATAACGAACGAAATTACGACTTTGGTATTTTCTATCAAAATTACGTTTTGCGTGACTTTTGAACCATTGCAATACCCAACCCAGTAGAACCATTGCAACTTTAAACTTTCACCTTACTACCGCAAAGCCACTGGTTGGTGGCTTGATACACTAACTGAGTCTTACATATTATTCCCGACTACCCCGGCTATCACTAAAAAAATCCCGTGTACAGTTTGTACACTGGATTTATCATTAACAGTCACATAACCAGAGATATTTATTTTTATTAAAACCATAGATGGCAGAAGAGGCCTAAACTTCATGTTTTTCTTTGTACGTTGTACGAACTATCCCAATAACACCATATCAAAATGTAAAAAATTTGTTTCTTTAATTAATAAAATGAATTGATTGTTACAACACAGCACATTAGCCGATAACGACACCGAACCGATATCGTCACGATATCGGCGGTCAGATGATCGGATACGTTTAGTGCCTACCAAACGGTTTTATATTATGTTGTTTTTGTCACCTACACACGATATCTACTGGCGAAGACACAGTGCGGTGAGAGTAGCGGCATTCTTTCACATAAACACACTTTTTCGCACCGACTTCGAGACGTCGATACTTAGTAGGTAGATACTGTGGTTGTTTGGTGCGTCGCGATGGTCATCGATATTCACCAATATCATCGGGCCGATAATAATAATATCAGTATCGAATCGATGTCAGTATAGCTGCCGACATATCGGTATCGGGTTGGTGTCGTTATCTGTTATTAATGTGAAAACGCCCATCAGGTACACAGGTCATTTTAAGTAATCGTTTTAGTTCACTAAACCGTAGGTCCCAAAAAATGAAAACTTATGGAAAAAAATCAAACCTAAGAGTTTGGTGTCGTTATCTGTTATTAATGTGAAAACGCCCATCAAGTACACAGGAAATTTTAAGTCATCGTTTTATTTCACTACACCGTAGGTCCCATAAAATCAAAACTTATGGAAAAAAAATCGAACCTAAGAAAAACTAGTTCAGTTGATCAACTGCAAATATTTTATGCTGTGGCATGGATTTTCCGCGAAATGGTCGGCAGTGCATCGTAAATAAATACGTCGCTCTGCAATTGGGGGAGGCGGAGGTAGCGTTTGAAAGGCCCACCGGCCCGGAAAACCTAGCCTTAATATAAAATTAACAAAACATTGAAACTAATTAGAATTTCAATCACAGACTTTCGAATGCGAGATACGACTCACGAATCGTGACCGCGAAGCTGGCTCTCCCGGCCTCTGGCCAGTGAAATTACACGTAAATGTGGAATGTTGCTGACAAATATACTATAAGTATTAAGTAATAACTATCGATAATCTGGCTAACAGCATCTGACGCGATTGTATAAATCGCGACTAGATTGCGTTCGATAGTTTGTGTCTATCCTTTAATAATCTGCTTTATATGTATTTAAGTAGTCCTTATCGATTTCGATAACGGCGACCCTTTGAAATTATTATTCCCTGGCATGTGTGTGCCTTAATATGGCTCGGCAGACCAAATTCTGTCCTTAGGACACTATGGGATTACATAATAATCTCCTTTTAGGCCGGGGAAATTAGGTGAGAGTCAAAATGGCGGGTGTACTATAGTGAATTAAATTATACTTTCTTTCCTATCTATCAAACAGGCAGCAAAAAAGTATACGTTGACGGGGCGACGTCCTCAGGGTCTCTAGTTAAGATGGGCGTGCCTCAAGGATCAATTCTTGGCCCTTTCCTATTTCTTGTTTATATTAATTACCTTCCTTACATGATGGCCAACTTATCAGATATAATTCTATTCGCTGATGACACTTCTCTTATTTTTAATATAGATAGAAAAGA
The DNA here is from genome assembly GCA_947364205.1 of Agrochola lota. Taxonomy (NCBI): domain Eukaryota; kingdom Metazoa; phylum Arthropoda; class Insecta; order Lepidoptera; family Noctuidae; genus Agrochola; species Agrochola lota. Next base: position 11,360,762 of record OX376225.1, read on the forward strand.
TACGGATGTCTTACATGTCAACAATAGTCTGGCAGTTCTTTCTAAATGGTTCGCAGCTAATAATCTTTTACTTAATGCGAACAAAACCAAATGTCTTAAGTTCTCTTTACCAAATGTATCTCAAGTAGGTCTAAAATTAAAACTAGATGGCAAGAAACTAGATGCTATTAGGGAAACTGTATTTCTAGGAATAACCTTAGATTCGAGATTGCAATGGGGCGCCCACATTAGAGCTCTTTCAGGTAAATTAAGTTCAGCTGCAAATGCAGTTAGAAAAATAAGGCAACTGACTGATGTAGCCACAGCTAGGTTAGTATACTTTGCTTATTTCCACAGTATTATATCTTATGGCGTTCTGCTGTGGGGATCGGCAGCTGATGTAGATTCAATTTTCATTTTACAAAAGAGGGCAATTCGCGCGATCTATAAAATGGGTCCTCGTGAGTCCCTTAGAGAAAAATTCAAAGAAATTGATATACTTACTCAGCCTTCTCTTTATTTAGTAAGTATTTGTTTTTTAGAAAGTATTTTGTATGTTCGCAAAAACTTAGGACTTTTAAAAATAAGAAGCGATTTCCATAATATAAATACACATAGTAAACATGAAATTGTGATTCCCAAATTTAGATTAATTAAAACTAGTAAGTCATTTGTTATAAACAGTATTCGCTTTTACAACAAAATGCCAAAGTCAGTTCGAGAACTTAGCGATGGAAAGTTCAAAACCCACATCAAACGTGTCCTTATCAAAAAAGCATATTATAAGATTAAAGACTATGTTGAAGATAAGGAAATTTGGCATATAAACAAACAATCCAAACTGAAATTAAAAACGCCATCAAAAATATTCAAAACGAGCATAGCGCTAACCATACGTTTAATACAGACCAAAATGCCTACAAAGAAGAAATAAATAAAGTCGATAAAAAAATAGAAAATATCCAAGAAAAACTTCAGAACCTAGAAAATACTAAAAAAATTGTAATTAACAGAAGAATATCGTGAGACTGAAACAAACCTGTATGAACGCACGTCTAGACTGTTTTACGAAATTATGGGTATAGATATAGATCCTTATATAGAAGACATTAAACGTATAGGGAAAAGAGGAAATAGAAGGCCTCTCGCTATTGAATTGATAAGCAAGAGAATGACCAACTGCATACTGGAAAATGCAAGTATCTTTAAGAATACTGGAATAACTATCGAAAAATGTATGGAGAGGAAAACACTTGAGGAAAAGAATGAACTAAGACAAAACCTAACAAAGGCACGAAAAAATGGAGATTATGCTATTATTAGAAACAACAAATTATTCATAAATGGAAAAGAATTTATTAGTCCCAATAAACCTAAAACAGAAATGCTGCAAAACAAAAACCAAATGGAAAATAAAATCATAGAAGATATACCACCCGTCATAGAGAGAGAAAATACACCCGACTCCATATTCGTACACCCAACAAAACCCCAGCAGCTCAACGCATGAAGTAAATAAGCCAAAAAATTTAATAAATAAGACATTTCGCTAATGATATTACGATAACCTTTCAAAACATACAAAGTCAAAAAAAGAAATAAGATAGATTTAATTGAACATTTGTTACTAGAAAAAAAAAAAAAATATTATCTTTATCAGAAGTATGGAGAGATACGCATTTTTGTAACTCTGTATCGCTTCAAGGATATAAAATTGCATCCCAATTTTGTAGAAAAGCTAGAGAAGGTGGAGGTGTTTGCCTAATTATAAAGAAATATGTAAAATTTATAGAAAGAATAGATATAGTAAACTATTCCAAAGAATGTATAATAGAAATTTGTGCAATTGAAGTTCCTGAATTAAACTGTATATTCATAGGACTATACAGACCTGAACGCCATATAAATATATTTTACGAACAAATGGAAAAGCTTTTAAATAGATTAAATACTAGAGATAAAAATAAATATATCATATTTGGCGGAGATTTCAATATAAATATACTCGAAAAAAACAAACAAACACAGAACCTTCTTACCTTGATGCGCTCACATAATCTTAAACAAATAATTCGCGAAACCACGCGGATAACAAAAACTACTTCCACTTGCATTGATTTACTTTTCACTAATTATATACCCTTAATAAAGAAACAATATGTCGAAGATTACGGACTTTCTGATCACAAATCTATTAACTTAAAATTAAATACAAACTGCTTATATACAAACAACAACAAAATATGGTATAAACAAAAAAGATTATTTACATATAAAAACATGTTATACTTTAAAAATGCATTAAAAGAAATTGATGGGGAAAAAACTATAAATACAAATAATAACGTTAACGAAAACTACTACACATTCATCACAATATAACAAAGCTTTTAGATAAAATAATACCAAAACAAAGGGTGAAATTAAAATCTAAAAAAGTTAAAGGATGGATGACAACAGGGTTAAAATTGTCATGCACACACAAAAGAGTACTAAGAATTATACTAAATGAATCTAAATCCAATATCATAAAAACTTATCATAGCAAATTTAGCAACATATTAAAACGCAGCATAAAACTTTCAAAGAAAATAGAATATACCAGACAAATGAAACAGTCAGATAATAAAACTAAAACTATGTGGAATATTATAAATAACAAAACTGGCAAAACTAAGACAAGGTAATATGAAAATATATCACTAAAATTAAACAATAAAACTACTTCATGCCCTAAAAAGGTATCAAATATATTTAACGACTTTTTTGCTACAGTAGGTGAAACAACAACAGATACAAATACAAATATTCCCTTTAAAACTGGACGTCCAGTAATATACTCACCAACTACATCAATTTACCTTCGCCCAGTAAACCAAAAAGAAATACTTAGTATAATTAAATAAACGAAAAATAAGCATAGCTGCGGAATATACTATTTTAGTAAAACAATGTGCAGAAGAATTGTCAGCTCCACTCACATTCTTAATAAACCAGAGCTTTGAGCTTGGAGAATTTCCCGACTTACTAAAAATTTCCCTAGTAAAACCGATACATAAAAAAGATGATATTCACACCCCTAGTAATTATAGACCCATAGCATTGTTGCCGACCTTTTCGAAGATCTTTGAAAAGGCTATGTGTAACAGACTAAACTTTTTTTTAGAAAAATTCAATATTCTTAATGACTGTCAAAATGTTTTTAGGAAGACAAGATCCACAACATGTACAGTTTATAAATATGTCCAAACAGCTCTCCAACAAATAAATGACAAAAGGTATGCATTAGGCCTGCTACTCGATATGTCAAAAGCCTATGATAAAGTATCTTATACTATATTACTAAAAAAACTTTATGGTTCCGGTATACGCCCTGCTTACAACTGGTTCAAATCATATTTAAACAACAGAAAACAAATAGTCCAGGTTGAACACCACAACATTAAAGATAGGGAGACAATAACAGTGCAGTCCCAGGTGAGAAATCTCACATGCTCCATCCCTCAAGGAAGTGTTCTGGGCTGTATACTATTTCTAATATATATTAATGACCTCCCAAAAATACTAAATAAACAAACTACATTACCAATACTATTCGCCGATGATATCTCCATACTTGTGAAATGTGACAGAAATTGTGACCCAAATGCAATCTTACAAAATACTCTCCAGACGGTAACATTTTGGCTACAAGATCACAATTTAGAAATTAACTATAATAAAACCAAAATGATACAATCTAGATCGTACAAAGCCCCCTAAGTACGAATGTAATTTTTAATGACACCCCTATAGAATTAGTAACTACATTCAACTTACTCGGTATAAACATAGACACACATCTCAATTGGAAAAAGCACATAGAAACGGTGAAATCTAAAATATCTAAATTTACCTACGCCTTGTTTCAACTTAAGCACAGCACAAATACAGAAACAGCACTATCGGCATATTACGCCTTCGCAAACTCGTGGCTAAGTTATGGGGTGATGTTATGGGGAAACAGCGTCAATGCAAGCGAAGTATTTATAATCCAAAAAAAAGTGTGTCAGAATATTGGCTCATATTGACAATACCCAAAGCTGTAAGCCATATTTTGTTAAATTAAAACTCCTAACTTTACCTTCTATGTATATACATAACCTGTGCATATTTGTATTTAAAAATGCAACTATTTTCCTAAAACAAAAGACATTCATAACTTAAACACACGCTTTAAAAATAGATTATATCTCCCACACTCTCAGATCAAAATGCTTTACCATAGCCCATACTACATGGCAGTAAAAATCTTCAACAAATTACCGGAACAAATTAAAGAAGAACCCAAATTCAATAACTTTAACAGAAAATTAAAAGAATATCTCACACAAAAATGCATTTACTCGGTCGCAGAATACTTAGAAAAAAATAATAAAAAAATATAAATTAATTAAATACAACAGCTAATAAAAATTAATGAAATATAATAGTTAGTACAACTTAAAACATATAATAATTAATACAAATCGATAATAACAATATCGGCCTATTATTGTCCCACTGCAGGGCAAAGGCCTCCTCTCATACAGAGAAGGCACGAGCTTTGATCACCACGGTTGGAGATCGCAGACTTATACGTATATTAACTATAGGTCCGGGTCTCCTCACGATGTTTTCCTTCACCGATGTCAGTAATGTCTGGGATGGGCTCCGAAAGTACATATGAATTGAAAAAGTCACATTGGTACTTGCCCGGATTTGAACCCACAACCTCGTTCGTACATAAGAGGCGAGGCCTTAACCACTGGGCCATCATGACATTGATAAAATATTTTAATGATATACATAAATAAAATAATTTAATAACCTCAAGTTATTAATTAAAATAACTACACAAACTTAATACTAGTAATATTGTTGTCGATAATAATTATATTTGTTAAACAAACTTGCACTGGGTGCTAGTTTGGTCCAATTTATTATATACCTACGTATATTATGTTGCCGTGCCCTAACCGGGTTTCATGTTGGAACTTACTTACATAAATGTAACACCTTAATGTACACATGAATGCAATAAAGATTTTCAGTTTGACCAATTGGAACCGTGCACCTAGCTTCTGACGTTTCATATGTGCCCTTGTAGGTTTATGTGAAATAAAATATTTTGAATTGAATATACCAATTACCAAACAAATGTACCTACCTAAAATATACTATTTTGTACCTAGCTCTAAAAAATCTGTACACCCGCCATAATTTCGTTCTGAATGAGTCAGAACGAAATTATGGCGGGTGTACCTTAATTTCGAAATAATTTCGTTCTAAATGAGGTACAGATTTTTTAGATCTAGGTACAAAATAGTATATTTTAGGTACATTTGTTTGGTAATTGGTATAATTTAATTCGCTATGGTACACCCGCCATTTTGACTCTCACGAAATTAGGTTGACACCTGAGGTGAATCCTGCACTCATATCTGAACAACGATTTTTTTCTTGTATCGTGTTTTTGAACTTAGCTCTTCAAATAATAATAAAAAAATATACATTTTGCAGGACCACATCTTGATATAAAAAGCAAAAACACGTTTTGTAAATTAAAAAAATTGGAAAAACCAATACAGGGTGGCGGGGACATCGACGCGAAAACTTTTACCATGGATTCAATACATGATTCTGAAACCCCCTGCGTTGAATATTTTCGTGTTTAAAAAAAAATCTGTTTCATAGAAAAGTGCAATATTTACGCGGTCAAAATGTGTGGAATAGTAGTTTTTTATTTTTTTATACCGACGAAAAATTTCAACATAGTTCAGAATCACGTACTGAATGAAGCTTTCGCGTCGATGTCCCCCCTGCTACCCTGTATATTTTTTTCAGAATTAAACATTTTCGGCCACGGAGATTTCGATAAAATTATTTGACTTATTTAATTACAAGCAAATTAAACACATTAAAGCAAATCGTAATTTAATATATACATATATATATATAAACGATTTGCTTAAATGTAATTAATTTTCTTTTAATTAAGTCAGATAGAGCCTTATAGAAGTTAAATTTAATTATGTTACATTTTTGCCTGAACCGTTATTGCATAAAAACTTTTATTAATATCTTGCGCTAGTACAATAATTATGTTTAATTTTGTGGGATTATTAAAATAATTAGGTTATTTAATGTAAAAAACCGTTTTTAATATTTCTGATTGAAGTACAATTCAAATATTTCGTAATTAACTTTTTATCGAAATTTCCGTGGACGAAAATGTTAAATTTACCGACTTGTAATACCTAATCTCTTCGACAAATACTCTAATATTGAAGTTAGATATTTTCTTAAAAAAAGAACGTACACGCGAGAGCGAAGTTTTCGCGGTATACATTTTAACTTTACATGTCCCTGTCACTACCACAAATGATAAATAAAAAACGTATAAGTTAATGCAAAGTTAGTCTAAAAATCGACGTAAATTACCCAGGCTATTTATTAACGGTAAGACCCATATTCATTGGGAAACAATTGCGTAACATTGGATTAAGGAATTCTTCCATCACATAAAAAACAGCGTAACAGTAAATTCGTGCATTGCTACTAATGTTTATCTAATTCAATTAAAATCGTATAGCCACAGATGCTTAGACTCCCATTTAATAGTCTCTGGGTTTCTTTTTTTTTATCATTTCCTTATTTCTTGATTTTTCCGCAGGTTTAGATAAAGGTGAATGTTCAGAAGAGGACATAGAGAGAGCAAAAAATATGGTTCCAAAATCTTTAAAGACATATGTAGAACGTAAGTATCAGTTTATTAATATCAAACCTTTTCGCTTTGGTATCAAACCAAGGAAGTGCACGGAAATTCCACTTGCGCCTAGTTCGCAAATCTTGGATCATTTTGTCAATCAGTTCTAGGTATGGGCGTTATTTCACGTCACTAGTTACAATAACTGGCTACGGGGCATGTGGCCGAATAGCTAGTTTCGAGTCTAACTGTAAACACGTTATTTTGTAAGTAGTTACAATTGCGATACTGCATCGAAAATGTAACTACTTACAAAATAACAGTCCTAAGCCTGAATAAAGTATGAAGGAAAGTTTATTTGTGTTAGTATTACATTAATGATGTAACTGCATATGGAGCTACAAAAACTTATTCGTTCCAAAAATTTAGTTTGTGATATGTAAGGTATTCATTATCATCTTTATTTTCGTTTCGCAAATAACTGTAACACTTCACCACCAAATAGAATTTGAAAAAATAACTCGTTACTAATATCACTAGTTGTCAAACAGGTGCGCCTTCGAAGTCACTAGTTACGGTACGTTTCGAGAAAATCACGTAACGACCCACCCCCTAAATTCAGTTCTAATCATGGGTTTTCGTTTCTATGGGTGAGTGTATATGGGTAAACTTAAGTTTTAACCAAGCTCTCTGACCTCACTTCAATTCGAAAATGTATGGATAATAAAATTAATTGACTACTTGCTCTGATTTCAGAAATGGGTAGGGGAGTCATAACAAAGCTTTCAACAATGCTCGAAGAAGAGGAACTCGGTGATGAAGTAGGTGAGGAGGAAGAAGTGTTAGAAGCAGAGGCCGAGGTGGAAGAGGAGCACGAGGAACCCGACGGCAACGAGTACAGCGACGACAGCAGCGATGTCGACGTGTAGCGAGCATGCGCGCGCAGAAGTGCGCATTTATAACTATTTTGTTTATATTAACTAGGTGTTACTGTTGCATGTGGGCTAAGTTTATGTAATATGCCACACAAGTTCAAACATTATATTAGCTTAAACATATTTTGACACAATGTAATAATTTAATACTATATTTAAAACAATTCCAATGATACAAATATGATTTAATATTTACAAAAAATATTCCATTCTGGTCATCATACAGTACTTTTTATGTAGTTTCAAAACATGCTTTGGATTTTGGATGATGGAGTGAAAACTTGGTATTGGGTAAATCGACGATAAAAACTGAACAACTACCTTTTGCCCTCTATGTTACTCTTATTGTACTTTACATTTGCTAAATGATCTCAAGACCTATTTTGCTATAATTTGATAAGTATTGTTATGATTTTTCTTTGTTCAATTTTTTACAATTTGGGAATATTACTTCTCAATGTATGATTAAGCGCTTCCTAAAAGAAATATAGTCTTTACTAAATACAATAAAGCCACAGTGAAACCAATATAGTGTGTGATAGGAATAATCACTCCCAATTGACTATAGAAAGAGATTTTTTTTATTTAGACATGGAATTGTTTTAATGATAAGTGGAATAAATGTCAATAAAAATTATTACATATTTTTATTTAATCTATTTAACTTCATTACAAAAACACACACATTAACACATTTGAAGAACAATTCACTTCAAATCATCATCATCAAACAAGTCTTCAAAATCTGAAATAAAAAAAAGTTATTTTAGGTTCAGCATTGAGAATGCATTATAATTTTAAATTAATTATTTTAAGATAGTCCAGAGAAAATATTCATTCTCATTCGAATTGAAAGTGACGAGGTACAATGTTTCATTCATAGGAGAGAGACTGAAGTGTACACTAGTCTTGAAAACATCTAATTCTAGCAACACAATGGTGCCGATTCTCTTGTCACAAATGCCTCTAAAGTAGACTAAAAATCACTAAAAATTTAGTTTATTCCTGTCAAATGACGATTTCCCATTCCGAAATAGACTAAAGTGACACAACTTAACTATATTTTAGTTTGACATCACTAAGATAGTACTGAGTTTTTAGTTTAGTGAAAATGGCAATTTTGCTATTCTGAATTGTGACATTTTTCACTTAAAATTTTGATTGTAAAATACCAAACCAGTCTAAACCTGACAATTTTTAATCGCGATTAAAAAGGTGTGGTATAAAATAGGTTGTCAAGAACTAAAATTCACACCAACATCTCGACTCACGTGCAAAAAAAATACTGTATTTATTTTTTCTTTTGCTTATATCTCGAAAATGGTGCGTCCTATCGCAAAAATAATAAAATTTCGACACCCTTTATAAAAACATTAAACCCCTAAACCTGAACATGTAGGCAATATTTTTTCATGTTTTCCATACAAAAAGTGAAAAATTCCAGATAAAACACGTCGAGGCGGCATCCCGTGCGCGCCACCGGCTTTAAAAAAAAATCACGGGTTAGGGCAAACCACGGGTACCACGTGGATACCAAAGATCTGGGATAATTTTCTTATGTCACTAGAGACAATAACAAAACATGGCTGGCTTCTAAAGCCCCATATCTGTATTTTTTTTTACATTTCAAACATACACCAGGCAAGTGCCCAACAAGTGGTCAATAGCATGTGTAAAATTTGTAACTGGCAAAGTGACAGGCCTCAGTTTTGGTGCATTTTGAAGTGTGACTGAGACAGGCATGGTCACTCTCAGGGATATTAATTTTGATAATGCAAAAAAATTGTAGCTTGGTAGTCGAAATTTCACTGTTCAATTGTCAATGGTTCAAGGGTTTATAGGTGGCCGATCTGGGAAGCATCTCCCTTTTTCGATTAGATTTTTCTTAAACTCTTCGATCTAGCTCTTGGACTATACCTTGTAATTAAACTCATTATATCTTCTAAACTAAGACCTGACTAAATCTGTGTCTCAGTGAAAAATTGTGACAAAATTTGGGAGAAAACAGATCTTCGCTAGGTACCCTAACTTTTGAGATTCAATTGGGTCGAGCTGGGGAGATGCTCCCCAGATTGGCCACAATTATGTATTTTTGTGGTGTACAATAAAGTATATATATATAAAATCTCTGATGGTGTCCATGCCAGTGTCAGTCACACTATTTTGAAAGCCAGATTTCAATTTACCATTAAAAAAATCTGAATGGACAGCCTTTTCATTAGCAGCCAAGTCCATTAGTAGATTTGAGGGACCTCCAGCCTGTTGACAAACAAAACAAAAATTAAATTCTCAAATTATGACTGAAGAACTGACAAAAAAAGTCTGTGCCAGAAGAGGATAAGTTGGCTGGTGGGTCGTCTTAGGGGCGGTTCAGCATTTGAAATCAAGAAATTTTCTCTTCTAAACTCACTTCTTCTAAATCCATGTAAGGTCCAACACCTTCAGGAAACATTTCATCAGCAGCTACTGTTGGTTTCATATTTAATCACTGCAAGCAGCAACGACAAAGTTTGTCGTTCTATACGCGACTACAAAATAATTATAAAAGATTACGTTAGTTGTAATTTGAAGGCACAAAAAAAAATTCACGATGCACCCATCAAATAAAACGTAAAACTTACAAAAAATAAATAAGCAACGTCACTGTCAGTGTCACTCGAGTTATACCACAGACTAGATCTGTCATAAAATGTAGTCGGTGGACAACATAAAGATACTACACTCTACAGTAATACTCACGGAATTAGTACGTAACCAGCACCCCGCGAGCTTCCTCTATCAAATGAAAAAGAATCACACAGTAATTACGGAGAACTCTGTGTACATACATGAAAAAAAAAAATGCATGAAGCAAATCTGAAGCATCCTTAAATCATTGATATAGAATTATAGATACACACGCAGCGACAGTCACCGGCGATTAAAAAATCTCACGTGCACACACACGTTTTACAATCACTTAGATATGGGTCGTTACGTGATTTTCGCGAAACGTAACGTAAATAGTTACTTCGAAGGTGTCACCTGTCGGTTGATTCTGTAAAAATATTAACGTGAAGCTTAGGTGAAGTGAGCTGTCACTGCCACAGAATCGACCGGCAGGATGCTAGGGATTAACACTATTGACTAGTATTGACAGCTCACTTCATGCTCACTTCACCTAAGTTTCACGGTGATATTTTTACAGAATCGAACGGCTGTTTTGAAAACAGGTGATTTTAGTAACTAGTTATTTTTCAAATTCTGTTCGGTGATTCAGTATTAAAGTTAGTTGCAAAACGAAAATATAAATGATTACTTTTGTAATACGTTACTTATTTATAGCTTTAAATTTTTGAACGAATAATTTTTTGTAGCTACATAAGTAGTTACATTATTAACGTAATACTAATACAAATGAACTGCATCGAATAATGTATTATAATAATGAAAGTTATGTAGGCGTATTTAGAAGTTCATTCGATTGTTTGTGTATATACAATGATTTGAAATATTTACAATTTGATGTTTTTTTTTGCACGTTTTAGTTTTTTCTCTATTTACATTTTTTCAAGTCTACAATAGACTAACACAATTAAGTAGGCGTGCGTGTGCATGGTCTGATTTAATCGTTTTACCACTTGGGACTTCGGGAACTCTCGGCTCGCTTTGCTGGTCGGTCAGTACTTATTACGCGCGAAAGAAACAACATGCGCTCGCAACGTATTTGTTTCGTTTCTCTCTTTTCATTCAATCACTGCATTGCTATGTAACTAGTTACAAAAATCACGTGTTTATGGGTAACTCGAAACTAGTTATTCGGTTACATGCCCCGTAGCCAGTTATTGTAACGAGTGACGTGAAATAACATCCATACCTACAATCACTAATGCCAAAACAATCTTCTTTCAAAATATGTGTGTGGTCATGAGATCACAGATGCATGAGATTTTGAAATTGCCAGCGAGTAAAGTCGCTGTGTGTGTCGTAGCATTAGACTCTTCTTGAGTATAACACCTATATTCTAAGTCAAAACCTCATGATTTCCTCGACTCGACTCAACCTCACTTAGGTAGTTTGATATTCATAGTTGCAATTTTACTCCTCATGTTAAAGAATTTCCTCAGTCGAGGTGAGTTTGAGTTGAGGAACCAACTGTCAAATATAAGGTACGTCGCGATCTACCTTGAGGAAGTTTTTAACCAAAAAAAGCGTATTTCATCCGCTTTTCGTTATGTCTTTTGAAGAATTTATTGAATATTTTTACGACAATAACAATTACGTATCGTGACGCTACTTACGAGATGCAGAAAATCCAATTGGGTTTTATGATGATTTATTTAAAATGAGATTTCGCTTTATAAAATATATTGTGGTGAGCTTTTTGTTACCACTATTGTTTCAAGATATTGGTCGTGGTAACAGACGTGGATTGTCAACTCCACCCATAACCCAAATATTAGCCGCTTTACGATTTTATGCATCAGAAAATTTCAAGATGAACCGATATTTTAGGAAACGCATAAAGAAGTATTTTTATGTTCTCAAGCCATTCAATTCTCAAGTATCACCTTATTTTTTGCTCAGGTCATGGTTTTTGGTTCAAGTGGATAAATTATTAGTGTGTTTATTTTTATCACTCTATCTACTTTCATTTGACAAATGTGACACTTCAAGTTGAAAACCACAGGTAGGTAACGCTCTCACAGACTGTTCTAAAAATAAGTTTAGCCAATATAATAAACGGAATATTCCTCCAAATAATGACGTATTTGTGACGTATCACCTCGACTCACACTCATTCAAGGAACCTCATAATTTCCTTAGTCTTACGACTATGAATACCGATTTTGAGGATCTTTCGAGGCACGCCTTGAGGTTCCTTGACTGAGTTGTGAGTCGAGGAGCTTTCGAGGTGACGACTTAGAATATAGGTGTTAATGTTCTGTGAGCATTAGATCACCAAATTATACATAATTTGTATACAATGTCGCGCAGCCCTGAATGTCAATTATATGTCAAACTGATTGTGATAAATTGATAATGATAAATAGTGATAATAATATTGACATGCTGACACGTTTTTGTAAAAATATAAAAGAGTATCACTATGATATCTTATGAGAATAAAATAATACTTGCGCCTATGGTGCGTATTGGGACTTTACCCATGCGTCTTTTGGCACTAAGATATGGTGCAGATTTGGTTTATACCGAAGAACTAATTGATTGGAAATTTTTAAGATCAAAGCGCAAATACAACGGTCAGTGTTATCCAATTCATGAAATCGTAGAAAAGACATAATATCTGTAACCGATCTATGTTTAAAATTAAACAGTATTATTTATTATGATTGTTATATATAAATATATTGGGAGCAAACATAACCTTAACCATAGTTCAAGCTTTAGATTCAATTAATAAACATGAGAAAGATTCCTTGATATAATCGCACCCACAATCTACAAGTATAAGAAAGGATAAACTGACAGTATCAGTAGCAAAAACATTAAGGATTTATAGTGCAAAACCCATGTTCAACGGAATTAACATTTAGAAATGTCATGTATTATAAAGACAAATACTAAATTAATAAACATTAACAATTTTGTTTTTAGAAATATTAAACACAGTTGACTATGTAGACCAAACAGATGGAACAATAGTCTTTCGGACTTGTGATGAAGAAAAGGATAAAGTTATTCTACAGTTAGGAACATGTAATGCCGAAAGAGCTTTAAAAGTAGCTAAACTTGTGTAAGAAAACTTGATAGATGATGTTTCAAAGCTCTGGTTTGTGGTTTTCTTATTTAACAACCACCCTAAAGATGTTTTCTGTTTTTAGAGAAAAGGATGTGGCTGCTATAGATATAAATATGGGATGTCCAAAAGAATTTTCTATAAAAGGAGGCATGGGAGTTGCGTTGCTTGCTCAACCAGAGAAAGCTCATAACATCTTAACTACTTTAGTTAATAATTTATCTATACCTGTTTCTTGTAAAATAAGGATTCTTCAAACACCAGAGGAGACACTAAAGCTTGTACAGAGACTGGTGAGTTCAGGAATTCAAGCTATTGGAATTCATGGCAGGACAAAGGATGAACGTCCACAACATGCAGTACACACAGATATCATAAAGTATGTTGCTGAAAGGATTTCAATACCAGTCATAGCAAAGTATGTCTTTTTTGAAAAGCTTCAATCAATTTAGCTTTCAATAAATTTGTTTTGTGTACTTAGGTATAATTATTGTATTGATTAATTTCTTATTCAATTTCAGTGGAGGTTCTAAAGAAATAGAGAAGCATAATGATATTAACAAATTCAAGGAAATAACTGGATGTTCCAGTGTGATGATTGCACGAGCAGCTGAATGGAACTGTTCCATCTTTAAGAAAGAAGGCATGCTCCCAATGGATACCGTCATTAAAGAGTATCTTAAGCTGGCGGTCGACTTTGATAATTCACCTGCGAACTCAAAGTACTGCATCCAAAACATTTTAAGAGAATTACAGGACACTCCAAGGGGAAGGCAATTTTTAGATTGTCAAACACTTGAACAAATATGGTACCTAATCACAATAATATTATTTAATTCATTTGAAAAAAATTAATTGTTCAAGTAAAAAATTATTTCACATTTCTTTTTGTAGTGCCATTTGGGATTTAGGAAAATACTGTCAAGAAAAACAGTCCAGTTATCAGAAACAGGGAATACAGGGACGATGGCAAGTGACTCCTGATGAACTGGAGCCACCACAAAAGAAGATGAAATTGTTTCATACTGATCTTACTGATGTTGTCCAAATGAAGGTATGGAGTATAGTGTTTAATAGAATTTTGGTGTCCTGGCTTGGCTGGTACCTAGACACAAAGATTTGATTTTAATTCTTAAATTAAAATTTCAGGTATGTTTTGTTAGAGCTAATTTCAATGACCTTAATTTACCCAAATCCAAACTACATGCATGGGCAGGAAAGAATGGTCAAAAATTGCCATTATATGAAACACAGCAAGTGGAAAAGTTGTTCCGCACTATAATTACTTTCAATGGCAAAAAATACACATCTTCATTTTGGGAGAAGAACAAGAAATTTGCTGAACAAGGTGCAGCTTTAGTCTGTTTATTCCACTTAGGATTGATGACAGAAGAAGATTTGGTTAAGGTTGGAAGTATAATAAAATGAATTTTTAAATCAATGCAGTTATTATATTACACCCACTTAAAACTATTCTCTTTCCATTGAGATTATGTGGAGGAAGCAGGTTTTAATGTCTGAGTCAGACAGTATATATGTACAAATATTTAAGTTATACAATGAAAGAGAAATGACTTTATTAATTAATTTATTAAATATATATCTATAAGTTAAGTGCTAAACACATGTTATCCATACCTACATGACATTGTAAAATCATAACTTGCCTAATAAAAATTTAAATCTATGTTTGTTGTTTCATATTAGCTATATTTTCTACTAGCTTTTGATTTAGTTCGTCTAATTTAGAATTCAGTCCATCTTGTTTCATCACATCCTCTTGCAACTGCTTGAAATTTTTGAAACAACAATGTGCATTTAGTAAACTTTCATTACCTTCAGCTAATTTAATAGGATGATCTTTCACTTGCAAAATCTCGTCATCAAATAAATCTTCTAACACACCTTGAGCAGTCGGAATGTTTGGCAGGGTATATTTTTCCATAATTTTAGCAAGATTTTTCATAATAAGTATGTTATAAATAGAACTCTATACACCTTAGTATTCCTGGAACAAAGACTGCTAAAATTACATGATTTCGAAAGTTTGCATTCAATGCTAAGCTCAATATAATACAATTTACACTAGATTAGAGCTTACCTTTTTATTAAAAATAAACAATTCAGTTTTGATCAAAGCAATGTCGTGTCGAAAGTATTCTATTTTTTGTAGTGACATTTGAGTTTGACGTCTGACATTTGAGTTGTTACATTCACTAAGTACCTAATTACGGTTATTTTTAGTCGAATAATACTAATATTTTTGTAATGTGTGTTAATGGCAACATCATAACCGATCGAGATATAGATAGTCCTCCATAGACTTATGGAGGACTTTGGATGATCTATCTGGCATCCATCAATTCCTTATCTTATATTGGCTAGATTAATGTGAGATTAATCGCTTAATCCTTGCTTACGCAAAATATTTATAGGTTCTTAACATTCTTTTTGATTTTGTATCAGAGTAAAATCATAGATGGCGCAAGGGATCTACTGACTTAAAAAATTCAGGCATCAAACATTTTGTACAAAACAAGTCATGTGCATAAAGCCCAGTCTTTATCGACACAAAAAAAGCAAACGTCGCATATATCGAAAACGCGCATTATACTATTTTTTTTATATTAAATGTTGTTAGGTCCCCTGAAAGTAGTTTATACCCAAATTTGCAAACCTGAAAACCTTACGCTACTCCCAGGTCTGAAAACTGTGAATTTCTGGCACTTGTTTAAGTTTTTTTTTTTTTTAAATTTGCTGTCTCTGTTTAGGTAAGTATCATTGTTCAATATATTTTTGAAGCAAACGAAATTTGCTACAATTTGAGCCCAACCCAAGCACTCTAGTATCCACAATGAATCTGACTGAATCATTTCGATGCCAGATCACCTTGTGCAGGAAGTAAACACCCTCGACCACTGTGACTGTGAACGTTCCGTTTCCCGGGGTGATATTTTCAGTGAAAAGTTGGGCAAAATGGGGTACTTAGGGCAAAAAACATCATGAAATCAACAATATTTTTAATAAACTTTTTAATTAGAAACCATATCTATATTCTTATCCATTCTTTTATATTGTATTTTTAGGCTTATCCAACAAATTTTCTTAATTACGAGGAACTAATAAAACAACAAATGTCAAATTTCCCTTAATGCCCCATAGTCGGGGCAAAACAGGAAAAGCTAAGGGGCAAAATGAGGATAAGGCAAACATTGTGCACAAATATGTGCCTTGTCATCATCAGCATCTACTCTGGCGCATGAATTGTGTGCCCAACCCGCACAAGAGCTATACGCAACCCAACCCTCCTTTGACTGCGAATGCTTCCCTTCGCTTTTATTTCTTCGCCTTTTTTTAATAGGTAATAGCTGTTGCCCGCAACTTCGTCTGCAATGCAGGATGAAAAGTAGTGTATGTTCTTCTCCAAGTCATGGTCTACCCATGTGCTAAATTTAATCCAAATCCGTTAAGCCGTTTTAGCGTGAAAGCGTACCAACCAAACAAACAAACAAACTCACTTTCGCATTTATATTAGTTAGGATTTGGTTTGGTTATTTTTCTATCATTTTCTTGTTATTTTCTTTACTCTCCTTTGTATTATTTTCCTTAGCCAGCTCTTTTTTGTACGGCGAATCCGTAAGTATTTCTGTTTTCCCACGTTTTCTCTTTTGTCTTTCCTTAGTTCTTAATTAATTTTAAATTGCCATAACTCTTTTCTTTTATTTGCCTTTCAGGATTTTTCTCTTTAGCCCTTGAAGTAGACGCGAGAAAGTCAAATAACTATGAAGAAACTGAAACCATTTATATAAATATTAAAATATTAAATAAAATTGACTCTGTGAAAAGGGGGCATAATGGGATGGTGACATTTTACTCCCTTTTCCCAGAGTAATTTTGCCCCAAAACATTACTTTTTCCAGTTGGTCGGCTATTTTTAACGTCAATAGAAATGATCAAAAATAAATTAGTATTTGAATAGGTTAATACCACTCCACTTATGGTATAAACGTTTATGCAGGTCTTGTACTTACCTCACTACACAAGGTTTCCAGAGTTGTAAACTTGGGTATAAACTGCTCTCAGGGGACTTAAAAAAACGGGCTAAGTGCGTGTCGGACCACGCAAAATGAAGGGTTCCGGGGTTGGGATGACATTATCCCAAGAACAAACTTAACATTGTAGTTGAAAAACATGGTCTCCTATACTTGCCAACTGCAAATGTAAGTTTGTACGCACAATATTGAGATATTTACCATGCCATTTTTGCGTTGAAATTCTAAATTCTAAAGTCATTTATTCAAACTAGGCACTTTTCGAACGTCAAAATTACATAAGACAGTCCCCCAAAACGCCCGCCCTTCACCACTTCTTAACGCGTTAGTTGGGAAGAAGAAGTGTTGCAACAAACTCCCCAGCAGCACAGCTGTCTGTTCAGTTAGAAAAAAAAAGATTCTGTATAATATATATTCTGTATGCAAAATAATTTACATTACGCAACTCAAAACATAATTTAAATTATTAGCCATAAGTCAGCTACCACACGCCAATATACCAACCAAAAACATCGAGAACTATACTCAGGCAGAAATAAAAAATAAAAACTAAACGTAAACAGAACTTAATATCCAAATAAAAGCCTCCAGGCATAAAGGGCGTACCTGCTTAGTTAGAGCTATACATAGCTGTAACTGGAAGTTATAAATGATAAACTAGGACTATCGAGGTAAAATAAATAAACAGTTAATTATTAATAACAATAACCAAACCATGATCGGCAACACGACCAGTCACCACAAGCAGCACCAGTTCACAAGCATAACGCAAAGATCAGCCATTAACCCCCTCGCCATATTTGAGGGAAGGAAGCAACCCGACCCCCGACGCTACCGCAAATAGTGACATCTAAGAGAGCATGACGAACTTGCTGCCGGTTGCTCGGGCAAAAAATAATATGATCAATTGTCGAGGTCACTAGCTTACCACATATTGCAATACAACTCATAAAACAACATTGTGATGAGTAGATTATATCAACAATAAATTAAAATAACTTGACATAAAAAGTCAAATAAAATAAACATTTATTTAAACTCATATAACCTGTCAGTAGGTAAGCTAAGTCTGGAGAAAGAACATGTTAAATGGACAACTTTAGCGTTCTTATTCTGTGAAACTGGAAGACTTCGACAACAGACTGTGACTTATTGAGTGGTGGAGAATAGTTATTAGTATAGTTTATAGCGGCTGCGCTTTTCGCATTTTTTCTTATCTATATATAAAGCCAAAATACCGAGTTTTTCATAAAATGCGCTACCGCACCTTTTCTGAGCTCGTGGAGGTGGAGAACTACTGTAATAGCAAATGAAATGAAAAAATATATGTATAATAACATCTCTTTAAAAGTGGTTTAGTTCATAGCAGCATCAGAATTTTGAAATATGTATGGAATATATAAAAAAACCCATTCAAAATCATAAAAATCGCTCAGAATTAACTGTAAACTTCTCCTTACTACATTAATATTATTATATTAATGTAGTAAGGAGAAGTTTATACAATTTATACTAGAATAAACGTTAGTTCATTAGAAAGTAAAATTGCATAATTAAAAATAATCGTAATTACAACTGCCAGATTGCGACTAAATGCGATGCGTTGGCTGCTCGGACTTTCAAAACGCAATTTTGTGATAGGCCTCTTAAGACCATAGACTTCCTGCTGGGGTTGCGGGTTTGTCCGAAAGGGATATCGCGGCCCCGGCACACAGGCAACGGAAGGAACACGGGTGGGTTTTAGTCAGTAAAAGTCTGACACACCCTCTCGCTCTGCCCAGAGCGGGAGAAGTCATTTGATGATTTCCCATCCTCAAAAAAAAAAAAAAGACTAGACTTATTTTCTTATAGGTCCTCTTGTAATCTATGAGTAAAGAACAATACTCTGTATTTTTATTTTATTTTAGGCTCAGTAGTTTCGGAAACAAGGGAGGTACCTAATGGTAAATTTTCATGTATTTTCTTAACATATTAAATGAAAAATCTTTTTTTTTTAAATTGTTATCCTCATAAAAAGCCCTTTTATTTGATATGTCACACGGTACAGTTTACAACACTTTTTTGAAATTTTCCAATTTGCCCTGAAAAAGATACCCCCATTTTCAAAATTCATTTATTTACGTTACACGACCATGTTTGGGTCACAGAAATTCGTATATGTACCAAATTTCAACTTAATTGGTCCAGTAGATTCGAAGCTAATTGACTGTGACAGCAGGACAGGGACAGACATACACACGAGTGATCCTATAAGGGTTTCCTTCCTTTTGAGGTACGGAACCCTAAAAATCGTAGTTACATGCGCGTTTGCTCTGTTTGATGTTGGACTGGACTATTAGTCGACTGGGATGCCAACCATAATGTTAAAAACAATATTATACTGTTTTACACTCTAAAATACTGTTTTCTGTTCAGCAAAAATAATACTATACTGGTTTCACTGATATCCAGAGTTAAAAAAAAAGTTTAATTTTTCACGTAGAACATCGTGCATGCTCCTGGGCAAGAGTCTGGTGATTCAGCTAGCCTTAATTTCAGAATGAAACTGTTATGTATCGTATTTTCATAAATAGATATCAGAATACATTATTACAGATATTTGTTATCAGAATACATTTTAGACACTAATATTATAGTTAGTTCTACCACCTCAGTATTAACAGAATTCGTGTTTTCAGTGATGAATGCTAAGTGGTGGGACGACATAAAATAGAACTTCAATACATTTAATAAAAAAAATCAAAATTGGTGCTAAATTGATGAGTTGCGCGCGTAGCACTAATCAATTTTGTGACAAAAAAAAAAGAAATTAAAATACTGTTTATTTTTCCGAGATACTGTTTATTTTCCCACTTAGACCACAATATACTTTATTTCTAGAACAAAAAGTTGGCAACCCTACCTACTACTATAAAATTCCTAGGTAATACTTTTTAAAACCGGCTGGGTGTTTTTATTATGTACTCGTAATCATCGTGTCTCGAACTCGTAATTAACATATAATTAAAGAAAGAAAGGACTGTTTTTTTTTTCTTTTAAAAAGAAGAATTAATTTAGGGTATTTTTTTCTTACCAAATGTATGATAAATGTAATAAGTATTTTATTTTGTAAGTTTCAGCAATGATAAGTTCGTCGTGTGTCTACTTATAATGTTGTTATTTGTTTTCGGAGGGTTTTGAACAGATCAACTTTTTATTTGAAGCCGAGCTGGCTGTTCTGTGTTCAACAAAGTAAAAAATAACACAACTCTGGTTGCACTGTAGTTATTTAGATGGATAGTTTGCGGTTTCCTGTGGTAACCGCGACTGGATCGACCTCGATTTCATGAGCTTATGTTACGCTCATTTACTACAAAAATAAAACACGTTAACATTGGAAGCAAGTAGCAAAAGATGTTAAGATGGGTACAAATAATAATGTCTTTGTAATACCTAGTTTTCCCGCTATAGTAGGTACGCTGGGTTGGCCAAAATTAAATAAATGCAATGCTCACGGTGCATTGAATTTGAAAGATCAAGATTATGTCTAAGTATGTATTATTTTATTGTATAGATAAATAGGTAGGTAGGTAGCTAGGGACCCGCCTTTGCCTTGCACGAGTGCAATCTAATGATGTGGCGACGACGTGTTGTCAAATTTCGGAGATTTCTGTTGTATACAATATATATAATATCTAAGTTAAATATAATATATATATATAATATATGTATGATATCAACTTATAAATCTCCTGGAATAAATTCTTTGAATGATGGTAAAAACCGCACCAAAATCAATTGTGTAGCTTACCTACTTAGCTTAGAATAACTAAAGACACACACACGAAAACCAACTTTGTGTTATTCTTTTTTGTTTTTGTATATTAAATAGGTACCTTCTTCACCTTCCTTATTCTTAGTAACTTATTCAGTACCTGGAACTTATTCACGGTCGGCAACGAAAACCGATTAACACTTTGGTTTTTAAATCACAAATATTGGGCATAATAATTGAAAAAAACAGGTAAGTACCTACAGATGTAAAATTAATATACCTAGGTGGACGACACTCTTGGTTAGCTATTATACGAAATGCGAAAAGCAGTATAGGTATCCAATTATTTTGTTTCCATTTCGGGGATATGTAAAAGTAAGTGTTGATCGAGTTTCGTTGCTGACCGTACTACCTACCTACAATCAGGGTTGCTAAGCAGTACGTTTCCCTGACGGTAAATCATAGCAACTTGACTCGTAGTTCCAAAGTAAAATAAGTTCCCGTTCCAGTTGAATGCCCCGCATGTCTTGTGTGTGATAGCCAGGAGACTTGATGTCAGCCGACCACAACACGTGTGGTCTCCGATCTATCAAATAGTTACTCTTCGATACTAACGGACAGGCGTCGGGTTACACTCTGGTCGTATCATCGTGAAACGCTTCTGTGATTATTACAATTACCTACTCAGTGTATAAAAACAGTAAAGCTTTTTAAGTAGGTACTGCTCCTTTTTATGAGCTTTTTTGTAGAACAGAGTTGAGTGAGTGGGTTATCCATAGGTTTACCTACAGTTTCGAAATGTCCGTCCAGAAATTTGTCATAATAATGAGTCCCATAATAAGACTGGAAAGATGACGAGACTTTGGTTCCTTCAAGCCTCTTTCAGCATCCTTCGACCCTGTTGTCAGAGGGCTTTCAGAGTCTGTATTTTATAATACAGATTCTGAAAGGTTACAAAAAATTGGCCACTTATTCAAATGTTGTCAAGCGATTAACCTCGTTTATACTAGAATGTCTTAAAAGTCGATACAATTCTAATGAGATTTTTGATTTACAACAGCTTTCGCCTGCAGAAAATAATGTCCGCATATATGAAAGAAACCGCGAAATTAGGTACACGTGAACGCAACCATCACATCGCCGACTGCGCAGTGCCGGCCAAACCGCAAACTCTTCGTCTCGACACCCGCATACATCGCCAGCATTCCTAAAAATCTGAATTATCTTTAGAAACTTCGCTGTTGCGGTATTTTATGACTGTAGACCACAGAAAGTTATTAAACGTAGGAACAAAATAATAACAATATTTATATCGCCAACGTTCAACTGATGCTGGGAGTGCTGAGAGCTTTGTTTTGGTTCGACAATGACAATGGTCCTTCGGGCACCCGTGAGTCGTGACGTGTCACCCTACACTGCATTGCATATTTAAATGACAAGCAATGCGACACTGGTGCGCAGCTCGACGTGTAAGGCATAATATTTTCGACAATTCAATGAATGCCTCTTCAAATCGCAACTCGAAGCATCTCATTACTGCAGATGAAAATGAGGGGTCACAATATTCAATTGAAATATGTATTTTTAAACTTGATTAATAAAAATGGTTCGTAATCTTTCTCTAGAGCAGCGTTTCCCATTTGGTGGGCCGCGACCCAGTACAGGGCCATCAAAATATGTAAATTACCGGGTCGCAGCATTCCCGCCTTGTTTTAAAATAATATTATCGATCGACGCATCGTAAGCGCCGCCGCCGCTGACTGACAAGACGACGTCGCACAAAATTAGCTAATCAAGCAATAACTTTTTTAATGCCTTTTGTCACAATCTAAACAATGCCGCCCATGGGCATGTGATAATTTTTCATGAATATTCGCGTACATATTTGAACGTCGAAGATTAAAATACCTACGGGTAAAATGTCAATGTTCAAAACATCGAAAACTTAAATATCGAATGACCATGTAACCGAAAATTAAAATAACGTAAGTTTATAATTTCGAATAGTTAGATAACCTACGTCCAATATATCTAAAATCTAATTATCTACAAAAGTGACATCGAAATACCTAAATATCGAATGTCCTAAACATCGAAGTACAGAGTATCGAATGTCCTAAATATCGCTATTTATTTATTATGTATGTCAGAGGGTAATTTGAAAATTGGGATATTGCCAAAACCCGGCTAATAAAAAAATTGTGAAATAAAATCTGCGAGCAACTTGGACGTAGCGTTCGCCGGCAGCTGCCGCGGCACCGCTCGCTTCGCTCGCTCGGCTCACGCGCGGTTGGTCACAGTTCTAACCTAACCTATTTCTTCCAGTTCAAAATGACGAATGAAGTATCATGTGTCATGTGCTACATAATTTAGTGACAGAAACGAATCGCTGCAAAACCGATTTCACGCAGTCTAGTCTGCCCTACCCCTAGAGTGTAATTTAAGCCCGCGTAGGCGCGGAAGGGTGGGGCGGCCCGCGAGCTGATTAACAGGTGGTTTGAAGGCCCACCGCCGCGACTGAGGCTGGCCGGCGAAGCCGGTCAGCAAGCCGAAGCTGCGGTGGTGAGCGTTAAAACCATCTGCAACGATAAGCTCGCGTGGGGCCGCCCAAACCCCGCAGCGCCGGAGCCGTGACAGAAATATAATTTGTTCGATATTTTAACGAATAGTGATTTTTAACGTAAATATAATGAACTTAGGTGTATTAAATGTTGAAATTTTGAACTTAGGTATAATGACTATCGACATTTTTAATCAGTCGATATTTTAATCACTCGGCATTTTAAGCTTAGGTATAACAATTTTCGATATTTCGATACAATCGATATTTAAATTATCGATGTTTTGAACAGTGGCATTTTACCCGTAGGTATTTTAATTTTCGACGTTCAAATATGTACCCGAATATTCAGAAAAATGCCCATGCCCATTTTTCATTTCATTGTATATGTGATTTGGGATTTCAACACTAGTTTGCCTTAAAAATAAATACAGAAACAGAGTTGAAGTTGAACCAGACAGGATACAATTTTAATCATTTGCGGCTTGGGTTCTTTGGTAAAAAATAAGCAGCTCCATACTTCACACTAAATAGCCGATACCGAAATATCGTTTGAAAATACACAGTAAACACATTTTAATTTATTTAATTATTTAAAAAAAAAATGACACATATCTAGTAATAAATACATAATACATACTTTTAATAATAATAAATGGGTATTATTTTACTTAATGTAACCAGCGGGGTTAAAACTATTGAGTGGGTCACGAAGGCGCAGTATGAAAATTACCGGGCCATGGCAGAACAATGTTTGAGAAACACTGCTCTAGCTAGAGGATCGTTTCTGAACATTTTTATTTAGAGGTATTTTAATACAGGGTGGCCGGGACATCGACGCAAAAACTGTTACCATGGATTCAGTACATGACCGATAAAATATTTAAACGCTATTTTTGGTCAGTTCGCTATCCATTAATCACGTTATGCTAAAAAACATCACGTGATTAATGGATGACCCCTTAGCAATTTAGGGGTATGAGGAACAGGATGTAAAGTTCAGTCATCCCCCATAGAAAAGGGAGGATCCTCCGACCAGACGGGTGTGATGTCTGGCGGGCAACTGCCCAGAGGTTGAAGTCGGGAAGCTTGGATATATATTTATCGCGCGGTAAACTCTAATTGCGCGATGCAGGATTTGTGTGACGTCAGGATGTTGTGTGACGTCAGGTCTTTGATGCGTAGTTTGCATGTAGCGATGTAGATGCCGCTACACAAGCTTTCCAAAAAAACAGCTTTTCTTGGCTCATTACAATCCATATGAACCAAATGCCTATAAAGTATCATCAAATAAAGCGTTTAGATTTCCTACATGGCTTCTTATTTTAATTGCAATTATGTTTGTTGTCAGAGTAGCAGTATCAGAACCCGGGAATCAAGTAAAGGAATGTAACATGTGATTGTAGAGTTTCCATATAAAATCAGTGATATAGAAGCATTTCAAATCGCATTATGAATTATCACAAAAGAATTCTAACCTACGGATAATAAAAGTATTCGTAGATTTAACCTAATAATTTAGGACTCGTCTGGACTCGTAGCAACACAGCTACGGGCTACGGCGTAGGCGGGGCGATTAGCAAAATAATAGTCGTCGCGGATCAACTATTTTCTATTCTGTTACTCCCATGTATTTATCAGTTATATATTATAACTGATAAATACATGGGAGTAACAGAATATACCTCCAGTATAGAATATTAACTTGACATTCATAGCTATCAAAGTAACTTCACACATAACGGTATAGGAGTACCTAATGACTAATAATAGCCAGGCGGGTCTGGCTATTCTGGAATACCAGAGACAGACGATATTCGAAACACCTTAATGAATTCCATTATTTTATGCTAATCAATTTAAACGTTCAGCTATGGTGCAAAAACACGTATTCGTTTTCCATTACAATTTTACCAATGCAATTCTAAGCTCACTAACACTACGAATGAAATCATCTATTCTAGTTTTGCCCAATTATTATTTAACTAAAGCTTGAGATATTTAAGAGATTTCATTTTGTTGAGAGCGATTAGGCCGAGACGCGTGTCAGAGCATAATCGGTAGATCTCATAAATAAACTGAGCGCTTGGTATAGAAAAACAAAAGAGGGTTAAGTTATTAGTCTCGTAGTATACGAGTAGCTGTCTCGAAGGGCGCGTGGCGGCGCGGGTGGGACTGTGGACGAGCCGCCCGGCGCGAGCGCCTGTCAACTAATATATTGCTTTCGGAGACAGATGATGCAAACGAAGAATGTTGTTTTTATACCTTCTGTAGCTATGTATTTACTATTTTACTTTTCTGTGACGACATTCCTAAGCATCTGCCCGTTTCCCTGTTTCTTTCTTTTTAAAATCTGTTCACTGTAAATATTGCACTCAGACTGATCGTATTTTCGAATGTTCAGTTCCGTTCTCAAATCAGTAAAATGATTTTATATACAACGTGTACCGGAAGGAACCTTTCCGTTTTATATTTTACCACATTGGTATCTAGTATCTATCTACAATTAGTATGTCTTGGGTGATTTTCTCTTAAACTGTTTATGTAGGTACTACTTACCTACCTAATTTTGTAGATGGTTACCCAAGTAATGATAAGCTTGGTGGCTTAAAAGATAATTTTTCAGTTAACGCTTTATTAACCGCTTTTTAACCGACTTCATTGTTGTTCACTTCGAAGCCTGCGTTGCAATTCCACAAGAAATAATGATCATAAAGTAAAAATGTGAAGAAATGTATCTCGTAGTAGTCACATAGGTATTTGAACGATCTAGATATACGTACCTATACAAAGGATTCATCACAACTCTTCATTATTTAAAACAAAAAGAAAACTATCATGTTTAGACAATTTAGAGCCCAATGATATATGTTTAACGACGACACGAGCCAACTGCTCAGTTGTCTGTGGAATTTACGAGCGCGCTTCAACACGACAAATACATTTGTTAATAGACACATTAGCCGTTAAATGCTCCTGCGCCGGTTCTTAATTGCCACACATTACACATTGGCGTGTGTCGCCTGTCGATGCTCCTCACAATATGCCCATTGTAGATTCAATAGGTACAAATTAGGTGCCTACACAGTTCTAATTGATTTACCAGTTACAAAAAAAGGGTATTTTAGAAATTGAGCGATTGTCAAAAATGTGATTCTTTCTTGTAAAAATAACAATTTACGTCGGATGCCTTCACTTATGCTTTTGCGTTGTGCTTATTGGTCAAATTAGGGAGGTAGAGAATGTGTGGGTACATTCATTTTAAGTTCAATCTTACGAATACCTTTAGGTCTTACTTAGATTCAATTAGAGAAAAGATTAGGTTAAACGTCTATGTCAAAGAGCCTACTAGCCTAGTCTACTTGGGTCTTATAACGAATTTAAAAAAAGAATCGTCAATGTTTTTGAACATTAAAAAGTGGATGGAAAACAAAACATCTATAGTCATCATAGTGTGCGCAATTAGCGTAATGGTAACGTATTGTTTTAGTCGATTGTTGAGCGAGTCGCTAACGAGACTTAAGAGGCGCGTGCGCACATACATGACGAGACTTGTCTCGCGGCGCTACCCTTTGTTCCAGGCATTATGTCCGCCCCCATTTTTGAAACTGAATCCTTAAATTACGAACACAAATAGCCAATGCTCATAACTAAAAATCATTTAGATTCGTTTTCGGCCAGATCGAGGAGTGGATCAAACAAAACCAAATTAAGTAATAATTGAAAAAAAAACTACTAAATGCCATAATCTACCCAATTACGCAACCATAGTACGCGACCGAAAGATAAGATGGAAGCAAAATCTGAAAAAAAAGCAGATTTCTGTAACTAGAATTTGAACAAAACAATCAACCATTATTGGATGAGTTCATGACAGATTTGCCAGAAAAGGTAACTAGTAAACCTATGTGCCAAAGACCGTATAGGAAGTGGCGAAATGAGAAAGGGTATATTTCCTCAACTGTGAGGGACTGACATTGACTAAGGAAAAATGTAGAAGGAGAACTTTGGATGACAATGATCAATAAAAGTGCCATATCTAGGTTATTTCTTACAGAAGGCAAACATACTTTGCTTCAAATAAATTGTGAGCCTACTAAAAGGATTTCTTTAAAAGGAAGCCGTTTCATATCTACTATTTTAAACGTATCTAAATCTAAATGGACAATGCTAACAATATCCAACAAAGGAGTGACGTCGCTGTGTCTACCATACTCAATAAGTGAAGCAGTCCGGTAAAATGCACTCGATTGAGACTCGGATAACGAGAATACAATAAATACTTTTCATTGATTCTTAAGGTCTGGAGAGTAGAGCTTTACATGGATAAGAATAGTGAAGGACATTGATGGGCAGTGAACGAAGACCACCGGCGTCGGCGGCGCTTCGCAAGCCGTGCGATGGAGCGTGCTCTTCCGCTTAACTAATCAGTGTACACTGTAGTAGTAGCCGTGTTAAACTATTGTCATATTTCGTATCTTTATTCAAATACACCTCCTATCCGAAAAAGCTCTCTAAAAGAATTTGTTTGAAATAAAATCTAAGTCCATCCTAAACTTAAGTCATGATTCCCGATGATAGAGTTTAGGCCTAATGCTCGTTCCAAAGTGACTTATAGGCGACAATTCATTCATATTGATATTTATAATAGACGCAAACTATAATACCGGATTAATGTCTTTATAGGTAAAAGATATTTAGGAAAAGACACAGATGAAGTCAGAATGATCTAAAGCTTCAGACATTGTCGTTGTTTGTGGAACATTTCTCTTACCTATTTATTTTTATTTTACAATAAAATAAATCTACGCATAAGTAGCAGAATGATCGCATTGTCAAGCAGCCATTCATCGTACTGCCATTGAATACCAATCAATACTTGTCTGAAGATCTCTTATTCACGCATACTTTAACAAACAACAAACAATATTGCAACTTGCTCATCGCACCTCTCTCGCAGGGCTGAAATTACTTTATTTGAGTATCGTCCTTATGCCAACAAACATAAGGATCTGTTTTGGTTCAATCTTTAGAAAATCGGAGGCGGCATATCATGACATAAGGTAATGTTACCTTTTCTTCAATAATCCATTGTACAACTTTAAGTCTCTATAAAAACCTTTATTGAAATGTTTGGCTCTACTTTAGTAATTCGATAAAAGAAAATCCGTTTCTGCTGAATACATTTACAGTACCTACCTATACAATAGTTTCTTTTCTAACATAATTGAGAATCGAAACATATCCACTATTTTTTTTCGTTTGATCTGTTCATCAGCAGTATAATAGTGAGGATGTCTGTGTCTTCGCATTGTACCAATGATATCAGCATTCAGAAACGTTATTGTTTTAAAATTACAAGTTGATTGAATTTCGTATCGGTAGAGACAATTATGTGCGTCTGCATAAAGGTAATGATTACGGCAATCGTAATCGGCTGCCAGTTTACGCTTCATCTTAGTGAGCAATATAAAACGTGATGCGCAAGTGGCACGTCCCCGCCCCGCCCCCGCACGTCCGCGCTGCCGCAGACAAAGCTTCTGTTATTTGCCAGCAGCAGTACCCTTGCATTATCCACAATTGGAGTATCAACGGAAATTAGTTCAAGCTGCATGTATACTTTTGTTTGAGTAATAATTTGTTTTAAAACTGATCAGAACAGCTCTTGTTGCTTTGGCTGACTCCTTGAACTGGAGCTTTTAAGATTGAATCTCTAATATAAATTATAATACGAGACTGTCGCAAATGAGATGGCAGACGAAGAAAACGAAGGATTTTAGGTCGTTATCATCCCTAGTGCCCTGTTGTAAAGTACCTACCTGTATTGAACAGACAGTTTTGCCTCAGGAAAGTCGAAGAACGGACATAAGTATTTATCGTGGAGACTTAATTGTAGACGTCATATGTTATCATTACAATAAACGAGGTAACAGAGTCATTAAAGATCGCTCAGGCCGAGCCGGCGCGGGCGGCGCGACCCGCCCTCGCCGACTGCGGGCACTCAAAGGCAGGACCTCACTATATCATCACATCGGTCACGCGCGCCTCGCTCCAATTTTATCCCTCTATAAAAAAACAGAACAGGAAGGGTTGGATTTTAATTACGATATTTTTCTATTATTTTGTACGCTGTCTTAGTTTCGGGGTAAGGGTCGCGTCGTGAGATGTAATAAATTCTGCTTTTTATGAGGTCACGGTTAACCCCCTTGATAACGTTTATCGCACATCTGGTGGAAATGAAAACTCAATTGTTATGTAGATGTTAATGTTCTATTAATGCTTTTTTCTTTACCTATTTTATAAAAGTTGTTAACGTTCAGTACACGCAACAGACTATTTTCTCTTTTTGCCTTTAGGATGTCCGCGAAAGTAGTAGTGTCTGCCTAGTTAAATAAATCCCATTTAAGCTAAAAAATTGGAGACACCAGCCAGATATGTTATTACCAGTGATCGGAGTAGGTAGATTGATTTTTAGTACTTGTATCATAAATGCACACAGAAAGAATAACATGGATAAGCCATTTTTCCGGAAAGTAATTCCGGTATTTCCGGATTCGGCGTACGCATTGTTCTGATAACCGGTTATTGTACCACCCATGATCCTTTGTTCTGATTGGTCGTTGGGTTTTGTCAAATCGTGACAAAAAAAAAATAGGAAGAATAATAAAGAATAAAATTGCTCATTTTATTACAATTCCTACCTTTTTTTTGAGGATGGCAAATCATCAAATGACTCCTTCCACTCTGGCAGAATACAATTCCTACATAAGTTCCGGTTTTTTTTTAATAATCCACCAATTCCGGAGGAATGTCCATAGTAATATATACGTTTCGGATCAATGACCCCAGTTCAATCTACCTACTCCGATCACTGGTTATTACCTACACATACAATAATTTCCTATAATTCAGGTTTGAATATTTGTAAATTATTTATTCGCAGTATTCATTTTGCACAATAATACATGTCAGGTCGAACGTATCGACGCGTTCATGTTCACATTGACATGTCACATGCGAACATGTCACGGCAAGCGACTCCGCCATGCATGAAATGAAGAGCCCGCTTTAACATTTTCACCCGATTGCGCTCGGGAAGCGTGAGTTCGGATAATTTTATTGATTACCTAATGCACACGTTCGACTGAATTCAATAAAAAACTGTATAAAAGGGTTTAATGGATACTAACCCCGGCATTGTTATAGCAATTTATGTTATGATCCGTGACAGGATGTATCTGATATCATAGCTTTGTACTTTGCTGAGGAAGTACTTACTTCCAACCCAATTATGAAACATGATAAGTCGCGATACTGCAGATGGACTGGCTAGCGTTACTATATTTTATTTATACTTTACAAAGATCGGGCGAGCATTATGCAAACATTGTATGTAGATGGAAAGGATTGATGTCGGAGTCGCCTATGAATAATTATAATTCGTTAGTAGCGAGAATGGATTTGTGTACTTAAGCGATTAAAGTTATTTGAATACGGCTTTATAGCAATGCGCGTAAGAGTGGGAGCGCCATACGCAAATACAGATGTTCACACTTAGGGATCGCGTGGATTGTGCATAGGTACAGAGCGATGTAAGCCCTTTAAGCTTAAAATTGAAACTAATGGAATAAAAAATTACATTATTCAAAGAGAGGACTTTTCTGTCCGCAGCGTGAAAATGTAATGTATTGGGAGTATAGATTATATATTCTGCCGCAGATTTCATAGCGAAGTGTATGACGGTACTGTGTGATCGATCACCCGACACGTGCTTACACATCGAACGTTTTTTCGATAAAAAAGCTGTTTTGTCCAAAAAACATTCGAATTTCAACAATAGCTTAGATCGCGATAAGAGTGGGCGCATAAAGATAAACAAATATTTGAGCGAGGGCGTAGCGGAGCATGAAACTGACGAACAAAAGCATTATCCAAGGATTAGGTTGGGTATTAACGTTATTTGATTACTTAGACACATACACGACTATGAGAACATTGAAGGAGTCTTTTCTTAACATTACATAAAAGAGGCGATCCTGTTCACTTAAGAGGATTTAAGTGGTAAAGTAGCCTAAACAAGCAAACTCCAGACCTTATATTCTTATTTAACATTAATTTTAAGATGCTATTTAATTAAAGGTTATCTTTATGTAAGTTTTGTAAACGTCAAGTTAATCAAATATAACGTTGGTAGTTTGGTTTAGTACCTACACGTAGGTAAATAATGAAGGTGTACCCAAAGCAAAAAAATGCACCTCATGCAAGGAAATAAAGATAAATAAGTGAAAATATTCTAAATTATTGTAATTCTTTGTTAGAATTCATATTTTATTTAGTGTGTAATGTAAATGCATGGTCTTTATTTGCGTTCTGACATTCACAAAATTCACTTAGTGAAAGATTGTGTTTATTTATTTATTTCATTTAATAATATCACATTGGAATTAGTACGTTTTCGTAGCGCGTGTGTTTGGCCTACGCCTGCGCGCTGCAAGGTGCGCTGCGCTACGCCTGCGTGCCTACGGAGCACGGCGCGCTCGATACACGTAGACTTCACGTATCTACACGTTTTCTATTCCCTACAACTTACTCTCATTGAAGATTGAAATTGTCACTACAGTATATTAGGAGGCTTTACGTAACATCCAAGAGTGTAAATTTGGCGTAGACCCCTTGTAATTGTGACCACAGCTACGCGTGTATCTTTAAAAGTTTACTTTTGTTTAGGTACTACTTACACTAAACTTGTCTTGTGGTTCTCTGCGATTTATTTTGTAAGCTCACATTTTAAAATAAATATATTTATTTTACATGTATGTTGAAAACCTGAATTATTGAATTCGATTACCATAACGCAATCCATGTTAATTGAAATGTACTACGTTCTATCAAATAAAACACTAAATAAGACCATTAAAAACTAAATGAGGGTGATCTAAGTGGAGATACAGCTTTGTCTCTTTAAATAGCAGCGCCTGCGACACGCGCCGGCTTTCAATTAACATTCATTAATATTATAATATTATGGAATCCTATATCACTCATTCAAACAAGATCGTATGTTTAATCATATCTTTCACAGATTCGCAAGCTGCTTAAAATTTATTTTGAGCTAGTTACTTATTGCGGATATTGATTCGTTTTCATTATTCGGATAGCAATTTTTCACACGTTATAAATAGAACAAAATAAAAAGTGATATTGGTCTAAATCGGTAAAATATGGAGCGATAAGGCATCGACATTAATCACTGGACTAGCGTGAAATCAAATTACCGTTTACCAGTCACACACTAAATGAAAGGGTTGCAGCCAATGCACACTTTGTGTTACCAAACCCTACTCTGAACATTCTGTCTCGTTTTGTCACGTACATAAATGTGTTTGATGAAAAAGGACAGAGAATTTCTATTTTACACGAAGACCTCAGTAGACCGCAAATCAAGAATTGCGCAAATCTAAAATGCAAACAAATTTGGACATGAAATCGGTTGTGTGTAGGCGATAAAATAAGTTATTATTGGCGATAATAACGTTACGACACGGGGTTAGACACGCGGAAAGCAATAACTTTTGATTTTTAGTTAAGCTTTGACTGTGGGAACGCTATATTAGACAAACACTGTTATACAAAGTAGACATTTTAGGAATTAATATACCAAGAATAGGAATTAGTGGCATTAAAAATTCTACAACTACTAATCAATACCGTACACTAATCTGTTTCCAAAAACGAATATCAAAGGGCAAATTAATCTCTTTAAGATTGACGTCCTAATAGCAAAAACTACAAAAGACCATAAAAGTAGTTGGAAATGTGCTGTTCATGTCAAACTTTAATCCCGCGATTGACTTTTGTAAATGGGGGCTCGACGTTTAATTAGAGCGAATGGCCGTCCGAAGAGCAGGCGGACGTGACGGCACAATGGACCAGTGATTGACACAAATTACCTCTAATCGAGAACATCCAACCAAATGGCCGTTCCAATCCATAAATTTAAAGCCATTGTAGATACTTTTGCACAATTTTACAATAAATAGTTTTTTGTTAGCACCTTCGAGCACGACTGCTGTTATTAAGAATGGCGGATAGATACTTACGTAGTTTCGTGCTATTTACTAACACGTCCGATTCCCGGGAAGGGTTGCAGAGAATTTTGTGCTCAATTTAAAATTAAATTTAATTGTATTTTAATCCCGGCGATAAACGTCAATCAAGTCTCTCCTGCGACTGTGATACATGTATCAAGAGAGCTCAACATCACGTCGCGCCCCCATCTATCGCCATTCAAAACGGATTTTGAGCAAGGGTGAAATTAAAATGTCAAAATAGTAGCGACCCGGCGCGTTGTATTTGTCTCCGGCTTTATCAGACGCCATTGTGTGTTTTCTATTCTTTAAAGCTTTCATGAAAAACGATACCGTTTAAGCTCTTTATTATCTGTAAAACTAACGTTAAAGAACTCGGCACCTACCTGCTACTATATTATAGTTTGGAACGGTATAAAGTAATAAAACACTACGTATACAGTACACAGTGATTGGTGTATCCTTAAGTTCTGAGTCGGTAATAAAATGCAGAGCGCCGTAAACAAACGATCCTGCCGGATACATCAGTGTTCACAACATCAACATAAGAGATTCATTACATTCCAGTTCATTCCTGGCCTCGTGTAAGTTTACTGTGAGCGGCATGTTATAAAAATCTTAATTATTTTCGCGTCAAACATATATATGTTTATTTATACAGAATGTCCTAATTTTCATATTTCGACATGTAAACTAGAATCTAACTATATTGTGAAGTGAAGGGTGGGCGTTTTTGGGGGACTTTCTTCTGTAATTTTGACGTTCGAAAAGTGCTGATTCTCAGCCTAGTTTGAATACATGACTTTTGATTTTGATTGTATTTTTAAAAGCATTTTCAAAGCATTCAACTTTTATTTAATACTAGCTTCTGCCCGTGACTTCGTTCGCGTCGAAGTCGTAATCAATCTGCCTAGCCTTTTCCCAACTATATTGGGGTCGGCTTCCAGTCTAACCGGATGCAGCTGAATACCAGTATTTTAGACGGAGCGACTGCCAGTCTGACATCCCCAACCCAATAACTGGGTAATACGATACCCCTTGGTAAGACTGGTTGTCAGACTTTCGGGCTTCTGACGATCCGCAACGACTGTCAAAGATCCACAAATGACAACCGGGACCAACGGCTTAACGTGCTTTCCGAGGCACGAAGGAGTCTCGGTATGTAAAGATGGTCACCCATCCACAGACCAACCCCGGCAAGCCTAGCTTAACCTGATGTTTCGACCCGTGCGGCAGTTATTACTAAGCCACGAGCTCCTCGCGTCGAAGTCGTAATACACTACAATAATATACTAAAATATCAACCACATTTTCATAAAAAACTGCCTCGTTGATCTAGTGGTCGGCAAGCGCTATTAACAGAGCATGAGGTTCTGGGTTCGATTTCCAGGTCAGGTATAGTGTTATTTATTGTGTTTTCCATCTGGATTTTCTCAGTAACAGTCCAAAGTCTGGAGTTGTGCCCAGTTAATAGCAATAGGCTCACCTCCTATTACATGGGACCGAAAGGCGAAATGTAGGTGTTTAGGTACACCTGTGCCTGACCCTTCGGGGAATACAAGCGTGATGTTATTACTTTTGTACTTTTGGTCTCAGCAGCCAAAATATACAGCGACTTAGGACTGGTGACGCAGGAGCAAGCGACGTTCAGTTGAGAAGCAGTTAGTTACTCCGTAGTCTTCAGTAGCAATTTCTCATTGCTTGCGAAGTTTTTCGTTTTTAGTGAGTTAATGAACGCCTGCGTTCCTGCATCCTCATGCCACAACACTGATATACTGACTGATGCATTCTTACACATTATTCCTGACAAACAGTTTTATCACTAAAATAATTTGTCAGAAGATTGTAAACACACGGGATTTCTCATTAACCTAACCTAATCTAACTGTCCGCTTGTGGTCCGCTACAATGAAGACTGGTCGAAAATAACCAAAATGTTTAAACTTCGAATTTCGAACGAATACGCGTAATAATTTTACTTGCTCAGGTTTATCGTATTCCTCGCTTGAAACTATGGAGCTCTGGATCTGCAAATATAAAAATAAACATTATAAGAAAGACTTATAAAAAATAACTCTTATCATCCATTCCATTTTTTATATCACACTAATCAGTGTCTTTGAACTTATATAAAGGATTTGATCATAAAAACATTCGATTCTAATTGAAACCCGTGACACCGGGAAATACCAAGAGATGCGTACTTTACAATTTTACAATAGTAGATGAGTTAAGTGACTGTTATGCATGAATCTTATTTATCCACCACAAAAAATACCGGCCTAGCCCATAGTAATGTTGAGTAATCAATATCATACAATATACTAATCAATGAAGTAGTCATAGACATATGTATGTAAAGGCTCGTCCATACTGCGGCACTAATCGTAATTTTATATTTGCGGTACTAATCGTGATTTTATATTTCGTCTCTTGTGCAGAAACAATACTATATTCTCCCGGCAGTTTTGTCAATTGGAGATCAATTTTAAATAGCTATCCCAAAAATGGTTCTCTTCATAACGCTAGTAGGTACAAAAAGCCCAGTTTCCACATTCCTTGAATTTCTCTGTTGTATTGCGTTCGCATTGTATTTATTTGTATGACTGTTGAAAGGCTGAGTGGAAGTAGGGGCAGTGAGGGCTCAGAGGGCAAATAAATAATTACACGCATTCTGCAGATATTTGCCTCGGGCAGCCGTGGGGCGAGGATAGCAACTGATGATTGTATACCAGGGGTCTCTTGGGGGGCTCTTGCATAAAAAGTTTTGTTATATTAGAGCATTTAAAGAATTCTATTTAATAATGCTCCTACTAGGGTTACGTAAAAAATAATTGAAAATAAAATTATTTTATCCAGTAATGCTTTTCACTTCATTTTTAGTTTTCGGGGCAGATTTAAGATCAGCTTCTTACAGATTTGAGTGAATATAAACATAATTTAAAATAATCTAAGTACCAATTTTTTATGGTTCTGGGATATTGTGAGAGTGAAGGACCTAGTACAGTCCCGTGAGGTACATCAACCTACATTTATATTCGATTGGTTACTCTTCTACCGTATGCTAAGTATTGTGCTTATCTAATAATCAGGTAGATGTATCAGATTCGAGTAACCTGCGCAATATATTATTAGATTTTAAAATAGGCCATTTACTAGATAACTTGACGGTTGATCATTCTAACAATGATTAGTAATATCGTTATTTTTTCATATAGTAATTAAAAGTGTTTCGAAATAATAATAGGTAGTTTCCAAAAAAAGCATTTTTTTTTATATTTCCTTTCATTATATAAAGCAAAAGGGCTGGCCAGTTAGACAAGTCTGCAGCATGTCGAATGAGCAATAGACTTCATGCCCAGAAAGAGATGGTGGTTTGGTGGATGGAGTAGACAGGAACTAGTGTAAGAAGGAAAGGCAGGGCTAGTAATGATGGGCTAGTAATTTATAAAACTATCCTTACAATCTATCGGTTTAGTTCCTAAGTTTTGGTAAACTATAAAATCTTGTTAGCAGTTTGCAAAATAAAAGTAAAATAGATCTATAGAAAATGAATTAACCTTTCGCTTGTCATAAAATATTGTTAGAAAAATGGAAGGGCTCGCAATGCTTTTATGCGCCATGACGTATTTTAGTGTGTCAATTAGAGTTCTGTGTACCGACGGCCCAGCGTGAAGTGACGGCGCGCGCCGGGGACGCAGTAGGGCTCCGCCACCCCCTGCACTCTGCTCATTGCGTATTCAGACAAATTGATCGTGTTGTTTTGGAACAAAAATGATTTTGCAGATGTTTGTTCGTGTCGTTTTTGTTTTCACGTGCATATGTTTTCTCTAATATTCCACTCAGAATGTCCAACATGCCCCTGCTGAGATATTTTTTCTGTTTCCGTAAATTGTATTTTTGACAAACTGCTTTTTGGGAGTCTATTATTATGATAGCAACAAATAAATAATGCTATTAAGTTTACTGAAATTGTACTATGTGATGATGTGTACCTACGTTTATGTACAGCCCTCTTGACTATCTCAAATTTGTTTCTTGAGCCTCAAGACGTTGCATTTGGTTCCCTACAAAATGGTTGAGCTGGACGGTGCTGATCCACGCGTCATGTTCGTGAACGGGCGCCGTCAGTTGTGACTGGTCATCTCTTATCTGCCATGGCTTATTTTTAATCTTATATTTTGAATTGTTTTGATTATTTTTTGGACATTGTTCTCACATATAGAAGCGACAAGAATAATGTACCCAGGATTTTGTCATTTTCTATATTTAAAAGAGTGTCCTTGGAGTTTCTTGCCCGTTCTTCTCCATAAAGATCTAAGTTTTGGAATGGGCAACTAGCTTCAACTTTCTGATTAACTGACCGACTATTTGACAACTCAAAAGTGCCTGTAAATGGTTTAATTTAAATAAATTATTTGAGTTTGAATTGTGAAACATTTCGTATATTAAAAGATTACTACAAAAACATGCCTTTTTTTTCTTTATGCCTAAATTGTCGCCTTTATTGACTACCTACCTGTGAATATTCTGAACACCGCGTCGTCGTGTCGACGAGTAATTATTTCTTCCTCGAATTTTATTACTTAAATAACAAAAGGTGTGCACCAAAAATGTTTTTATAGCTTATACGTATAGACGAAAAAGCAATTATGATTTAGTTCATAGTCGCTACTATTAGTATGGAAGCTACCTGCTGCGCTGCTCTATAATTACGCCGTGAGTGACATTTCCAAAGCTTTTGTAAACGATAACGCGGAAGCTGCTACGAAAACTTAAAAAACCAAGTAAGTATTGTTGCATTAATGCATTTGGGAGTAAATATTGAGGAGGCACAAAGCGGGCTCCGACAACCCTTAACTATAGTCCGCGGGGTGCCATTAGAGCGGCTCAAAGAGTTGGGTGTGCCCACGGAACTGCGAGCACCGACTTTGTAAATCTAATTAAAATATCAATATGTTCACTGGAGTCCGCGTTGACAATTTGATTTCACGCCTTGTGCCCTCGGCCTCGCTACCCTGCAATGCCGCGATATTAAATATTAATACAATGTTACTACACGGCTTTGTTTTTTATTTGATCTAAAATAAATCAATGATTTATGAAAAATTGGGTGCAAAAAGAAGGCTAGGTAAATGCAGTCGCTACTTACAAAATATAAATGAATTCTGCGAATGAGCATCAATTATCCTGCCGACATGATACTTTAGACTACAATGAAGTCAACGACTCCTCCATGAAACTGTCATATTTTTCGTTGAGCGGCGTGAAAGGCTCCAAACTGTCGACGCGCAATTCGAACTACCCTTGTTTTTTCTACACAGAAGTTCAGGTAGCAATACAAACAACAATAAAAACGTGACATATCAATCGGCTTTTTTTTCTGTCGATGTCGCAAATTCGCACAAATCAAACATTGAAGTGTTAAAAATTTCTGATTACAAAGGGCTTTTAAAGTCGCCTGACAGGGAGCGAGCAGCAGCTTTGTCACACGGAATCATTAGTTAGCAAATGTCAAGCCCGAATCCGCTTCTTTTATTACACAAACAGCCTTACAAGACGTTAAGTCAAACAAGTAGGTAAACAACTGCAACTTAAACCGTGATTTATAGTTTCTTTTAATATTGATCCTAAATGCTTTATTTGGATTTCACTTGTTACTGTTTCTACTGAACATTCCACAGCGGAGCTTAGTTTTTTTTCATTGTAAAACTAGGATTATGAGTATGTAAGTACGACCCTACATTGTTTACGTCTTTTTTTAAAATAAAACTGTGCATATTTAGTACAGATACCTAACTGACAGTGATATTAATATTATAAACACCATTAATAGTTTGTCTAAATAGGTAGTAAGGAACAACTGTTACAATGCACGGCTGGCGCAATATTTCATCGCGTCGTTCCGGCAAAAACGAAACCCTTTTTTTGTTTTCTATTACAATTGTCACCCTTTTACTTCCATTTCAATTAAATAATGTCTGGTCATTTGTGTCGGGCGGGAGATCAGCAGGACTGGCAGTGTTGCGCAGTCGCGCAGTGTCGTGTTCGCGCCTCCCTTAACCCTCGGCGCAAAGTGCGCGTCATCCTGTGAGCACATTAATCACTCCTATTATTAAACTTGTTATTGTGTTCATTTGAAGATAACGTTTTATAAACGGTGCCGTCCGTTCACAACAAAATAAGCTTTATGTAATAACGTGTAAGCGAATACTTTCGTAAAAACCATTGATTAATGATGTTTTACTCTATCGATAACAACAAATCCGATTAGGATTGTGAAATAGGTTTTTTTATTTATGACAAGTGAAAAGTCGTTCCAGTTATATTTTGAAAGCCCTATTCTTATTCCGCAATGTGTTTTTTAAGCGAGCGGTAAAACCCATGGCGGAGAGACTTGAGAAGTCCCGAGGCCACTAGTTGAGCGACTGATTCTATTTACTTTACAATCTGTGCCACGAGCTCTGTGTCGGCACGACAGGTGTGTCAGCGTCGCGAGTCGCGCCGAAATAGACAGTCACGATGAGGTATTTCCGACCGTAGCTTGCTTGACGTAACCAAGCGCCGCCGCCTGTCGCCGCCGAGGTCTACCGGAGGCTTGGCGCACCGTCTATTTCTAAGAAGCACGTAAAGTGCCATTAATTGACGGTTTTCCTTATTTACTTCAGTTATTTTAAGAATATAAGTATCTGTACAAACTTGTCACCGTTGTGTTAGGTTGTTTATTCCACCTTCTTCCGATACTACGGTTTAGTTAAAACTACGGGTAAGATAGGCTTTATATTTTGAGCTGAGTAAAACTAGAGAAAAATCGTTGCGGAAAAGGGTTTAGAATTTTAGACTATGCATATATGCAGGCATTGATAATGCGTAGGCCATGCGTAGTCAGTGTAGGTTTTACGTAGTCAATACTCAATACTCAATACTCAATTCTTTATTGCACATAGTCATAGCACAGATGCCGTTAGTTTTGATGATTTCGACGAGAAAACACCTATGTTGGCTTTCTTGCTAGGAAGAAAACTATAAAAATCGTAAAAGAGGACCCATTGTGGAGTTTTCGATGGTAAAAATTTATTTAATATCTGTTTATAGGTACTTCTCCATCTAGATTCTAGAATATAAGATGCATTCAAGAATATGCGTTGTGTGTGTGTGCAAGTGGAAATTTATGCGAAATAGTGAGCAAAACTCGTAGAATGCTTTAAGTACATGCTTAGATTTGCTTTTTTTTCCGTATAATTATGAACCTATATTGACTGTGAGACCTCAGACTATGTTTGTATCTAGAAGGTAGTATTTTAACTAGCGTCAGTTTATAATATACCCGCTACTGCACACTTGATCCTATATTTTCATTAAAAGCTAGTTTTAATTTGTTAAAATGTGTTCCTTGCTTACGGTACTGTGCCAAATAAACGTTTTCTTATTTACTTTTGTTAGTTAGTTGTTAAAGTGGACTCAACCGGAACAGAACCAGTATTTCGCTAAAGCCTTGTTTATCTCCAATTATGTAAATAGCGCAATCTCATTGGGATTTTACAATATCATGCAATACATACGAAAGTTTTTTTGAACACGGAATTGGGGAAATCCAATAATACTAATACTCTTTAAATGCATCAAGGAGTAGGTTCTTTTTAATAGACTGTGGAAACTGGACAGTTCTACTTATCAAGACAGAAGAGACAAAATGTTATTCATTTGTTTCAAAGAGCAAATAAAATGTCTTTACAAAATATAAAACAAAGTCCCCCGCCGCGACTGTAGCCCAGGGAAGTTACGCCGAATTTTAGGCTAACTTTGCATTAATTTAAAACAGCGATTTTTTTTTAACGTGTAGGGTATGGTCAAGGGAGTATATTAAACTGTATACCGCGAAAAGTTCACCCCGCGTGTACGTTTTTTTTAAGAAGAATCAAATTTCAATTTTACGTGGTAGAAAAAAAATATTAACAGATACATTTGTATGGAGTGTTTGTCGAAAAGATCACAAGGAGGTCAAAAAATTTAACATTTTCGTCCACGGAAATTTCCATAAAAATAAAATTACTCACGATTTTTTGTATAATTTAATGAAATAATACGAGTATAAACGACGGTTTTACGAATTGTTTGCATAATATAACCAAAATTTTCCTGTTAACTATTTTGCCTCAATTTTTATTCCTAAAAATGCGTTTTTGTTTTTTTTACCTCGATGCGGTCCTGGAAAATGTTTAATTTCTTTATATTATTTGAAGAGCTCAGTTCAAAAACACGATTCAGGAAAAAAATCGCTGTTAGGATTTAGTGCAGGGTTCAAACCTAATCTCCCCGGCCTACTGTCTGTCTGTCTGAACGTGATAAAATCAAGATCTACCGAACAGATTTTCAAACGGTTTTCACCAATAGAAGGTCTTAGTGTATAATTCATTAAGGTTTTGTGTAAATTGGCAGGAATAAGACGATTATTGTTGAAAATGTCGGAAAAAAGAATGCCGACTAGTGCTTTACTGGCGTGCGCCGCATAACCGTGAGAGATAAATAAAATTTATTTTCTACTGGATTGTATATTTTAAAAACTTCAACAAAAAAGCCCACGATGGCATATGTCTATCTTCTAAGGATGCCCCACAATAACCATTTTTTTCTTTCAGAATTT
This sequence comes from Agrochola lota, assembly GCA_947364205.1. Lineage (NCBI taxonomy): Eukaryota > Metazoa > Arthropoda > Insecta > Lepidoptera > Noctuidae > Agrochola > Agrochola lota. The sequence goes on from OX376225.1 coordinate 11,403,241, forward strand.
GATAAAAGTTTCGTTGTTATTTCCGAAGCTATTTTGACCGGTATTATATTAATCCTTATCCAATATTTTTTTAAATTTAAATTGGGCATTTAACTTAGATTAAAATATGCCTTGACACCATATCATTTAAAGGAATATTTTAAAAGATATCACAGATTCAAATTTACGCGTAACATAGTAATTATGGTTGACGACAACGCGGGCGCAGCGGTAGGAGTCAATAACCTTTTCCTTGGCTATTAGGTATGAAATCCCGGTAGTACATTCCCGTGGGATATTTTCCAGCATCCACGCGGGCGAAGCCGTGTTACAAAAGCTAATAGTTTATAAAAATATTTTTTGCTATTACAAACTTACATTTGCAGTTGGAGAATTAACCGTGACGTATATCAATATATTGGCGAACATTTTCTCAACTTATTTTTTTTAAAGTATTTTCTTAGGATAAATTCATCCATGAAGGCGCTAATGACGGGCGACCGTCCAATCTCATTAAAGCGCAAGCTCGTCGACATGTGTATCCTGCCTTTTTTTTTTTTTTTGTTCCGGGGTGGAAAATCCTCATGGATGTCCCCCGCCCTGGGGCGGGTGGAGGGGTCTGTCAGACTCTTACTGACTAAAAACCACCCCGGTGTTCCAACTCACACCTACGCCGGGGGTCGCGGGAACTTGAAATCTTCCGCAACCCCCGGCTGGTGCCGGCCCGCCACCGCGGGCCTCCTCGGGTCAGGGGGGGGAGTGAGGTGTTTGACTCCCCCCGCGACGTCTAAGAGGGGCGCGCGTGGAACACTACGCGCCTCCACCTCGGGTCCTGATGTTTGGGGGGCGACGGACGTCCCCGAGTCCGTCGCCCCTGGACCCATTTAGGGGGGCTGGAAGAGGGCGTTGTCCGCCCTCCGCCGACGCCCGGTGCGCCTGCTGCGGGCCGGGTGAGTGGACGAGATCTCCCTCTCCCTTTCCGCAGCCTCCTTCTGCGAGACGACCGTCTCGCAGTAGGAAACCACCGCGTCCCAGGACTCGCCGCTGCCGACCATCGCATTCACTAGGGCCGGCAGCGACAAGTCACTGCCTACTTCTGAGATGAGGGCACGGCGTGGCTCCTCCCAAGCGGCACACTCTGCCAGCGTATGCCGCGCCGTGTCCTCCCGGCAGTCGACGCAGTGGTGACACCGGGCGTCCGGCTCCCTGTTTATGCGACACAGGTACTTCCCGAAGCAACCATGCCCCGAGAGCACCTGCGTCACCCGAAACGACAGGGAGCCGTGCCTCCTCCCGAGCCAGCGCTCGAGCACCGGCCGGACCGCCTCGATGATGTCGAGGCCGGCGGTAGGGCGTGAGAGCCTGTCCCGCCATTCCGCCACCAGGACCTCGCGAAGCTGAGACCAATGCAGCTCCATGTGTCGCTGCATCGGTCGCTCGCCCCGCGCCCTCGCTTCCTCGCGCCACCGATATGATGACGCGAGTACTTTCGCCTATGTGTATCCTGCCTATCCTAACCTACGGTGCTCAGCCTTGGTCATTGGCCATTTTACTCACCGACAAAATTCGCAACACCATAATACGCTCCAAGACAGGTGTCGCCGGTGTTGGCGATTAGTCTGCGAGGCTGAAATGGGACTGGGCAGGTCACACCTATAGGATGCATCAAGACAGATGGGCCATCATCGTTACACAGTGGGTGCCTGATGACGGACGTCGCCACCGGGGCAGGCCTAGAAAGCGCTGGCGCGACAATTTGAACTCGTTCCTGACCTTCCATTTTATTTTTTTTATATTAGTCATCGGTCGCAGCTTTAGCACCAACGGCCAGTTCCGTCAGAATGGGGCGATTTTTATTTGGCGTTCAGACCAATTGCCAGTTCTTGGAAAAAACAACTGTCTGATTGATACGCAACATGATTTCTTGGTTATCGCGAACATAAACTCCAACTTTAAAAGAGATCTCCAGCCTAAGATAGCATTTGTATCCGGCAGTTATAAGTAGAATAATAACTAGAAAATAGAATGCATAGAAATTCCTATCTTCACGAACAGTTATGTAGATAAAATAATATTACCGGTATTCCCCCAACGCAGGTATTTCCGGAGGTCGAGCGATAGAGGCAGATCTTACGCAATCAAATCGCACTATGTAGCTATTTCATAATTTATAAGTGTGTGCAGTGTCCGTAATCTCTAATGTCCGTTCTAGGTACAATAGAGATTAAGAACACTGGACTTTCCTATATAAACTCCATCCATACTAATATTATAAATTCTAAAGTAACTCTGTTTTTACGCCTCAACTACTGAACGTATTTCGATAAAATTTGGCAAGGAGACGGATGGCATCCTGGGGAAGAACATAGGTTGGAACAGAGGTAACTTTGTTTAAAAAATAATCGTTAAGGGGGTGACATAGGGGATGAAAGTTTCCCAGCATTTCTTAAGTTAGGGATATGAAAATTTAAATTTATGTTTTTTGTAAGAAATAAAGAATTACGTGTTTCAGTGTTTTTGAAAAATAACCCCCCCATAAGGGGACAAAATAGATCATTTTAGGAGGACCGGACAAAATGGTCCCCACGACCAATAACAACCACACATATATCATTAGATAGGCATTTTAACATAGAGCAACAACGGCGGCTCATTTAAAATCGCTGTGTAAAAAAAGTTGTGGCGATGTATGGACTGACCTTTACGGTAGTTAACGGAATACTTGAATATAAATCACTTCAAGTGATCTAGTTTGAATATTTTCAAATGTATGCATTGCGATGAGAAGACAATAATATGGTACCATCGAGCTGATCTGATTATGAATCTGGACGCTAGATAACGAAACTCTTGAACAGCTACTATTAAACCCATCGAGTGTGGGCTCATTAGATGTGTCTCAACGAGTCCTGTACATTTTACCCGATGACGAGGACCTGATGACATTAAGATTAAGATCACCAGAAGTGATTAACTATTCAAAGGGTCCGTTAACTACCATCCAGGTCAGTCCTGCGAAACATCGCCACAACTTGTTTCACACAGCGATTTGAAATGAGCCGCCATAGTAGTTATTGCATATTATTAAAATACCTATCTAATGACAAATATGTGGTTGTTATTGGAGCTTGGACCAGCTTCCATACATTTTTGCCGATTCTCCGATGTACCTTTTTTAAAGAGATTTCTTAGGCTTGGAAATATTAGTCATAGTCCGTTTCTTGAGATAGCATTTAGTAAATATTTCATTAAAATGAAATATTTAACTTGGTCAAAAATTATTACAATTTATAGTCATAAATTTTATTCACTTACATGTAGGCACTGTCTTACGACAATAGCGTGACCGGCATAATTTTAACTTTCTATTAATATTTCGAAAAATAAATTATTGCAGCCAGTAGAGGGACTCTTTGCCTACAATGCATCGTGACAGCATAGTTCGTTTATACAGTACAGTAGGTTTTCAGAAATAGCACTTCCCCCGCGAGTGTAGCTTAGATACGTGGCGCTCCTCGTGCATTGTTCCTGCACTCGCGTCTATTGAAGAAGTGAAAGTACTAGTGATACTTCTGACTTTGTTCATTCTTCCTTTCATATTCAGTCCATTCTTCTTTGGAATGCGCTTCCTCTTGATATCAGGACGGCCACCAGTCGGTATGCATTAAAGCGGAAATTGCGGAGTTATTTTCAAAATAAATAGAGTAGAGTCATCTCAACACCTCTCTCCCTTGAATTCGTATATATGTATATATATATAATATGGGTATATATTATAGTAAATATGTATGTATGTGTATGTAGTTTGTACTGTTGTACCTATTTTAGTTATAATGAATTAGAATACTTTTTTTTAAATTTATCCTTGTTCCTCTCATATAGAGCACCTGCCATCTAATCTCTTCACCACCCTTGGTTGACTGGTAGAGAATGCCTAAGGCATTAAGTCCGCCTTTGTACTTTTTTGAGTGTGAAAAGTTTAAATAAATAAATAAATAAATAAAGTCATTCATAACAAAGTAGGTGCAACACGATATATGTAAACTAAAAATGTTGATAACTGACCAGACCTCGGTAAATTTAGTAAAATGTGTCCCGTCGAAGAAAAAAGCAACATACAACTTCAAAACAGATATCACGGTTCTATTCGTTACGGCCAGGAACTATTGATGAAAAAGGGTCCTAAGATACTGTCAAGAAACGGTTAATGGAAGTCGATCTCAAATATAGAAGTATCACCAAGAAACCGTTCCGTTCCGAAACACTTTAAAAAATCACAGAAAAGAAACTGACCGGGAAATCATCGAGATTCTTAGACTGGCCCTTATACTCGTAGTCGCCTGCGTTAACCATTTAATCAGGTTAGTATCAGGCGACTGTGAGAGCCAGTCTAAAAACCTCGATAATTTCCCAATTGTTTTTAATTGACTTATTAAAAAAAGATTATTTGACAATCTACTCTACTACTAAACCGTGTAAGCAGAGCGGGGACTGAGTTTACCAGTGTCTTCGATACGTGGCGTTGTGGAAATGACGCGATTTTCTGCCCGCGGCGTTGTTGTTCCTGTTTTCCGCAGAAGAGTGACTTGAGACAGTAGGATTTTACGAAATCTATAGAAACGTATCGACATCGAACAATCGACACGTACAAAGACGGACATCGGATTCGTACATCGTACGAATCCTTCTCTGGATGAATGATTGGCCTTTGCCCTGCAGTGAGACAATAATGGGCAGGTATTATTGGTATTATTATACACGATCAATCAGAATCTGAACCGTTTTGAAACAGATTGATAATCAATTGATTCATAAGTTCGAAAAAAAATCTGCTCAACAACGTAAATAACGCAATGAATGTTGTTGAACTGACAAAATAATAATAAAAAAAAATAAAATTAAACAGATTAGTCGTAATCGTTTACGAAAATGGGTTGCGTAATTATATAGCCGGTTATGTGACACATTCAACTTTGAGCTGCAATTGTAATTATCTAATTGAATTGCAGAAATATTATTTTTATGTTTGATTGTTCTATAGACAGTGCAATCATTTTAGGCGTCACGGCTTTCTGTGTGAGATCATTGACATACAATGCCTCAAGTCAATGGCACAATGAATAATTTACCTACTTATCGACAAGGACACGCCATGCGCCATGCAGGGAATTCCAAAACATGAATATGGCAGGCCCGTGCCGCGTGGTCGACGACACCTCGGCGAACAAATGTTGTGGAGAACGTGTTCACTTTCACGATATTTAATCGGCAAATACCAAACATCTTTTTCCTTATTGCAGTACAAGCTGATCCCACAGTACTGCTTGCGAGAAAGTTTTTATTTTTTTGTGAACATAAGTAGCATGCAGCTCTTTAGACCGTAGGTATAAGAAAGAAAGAAAGAAAAATGCATTTATTGGCATTTCAGCAGAAAAATACACCTTATAACAAAAAAAAAGAAGAAGTACTTATATAGGCAGGTACCTACTGGTGGGCTATCAAGGTAGTTACTGCACTTAATTCAATTATAGTCTCTCAAATAGTTCATGTAAATCATCCGACACCAATTTTGAAATTGAAGCACTAAATTCCATGGCGTGAAAACCGTACATGCTGATATATGTATATGCCTTTCTTTCTCTTTTATTATATATAAGTATAAAATATACATAAATATATATAAAACTAGCTTTTACCCGCGGCTTCGCCCGCATGGATGTCGGAAGATATCCCACAGGAACTTGCTACCGGGATTCAGAGTATACTATGTCCTAAACCGTTCAGCCGTTACGGTAACAGGCAGATAATAAATCTGTTTTAGAGTTCCGTACCTCAAAATGAAAAATTTCAACCCTTAAAGGATGACTTCGTTGTCTGTCAAGACCGTTTTTCTCAGGAACGCGTGGAGGCATCAAATTCAAGTTGAAATAGATATAAAAAACTTAGAGATCTACGGTATCTTGGAGCTGTAACGAAAAAAAACTTCCAAGTTAACGCAAGAAAAAATACGGTCATTTATGCCGCATTTTTTGACACTCGCAAATAAACCAGTCTATTTGGTACTTCCCGTTGGCCCAGCAGCATGAAGTTTGGCGAGAAGCAAGGTCAAGTAAAGAGGAAAATTCGAAAATTGGTGATTTAAGTTTGTTCTTTAATCCAGATTTGGAAATTCGGGCACCCGAGCAAGCACAGCTTTGACAGGTAACCCTCAGGGTGCAAGCCCTAATCACACGTCCTATTTAAAAAACCTTAGCCTTACTTAAAATACTGATTATTCATTTTCCTATTATTATCACCATTAATTTGTGATACCTACACTAGTGCCGCCATTGGACACATAATACCTTTATGTTAGAAAGCTTAGTTTATGACTTTAAATAGCAATAACTTATGAGTTTATGACAGAGAGGGCCGATTTTAATTAAATAAAGAATAAATGTTAATTCAAGATAAGGGCTATGACTATATTTCCAATTCTTTAAATCTCTTGAAAAGAAGACACAAAAAAAAACACTTTGAGGGATGATTTTACAAAAACGCTGAAATACGTAACTTTTATTTCTTACCAAAGGCATAAATTTGAATTTTCATATCCCTAACTTAAGAAATGCTGGATTTCCCATACAAACTTTCATCCCCCATATCACCCCCTTACGCATTATTTTGGACAAAAAGTACCCTATGTCCTTCTCCAGGATACCATCTATCTCCTTGACAAATTTTATCGAAATCCGTCCAGTTGTTTAGCCGTGAAAAGGTAGCATACAGACAGACAGACAGACAGACAACTAGCTTCATATTTCTGACTGACCGACCCCTTGACAATTCAAAAGTACCTGTAATTGGTTTATTTGAAAAAAAAATGCTTTGAGTTTGAGTTTGACAGAGTAACTTTCGAATTTATAATATTAGTATGGATGGATGGGTATAGTATGGATAAGAACCTATCAAATTTGTAAAAGTATTCAATTCTAGATGTGGATTCTAAGTGAAATAAGTAAGCGGTAATCAAATGATCACGTTCGACAGCATTTAAATATGCCAGAAAAGTCTAGAAATGGATTCTGAGTCACAGTTCTACTAACTTAATTATCGATGTGTTAAATTTGAATTTATAGGAAAAAAGTCGAAGGAACTCCCCGAGCTCGTCCCGCGTCACTTCGGACAATCGAGATGACGACGAGTGAGACGCAACCGGAACTCAGCAAACCGGTTTAAATTTACTCGTACTACACATTAGCATTCAATGCGAACGGTCTATGAGTCAGATACACACCATACGAACTCATAGCGAAGTTGTACCACTTGATCATTTTACAAATAAGAACTTACCATTGTATGGTAATACCTAACTTCTACAGTAAGTAGTTTGTTTGACAAAGTTTAAAGTGCACATTAAAAAACACATTTTATTCAAAAAAGGGTTTCCTTAGCATTCAAAGAAAAAAAAGGAAAAGAGAAAGTTACTTTTGTTCATATATATCTTGATTGTGAATCCAACATTGTAATGCTGGCACTGTTGGCAGGTATCCAGAATGAAAACAATTGCTAAAAGGTACCACTACGCGCTGCACCCTCATTATAAAATAATAATAGTTGAAAGTTACACGCCCATAAAACAATAGTCCGTCTAAACGGCGAGCCGGTCCGACCCGTCCGTAACTATGTCTGCAGTTTACACGTTTACAGTTCTAAATTTAACAAAGGCTAATTTTGTTGCATTTTATTACTTTGAAATAGGATCAGCACCCATTAGGGCACTTTTTGCCACGCCTTTTATTAGGGTGTCGTCCGAAGGCCGCGCGGTGAAAGACAAAGCGGTGACCGGAATTGCTCGCATAAACAACGTCTGACGGCTTCTTTGCCGGTTTACGACCGTCCACGGCCGCTGGTTTGCAGCAGGCAGCCCGCTCTAATGAAACGGCCATAATCTTTGAATTTGCACACGCATGCCTCGTAAAATTAATGCTTGTAATACTAAATTAGATGGATGTATGGACAAGTTCCAATTAGATCATTTTATTAGGATAATTTCGTCACCCCGGCCGGATGATGAGTTTCATGGACAACACAGGTATTCAGTAGCATTTTTGGGTGGTCTTTGGAAAATTAACAGTTTCAGAACACCTACCTCAGGCCTACAATAATTTTAGACAAAGCTGGTTAGTGGCATTGGCAAAAATTCAAACAGTAGACCGTAGTGTCTTAAATTCCTTATAATTTATTTGACCCTGGCAGTATACTTAAATTAGACATTCTTCGACAAGACGTTTATAGGTACCTACTCAGCAGTAGGTACCTATAAACGTCTTGTCGAAGAATGTAGATCATCGTCTTCTGTGAGCGTATGTCGAATCAGCACATTCAACACTGATTTCTTTAACTGCTAGTTTTGGTTCGTCCTTGGGTATTTTTCATTCTCAGTAAGAAGGTAGCTTCGGAGAATATCGTACACAACTGTCGGCATCAAGCTGACAGAAGAACAACAGCATGTACAGCAAAATGTTTCAAAACGAAATTAGTAAAGAAATTAAGGAACAAAAAACGTTATTTGGAAGGGTGGCAATAAAATAAAAGATCGTAACAAATGACTCAACTGCCCGAACGCGCCTCACATTAAAATACATGTTAATGGGAACACGTTGTTGTAACCCTTTTCTTTATTGTGTACTTTTTGTTTTATTCAGGGGTCAATGCGTACTTTTTGCTCTACAACTATGAAAAGGTTTATGAATCAATTAATTAAATGTCTCCACGGTCATTGTCACTGTGTAAATATGTAAATGAGTCAGTAAGTAACAAAGCTGTGATTTATTGGCCATGGTCATAAAAAGCTTGTACTAGTACCAGCCGAGGTGAGAAATACGGAACATTTGTTCAGTGCACCAGTAGGTTAAACAATATGAACGACATGTTAACAATGACAGAACAGGGTTATACCGAACTGGGTTATACCGGACTGGGCGCAACGAAGCATATTCTTTAACGGTGTACTGATAAAAATGTTAGTCCATGCATAATAGGAATACTGAATATGTAGTACTGTAGTACCCAAGCCTAGCCTGAAAAAAACGTTTTTGGTTCTACGACCGTTAATGAGACGATTATGTGTATGCTATGTTTATTACCTACCATTTAGACCATTTTCGATTTGTGTAAGTTAGCCTGTAATTCGTATGTCACATATTTGGCATGGAATAAAAACGACACATATTTCTACTACATTTACGAGTAGGAACTTATCTAAAAGGATGTGGTTTACGTCGCGATATCACATTATCTACACTATAAAAGTGTTAATAATTATCTACTAATATTAGTTATTGTAACTTGTAAGTAGATAACAAACAAACTTTGTGAACTTTTACAGTTTAACATGATCAATCCATTCATAATAACCATGATTCTTGCGATTTTATAATGGCGTCGTGGCTAATGACAACGATTTTTTTTTTGCCGAATGGGCCTGCTCTTGGCCTCGATCTCGACATAGGTAATTATTATGTCGGTGCGGTGTAATTACAAACCACGAACTAGGCAAAACTAAACTAAATGATCTTCATCAGCCAGTATCCGCCACACTCCTCTTTCATCTCTAGGATACAGTCATCCAGTTATAAAGCTGGATTGGAAATATCTTATAAAACTGTGCACTGATGAACAGGTGTTGCGGACGCTTTTCCCTCTGGAATAAGGAAACAACAATATCTAAGATTCTTCTTCTTTTCGTGTGGTTAGTAACTAACCAGGTGTCAGAGTTTTAAAGCCGCCTATGGGCCTCTGACTTGGCTTCACATGCCGTAAAGAAATATCTCTCAGGCATGCCGGTTTCCTCATGATGTTATCCTTCACCGTTTTTGAAGCAATACGCACATAAATCCGAAAAGTCAGAGGTGCGTACCTTGGGTTCGAACTCGAGACCTATATATATACCTAGATAGATAGCCTAGACCTATATAGCAGTCCGGTATACTTGGCAGTTCGACGGTCACACCACTAGGCTATCACTGCTATATCTAAGATTTATTCCACTTCAAAAAGGACAAACAAAAAGCATTGCCTGAAAGAACAACTGACTGATCCAAATTCTAAATCAAAGTGCATTTTAAAACAATATTTTTGCACTGTCACTCAACCGTAGGCTTAACACCAGGATGAGGCTCAAACTTTGAATGAAATCAATAGGTATCCAAGATTCGAAAACTAGAAGTATAAATGAAGAAAGTTAAAGGCCATGGAAAGGGCTGGCATTGTCAAAACCATCAAGCAATAACAAATGTATCTATGACACAAACAGTAGATAAGTAGATAAAGTGGTAGAGAATCTAGCAGAAAATATTATTATTGTTGATTAAAATAATGTGTGGAAATCGGTTGTGTTGTGTGATGCGGAGGAATGAGTAAAATGTTGTGAAGAAAGTTCTGAGTAGATGATATGACTAAAAGGGTGACTACTGAGATGACGACTAATAGAGAAGTATGCATAACGTGACCATACGTCCCGCTTTTAAGCTATGCGTCCCGCTGACCCCAAGATACCTACCTAAAAATGTCCCACTTTAACAAAACAAAATTGTAGGATCATGCAAGCGTTGTCACCCGGTCGAATTGAGAATATTTACTGAAAATCGTTGACAAGTAATCGCAACAATACCAATTTTTTATGATTGAGTACATTTTATGTCTACCTGGCAGTACCGCTGCGCTGTAGTCGAGTGTCACTTAGAATAAAATATGGATAATAACACAAGTAGGTGACAAAAGGTAAAACGAAACCTGATATACAAACTTATGATTTATTTTAATAATAATAAGTCATATATGGGTGTCCCGCTATGACGGAAAAAATAAATGGTCACGTTAAGTATGCAAGAAGACAAGTTGCGCCGACTCTAAATACATTGATTGAGAGAATGATGATGGTTAAAATGATAACAAAACTATGGCTGTAATATCTATTAAAAAAACCTTTTTCAGCAGTTAAATTTAAAACTAAATCGAACTTCGTAGTTTTAGTTTAGTTCATAATTCGTTATCGGGTCCTACCTATACGGACAGCAGTGCCGATATCAAAACTCGTGGGCGTGAGAATATTTTTATGGGAACTACGTTATCAATTCGATATTTTTATTAAACAGTTTTAAATAATTTGGTGCACTCAGATTTATAGAGCCATATGCTGTCATTTGTGGATCTTTGACACAGTCGTTAAGGGTCAATAGAAGCCCGAAACTGGGTTGTGGAGGTGAGATAGGCAGTCCAAAACTCAATAACAGTTGGCATAACATAATTATTAAAACATGGCAAATTGCATTTATGTTAGCAGGGTGTGCGATACAGATTTTGCATTTTATTATCTTATCATAGTAACTTTAAATCTAGGATCTTAGTAGAAAAAACGGCGTAGTGCCTTAAGGTTCTATATAAGGTCCTTTTCTGTTTTTTTTGTATTAATAGTGATCTTTGTTCCAGGATGACAATACTGCCTGACATTATCAAAGGTTTACACGAACACGCGGTTCTGCTATGTTGATTTAAGTTTTGTAGAAAATAAACTACCTCCTCTGCCTGTTTCATTATTATCGTCATATTTTCAGCACCAGAACTGAAGTCTGAATTAAATTATTGTATTGTTATAACAATATAGTCAAAATAAAGGCTGTTCAGGAAACTTGGGAAGAAGTAGGAACCTCTTTATTAAAAGCAAACAGATATTTTTGTTCGGGGATAAATAGTCGCAATAGTTCAATTTTCGAAAAAATTACGATGCAATAGTACCTTTTCATATAATATTTAAATTTTTATGAAAGGTACTATTTGTATAAGCGTCGTTAATTTTTCATCCCACTAGGCTATCATTGCATCAGTTTTTTCTACTAAAATTCTAAATTTAAAATTACTATGCTAAGATAATAAAATATAAAATCTGTATGGCACACCCTGATAATAAAAATATTATGAATTTTATTGACACGCGTGAGGGTGTTTCTAGTTTCGTCAAAGCTCTGCGCTACAGCTTGCATAAAGATCAAACGTTGCGCGCTGGCCACGTGGCCATCCCTTTACAATTAAGAGATACGTGACGAATTCTAATATTTCTAGTATGATTATTAGAACAAACAGGCAAGTGTTGTTCTTTGATGTTGAGCACGAAGTACTTACATTTATTTTCGTAAAGCTTTTGAGATCTAATGTTAAAATCTATTAAGGTTTCGCAGATAATTTTACTGTGTTCTTCTAAATTTGTGAATCGCTTATGCAATTTTCAGTCCGAAGTAGAACTTTAAAGCACGCAGCCGGCGCTACACAATTATCCAGATATGATTTAGATTTGATTTATGCAGGTATATGTAGAAGGTTTATGCTCCTTATATCTCTTTTTCAGATCATCAATTCATAGGTACATGTCATTTGGTAGTGGCCAAGTATTATATGTAGTCCTAGCTTGGTAACTGTGCCATAAACTAGGAACTTGGCCCATATGCTTCTGTCTTCAGTCTACCTTCTCCTACTTACTTACGTCTTATGTTGTGTGATCTTCTTTCTTTAAAGTAGCTATGAAATGCGACAACAAAAACAGTACTTCAATAAAAAAAGTTGCAACAACTCCAACACTTAACCTATATTATCGAGTGCCGATCGTACTCGGACGCTTTGAACAGCACTCGATAGATTTCACAAGGAGCGCCGCCCTTTGTTACCAACAGACACGTTAAATGGTTCGCCTGACTGCGATCATTGAGACGTTTCACTTCTGTCCAAATGTTTAGATCTATATCTGCTAATTGACACTATATTTGTCTAACCCACCACTACAACTGGCACAGTGGAAACCATTGCAAAACAATATCAGATAAGTGCGGTGTCTTAGGTTATTGAGAGACATTTTTTTTATTTACTGCAGCTTATTCTTTGAAAATCCATCTTCAAACTGAAAGCTTTTGATGGTAAGAAGATACTCACCTACACCACGATAAAACAAGAGTGAATATCAATAGTTCAGGCGAAACCACCAGTGAGTGAAGCCCCCGCGAAATTCCCATTTTCTAACGTTTTTTGCTATTTGCTATGTCATTATCGCGCTACTGAAACATGAAATATATTTTGAACAACACAACAGGTTGTAGGTTATTCAAAATTTGTTTCGCGTCAGTAACAAATATGTATTTACAGAACTCTAATCATTAAAATCATCAATACAACTCTCAAGTTCAAATTACCCTATTCAATGACTATATTTCAAGAAATTTTACATTTGAGGCCAAGTCTGACTTAGAGATGATTCTATTAAGGATTATAAATATTATAATACTGTAATAATTAATTATCAATATAAGTAACAGAAACTTGTAGGAAATCAGGCCTATGATCCTAGCCAATACGTGACGTGAAAACACTAGAACTTAGAACAGCACGTAGTATTGGGGTTTATAACAGTTTGCTTGGATCACAAAGTATGGTCAGCAGTAACCTAACTAGACCTACCTACCATATAATAATAATAATAAATCATTTTATTTCGGATAACACAAAAAGATCCATAAATTGTTAGTAACATGTTTGCACTTAAATCACTATTGTTGTGGGAAGACCACCCAATATCTAGACACAAAGAGGAATGGTAGTGGTCTAACTATGGTATCAGTCTTCGCACAAATTGTCTTATTATGGCGGAGGAAGTGTCTGCCGCCACAGCCTTCAGGATACTATTGTGACTGCCTCTTATTCTGCTTAGAAGTGAGGCTGTTTTTTTGCGGATGATGGCATAAAATCCGTCGGTCTGATTTACCGCGAACATTTCTGATGCACTGCAAAAACGAGGCAGTCGCAATAGCATCCTAAAACATTATTGTATTGGACGCGTAGAACATCCAGCGACCTTTTCGAGTAGTTGACCCAGAGATTACCGGTGTAAAAACTCTGACAATAAGCTTTAAAAAGCGTAATCTTTACTTGGTCCGTACACCGAGAAAATCTTCGTGCCAACATGTTACCCCTGACCGCTAGAGCCCTACGTTCCCTCTCAATGTCACTATGGTCACTGAGGTCGCTGGTAAGAAAATGCCCAAGATATTTAAACTTTGAGACTTTAGGAACTGGCGTTCCGTTTATGGCAAGTTCGAGGGCATCTTCCCGACACTTACCAGGGACCCCAAAGACCATGTATTCACATTTTTTGGCATTATAGACCAGTCCATGTGCAGCAGCGTAGGTCTCACATACTTTGAGCATCTCCGCGATCGACCCCGGCGACGGGCCCAACAGCACCATGTCATCCGCATAACTGATGTTGTTACTACTAACACTATTTACCCTGCATCCGACACGCATGCTGCTGAGCTCGGCAATGAGGTAATTTACATATACATTGAAGAGCCGGGGAGACGACAAACCACCCTGCCTCACACCGCACTCCAACCCATATGATTCCGAGAGCGCATCAGACCATCTGACACGGTTTGTCTGGCTTAGATACCAAAACTGCAACACTCTGAGCAGCTCCTCCGGTATACCCCTACTCCTCAATTTACTCCAAAGCACATCATAGGAAACGAGATCGAAAGCCTTGGAGAGATCAAGGAAGCAGGCGTACACCGGCGTCTTATGGTCAGTGTAGTATTTGACAGCATGCTTGACACCTAGAATAGCACTTTCGGTTGATAGTCCAGGACAAAACCCAAACTGTGCATCGTGCAACTTTACATATCTTGCCAAATAAGAGTCAAGCATACTGTCCAACACCTTAGCCGCAACAGTTGCAAGAGAGATCGGGCGATAATTGTTTGTGTCCGAGATGTTTCCTGTCCTATTCTTCACGATGGGTACAACAATGGTCTTGATTAAGTCTGCCGGTAAATATGAATGGCTGAGACACATCGTATAGAATACGGACAGGACCCTAGGCATATGCATGCCTGCATATTTCAGATGTTCTATGCTAAGCCCATCATGACCAGGAGATTTGCCCCTACTTATACTATTTATGACCGTCCTTACTTGCTTCGTGGTGAAGTGTAGTAGCGGCTCGTCATCCGGGCCATGAGACACAAAGCCGATTCCCGACACTGAGGGGCCAAGTGAAGACCTCACTTTGAAATGATCACTAAATAAATTAGCAATCTCCCCATGCTCAGTTACCCCTCCCACATCTGCGGCCAGACCAGGCTTAGCCTCCAACTTACCTGTGGACTTCCAAAATGCACAGAAATTATTATTTGCTCGTTGTTCTGCTAATACGTCCAGTTTAATTTGGTCTTGTCTATTTTGACAGTACTTTTGCCGGCTTTTGAAAATTTTACGCGACTCGTACATTTGAACATAAGCACATATGGGTAGTAAAGTTACTGATATAGACATGATTATGAGAATAAAGAAATACTTATTCCACTTCATTTTCAAAAAGATATTTACAAAATAAACAATTATTATAAAGTTTCAAAATAAAGCAGCTTTCTTAACTAAAGTCCGAATAGCCTATACGTACTGATTTCCATCGACTAAAAACTGCAGCTATATTCACAGACTTGAACTTCGAGTTCAAGTTCGAGTACACGTTCTTGTTATTGATATGGCGTCTGAACGCCATATCAATAACAAGAACGTGTTAATAATAATGAGTAGTTAGTACATACGAGACCCTTTTATTGAAATGTATGCCATGATGTAATACAATTAGGCTACTGGGCGTCCAATAAATGCAGCTTTCATGCCTTACAAAAATATCACGTTTCACGCGCTCTATCGCATCCTGGGATCCTACTCCCCTTTTAGAAAACTGTATATAACTTACATTTATCTCGTTACAAAGGAACAAAGGATCTGATACAAGTACATAAAACACTTCAAACGTCGAAAGAGGATAATGCCCATCATTATAAATTCATGTGTTTTGTCGTTTACAGTATTTATTTTGAACAGTTTCGAGGGGGAAACCCTCTTTTCGCTTGAAAGCTCCCGAAAGTGCGTAGAGAAGGCGTCGGGCGGTGCCGCAGGGCCCCGTCATTGGCCCACTGCTCCCCACCCGGCGGAGACTCCGCCCTGGTGGAAATGCTCCCTGAACCTTTGTGCGAGCGTTCATTCAGTAAACGTTTGTCGCAGTGGCAGGTAGTCGTGCCGCACGGGTACGAGTATTGCGAACTAACACCCATTTGAATCATCGGCGTCGCTGAGTCAGTGTGGTGTTTACACTCGGGTGTGATGGTGAATAGTATTCTAGTGTATTCTTAAGCTTCGTGTAATGCACGCCATGAGTGATCCAGCTGCTTTGGCAGGAATGTTGCCTTTCGATTCCATCGGACTGTACGAACAGCCGAAACCGCGTTTTATCTTTAAAATGCCGCGGGTAGTTCCAGATCAGAAAGCCAAATTTGAATCAGACGATCTCTTCAAAAGACTGAGCAGAGAAAGTGAGGTATGTAATGTTTTTAAAATTAATAAAATAAATTTTAAACGTCATATTATAAATATATAGCTAATTAAACGCGTTATTGAAACCATTTTAATCATCAGTTAACAGGAAAATTTGTTAAATTATTAAGTCATTGTTTCATTTGTATTGTTTTCCTTTTACAATATTGTAATTCACATTTGATTACTTGATTGTATTCAAAGCTACAAAACTGTTTGAGGAACCAGGGCAATCCGTAGATCGTACTTCACAATAGGAACATGTAACATGAGTAGCTAATTGGTGTTTTGATGACGTCAGGTGAGGTACACGGGTTACCGCGACCGGCCGCCGGAGGAGCGCCAGATGCGGTTCCAGAGCGGGTGTCGCGAGGGCCACACAGAAATCGCGTTCACTGCTACCGGCACCAACCTGCAGCTGGTGTTCGACCACTCGCCCTACAACAACCGAGGCTGCGACTTCCAGAAAGAGAGCGGCAAGGTAATTAACTATTACATTATTTTCCTTTCAAAACAACTGTTATCGCTTCGTGACTACGTCATACGAGTACGGTCCAAGTATAACTTCATTATTAGTCCTTAATATGGTAATATAGCATGAAACTGACTGGCTGTTTATGTATAGTTCTGATTATCCTAAATGAGTAGGTTATTTTCATAAAAATATTGGTTGCATAAAGCCAGGCACGGTTTTTTCCACGGTTTTTCCTAACGAGGCGAGGTATGCTCGTCGTAGCGCGTAGCAAACAAGACGCATTTTTTTGTGAAAGGTTGTCTACCTATACCTAGCAATAGTCAAAGAATCGACCTTAATCGTTATAAGCCATAATAAACAGGTAGTTTAATCACGTTTTAAATACCTAGATATATTTGTTTAATTAAGATCTCAAGATCAACCTATGTATCGCTACCTACATTTTATCTTTATGGAACGTAAAAAATTAATTCTGCTATAATTTTTTTTTTTAAAGAGACGTAATTAGGTTTCATAGATACCTTACGCGGGGTCCTAAAATTTCAAGCATCGCTGTTCGTTCGCCCAGAACAACCTCTAATATCGAATGAAAGGTAAAATCAAGACTAATAGTTGTCGTAGATGGTAGGTAGGTACTTACCTACCATCTACGACAACAAATACAAATAGTTAGTACAAATAGTTTTCGTAGATGGTAAGTAGGCATTTACCTACCATCTACGACAACTATTAGAAATACTATCAGAAAGACAAAAAACGACAATGCGTGTTCACTGGTCAACGTTTAATCCAGCACTGGAATGTTTGCTAATTCTATCTAAGAAGTTTCCTTTGTACCTTTGATTTACAGGCGAATTGTGTTGTTACACTTGTGATTTGTGTTGTAGGTAAGTACCTACCTACCTATAGGGGGGTGGTAGGTATATTTACAATAAGAAGGATAGGATATTTATTGCTGATTCTAACAACACAAATCGCCTGTAAATCAAAGGTACAAATAAAATTCTTAGATAGAATTAGCAAACAATCCAGTGCTGGATTAAACGTTGACCAGTGAACACGCATTGTCGTTTTTTGTCTGACTGACTGAATGAATGGAATAATGTAGACGATATGATCCAGTCTAGTACTGGACTAGATTGACTGGCCGGATTACTGGACTGGACTAATGTGCACTAGGCATAACATATTATTTATTTATTAAAAGCTTGTGATGTCCCACTGCAGGACAAAGGCCTCCCTACTCTCTTTCCACTTCTCTCTGTTTAAAGCTGCTAAGAACCAGTTCTTGTTGAAGAAGTCCAGCTGACTCCAGCTCATCCCGCCATCTCCGTCTGGGCCTGCTGCGATATCTTTTGCCATTAAGAGGGACTCATTGGGTCGTAAGTTAGGCCGTCTGACATTGGTCATTGGTCGTCTGACATGGGCAGATGTGTTCAGCCTAATTCCATTTTAGCGTGGCACCTTTTCAAGTGACATCAGTGATGGAACGGATGGTCATATTCCTAACCCGGTTTGATAGTTTGGATATTGTTAGATTTACCAGAATACTCCGTTCCCTACCCGTCTGGTAAACGTCGAGCGTAGACATCTGCTGATTTGTCAAAGGCCATGTTTGCTTTTACCATTTTATTCTTATGAGGTTTTCTTACAATATGATATTGTAAAAATACATTGCACTCGTGTTCGCTGACGTTTTAACACCTAATGGAAAACATAACAATCTCTCGTTACTTTACCAATTTCAAAGCTCACTATTAACAACATAAATGAGACGTCATGTTGATACAATACAGGGACAGATTGGTATTACATTTTACGTTATGTAAACATCTTTTTAATTGTACAGTAATAAGATGAATAGAAGACGATAACAAACGTTGCCGCATTTATTAGATAGAGATTACACGCGAATAATACCAATTTTTATCACATATTACTGAATATTTGAAGTCATTGATAGTCGTTAATGATAGGTCTGTTCGTGTACAAAAGAAATGTTTAGGTAGCTTCCATAGTTATTTTTTTTTAACTTTGAAAATAACGGCAAATAAAATTTAAAAAAATAGGAGACGTAACCTAGTCTAAAGATTACGAATATGCAATAAAATATTTCACAGTAAAGGGACTTATTCGGTAGGGGAACCTACCGAATAAAATGAAGTATATACCTACGAAGATCTAAGTACCAAGATTAAGAGTAATACCAAGATTTGAAAATTGCCCTCTTGATATACAAATTCTTTATTTCGTAAACTTGATAACAGGATTAAGGAAACCCGTGGAAATCCATTAATATGGAAATCCAGAAATATAAAATCCATAAGACTAATGTAAATAAGTATATTGCTACCTACCTATCGTCGAGGAAACTACGCACTAAGACACACTTATTTTTGATGATTTTGGCGTAGCTTGATGAAATATAGGGAAATCAAAACCTTTATACCTACGTAGGCGAGGCACGCACACCGATTCTCAAATACAACAGAACAATAAAACTATGAATCATAGTTATTACGCCGACTGTTTAGTAGTACCAATGTAGCAGTGGGTAATACTTGATAGCCTCATTTGTCAACACTCGTCATTCCGTTCGGACGCGCGTCATCAACGCATGGAGCTTCCGGCCCACATTTTCATAACCAAAATTAAGACATAAATAACTTCGAAGCCGCTAATGATAAAGCATAAAGGCGTAACACCGCATATAACGCGTCGGTCACGCTCTGCCCTAGCTTAATACACTCTCTGAGTGAATGACATCTTTCTACAAAGAATCTGGTTCCACTAATGCCATGTGCATGATGATGGGACATGTGAACGAATTCATTTAGGAGCTAACATTATCATTACCGATTCTATTCAAAGATAATATGAAAACTGTAGACAGTTTGGTATATTGGATCGTTGTGTTGGGTCATTGGGTGGACCAACTATTTATGACAAACCGAGACCTTTACTGACCAAAGACGTAATAAATAGACAAGAAGTTAGAACACTGGTGCTGAGTGATGCTAACGATCAGGATTTTAAACTGGAATCTTTAACATTGCACATTCTCACATCTATCCTTTAAAATCATCATCATTTTAAACTTGGTAGTACAACCCTGTTTCCATATGCTATGTACTGTGTTGTTGTTTTTAAGTACTAATAAACTTATAATTATTATATCCATACTTTAATATTATAAATGCGAAAGTAACCCGTCGGGCTGTTATACCTTTTGACGCTCAAACCACTGAACCGATCGTTATATTTGACAGATATGTAGCAGGGAACTTGCAAAAGGACATAGAGTAAAAGCAAAACAAAAACAATCAAAAAATAAAACATGTAATTAAAATACGCCGTGTCAGATAAGAGATAACCGCCAGTCCCAAAGTCCCAACTGACGGCGCACGTTCACGAACACGACGCATGGATCAGCACCATTCAGCTCAACCATTTTTAAGACAACTAAACGATTCAATACATGCGCCACCAGCTGCGAAAAATTTAAGTCAATAAAAGACATTTCTACTCAGTAAACGGTAGCTTTATAGTAAATAGTGCTCACACATGTGCTATGCATCATATTATATTACAACGGGGATTCAATTAAAATAATGCGAAGATACTCTTCCAGTCTTCAGCAGCTCCAATAGTATTTTCAAACACTATTATAATCAATCAGTTTATGCGCCCTTGTAGTTGTGAAGAAGGACCAGCATTACCTAAGCCAAGCATTTTAATCAGCAATGTAATGCCCCAACTTATAATATGCCTAGGCACCTTACTGTGCGTTTTATACAAGATTTAAATTTCATCTCATTCAGCTGAAGTCTATGTGGGGAGGTATTTTATTGTTACACTTACGTTACGCCCCGCGGTTCCACCCACATAATTCTCGATCCCGTGGGAATATCGGGATGAAAAAACCCATGTCCTAAGCCAGGTCAAGTTCTACCCATTTGCCAAATTTCATCAATATCCGTTCAGCCGCTCACACGTACAAACTCACTTTCGCTATGTTAGGATTGTAACATGCATTGTAAAGACTCATCAGAAACCATAGAGCCAGTCTGAAACTTGGTTGAACTAATAATTTCCCTATTTCTTATACTTAAATTATGTCTTACATATCTTCTGTTATAACAACCGACACACGCAGAGGACGTTGCGGGCAACAGCTAGTCGTCAATAAATAAATCAATGCACCTATCGTATTCGAGTGCTGTGTATCCTCGTAGGCCTCTTTACATTTACGAAAACACACATTTAAAAGCACCGGCTCTCGGCCTTCTGGATACAGTCTGTACCAGCCACATTGAAAACTCGACCATCTGGATGAGCCGGGCGCCATAAAACGCTACGTTTTTCCATCTCATATCATAAACAATCTATGGTCTTAAAGCTGCCACAGCGACGGTTATTTAGGTAGAGGCAAAACACAATTTTCAGCTAAACTCAGGTGTATCAGAAGTCCTGACTTATTTCTTTTATGATCTGTGTTTTATAAGAACAGCGTGACTACTCAGGCCCGAAAGATGAGAGATATGAGAGTATACACACGGATCACAGACTAACTCCGGAACCGGAGTCGGAGTTTTCACACACGACCTTAACATAAATATATCCCGCCTGCTGGAAATGTTTTGACCGTCTACCAGGCGGAGTGTGTGGGCATTATACAAGCGGTTTACGCCATAGAAGCCAGAACAGTTATGGACACCCTCACCCATATACTCTCCGACAGCGCCTCACTTGTCCAATCCATAAGCAAAAAATATATTACCTCGAGACTAACACTAGAATGTCACAATGCACTGGAACGTGTCGCAGTATCTAACCGCAACACAGTAACACAGCAATGGATAAAAGAACACAGCAGATCCCTAGGTAACGACGGAGCTGATGAACTAGCAATGAGAATATCTAGCACGTCAGTCTGTGAACCCGCATCTATCATGCCCATCCCCGTCAACCAGCTACAGGACCTCGACACCGGGCTGCAGGCAGTCCAGGAAAGAAGCTATGCCATCCTTAGATGGCAGGCTAACCAGGCGCTTATTACACCTGGACAGGAACGGCCTGCACCGGGTGGCGAAGACCATCACGGAACACTGCTCGCTAAACAAACACTTCCACACAACAGGCATAACGGACAATCCTCTGTGCAGGGCGTGCATGGAGGCTGAGGAAACCGGTGCGCATGTGCTCTTTGAAGGCACAGGTGTCATCCAAATTAAAACAGAAACCCTCGGGTCACCCAGATCCTTTGCGTTCGTTCGAAACAGACCAGGAGACCTAATTAACTTCTGGAGGGAGGTCGGCTGGTTGGTATAACCACGGACAGCCACCATGGCCCACGTACAATGATTCACTAGGAGTCTAGGACTAAGTGCAGAAAACAAACCCTCTAACATAGAACAGTTCTGTTATGAAATAATATTTTAGTTTTGGTTCCAAAACCACGTACTTAGTAGATGGTTACTGTTGTTAAATGTGGCCCTACTGTTACATCCATATAAATAGTGTAAAATAATTGAAAGTAGGTTCACATTGAACAACTACTACCTCAGGTCACAGGATTTGTTAACGATCAGAGTTTCGCTGAAAATTGTGTTGTGCACACTTTGATCTCCCTCTCCCTCTGCTTCCCATTCTGTAAACTGCACTCAAATCTGTGGAGTCAATATCTGCTCCAATAATCATTCATCTAAATCTAAGTGAATCAGAATATATTATTAACTTTAAATGATCACATATTCACACATTGTATCATAGATATGCCTACGACTCTCATTAATACTTGGATGTTTGGTTTGTTAGTCATAAATAATGCTCATAAAGCAGCTCAAAAACTTTTATGACGAGGAAAAGCAAATGTCAGATTTTAGGAAAGTTTTATACGCCATCGTAGTTTTCATGTTAGATTAATTAATTTTACATATAGTGTTTTCGTTGGCCATGTCGTTAATTAATATTTTGAATAAAAATACCACGGTATCCCAACTTTGTCATAATTAGGTATTATAAAAACACTAGACTTACTATGTAAATATAAAATTCTTACAAATAAATGAATTCTAATTCTAGATTATCACTATACTAATCTAGTATATACAAGTACAGAGGAGGACAGTCCCATCTTTAGAGAAGTAAGTAGGTAATGGAAATAGATTTTAAACCGTTAGAAATTACACCTATATTTACAGAAGCACGTCTGTCTGCCAGAATACATGTATCTTTCAGCACGTTCTTTGTATGTATTTATTTATGTATAATGTATAAATCTGTTATATTATAGAGGAGCACATTTGGTACCGGACTTATTGAATGTGCCCCTCACAGTCGAGCCCGCCTGCTGCGCCGCTGTATGAATACTTATATTTATTTACACTCGGTTCATTTAACAAAGCGCTCGAGTGTGCACGAGCCCTCGTCTTGTAACGATGTTTTATTATAGCGCACTTCAAACTACTCGTCGATTTCAAACTCGATTTAATAGATCTAAAATGATTGGTAAATCTCTATTCGATTTTTAGGTATCTTGACATTGTAAGCTTCGTGTAAAATTGAGACTCATCTGTTTAGTGAGACTACAATTTGCAAATCAATCAGACTAAAGAAAGAAGAAAGAAAATAAATATATTTGATTCAGGCTAAAGAGTTTCAGTAAACTATAAGTATCAACAATAGTTACGTTAATAATTAAAATGATATTTTATATAACACTAATAAGGCTCCTGTTCTATTCGTCGAATCTCTTTGGATTAATCTCCCAAGGGATAGTCTGTCTGTCACAGCACCCCCTTCTAATGAACCCCCTTGCATTTGACTGTATGGAGGACGCCTTTAGGAAAAAAATGGCATCAATGCTTTTCTCCCCTGGGAAAGGGAGAAAAACATTTCCCCTGAAATCGATAGTGGAAAAGCGTCGCGATTGGCGGGCGTCCCGACGCCGCGCCCGCCCGGCCAACATGGCCGCCGCGCGACGTCACTATATTAAATTCCTTCTCAATATCCCGACGCGACGTGATCCCGACTTATCTCGATAAAATCAATATTGAAACGATATTTGCATGGTGTTTAAAAACTTTAATTCAAAAATACCATTGAACTTATTAATTTTGTCCAAATAATTTCGGCATGTAACAACAGATAATGTTAATTATAAACATACGGCAGGCGTCGGTTTTCTGTATTACAAGTTTAAAGGAACCTAAAGAGAACTTGTTATTAGTTAAATTGCATCCTGGTCGAATGTGTGGCACAATTAAAGGTTTGTTGGAAGCGGATGCGGCAGCCGGAACAAAGGCAGCACGCGATCTGGATCGACAGACGTCTGCCTCCTGTCGTGTTGTCCTTCTGCTTTGTTACCAAAACTTAAAATTACCTGCCTCGTTGTTTAAAATTAATTTTAAATTCTATGTATCACAAATTCATTCTTAGATACTTATATATGTACTTGTTATGTGTGTGTTAGATTTAAATAATGAGTTGTCAACAAAATGTAATTCTATCAAACCAATTCGTTAGACTTGTTAAAGCGTGGTCCAAGAATGGACACATCTACCTGTACACTTTTTTTAAGGATCACTTCCGAGCCATATGTGACTGATTAATGCATTTTAACTTTTGCCACCAACAGTGTGGCAGTTTTTGTTTATATTTTTTGTGCAACATTTTAAAAGTAGCTTTTTGTCAACAGGCCCACATCGTATCCCGATTTATAATGAACGGCGTGTGTGTGAGGTGGCGGGGTTGGATTGATTTAGAGCGGCTCGACGGCGTCGGGTGTTTGGAACTAGACGAGGAGCGAGCAGCTATCGAGGACGCAGCGCTGCGCGACCAGATCGAGCGGTACAACCAGCGCCTGCGCGACTTTGAGGACAAACAGCGCGCGTACCGCGAGCACGGCGAGGAGCTGCGTGCACATGCACACGTGCACCAGCGCTGCCACCAGCCACGCCAGGCGCCGCACGCCGCGCACCCCGCACATCCGCACCCGCCGCACCCTGGCCACATCAAGCCGCATTCGCAAGGCGCGCTCATCTCGTAGATACATAGGACCACTACAACATCACTATTAATGAGTGAAAGGAACTATGAAGACCTCGAGACGCATGCAAGATGTCGCGTATTCCGGAATTAATAACCATATACGTTGTTAGCACGAAGAGTTTCCGTTACAACCACGATACGTTTCATCTTTCGTTCGTCTGGAGAGATGCTACCTTATTGCAAAAGGTTGACGAGCGAAATAGTGAAAATTCTCTAAGTATGTTGTTTTCGATAAGTCGTCGGTTTCAAATGACTACAAACAGCCATAGTGGGTAGTATTGGTCGGAGAGCCCTAAGACTTTTTTATTTATACAACTGCCAGATTCTCTTCTAAAACCTATGAAATTATCAACTTGCTTAAAAGGTTTTGTAGGCGCATTTAAAGTACCAGTGTTAGTTCTTTATCTACTAACTACTTCCAAAAACGCAAAGACGATTAAGGAAAAGATATCAAAAATCAAATTGAATATTCAAATTGAATTGTATATAATCAAACTGAATAATAGGTCTTGTGAAGGTGCCTACACGTTTTTTCCATTACTGTTTCAGTTATATTTGGTTTCAATCACCATACAGTAGACTTGCAACGAAAGAATCATGTTTAATAATCATCTTTTAACTCAAAGAACGGCTTTTACCAAGCAAGCATTTATTACTTTAGTCGTTTTGTCGTCGTGATTAAAAACATCGGCGATATAATTATGCAATGTTAGTTAAGTATAGTTGTAAGTAAATGTAGATATTTTTATTATCATGTAAAACTTATTTTAGTTTACATAAAACACCCATCTTTCAAAAATCGACTGAAACAAAAGATATACTTACGTATATATTACCAACAAACATATTGATTATCTATTTAAACTCGATTGTACACGTTCAAAAAGATTTTCAACAAGAATGTTTCTTCGAAGACAAAGCTCCTTCAGACACATCTGAAGACGATCTTGATCAGTCCATTTCCAGTTCTAGAATTATCTTTGAACATTTATGAAACACTCAATACGACATTAATATTAGCTACTTAGCAAATAGTCGATTTAAATAACTTACCATTAAATACTGTATGCTTGTCTACTAATACTTTTGATACAACATAAGTAATTAGTCTGCATTATAAAACCAGCCCGAAATACTAACTTTTATTAATTTAGGTCAGTAGTAGTTAATAATATCGTAAAGCATAGGTACCTAAAAACAAGTTGTACCTAACGTATAGAATAGCAATCTTAAACATATTAAAATTCTGTAACATTTCGTATTCTGATGGATCCAGTCGTTAGGAATTGATATTTTTCTCATTACTTGTAATTATTATTAATTAACGTTCTTGTTCAGTTTGTGGTATGTGTTATTTATTTTTTAAATTGATTTTATATGTAATGAAATATAAAATATTGTGATAATAATGTAAATAAATCTTTACTGAATTTTAAACATGTGTACCGTTTTTTTACTACTCCCATGTCTATTTACATTTATTTAGGACTACATTAATTTCATGGGCGTACTCAGGGGGGGGGGAAGGGGAGGCCTGCTGCCCCCCCCCTGGATTTTGTATGCCTAAGCACCTACTGTTATCGATAAAAGTTATTTCAGAGTCACGTTAAGATTTACTTTGCAATTACAATATATTGTGCATTAATTTTAGAAAAAACCGCGCTGTGCGGCCGTTACAACTTTTATTAGCAATGCCTTATTCTACGGATACAACTGAATGCTCAATCAGTACACTCAGACGCGTAAAAACATGGCTGAGATCAACAACGTTCAAAGACAGGTTAAATGGGCTTTGCTCTGACAGTCTGTGTCAGTGTTAAGTTGTATCTTGATCAAAATATGGTCACGATCGTAACAAATATGTATTTACAGAATTGTAATCATTACAATCATTAATACATCTCTCTAAGTAAGATGTGTTCCATTGAATTAATTTTACATGAAATCATGACATTTCAGAACCAATCTAACTTATAATAGAGAGATGTATTAATGATTATAATTCTGTAAATAATATTTGTATATGTTGGCGAATCACGTTTTAATCAAGATACACCTTAAGAAATGTCTGATTTAGCAGTTTAGTAGCAGTGGCTTTGCGTTTCCGTGGCGTTGGCGTAGCAGCTTCGTATAGTCTCCGTAGCGAGGGCGATGCGTCTCTTGGAGTCTATAATATGGATGTGACATGGCTCTTCTTCTGACTTAACTTTCATAGAATCATATTTGCCACCGAGCAACCAACTGAGTGACTGAGTTTCATTTTCGACGAATAGTTCAAAATCTTAGAATAACTTGAAAAAAAGTTTGAAAAGGTCAATTCTACTAATTAACGGGTTTATTCATAAGTAGTGCCGATAGTCGTTTCGTAGTATCACTCTACGTTACTCAATATTTCCGACCAAGCGTTGAAATTAAATATCATTTTATTATAATAAAGTACCTAACAACCTGTTGTGAGCACTACGAAGGTTTCGATATCGTTTTTTTATAACAACAGGGTGGGAGGGTGGCAGTCCCTCGAAAGTTACACGCTATTATAGTGAAATTGGACAATTAGTCGTCGGTGGCACGTTTCGAACAAATGTCAATCGCCTTCGCCAGTCCTGCCAGTCGCGCACCGCCGGGCCACCGTGCGAAGCGAGCGCACACGCGCGGCACACCTGCACCCGCGCCGACCCCTCCCCGCCCTCGCTCATTATACGCAATTTACCCGACTGAGGAAATGTTCATAATATTCATGCTCGTTAAACACAACACACATTGAACGCTTGTTTTATAAACATTGATGTTACATTTAGTTATAGTGTTTGAGACTCATTTGAATTCCATAAATCTTGCGCTTTACATTGTTCATTTTTAAACGAATCAGATTAAGGTACTTAGAGAGCATTGTTTTGTGTTGAATGTACATACATATTTGCATATTTTCATGGTTTAGCACTTATTAAGTGGTTAATTAATGTATTATGTAGGTACAAAATTTATTTTACTATGACACGCATTACGGTGAGCTAAGATGAAGTTGCTACTTTTGGTCTGGTAAGTTTTTGAGAACGGCACTCATGTAACCACTAAATCACGTGTTATTCTTGTAGGTACTTGTAATTCGTGGCCTTAAGCATTCGTTAATTACGGTTAAGTAATTGCAAGACAGGTACGCAAAAGTTAGCATGACTTGGCAGAAAGATGTTAGTACCCCCATGAAGAAAGATACAGAGCCGAAAGATGTACCTAACCGTATCGAAGAAATCTGTGCTAAGATTTAAGTAAGTAATAAATCTTAGTTAGTTTTGATTCGAACATTAAACATCGCCACATAACTCATAAGTATCAGTAGGTAAGCTTTATGTATAATACTCCTACCTAAATTTAAAATACTTTTATTTCAGTCAGAATTTAACTTGTGTTCACCGAGACTTATTCAGAAAGCATGAATGAAAGATTATAAAATATACCGGATAACGACATAAAACATGCTTGGATAGAGGGTAGATTTTCGAAAATATTTAAAGAACTAACCTAATGCCACTACATATCCCTATAGAAATCATGATAACGTTGTAAGATATTGCAAAATTATACGCGGAACTGAGCATTATCCGGACGACATCGACACCATTGATGTTATCGTAGGGTTGTATTGTGACGTACGGCACCTTGACCGTCAAAATTGAGCAGGTACCTCCTTTATTGGACATGATCTTTGATCGATGCCACAAAAAACTTGGTATTTTACAAAGCTTAAATCGGAGAACGCTATCCAGAGGCGGCTCACAATGAACCCGTGATTTATCGAAGCATTCTTTTTGCGTAAAAAGCTCAGGTCAGTGTCGGAGCGAAGCACCAAAAGGGCATTTCGTGTAATCCGCGCGCAGACCGTGGGAACGACCACGCATCGGCTTATGAGGCTATTTGATTGTTATACTGTCTACTTATTTCATACGGAATATTCAACGAATAGTAATGATAACAGATACACCTTGCGGTCAATTGGTCAACTTTTGGTACACTTACACAATTTTTTGGTTTTATTTTACTTGCATAACGTGACGTCACACTTCGTAATCATATCTAAGTTGAGATAACTTGAAAGTTGTTTGAATGTGATACCCATCTTATCCGAAGTTACAGGGCTTCCCTAAGACACGTGAGTCGACCAGTGTCGTCTCACACTTGAGTGGCGCGAGTGCATACGTATGTGTCAGGCTTCCCGAGGCTGGCCCAACGGCTTCACTCCTGGCAGGAGCAAACCACTATCATCGTAGATGGACGAATTTAATTAATCATCCTATTATTTGACATTATATACCTACAATTTAATTTCAACTCTTTATTAGTTGCTTTTGTGGACATGATAATTATTATTCAGATTTGTTACAGTTGTAATACCAATCATGTCATTTCGTTTAAAATAAGTTTTAATTTTATTTATTTAATTATCTTTTATATTTTGTGAATGTGAGAACGCTGTAGGTTTAGTGGACTGTAGATTTGTTGACCATCATCTATTTTGTTTAGTACCTGGTACTTGTTGAAAGACCTGCACTGTTCTCCCTCCCACGGCTAATAACACTATTATTTGAAAATATTGTAAAAGTCAATTATTTTTAAAAGAGTAACCGTGGAGTTTCTTGCCGGCTCTTCTCCATATGAAACGACACGTTGGAACCGTGCACCTAGCTTCTGACGTTTCATAAGTGCCCATGTAGGTTTATGTTAATACATATTTTGAATTTTGACGAGGTACAAACGTAGAACGGTGCAATTTATAGGTTTGGAAAATACACAACGCATGAAATAATAAAAACACTTGAATCATTCCTAATCAAAAGATCGATGAAAGTCCGACTGTCTGATACATGTTTTTTTCAGAATGCTACGAAACTATATTTTATTGGATGTTGTCAGATAAAGACATTATTTACGTAACCGAACATTTTAATTATGTGAAGTTGTAAAACAGATAAAGCTGTTTATTTATACAACGTTTCTAAATGACTGATCTGCAGAGCAGATACATCAAATGTTAGCGTTTTATAGCCGACCAGCCGCCATCGCGCCAGCGAGCGCCGGCCAGCGGCACTTTGAAACCGAGTACCGTCATCTCATCCATATGTTTCCTCGAATTAACGTCTGTTTTCTACGAAGAAAACGGCTGTCATAAACCTCGTTATAGATTTTACGCGGGTACCTACGTTAAACATTATTAACTGTTAGTTTATAATAAAAAATCATAAAGATTTTACCGGCTAGAACTCGTCTTGCAGGGTTTGAATTGAATTGTAAGATCTATAGAATTTTGCAATAATTCAAATTAACGAAGTATAATGTGTTTCGCAATTAGGCTATAGGTTGCTCTTGTATTTGGTGCTTGAATTAGGAGTT
This sequence comes from Agrochola lota, assembly GCA_947364205.1. Taxonomy (NCBI): domain Eukaryota; kingdom Metazoa; phylum Arthropoda; class Insecta; order Lepidoptera; family Noctuidae; genus Agrochola; species Agrochola lota. The sequence goes on from OX376225.1 coordinate 11,433,539, forward strand.
TTTTTCATTAGAAATGCATTTGAATTTTAGGCGTAATATTAAATAGGACTGGACTTTGCACAGACTTTGACCAGAATGGTTTATTAGAAAGAAAATAATGGCAAATTACCTATCCTACCTACTTAACAATTTAATTGTTAATAAAAAATCTTTTAAATGTAATTAATGCAGGTATATTTCAATAGAGCGTAGGATAGTAACATGTAATCCTTGCGCCACGTGTAGGATAATCCCGGCTAATTGAGGGCGCGCGGCGCTGATCCCTAGATCATCAGGTGCTCATCCTCGCGCGGGGCGGTGTACGCTCTCGAGCACTCAATCGTTACTGATTAGACATTTCAAACGGCAAACTAAAGTGTACATATAAGTATGTTTTTCTAAGTGTACCTACACATGAACATATTATTATTATTATAACGTAAAGGGCTCAATTTAATCGATACATAGTACATTTTGACGTTCTTCAACAAACGAGGAAATAAATCAATAAAACATAAACTTATTTTGTTATTCAAATATTTAGGCAATTATTTAAACAATTACTTTTTTATGTCAACACAACTTATAGGCAAATAGGCTGTATAGGCAAAAGGAGTATTTATGGATCGTAGCAAGTGGCGTACGTAGTTTCTGCCTACCCCCATGGAAAGAAGGTGTCATTTTATGATGTGTTTATTGACAGAACGCGCAAAGCGAACGAAGCGTCTGCTTTAGGAGCGTTTATTCTGAAGGTGGGCAACGTCGCAAATAGATGTCAAATATTTCACTGTTTTGATTAATTTAGCAATATTACTGTGTGGAAATAAAAAATGTGGCTAATTAGCGAACTAGAATGTTGATTATGAAATGCAATACGGAATACTGGACGAAACTTGGTTTATAGGTTTTTCTAGTCGTCGGGGATTTTCCATTGTAGGGGTACTTCTTCCAAAAAGGGGCAAAACGGTGGGCTACTGGATATCTCCGCCTTATAAGACCCGAGTTCTTTTTTTGTTTGAAAGGTAGGTAGTAACTTTAAGTTAATAATAATAATACCAGCCTGTTATTGTCCCACTGCAGGGCAAAGGCCTCTTCTCATACAGAGAAGGCACGAGCATTGATCACCACGCTTGCTCAAGACGGGTTGGTGATTTCAGACTTATACGTATATTAACTATAAGTCCAGGTTTCCTCACGATGTTTTTCCTTCACCGATGTCAGTAATGTCCAAGATAAACTCAGAAAGTACATATGAATTGAAAAATCACATTGGTACTTGCCCGGATTTGAACCCACAACCTCGTACCTGAGAGGCGAGGCCTTAATCACTCGGCCATCACGACACAACTTTAAGTTGGTCTCATAAAAAAATGGTAAAAAAATGCTAAAGATCTGATGATAGTCTTCGGCGTAATGAGCAGAATAGCTCTTAAAAATGCTGTAAATTGCTCACTTTTAGTTTTTACCAGTGGAATCGGCCCTTTAACTATTAGCTAAGGATTGATGGAGCACCTGGGACCACCTTCTCATGACGAAACTAGCCGAGGCTTTAAAACGGGTGTTTTCTCGTGGATCTACTTTTTTGTCCGACCAGTAGGTCCACGAGGGTATGTTATTGCCGTTGGTCCTACTGAAGTGTTGAAACCAACATGAACCTCCTGTATAAATAAATTAGACTAGGTGTGGGAGGTATATCAGAAATTAGACTAGGTTTGAGGGTTTAAGCCCTCAAACCTAGTCTAATATCAAAAAAATAGCCTCGTGGACCTACTGGTAGGACAAAAAAGTAGGTCCACGAGAAAACACCCCAAAATATTGTTCCAAACTTACGCTGGTGCTGGCATGTTATCTTGATGCCTTGCCCAGCCAAGATACCATACTGGCCTCATGAAATGACAGCAACAACCGTTGTTAGTTGTAAAGACAGTGGTGGCGGCGATGTTGATGATTCATGATTCATGTTCAACCGATGTAACAACATCCTCTTGTAACTCCCTTGATGAGTCATAACACATTTAATTTTTTTTCGCCAAAAGTCGAGTGTGCGATATGTAAAAAAAATAAGGGGTATTATAATTGTGCCAAAGGAAATTACCAAGTCGAAATATATCCTTTTTTACATATTTCTCCATACATTATTTTCTACCAAGTGCTACAAAGTAAAGAAAAACGTTTATTGAAAAATAGCATGAAATTGATCAATATACGATATGACCTAAACCCATTTCTGCCGAAAAAAAAAAAGTTACTAAGTGCATAGCTTTTTTTTTTTTTTTTCAGGATGGGAAATCATCAAATGACTTCTCCCGCTCTGGGCAGAGCGAGAGGGTGTGTCAGACTTTTACTGACTAAAACCCACCCGTGTTCCTTCCGTTGCCTGTGTGCCGGGGCCGCGATATCCCTTTCGGACAAACCCGCAACCCCAGCAGGGACCCAAAAGCCTTAACATGCATAAATTGTTCCCTTAATCTGAAAATACATTTTATTACAAATGACATGACATAACTGGTGAAATGTGTTGCACAATAAGTTTTGAACCTACTACGCGCTGGAATGGGCAACTAGCTTCATATTTCTGACTGACCGTCCCCTTGACAGTTCAAAAGTACCTGTAATTGGTTTATTTGAAATAAATGCTTTGAGTTTGAGTTTGAGTTGAGTTACGATTAAATATCTCATTTTTGATAATATCCCAAACTCAAAAAAAAAGCAATAAATTAATGGAGAATATGATCCGGTAGATTTTATAGGAAATTCTATTCCATTTTCGAATATAACTGGTAAAATGTCCTTCCGCCGGACATTGCATAACCAGCCTTCTAATTTTTTTAAAGCTATCAGAGACATCTTGAGGCATTTTACCGTCAATGTCATGAGGGTGGCCACGAAATTAGTAAGTACCGTATTGTAAAGCGCCAGGGTAGCCTGAAAAATTTAATCTTACAATTTGCAGGCTGGCTGATATAATGTCATAAGTTGATCAAAATATTATTCGCGACCGTAACAAATACGTATTTCCAGAATTATAATCATTGATAGAATTTTTAGAATCATCAATACAACTATGATCCGCGCCACCACTGAAGTCCGGCGGAAAATTTATGGGACTACATTTTTTTATATGCAATAACATAGACACTAGCGCCGCGTCTATCACGGACGTGAGTGGTGGCGCGAACTCTAATAAAGTTAGAATTTACCAAAAATGTCAAGATTTCATGAAATTGTCATTTGGTAGAGTAATGGGAGCTTAGAGAGTTGTGTTGATGAAACATCATCATCATCAAATCAGCCGAAAGACGTCCACTGCTGGACATAGGCCTCCCCCAAGCACCGACTCATCACCGGTTCATACAAAACACATGTTTGAGGGAAATATACCACAAGGAATATTATTAATCGGTTTCTCAAAAATGGTCAACTAGCCTATTTCTTTAAATTAATTAAAGAGAAGCTATTATTTTAGTCGATTATACGGTTTCTAGCTGTAGATTGATCCGTAAATCCGGTTGTCGCCGACTGCCCCTCACTTGTCAAACAATATTTGATTGACGTAACGTTTCGACAAATTTGACATCACGTTAGCACCGTAAAATAAAATTGAGGAAAGTTTATGAAAATTGTTTATTTGTTGCATATAATAGGTTATTAATATAATTATAGGTTATTGTTATATTATGAATGACGAGATGAAGAACAATGTTAAAGAAACCAGGGAATTATATTCCATGATTCATCAAGAGTACGTTATTATGGCAGAATAGTAAGAGCATTTTTTATTAATTCATTTGTTAAGCTACTTTTAGAAATATATGCCTATCGACTCCGTTATCTTAAAACAGTCTGCCGCTTAGCTTTTAGATTTTGTGGTTTGCCATGTATTAGAGATAACAATAGAGTGACGTCAAAATCTAAACTAATTCTGTATTTATCTTTTAGCCGTATGTTACAAACAGAGAACCTTCAGGGAATTTATGTGATTCCTTCGTATGAGAACTCATTTTGTAAGTAGAATAGTTTCAACACATTGTTATAATATAAAATAACATATACATTGTGTATGTATTAACTTTTTCAGTGTGGTTTGGAGTTATTTTTGTAAGAGCTGGTTTCTATGAAGGGGGTGTTTTTAGATTTACATTAACTTTGCCAGAAAAGTTTCCCGATGAGGAAGTCCCTGTAAGTATTAGGATACTTGTTTAGTTTTAGGGAACCTTTACAGCTTGGTGTTCTCAATATCACCCTGTCAACACCTGTTACTAAATAGGACTGATAATGACAACTATAGTATGAATAAACAGAACTTATAATTATAATGAGCACATATGGCAGCAAAACAGCTCTTTAAAAAATATATTGAATGGTTTGTGGTTAAATTAAAGAATTCAGCTAGATGGCCTTGTGATGTAATTTCTTAGGTCATCAAAACTTACCTTCATATTATAGATAGAAAGAGGTTTATTCTGTGCTGTGTTTGCCCATAAACACTTATTAAATGTATGTAAACATACTTCATTTTCAGGTCTTGACATTCACATCAAACATATACCACCCAGCAATTGATGCTCATACTGGTGTTCTGAATTTAAGTGAAGTTTTTCCACAGTGGGACAGAAAACAGAATCACATTTGGCAAATATTAAAATATGTGTATTCAATATTTCATAACTTAAATGTCAAAGCACCTGCAAATGTTGAGGCCTCAGTTGCGTAAGTATAACACATTGTATAATCATCATAACATAAATTCAACTTTAGACCTTCTCAACTTTAATATTTATTTTTTCAGATACAAAAGCAATAAAAAAACCTTTATGGAGAAAGTGAGAGAGTGTGTTGTGCTAAGTATAGACCATGTTTATGATGATCCACCTACAGAAGACAAGCATTTCATAACATTTAAGCCATATGACCCAGATGTTCATGATACTGTAAAAAATATCATGCTTAAAACCCCCTCCCCAAATGAAGGTGCTAATCAAGGTATATCTTGGGTACAACCAGGGTCTTTTCAAGCTTTTTCTAAAGAAGAAACAACATAGTTTTAATATATTTATTCATACAATCTAAATATTTATAAAGAAATTATGTATACAATCACAAAAGTTCATTTTAATTCGCCATAACTATATCCTGTGATAATATTATCCATATTGTTCTCTAATTTATTATTTGAGCCACCTAATAAAATATATTATTATTGTATTAAAAGTAATTTTACTTACCTACTGCCCATAAAAGTGAATTTTGTCTACTGATATTATTGTAGCTTATACATTGTCTGGTTCAGATCGTATGGTCAATTTATGTTTTTTAACCTGTTCCATAAACCAACTTTGATCTAGTTCATAAGTTTTATTTTTCCATTTGAAGTGCGTAGGCGCATTTAATTCACTATTATTAAATTCAAAATATTTGCTAAATTCTATGGCTAACTTGGATTTTACTAATCCTACACCACCATACTTGTCATCAGCAGGGTGGTACACTCTGCCAGTACTTGGTAACATATAGATTTTATCAGGAATAAATTTTGACATCAGTAAATCACCTGCATATCCATAACTTAGAAAATCGCTGTCATTAATATTAATGATATTTGTGTAAACTATAGGGACGTCATCACATCGTATAAAATTCCTTTCTCTTCCACATAATGAAATAAATGGAAAGTCTTCATATCTACCAGTTTTATTGAGTCGAACCCTCTTGAAAAAAAACTGTAGAAACTTCTTTTCCTTAAAGCACGACGTGAAGTTTTTCATCTTAGAATCATCTAAAAATAACTAAACAAAAAAAAGTTATAAATTCAGGTCATTTGGTGATCCATTATATTTTTTTTAGGCTAATACTATGTAATCCAATAAAAAAAGTCTTTGGCTAATCTTAACATCATAAAAGCCTTACTACCCTAAGCTCTCGGTACTTATAGTATTTTAAACAAAAACTCAGATTTTGTAAAATGAAGTAGGTACAAAGGTTACTTACCATCCCTTGATGATCAATATAATAAAAATATTCCCTTATTTTTGGTTCTGGCTCCTGACCTTGAATATAATGAACATAGCGCGCTTGGGAATATTGTGATGCTAATACTATTTTAGAAATTGAACGCAAATTACATGATAAGGCCATTCTATGATAAATATTTTATTATAAGACATAAACACTTTACGTACAATAAATAATATTTATGTACCCCTATATATAATGTACTCTGTGTATTTATGTGTTTATTTTGACAGATTAAATAATCTATTTGACTATTTCTACTCCCCTAAATTTATTAAATCTGACAACTCTACCGTATTTAATTTTACCGTACCGTATTAATATTTTATCATAATTTTTGTATCATATATTTTTTATCATAATTCATAATTTTATCGTACCGTATTTAATTTTATAGCTAAATTCTGTATTTTTATTGTAAAGAGTAGAACAATGGTCTTAAAGGCCGCTTTCCGAATAAGAACGTAATCGCTCACACTGGCTCACAGCGCTGACATCAATATTTGGCGTTCCGAGTTAGTTATCACGATTATGAAAGCTGAGGGCTGTCAACAATTCGGAACGCTCGTGAACGCTCTCACGGTGCTCGCTCAACGTCAAAACTTGCATAACATATTTCTTTGTGTTTAAACTACATATTTCTTCTTCTTCGTTGGTTAGGTGGCGACGGTAGCCAGAAGCACAATTTCGAAGATGCCACGTTTGTCTAAAGTTATGATGCGACTCAAAACAAAACAGCAAAACTGTCATCTTTGACAGCGCTCGCGGTGATATTAGTAAAAGGTATGGTCGGCGTTATCGCAAGATGGCGCATGTCATGACGTCATCTATGACGATTCACAATACATCGTTATCGCGTTCAGGCTTATTCGGTACGGCCCACGGCAGGCTGATATGAAACCGTAGAGAACTTAGGAATCAAAAAAAAATTGGTCAAAAAAAAAAAAAAAAAAAACAAATACGCAAATGAAATCTACTAACCATCACAATGTAATGTTGTTCTATGACTTTACATTTTACCATTATTTTCAATGCTATGAATATTTAAAGATTTTTTTGTATGAACAAAAACATAAATTCATGATTATCTCGTAATTCTCAAATTTTCTCAAAAAATGGATTGATGATTTGAATGGGACAAATTATTATCCTATTTTTGCATATAATCTGGTACTGCGATATTGGAATATTTTTTTGCAAACTGTTTTGAAAAAAAAAGTTTTATCTTGTGACATATCCAATGAAACTATTACTGTAAGGGTGTCAATTTTTTTTTTTTTTGTAATTTGAACATAAATATTTTTATAGTTATTTAAGAAAATATATGAAAATTTACCATTTTTAAAAAAAAATTACCCCTATCCCCGAAACTACTGAGCATGCCATTTTGAAAAAAATACAGAAAGTAGTTCTATTCTTATAGATTTCAGGAAAACCTATAAGAAGTATATGGTTTTAAAACAACATGACAAATCTCTCAAAATTGTGCGTACAAACTTATATTTCCAGTTGGAATGTATGGAAGACCATGTTTTTCAACTACAATGTTAATTTGTTCTTGGGATAAATCATCCCAAATACGGAACCCTTCATTGTGTGTGGTCCAACACGCACTAGGCCGGTTTTTTTTTGTAGGCCTAATCCACTACAGCAAATGCCTTCATTTCGATAATTCGTTTGAAGACATAGTTGTTACAAGATGTTATGAACGTGTATTTTTTTGCATAGAACCTATTCAGTAAAAGGTTTGCACATCGAACACGGTAAGTCCTACTTACCGTGGTCGATGTGCCAACAGATGCCTTTACTTGACATGGAGTTACAATTTGTGTAGATGTACATACTGGGAACTGATTCGTCGAAGTTTTCTACAAAATATATATTCTTCCTATAAAATTTGGCCAAAATATTTCCGACTCTAACCACTCATAGACCTTTTTTTTTTTTTTGAGGATGGGATATCCCCACCCGTGTTCCTTCCGTTGCCTGTGTGCCGGCGCCGCGATATACCACTCATAGACCTTACTTTTAAATCATTGTTCCTTACGATGAGAACGTTCCCATTTCCTATTAATATTTTAACAATGCCTTACACAGAACACCTTTAATGTTTTATCATTTTCATCATTTAAACCAGATAGTTTTGACTTAATGACATTGTATAAAAAGCTTAATATTATCAGCTTCTTTCAATATCACAAACAAATCAATGTTGTTTACCAAATCACGAAACATTTTTACAAAATCCTCGTTAATCTTACGTTCACAAAAATCAAATAGTAATAGTAGTCAATAAAGGGTTAGTCCGTATGTAATGGTGGGTAACAACGAACTGAGGTCATCGTTTGACGTTTCCTACCCTCTCGGTTTCCACCTACCTGCAAATTTACTGCCCTCTGATTGGCGCACGTCACTAATAATAACTCACAAATGACTGCGCGTCTACTGATAAGAATACCGGTTTGGCCGTATTTTGGACACAAACAAATGACGTCATGGAAGTGGTGTGAAAAATCATTGCACGTACTTGCAACTAAGTCTAATTTGACTATATTTTGCAATACAATTCTACCTGCATCAAAATATTTTATATTTTTCATACAATATTGAAACTACCTATAACTTTGAAAGTAATGGGTTTATGAAGAAAATCTAATAACAAAAAAGCATTGTATTAGTATGTAGATTTCAAAAATATATACACGAATCCTTTAGTCCGTATTTCGCGATTTCAGTCCACTGTGCGGCCGTTAGCACGCTCAAATCGATTACAGCGTAACTAGGAATGCAGTCATAGTTACTATGCATTCCAAAGAGAAAGAAAAAACCATGTACTTATAAGTTATCTGTATTATTCTCATTTTCTTTAAGTATCAACATTTATTAGCTAGAGCGTTCTCTTCAATCTGAAAACTATAACGTTAATTTTTAATTTTCTATTTTCGGTCCTTGGTCTAAGTATGGTTTAGTCATATATTTATGTATGTAATAATGTATCTAATGCTATGTACATACACGCCGCGCCGCCAATTTAGTCAGTATCTCTTTGAGTATATTATATTCGGTGGTCGCTAGCGTCCTAGTGACTCGCTGGTGATTTCAAAATCTCACCCGTTTGACTAATCTCACACACACTACACTACACTACAGCTACAGACTTTGAAATTGCTAGCAACAAATCTGCTTTAAAATACATGAGATTTTGAAATCGCCGGTGATTAAACCGCCGCGCCGGACAGTGGGCTGAAAAGCGATCTTCATAGACTTAAGGGATCAACTAAGTGCTGGGGTTGCGGGTTTGTCCGAAAGGGATGTCGCGGCCCCGACATACAGACAACGGAAGGAACATGGGTGGGTTTTAGTCAGTAAAAGTCTGACACACCCTCTCGCTCTGCCCAGAACGGGAGAAGTCATTTGATGATATCCCACCCTCAAAAAAAAAAAAGCTATCAACTTAGTAACTTTTTTTTTTCGGCAGAAATGGGTTTAGGTCATATCGTATATTGATCAATTTAATGCTATTTTTCAATAAACGTTTTTCTTTACTTTGTAGCACTTGGTTGAAAATAATTGTTGGAGAAATATGTAAAAAAGGATATATTTCGACTTGGTAATTTCCTTTGGCACCATTATAATACCCCTTATTTTTTTACATATCGCACACATTAGACTTTTGGCGAAAAAAAATTAAATGTGTATTTAGAATTTAAAAAAAGGTACTTAATGGTTATAAGTACATTTTAAGAACGAAAATGCAATCGATTCGACATAACAGCTATTTTCAAGGTACATGGTAATTTTCTACAGATTTTTGTAATTTAGTAAGGGTAGTTACATAATGAGATGTAATGCCCTCAGTATCTTCCTCAGCGCTTTCATATAACGATATATTTACATATATTACGATATATTGCTATATCCCTAGGCTAGGGATATAGCTATATATACCATAACAATACATAATATAGCATAACTTTGTAAGTAATTGTAACCGTAACCAGTAACTAAAATCAAAATCGCGAGCGCTTCACTATTGAAGAATGAAATGCATGACATAATATAATGTCATCGATGACATCTTTCTAAAATAATGTGACTGTGACACTGTGTGTGTGACAGATTGTGAAGAACAGAAGGAACAAACCATACACAAATAAATAACTACGTAAAACAAATATGTAAATTATAATAGTGAAATGTTTAATGATACAAGACAAAATTAATTTATAAGTCATAACAAATAATTTTAATGAATAATTAGATTTAGAGTGAATATTTTGTTCCACAAGGTTACATTTTCCGTACATGGAATTCACATGAATCGAAATCACGATGGAGAGTGTCCGACGATCATGGAAACTGCGTATGTATACTGTATATCGTAATTGATAAAGAAATACATCTCTATAACTGTAATAATGTATGTTGAATGCCTTTACCATTTGCAGAAGAATTCGTTGCTCACAAATCAAATGTCAACTGCCTGGCTATGGGCCACAAGTCCAACCAGGTACTGGCAACTGGCGGCGACGACAAAAAAGTTAATTTGTGGGCCATTGGTAGACAGAGTTGCCTCATGGTTAGTGCCTATACAATGCAATTTTCTCAATTTGCCATTATAGTTCCACAAAAAAATGGTTCTAATATATTTTTCCTAATTTACAGAGTTTAAGTGGGCATACAACTCCTGTAGAATGCGTATGCTTTGGCCATTCTGAAGACTTAGTTTGTGCGGGATCACAAACTGGTGCCTTAAAAATATGGGACTTGGAAGCAGCTAAATTGTTAAGGACATTTACAGGCCACAAAGGGGCTATAAAATGTATGGACTTCCATCCCTATGGAGATTATCTCACAACAGGCTCATGCGACAGTAATGTTAAGTTATGGGACACAAGGAAGAGAGGATGTATAGTTACTTACTCCAGCCACCGCCTTGCTGTAAACAGCCTTCAGTTTAGCCCTGATGGACAATGGATTGCGTCTGCCTGTGAAGATGGTATGTTCAATGGACAATAATCTGTAATAATGCTCTAAATACCTGCCTGACACTAAAACAGGTAATCTACTTACAGGTTTAGTTAAAGTGTGGGATGTGCGTGTTGGTAAAGTGCTCCAGGAGTTTATGGGGCATACATCAGCAGTTACATGTGTCAAGTTCCACCCTCATGAGTTTCTGCTGGCTAGCTGTGGAGCTGACCGAACTGTTAACTTTTGGGATATGGAGAAGTTCCAGTTGGTTTCCAAATTTGATAAGGATAACACATCTATCAGGTCTGTTGAACCTAATGGCCTTTAAATCTTCCATTTTAATTTGCTTTCTTATACAAAAGGTTTAGAGTTTGCATTAACAGCATGCATTCATTAATTCATTCATAAAAATATATTTAATGTTACATACTTACTACTAGCTTGAAATTTAATCTACACTGTTACTTATTTTTTATTTTTTTATTTAATAGATTGATTTTCCTAATTTAAACTTAGAAGTTTAATTTAATTCTAATAAGATACCCATCTTATATAAAAAAAATAAAAAACTATTGCAAGAGTTAAACTTAAATCTAATTTAAGGTATTTAATTAGCATATAGTGATATATTCCTTTTCTAAATAAAATCTGTAATTGTAAATTTCCATTGTTTAGACACATGGTGTTTAGTGATGATGGTGCAACTTTGCTTGGTTGTGCTAATGATGGCTTGCATGTTGTTGGATGGGAACCAGCCAGAGTGTTTGACACGGTTCATGGACATTGGGGTCAAATTCATGATATCACTGTTGCACAAACACAATTAGTAAGTGTACTACCAACATTCCTAACTTATTTTCTGATGCAACAGTAATTCATAAATTTCCATTTACTATTACAGATAGCTGGATCATTCCATTCAACTTATGTGGTTCTATCAGTTGTTGATCTCACTAAAGTTCACCCATTTGGTGGACCACCTCCAGTGTCATCACCAATAGTGAGGGACCTATCACCTTTCCAAAAGGGACATTCGGTGCGCAAAAGCTTCTCAAAGGAAAAACCACCGAAACAAGGTTGGAGATTGCATTATGAAGTCTAGTAACCCATAATTAAATTATAAAACTAATTTATCTTAATATTTCATCACAGTTATGCATAGACCAACTCTCCTTGACGAAAAGACTGCTGAAGAATCTACATCAGGAACAGAAGCAGATGAGGATTCAGGTGCTGTTATACCCAATTTTAATGACTACACTGAGATATTCCGACCTTCTAGAGCATGTGAGTAGATTACACAAACCCAGCCCGTCCACAGAAATATGCTCAATCAACATCACTGTTACGAAAATAGCAACATACATTTATTTTATTTTTTTAGTAACACGCACACCTCCGCCTGCTACCAGTTTGTCTTCAGAAGATTATTCAATAACAGGTGAAATTCATATTTTCTAAAAAATTAACGAGTATTCAATGCAATTGATATTGTAACTATGCCTTGCTCAACTGGACCGCGCAGCTCACAGTTATCATTTATCAATGATTGATTATGTCTTGTAAAATTCAACCAACCAAAGTCGAATATCGACGACGTAGATCAATACCGTCCACAGATGTCGATCATGTGGGTGTTATAACAACGTTACTTTCACAATAATACTTACACATTTTTTTTGAACCTACTACATACATGATAAGCTTGAAATTTCTAGATACTTACAAAGGATGGTAGCGTCATATCTTTCTTCTATATACTTCATAGTGCAAGAACCAACAGAGAAGTCGGAACCAATGGTGAACACGTGCCTGCGCGACCTGATGCTCGACGAATCAGTGCCGCTGACGCGACCGCTACCGCAGCCCTCGCCACCACAGCGACAGCGGTCAGAACACTACTCACGCATCCCGACCTCCACCAAAGAACATTTCGCTGTTGTGGAAAAGAAAACTGAAGGTTTCGCAAGTAAGATTTACTACTGATCTTGCTTCTAGCTTTTATAACTGTATTTATGGTTGGGTTAGGTTAGAAAGAAATCGTTTTAATAACAAAGAACTTACTCTACTAATTGCGGCGAGCGAGAACTCTAATCTCGCTAAAACGACGACCAATAATGTAGCTTTGCTTTGTTGCAACTTCCAACAGAACCGGCAAATCGAAAAGAGACAACCAATTTTGCGAATGCTACGATCCGCCCTGCCGTAACCTCAAGTTTTACTTTCGTTCAAAAATAATTGTAGAAGCTATCTCATCTCATAATTTTGGACAAGGTCTTAGTTCTAATACCAAATCGTGCTTGTTTCGCAATAGTGGGAGAGAAGGATTTCTTATGAGTGACGCTATTTGCGATATTCTGCCTTCTCATAACAGATAATATTATTTAACTGTTTAATTATTGTTAAATATTACTATATTTAACAAACAGGGCTACCTTTTTTTCACGAACATACATGTTCGTGAAAAAAAGATAGCCCTGTTTGTCAAAAGATATGCAATGCATTACATGGTATTGAGGGTTTAATAATACGCTATTTGCTTAATCAGGGGTGACGGACAATACAAAAGAAAATAGTACATTCACTTCAGCGCAAGCACTACGAGATTACGCCGCCAGCCCACTCACAGCAAACTCGCTTAATCGACATAACTCATACAAAGAGACTAAGTCTACCACAGATTTATGTAAGTTTCATGGATTATTTCTTTGTTATCATTATGAAGTAAAATGATTTTGTTTCGTGATTTTAAAAACACAATTTCCTATTTTAGCTACCTCCAATCTGCGGCCAAGTAATAGTGATATATCCTTGGGTCCGCCAACATTAGGACCTCGATCATTGTCCTTCACCAGAGCTGCTACTGATGCTTCGAGGTATGAACTTATTTTGATACTTATTTATAGTCGTATAGTCGAAGCTGTTCGTGGTATTGTAAAAATAACGTTATGAATGTGATTCCAGGAGAAGAGTGGAGTCTGTTGGCAGAGAAAACGTTACAGTGACTCGCAGTGTGGAGACACCAGAAGTGGAACCAGAGCCTGAGTTCGTGCCACACACCACCGACAGGCCCGTTGGACTCGATCTTGACGAGTTTTTACCCGTGAGTTGCACAAATCCAGACTCGTCAACACAAATGTTAAATCTCACTGCAAAATAAAATGTTGGAACATGGACCTCACTCACCTATGTATAGTTACATACTCTACATTAAAAAAAAAAAAGAGCGTACTGTCACAAGCAGCGCCGCCCTCGATGACTATTTACTGAGTGCGTAGTGTAGTATTGATGTCACGTTGTGTGGCTTGTGGTCGCAGCGCGGGCTGGCGGGCGGCGGGGCGAGGCGCGGCGCGCGCGGCGTCGTGCAGCCCAGCGAGCAGGAGGTGCTGGGTGTCATGATGCGCGGGCACGACTCTATGATGGCCGTGCTCACCGCCCGGCAGCGCGCCTTACAGGTACGCACACATGTCATAATCATTCCCCCTTACATGCCTATACGTGCGGCTGTTATCATTTAACCACATATAACAGTTGCTCATTACAATTTAAGTGTGACAGAATACATTTCTCGGCGAAATAATGGTTTAGAAATAGTTAATTGCGTGCGTTAATTGTACAGAACAGTAAGAAGTAGTCATAGGTATTTTAAAGATTAAAGGGTACACTAGTCGACGGCTCGAACTCTTTGGCGTAACTATTATGGATGCTAATTAGTCTAATTATTTATTGAATTCGTTTTTTATTTAGTATTTATTTATATATTTATTGAATTAGTTTTTTATTAAGTATTTATTTATATATTTATTGAATTAGTTTTTTATTTAGTGTAATAGACAATGATTTATAACGAAAACGAGCGCGTAAAATTTCATGAACAGACCTTTGGGCGCATAGATATTATGAAAAAACTACTGAATGTATTTACTCAAAATTAAATTATTTGAACTATTGAATAACTTATCTATCCCTGTGCGGTTTCTATTTTGCCATTTTCTTACTACATAAGTTATTTATTTAAGCCCAAATACGAGTTAAAATTTGTGTTGAAATATGGAAGTTGCGACGCTCATAACTTTCAAACCAATCTTTTATTCCAATTTTGCTTCCATACAAGACTAGATAATGACAACACAAATTGATAAAAAAATTCTTGCGTGGCAACCCACGCTGACGCCCGCTAGGGAGTTCGGCGCGCAACACCCAGTCGTATCCGATATCCCACAGATGCGGCCCCAGGAGCGATCCCTGTGGGACACCGCTTGACATCTATTTCCGGTTCCATTCTCCTTGGTGACCGGGGTAGATGACGGCCCTGTTAGTCAAATAGGCCTCGACCACACGACAGAGGTAGGTCGGCATCCGGTGATACCGGAGTGCCTCCCTGATGCAACTCCAGGGCAGGGTGTTGAATGCATGGGCGATGTCTAGAGACACCGCCAAAACGACCCCCACCCCGGGCCACGGCATTCCCCGTCGTGAGGGCCCGCACGCGCATGATGGCGTCCACCGTAGAACGCCCTCTGCGGAAGCCAAACTGACTCTCCGCCAAATTAGGCTCCACCCGCACCAGCCGCCCGACGAGGCAGTCTGCAATGACTCTTTCAAAGAGCTTGCCCACCTCGTCGAACTGAACGATGGGCCGATAAGTGGACGATAACCAAAAATGTCAAAAGAGGCCAAAATTTTATACCCTCGCTTAGGCAACCTACTGGATCTTGGGCCTGATAAGCAAGCGACAAGGCGGAGCTTTTTGAATGAGTCGTCGATGACAGATTTTGAAGAGGAAGTCGATAAATATCTTAATAGCGATCATCAGCTTACTTTTTTAGGCTCCACCCGCACCAGCCGCTCGACGAGGCAGTCTGCAATGACTCTTTCAAAGAGCTTGCCCACCTCGTCGAACTGAACGATGGGCCCATAAGTGGAAGATAACCAAAAATGTCAAAAGAGGCCAAAATTTTATACCCTCGCTTAGGCAACCTACTGGATCTTGGGCCTGATAAGCAAGCGACAAGGCGGAGCTTTTTGAATGAGTCGTCGATGACAGATTTTGAAGAGGAAGTCGATAAATATCTTAATAGCGATCATCAGCTATCACCTTTCCTAAAACTGGTCACGCCGAGAGAACTGGCACGAACAGTAAGGAATCTGGAGAACAACAAAAGTCCTGGTTACGATCTCATCACAGGTGAAATACTCAAGCATCTACCCAGAAAAATTATTGTCTTTCTAACAATGCTGTTCAATGCTGGCTTTCGGCTACAATACTACCCAAAAATGTGGAAGATATCATAAATATGTATGATAGCGAAGCCGGGAAAACCACCAACCGAACCAAGTTCCTCCTTCCAATCATATCGAATGTTTTTGAGAAAATATTTCTACGGAGATTAAAACAAGTCCTTGACGAGAATTTTATAATACCAGACCATCAATTGGGATTCCGTGAAAAGCACGCAACTGTAGAACAAGTACATAGAGTAGTCCACAAAATCACACAGTCGTTGGAAACTCAAGAATACTGTTCTGCGGTGTGCCTGGATATCCAACAGGCATTCGACAGGGCCTGGCACAAGGGACTTTTGTATAGAATCAAATCTCTTTTACCTAACTCATTTTACGTGATATTCAAATCTTACTTAGACTATAGAATATTTAAGTTAAATATGAGGAAGACGTGTCAAATCTTTACGAAATGAAGGCCTCGGTCCCACAAGGCTCTGTGCTCGGGCCCTTACTCTACTCGATCTTTACTGCAGGCTTGCCTAATATTAGTCCGATAAAGACCAGCTAGGCCAGGGTCGACGGCGCGTTGTGTTCCACGCGCGCCTTAAAGATGTCAGCACCAACTGACGGGGTCCGTTATGGTTAATGCCTGCGAGGGTTGCGAGTTTGTCCGAAAGGGATATCGCAGCCCCGGCACACAGGCAACGGAAGGAACACGGGTGGGTTTTAGTCGGTAAATGTCTGCCACGCCCTCCCGCTCCGCCCAGAGCGGAAGAAGTTATTTGATAATTTCCCACCCAAAAATAAATAAATAAGTATTTATATATATTTCTATTTTGACTTGATAAAACCTAAGCAGTTTATAGGGCGCCAGTTTTTTTTTTGCACAGGGCCTTTGGCTATCTAGCTACGCCTGTATACACTAGGTATATATTTTTTTTATATTAACACCGCAAAAGTAACCTTCATAAGAGGGCTGATAAGTCGATTACATGCCAGGTATACGATTAGTTGTGCTTTACCGGAGAATTCCTAGATTTATATTAAGAAGCCACTTCCATAATTTCTTAGCGAAAAATTAACTTCAGGTAAATATTCATCCGAATATCCGATCTCTAAACATGAATCACGGCGCAGTAGGTTGCGTCTTGACTCCAAACTTTGAAGTTTATAACGCTTTAATAATTGTGTGTTTATGGTAATTAAGACTTACTAACAAGTAATTTTTTTTTAACGTTATAAACGCAGACCCAACGAGAGGCAGGCTGGCCACGCTTTAGTCAACTGCATTAAATATTTACTTATTTAGTTTTCTTCTTGTATATTTTCAGATATTTCATTCCGTCCGAGTTAATAAAAGTCTGAGATCTGCGTTAGAATCTGTTATCGCTCTCGAGGACACGTCTGTGATACTCGACATTCTTAATGTTATGGCACATAGACCGTAAGTCTAGAGTTTTAACTGATACAAACATCTCATACTGAAGTGTTAAGAAACTAATTTTGTTATCATTTATTTTGTTGCAGATCATTGTGGAACTTAGATATTTGCCTTTTAATGTTACCCAAGATATATGAATTATTGCAGAGCAAATATGAATCGTATGTACAGTTTTATACATATAAAAAAAAATAAGTGATTTCTACAGTATTATATTAATATTGCTTTTTATACTTCAGATATATGCAGTGTGGTTGCAATGCGTTGAGGCTCATAGTGCGTAACTTCTCATCAGTGGTGAGAGCTAACGTAAGTGCCCCAGTGCGTACATTGGGAGTAGACATTCCTCGTGAGGAGCGGTTTTCTAAATGCATGCAGATACATCGACTGCTGCTCGACGTTCGGGCGTTTTTACTCAAACGACAAACGCTCCAGGGACGCCTCGGAGCTGCCTTCAGAGATCTTCATAACCTAATGCAACAGGGACTTGACTGACACATAATTATTTTTAGGACCACATGATGAAAATATGTCAGAAGTAATGAAATAACTGACGAACTAACTTCCCATTCTTAATATTATTTTAATTTTCATGATATTTTCTCACTGTTGACATTTATTTAGAACTTACCGTTAGAAATGCATATATAGCTACATATATATTTATTAACAATAAAGGATAATAATTAGCAGTGTTTATTTTTTGTCTGTCTGTGTTTTTATCAAACTTGGAACATTTAGAATTAGAAAGGATGACTTTTTGAATGGGGTTTTTATAGGCTAGAGCACAGAACACTATTT
Source organism: Agrochola lota (assembly GCA_947364205.1). NCBI lineage: Eukaryota > Metazoa > Arthropoda > Insecta > Lepidoptera > Noctuidae > Agrochola > Agrochola lota. The sequence goes on from OX376225.1 coordinate 11,451,969, forward strand.
TGGCTAGAGCGGCACTTGTTCTATTTGACAAGATATATATATCTACTTTTTATAAGTTGGAAACATGGAAGTTCGAGGAGCTCTTGGCTAAGTAATAACAGCCGTACGGTTCGATCCATCAGGTTAAGCTACACTTGTCGGGGTCTGTGAATGGGTGACCATCATAACATACCGACACTCCTCCGTGCCTCGGAAAGCACATTAAGCCGTTGGTCCTGGCTGTCTTTCGTGGATCTTCGATAGGTGTGGGTCGTCAGAAGGCCGAAAGTCTGACAACCAGTCTTAACAAGGGGTATCGTATTACCCAGCTTACTGGGTTGTGGAGGTCAGATAGGTAGTCGCTCCATATAAAATACAGTATTCAGCTGCATCCGGTCAAACTGACAGCCGACCCCAACATAGTTGGGAAAAAGCTAGACAGATTGATTTGAGAAACATGGAAGTTGGTACGTAGGGCGTTTACCCAGTTATCCGTATCCGGTTCGTATTCGATTCGTGTTCGATACGTGAAAAAGTCTGACGGGAAATTCACCGTCACAACGCAGTGTTCGGCAAACCGCGGTTAGCGAGCCGCATGCGGCACTTTGGCCAGTAGAGTGCGGCTCTGTACAAATGTCGATGAGTGCAGGCATAGATGCGCGCGGGGATCGAGGTTGCGGTCAATAATAAGCAAGATATCAAGTTTTATTCAAAATTCAAACATTTCAAAGATTTATTTCCGTAGTATTTTCACCAAAAATTAACACGATATCGAAAATTTATGATAATAATAATAATAATGACCACCTTTCAGTTTTCCAAGGTTAACTCGTTAATAAGTAAGATGCCTTAATAATGACTACCTTTCAGTTTTCCAAGGTTAACTCGTTAATAAGTAAGATGCCTTCATCATATTTTTATCAGCCGGTATGATGATGATCAATGCATCCTACTTCTTAGCAAGTTAATTTTAGGAAGCGTTATAGAGCGAAAGAGGATGGGAAAAATGGATTGAGACAGTTTTGACACACAGAAAGGATTGGCTCTCATAAGAAATCTTAGTCGTTACAGTATTGATATTTGGCTCTATTATTGACTAATGACTGCTCTATATTGTGAAGGACGGCACGGTTGACATCTGTCGGGCATGCCACCGTCCGGGGGAATCAATCCGACACATTATCTCTGGCTGTTCTCGTCTGGCTAACGGAGACTACTTGCATAGGCACAACCTTGTGGCCAGGATTATCCACCAGCAACTTGCTCTGAAATACAGTCTTGTGGAACCGGAAGTACCATACTATAGATATGTGCCCGACCCAGTTCTCGAAAATGACAATATCACGTTGTATTGGGATCGATCTATCATCACTGACAGGAATATTGTTGCCAATAAGCCAGACATAGTGGTGATAGATCGATTAGAGTGTCGCACAATGATTGTTGATATAGCGGTCCCGCATGACGAGAACCTCGTGAAAGCTGAAAAAGATAAACAGATCAAGTATCTCGACCTGGCCCGCGAGGTTGTCGACATGTGGGAAGTGGATACAGCAGTCATTGTGCCGATAGTCGTGACTGCCAATGGCATAATAGCCAAGAGTCTCGACCAACACCTAAGGAGGCTCTCGTTAGGCAGCTGGATCAAGGGCTTGATCCAGAAAGCGGTGCTTCTAGACACGGCGCGTATCGTCAGGAGATTCCTCTCTCAGGAGCCCTGACCACCGGTAGCTTGGACCCTGTTCCCGATACCGGTGGGCTACTATTTTTTATATTTTTAAATGTTTTTGTTTTCCGTTTTCTTTTTATAAAGATATTTAAAAATGTAAATTATACGTAAATAAATGAAATAAAGGAAATAATAATAATGACTACCTTTCAGTTTTCCAAGGTTAACTCGTTAATAAGTAAGATGCCTTCATCATATTTTTATCAGCCGGTATGATGATGATCAATGCATCCTACTTCTTAGCAAGTTAATTTTAGGAAGCGTTATAGAGCGAAAGCGGATGGGAAAAATGAATTGAGACAGTTTGGACACACAGAAAGGATTGGCTCTCATAAGAAATCTTAGTCGTTAGTGTTGATATTTGGCTCTATTATTGACTAATGACTTTGCCGATCACTGTCCTAGCGTTAGCGCACTTATCCGTATTTGATTCGTCTTGTTTGATAAAACTCTGTTTTGATCCGTGAAAAACGGCTCGAAGTGAGAATTTAAGAAAAGAACACGAACCGAACATCTACCCTATACACATATGAGTGCATCCTAGTAATTTTATGGACGGTTGTTCACTCATGCGTATACGGTTCTAGGATGGCCAAACCGGATCAGAAACGAATACGAACGGGATACGGATAAGTGTGCAAACCCCCTTAGACTGTTATAACTTAGTAAAGCTTAGTTGTGTCATAGTATATCATTAGCTTAGTAGCTTAGTATATCATTTCTTGGAAACTCATTCCCTAGGACTCCTGAAAAGTTCATAATAATCAGCCTTTAATGTTCCCACTACTGGGATACAGACCTCCTCTCTGAAAGTTAGTGAACTACAAATCTACCACACGGGCCCAGTTTGGGTTGGTAGTTGGTAGATGTCACATGTCTTCGAATTTTTGGTTCTACGACATACTGCTTTCCTCACAATGTTTTCCTTCACCGCTTTGAGAGCTGTGGTTATGAAATTATATACACAAACAACCAGGCGCCTGCCTGGGTACGAACCCTCGACCAACAACTCGTAAGTTAGGGTTGTTACCACTGGGCCACCCTGAGTATCCAATGGGGAATGACATCAAGCACACATCTTGTTCTAAATAAATCTTATCTCATTGAAATAAGGTATCCAGCTAATTATATTAAATTCTTGTAATCTTGTGTTCTTCTTCAGAGCATTGTCTCACATTTATTTATACAAATGAAGAAGTGGGGACTAATTAAAACAAATTAATACTTAGAAGTAAGTATATGTATTACAACAGTTTGTATTAACATTATAACAATATTTTATTATATATCACTTGTCATACTTATATTATTACAGATCAATGCCACTAAAGATACATCATTATTTCTTTCTTTTAGTATTTGTCAGTTCACTGACTGAATTCGGGTTTGGTCTTTTCATTTTATTAAACTTTTCCATTTTCTTTGCTAAAATATCATCTGAAACATCTTTAACCATTTCACCACTGCATGGTTCATTTTTAACTGCATTCTCCATCTCCATAAGCCTTTCGATCTCTGGGTTCATACCTTTGAATGATAGTCTGCCTTCAAGCATTTTTTCACAAAATATAAAGCTTGACTCTGATATAAAGTTACCTGATGCAGATCGCATTTCATTTGTAATTATATTAGAGTATAAACTCCCATGGTCTTGAGTGTTTTCTAATTCCTTTTCTATTCTCTCTCTTGTTTTCTTCATGAACTTCATATCCAGTACAGATTTAGGTAATTGTAATTTTTTGGTTAAGCCAGCCATAGTTATTTTAATAATAAAGCTATTAATGAGTACTCAAGAATAGATCAGACTTGTTGGACTAGGTCTGGGACTGCAATAGAGAACTAAATAGCCAGAAATGTAAATCGATGTAAATAACCTAATAGAATTACACAACTTCAAATTTGATATCTTCGCAACTGCTGGTTACTATACAATTTAAAGACTACACATTTGTCATAATTGTGTTAAGCAATCAATTTTTCACACATATTGATAAAGTCTCGTGGTTAATTCCAAAACACGTTAGTTCACAACATGGAATTAATTTTTGTAGTCTTAACTATTTAACCTCAACTTCAACGTAATAGCTGTCACAGTCGTGTCAACACTGTCAACTGTCAAAATCAAAATCATCATTCAATAAAAAAAAATTTCCGTACATTCTTGTACATTATCTTCCATACTAATAAACGTATTATATCCAGGTGAATAGTTACACACCGATTTGTCTCTTTCAGTCATAAGTAATTTGACTTTCGAAAGAAGAAGACAAAGCATTGTTTAGCTATACAGACGTTATACAACGTTTATTAGTAAGGAGGAATATATATAATAGTTAGTTGTAAAATAAATTAAAGTAATAAATTGTATTTAGAAAAGATATATTAAAACATAGACTCTTTCGGTGTGATCAAAGCATGGAATTAGTATGTACTATCGAATCAAAGCAAGAGCCTTATACAGCGGCACGCATGGCGACATTTTTAAGAAGGTTTATCCTGAAAGTTGGCAACGTCGCAAATAACTGTCAAATATAATTACCTTCTTTGATTCCTTTATCAATATTACTGAATACAAATAATAAATTTGGCTAACTAGCGAACTAGAATATTAATAATGAATTGCAATTATAACATTGCATTTGTTGTTGTACCCATTTTAGGTGTAAAAAATGCATTTGGAAAGTTTCCAAATAGTTTTTTTACATCTAAAACTAAACATTCGGTGTTATGATATTAATTATTGCATAACATAATCATTATTTTAGTTCGCTAGTTAGCCACATTTATTATTTCCACACAGTAATATTACTAAATTAATCAAAACAGTTCAATATTTGACATCTATTTGCGACGGTGTCCACCTTCAGAATAAACGCTCTTAAGACGGTTTCGCGGATTTATTTTGCCAAAGATATTCTAAGACAAAAACTGTGGGAGAAAGCTCTGCGAAAAAAAATTGTATACCCAATATTTCGTCGAGACTATAAATCATATACAACGTGTCCTAAAATTCAACGATAAGCGGGCGGGGATTGTGTAAAACCTACAGGCATTTTGGGATTTTTAAGGATTGTGGTGGATAGCAGTGCTACTTAGCTTGCCGATTTAAAAAAAAAAAACGAAATTTTAGAAAAATTGTGGTCATGGTAGTTAAAAATATCAGGGGTGTCTATTTCTGAAGGATTTCAATGTATTTTTGGTAATTTCCAATAAAATAATGTTTTTTTTTTTCTCGGGTTATGATGAGCAGGTCCACCGTCTGGTGCCCGCTTATCGTTGAATTTTGGAAAACGTTGTATACAAACCTGAAGACTGGGAGTTTGTATATGTATAGTCGTTGTACTACTATAAATAGTAATACATAGTAGTATAGTTGGTTGCAGAGAATTCTCACCCCTAGCAATGTAAAAAACAATGGTGGTGACATTTCTCTGCAGCCCACTTCTTTTCCTTTCGTGTGGTTAGTGACTAACTTGGTGTAGTGTCAGAGTTTTAAAGTCGTCCATGGGCTTCCGATTTGGCTTCACATGCCGTCGAGAAATATCTCTATCTAAGGCATGCCGGTTTCCTCCCGATGTTTCCCGTCAGTGTTTTTGAAGCAAGTGATAATTATATAATATGCACATGAATCCGAAAAGTCAGAGGTGCGTGCCTTGGGTTCGAACTCGAGACCTATGGCTTGGCAGTCCCGACGGTCACACCACTAGGCTTTCACTGCATACAGTGCAGTGCAGACCATTGTACTTACTAATTCCATATTGTTTACAATAAAAACCGTCCATTGTGTATGGTTTGTGTTATGTTTCAATGCGCCCATCACTGTATTGTCATTATGGTCTCAAGTCAAAGTCATCGCTCGACTTGTTTGTGGCTAGCACTGCTGTCAGTGTCAAAACAAAAAGCATGTCTTGTGTTTTGAAATGTGAAAATATTAATTCGTGCTAATTTAAAGCATATCATTCGATCTGCTTCCCGTAAGAATCATGCAGCTTTCCGAAATAGATAACGTTAAGATCTACAACCTCAGCGTTGGAAAGTCTCTTCCTGATGTAAGTGTTATTATCCTAAATAACCTAACAGAGTAAGAAATTAAATTTTACAGTACACATTTAATCAAATACATTTAAATATACTTAAATCTCTTTGCATTTAATGTTCTGTTTAAAATTTACAGTGGCTGACGGAAAGGAAAAAACGTGCTCTTTTAAAAAAGAATGTAGACCTGAGGCGAAGAATTGAATTGATTCAAGAGTTTGACATGCCAGGAGTGAGCACCAGCTTGCGGGTTTCTAAAGACGGACAGTATATAATGGCTACAGGCATCTATAAACCAAGAATAAAATGTTATGATGTAAATAATTTGTCCTTGAAGTTTGAACGGTGTCTTGACTCTGAAGTAATAACATTTGAAATATTGAGTGAAGATTATTCAAAAGTAAGTAATAATGTTTAAAGACTAATGCTAGATTACAAGCCTTCTTTTATCCTTTGAGCCACTGTTTAGGAAAAGAAAACTTTTAATACACTTTCTTCTTTTCAGATTGTATTCTTGCAATGTGATCGATATGTTGAATTCCATGTGGGACATGGTCGTCATTATCGCCTTCGAGTACCACGGTTTGGAAGAGACATAGCTTACCATCGACCATCATGTGATCTATTTGTTGTTGGTGCCTCCTCAGTATGTGGATAATTTATGTACAATTACTGGTTCTAAGTAATAATGACCGAAATATTTCATTAAGTAATAACAATTGGTGTTGTTTACAGGAAGTGTATAGATTGAATTTGGAAATAGGTCAATTTTTAGCACCATATGTTACAAAAGCAAATGAAATTAATTGTTGTGCTGTGAATGAAGAACATGGATTATTAATGCTTGGCACAGAATCTGGCCATGTGGAAGCATGGGATCCACGCACCAAATCAAGACAAGGAATACTAGATTGTGCAATGCATTGTACAGATTCAGAATACAAGTATGTAAATTTTGAATGTTTGAATTCTGCTGACTACATCTGCAGATGCACCTTAAATAAATTTTAGAATTGTAATTGTTTTTAATTTCTGTATTTATTTGTTTATAGAAATGACAGATTGCCTTCTATAACTGCTGCTAAATTTGATGGTCCTCTTAGAATGGGTGTAGGCACATCTACAGGTCATGTGGTATTGTATGACATAAGATCAAGTAAACCTCTTCTTGTTAAAGACCACATGAATGAAATACCTATAAAATCATTAGAATTCCATAAAACAATGAATTACGTTTATTCCATGGATGCTACTGTCGTGAAGATATGGGATAAAAATACGGTATGTTTACCTATACTTGTTGCTGATTTAATTTTAAAATTAATAAACATATTAAAATTACAATGTTGGTGTTTTAGGGCAAGCAATACACAAGCATAGAATCATCAGGGGATTTCAATGATTTATGTGTTTTTCCAAACACAGGATTAAGTATGATGGCAGTTGAAGATCAAAAAATGCAAATATATTACATTCCATCATTAGGTATGTGCACAACAACTTGAACAGAACACTAATAAATAATACCACCTAGACCCTAGAAATAAAAGTATACACTGAACTAAAAGTAATTTCACTATTTACCAGGTCCTGCACCCAGATGGTGTGCTTTCTTGGATAATTTGACTGAAGAATTAGAGAGCTCAGCATCACAAACAGTTTATGATGATTATAAATTCATCACTAAACAAGAACTGGAATCATTAGGATTAGATCACTTGCTGGGAACAAATCTATTAAGAGCATACATGCATGGGTAAGACTTGATTCCTCAATTAGGAAAATGTAATTTTTGAGTCTCAGATTATGAAACTAATAATTATGCAAATTAAAATTACAGATACTTTGTTGATGTGCGTTTGTACAAGAGAGCAAAGTCAATCGCGGATCCATTTGCGTTTGAACAATATAAGAAACGTAAGATAAGAGAAAAGATTGAACAGGAGAGGCCATCTAGAATTAAAGTTGACGACAACTTACCAAAAGTTAACAGAGATTTGGCATCCAAACTCATGGATAATGAAGGAAGAAAGAAGAAACAATCAGCTAATCTACTCAAAGATGACCGTTTTAAGGTGCGCTTAAGTCTTTCAATGTATATTGTGAATGACAATTAATCTAGTCACTATCATTGATGTTTAAAATATTTTTTTTTTATAGGCCTTGTTTGAAAACCCTGACTTTGAGGTGGATAGAGGAGCTGAAGAATATCGTTTACTCAACCCAGTTTTGTCTAGGCTAGATAAAAACAAGGAGAAAAAAGTGGAAGCTGAACCAATGCAGGTAACAAAGAATATCCCCTAATCTCCTCTATAAATGTGGAAATATTTCGTATAGCACATATAGCTTATTTCGTATATTCTGCACTTTATAGATGGGATATTATATCCTATTATACCGAAAATCTAATTTAAGAGATTATAAGAATATTTCGGAATTTTTCTTTACTCTGATAAGGGAGTACATAAATATATATGAAATACGGCATTTTCTCTTTTGCATTTCGCAGGTGGAAGAAACTGAAGATAAAGATTCTGATATGGAACTGTATCAGACTAGTGATGACGGCGATAGTTCTGATGAAGACCGATCGTGGGTAAAAGATGTTAAAAAACAACACAAAATTATTAGAAATAAATCCCGAAGAGAAGATGTCTCACAACCCAATGAGGAGCAAGATTATGACACAAATAACGCCCCAAGAACTTCAAATATTATTAAAAGTATATCACGGGTGAGCAAAGCTAGTTTAGGAGATCGATTAGCTAAAGAAAGCTTTTCAACAATGGTAACGAATAGCGGTGGAAACCGCGAAATGAGGTTTAATATGAGAGGGAAGAAGTCAGAATCCGAAAATAATCGACAAATGAAGAAACACCATCAAGAGAGAAAACAATTTGTGCGACGAACAGGGTTTTTGACGAAAAAGAAGCTCCCTAAATCATATTGATAAAATTAATTTAAATAGTAATAAAGTGTGCATATTAATACTTATAATATCTTTAATTTTTTTTCCTGTTTACGTGAGAGCCGATGCTGCTGGTAGGCAGAGCCAGATTGCTAACAGACCACCCGGAAAAAAAATACGTTGCGCGTAATATTGCAATTTTCAATACAAAGGTGTTTTGAAAATTGCAATATTACGCGCAACGTATTTTTGCTTGGCAAGGGCCAAGCAAAGCAGTCAGAAAGGTGTGTGACTTGCGACTGCGCTTGCTGCTTCACATGCGGATTGTTAGACTGATTTAAAAGTTTGGTCATGTACTAGCTCGCAAAAAGCAAATAATTTTAGATTGAATATTATTAGAATCTTTTTCATTTATCTGTTTCTGGCTTATCAAAGTTCATTGTCCGTACCTAATTAGCGCTTACTGCTAAGTTCACGTCCATATATGCGCTGTAACGCCTGTTTTGTATAGGTTCTTTAAAATAGACCATACTTACATAAACCTTCCATTATAATAATCTTGATCATCTAATTAAATATCTCCATGATGTGCTTTCCAATATTAAAAATAAACTTGTAGGGTCGCGATGTACACACAATGACATTAACGTCGCATTGGCTATTATCAGAGTTAATGCACTGACTCAGTGCAATACCTACAAGTACACATTCAATGATGTTATTACGTATACATATTATAAAAAAAACATTGCAGTGAATCGTTATCTGTTGTTGTTAATGTATCCTTTTTAACTCTCCCCGAAAGTGAAATGTAAGTTTGGGAATTGCTCAATATATATTCGTGAACTAACAGCATAGAAAAAATGCAAAATGACAACGCATCGTACGGTAGTGGTAAGCACAATAAGCTTTTACTTACCTACCGTCATTATTGAAATCTTAGTTGTTTGCTACTTATAAGTTCAATTATTAATATATCATTTCGTATAATGTGCGTATTGGTAATTAATGTGTAGATATGGGTAATAAACTGGATAATGTGAATTTTTTCAATGATTATGTAGCTAGTGATTTACTGGACAGCCATGTACTGGGGAACGACAAGCTTGCGGAACCAGCGATGGAGAGATCTACCAGGTCCAGTCTCGACGCCAATAGTGTGGACGTGAGTGATCCTTTATCATTTGTATTTTTTACTACAATGGGGACATTGTGCATTGGAACCCGAATGTTTCGTGAATTCCAAGTGAGAAGTTCAGCAATTATGTGTTTATGAGGCTGCAAGTCGCATGTGTATATTTATTATTATAACTAATTTCAAAGATACCTTGATGCTCCTTTCCAGATCGGAGAAATAACGGAGTCCCCTGATACTGAATACATGAGTACTTCTGCTATATTACATTATTGTAAATCTAAGGTAACATTTTGTCGACGAAGTTCTTAATTTCTTCCCTATCAACTTTATTCTATTAGGTATTGATATAACTGTGTGTTATTGCAGATATTACTCCCATACTTAAAACTGTTAACTATTATGGGACTGCGGCCGGTACTGGATGTATCGAACTCTTCTAGATGCGCTATTTGTTGCTCACATTTTCATTCAATACAGGTTGCGATACTCATGTTTTTAGGATATGTACTTCAATATATGGCTTGTTTCAGGTAATATATAACTTTAATGTTACTAGAATGAACACTGCAATGCATATTGTTCCTAATTTAAGTGTCGAATATGTTTCAGACGGGACAGAGGGTTTTGTTACAAGTTAGTACCGTTGGCGTTAACATCCACATTGGAATATGACAATTATAAAGAAGTGTGTTATGGAAACGTAATATTCACCTATATTGGACCCAGCATATTGCACTTTGTGGGATTTTTGTACGCATTATATTTATTTCGGATCTCAGATAATGAACAACTGCAAAATCTAATGGAAAGAGTGAGTATCCATTGTGATAGTGAAGTAGTAACTTAGGTTCATATAAAAATTGACCATAACTATAAGTAGCTCTCCTTGTTTAGGTATTTCTATTGTCGTCCTACTCAACTCAAGGGATGCCTACAACGAAGCCGAAGCGCCTGTTACGCATGTTGTGGTTTTTCATAATACTCAGCATCCTGTGGATGTGCCTATCATTATGTTCAGTCAATTTAATGCTGGCTAGAGGCAACATCATCTTCAGATGGATGGAAACAAGGTAAAGAGAAATCTTACATTTTAGTTAAGTACGGTCAAGAAAAGAAAATGTTAAGCAATTTTCAAACAAATTCCTTTCCCACATAGCGGGCGCATGTCATCATTTCGAGCTCATTCATTCATTCAAAATGTTGGCAATGACAATGCGATTTAAAATTAACTTTAAGATACTTATATATTTACGACTTGACTGTAAATACATACGTGCGGTCAAACGAGCGTCGGTGTTAACACTTGAACTACGAAAACCACCCTTAATGCTACGGCATAAAAATGCTGACAATGTCAGATTAATATCACAGACTGTTGATTTTAGTTACTGATCATATAATCGCTTTATTCCAGTTCGTATGAAGTAAGAATGTTGTTGAAGATTTTACTTATAATATGCACATTGATTCACGACATGGTGCAGGCGACTATCATCACAAGTTACTGCCTACAAGCGCAGCTGTTGCAGGCTCATCTCATGTTCCTCAAAGAGCGCCTTCTTAACCGAACCATTACTCCTCTTAACTGGATGAAAGTGAGTTTTAGTTTGACCAAGCTTGTTTTTGAACTTCTTAAAACATGGTCAAACAAGAAAAAAATAATTATATCCTATATTAAATCTCTTTTTGCAGGAAATAGCAGAATTCCGTAAGCTGTTAAAATATTTGAATGATGACCTAGCACCCGCAGTTTGTTTGTTCACCATCGTGAACATATCATGGGCGAGCTCTGGTCTTATGTGGCTACTCAACTTAGACAAGGTGGACACTGAAACGGAACCCTTGATTGGTATCAGCATCCTTAATGAGCTCTTGTGGATATCAGCGGTCATAGTACCATTTGTCCAGGTAATGGCAAATATATACCTTGACTAAAGTTTTGAGAATTTGTTGTCATAGAGATAGATATTCAAAGCCACATTGGATAGATAGATAGAATACACTTTACTATGTACACCATAAAAATTACAGATATAAATGTAGAATTTTTACGTGGGTGATCTTTTCGTTAAACCAAGGTTTGCATTAGTTCATGTTTAACGTTACCTTATAATCGCAGGCCGCCCGCCTGTCGAAGGAATGTCGGCGCACGCAGTCGGTGGGCCACGAGCTGTGCGTGCGGCCGTTCCTGCACCAGGACACGCCGCAGGACGACATCACCGCCGTGCTGCTGTACGCGTCCACGCTGCGCCTGCACGCCAAGCTGTTCCACTACCCCATCGCCGGGCGATACCTGTGTCTCTTACTCACCCTTACCGTAATAGTACTCTTCTCGCTTGGAATGTGTCACTTATTACAATAATTTGTCGGTACTTCAAATATTAATTTAATTTTGTAATGTTTTATGAATCACCAACTAGCAGGTTTACGAGTTGTAAATCCTCTTTATGTAAATAAGTGTAATTTAATCATCTGACATTTTTATTCAAACATCAAAATCTATATCGTCACAACCTTGGGATACTGAATAAAATATTCAAGATATTTTGATGGCTTTTTTATTTTCGTTTCCAACTATTTTGGCACTAACACAAGTAGACTTAATTATTAACATGTTAAAATAAATCTATTCATTTTATTAACTTCAATTCGATATAAATCTTTGCTTTGGTGTTGCTACAAATATTATGTCATACTGACACGGAGTACCTAGTAAACAAATGGAGTGCTTACAATAATGAGCTAAGTCAGCCGACGTTGGTGGCGGGCGCTACTCTGCGTCGAGCATGGCGAGGCGAGCGACCTGCGCGCCCCACCACGAGTGCACGTCGTGCAGCACGGGCTGGTCGCGCGCGCCGCCGCCGCTGTTGTGACTCACGCGCACTCCACTCTTCACCGACGCTGTCGACAAATACATTATCTTCAATACGAGATACCATCCCAACTAAACAATCATCCATTGGATATCTTATCACAGGATGGTTAGGCCGTCCGCTGCGTTAAGGACATGAGTTCGTCCTCCTAGCCCAGCGGCCTTAGTTAAGGCGGTAAATGTAACAATAATATAGGGGGTGGAAAGTTGAAGCGGGCCCTGGAGGCAAAGTAATCTAAACCTCGGTTTCTTTACGGTTCGGCGCGCTAGTCGCACCGCAGAATAATCGTGTGAGCTTGTATAAACCAGACGCGGTCGCAGTCTAAGATTTTGGAGGGTCACCATCGGTGCTGAGGAATATTAAGGAAATATTTAATTGATACTCTAAAAACTTTTTGACGTTTTATTGATGCACACTCTTTAAATACCTGAACCTCTTTTTAACTTTCTGTTTTTTCCTCACAGTTGGTCGCAGTAACTAGTCTAGGTACCCCGACCAAATGGGTTAGGTCAGGTTAACACAGTGAAAAACCGCGCGCGAGCCGAGCGAGCGAAACTAGCGGTACCGCGGCAGTGGCAGGTGAGCGGTATAGCTTGTCTACTCTGAAATGAGGCACCCTACTACCGCATTTTTACATCCAAGTTAGTCGTAATTAGTTGGCTATTTAGTATTTTAAGGACCACAAAATATAAATTATTTGGGGTTCGATTAAATTATAAATACATGCCATATTTTTAGGGAGGTACATCTCCAGCTCGACATGACTTATGCTGTTCAAGGACGCAGTTATATTACATGGGGGGGGGGGGTACTTTATGGTGCTGCCTAATATCTCGCCAGCTTTTTGATAATTGATAAATAGTAAGTATTAGGACAGTAGATTATGTGTGGTGAGAAGAGCGAGCGAAGCTAACTCGACCATTTTAATACCCCGTCTCGGATTTGTTCGCATTTGATTTACAGTTTCAAATAGAAATAAGAGTGACATTGTCGACTTATGCAGGAAAGGTCCTTGTAACTATGAAAATGTAGAATACAGAATACAAGAGCGAGCTCAAAAAAAAAATTGCACAATCTCGGATACGTTTGATTTTCTTTTGATCATTCGTCAACTTGAATGATTTTGGGGGGGTCATGAGCCCCAGGACGATTCTTGTTATTGGGGAGGGTATACCTCGAAGTTGGTCCCATGTAAAATTGAAAACTAAAATCCACCCCAAAGGCTTAAAGAATTAGCGTTGAATGATTTTTCAGCTATGAATCGATTCTGTTGTAATTTCGCACACATAATATGTAGTTCTGACGACATAACCATATAATAAAGACCTGGAGTTGATCTGATGATGAAGACGGAAGACAGTCGCGAGAGCTCCTCAGCAGTTTACAGCAGCTACATCGTGTTTGGGCTTATTTCAATCACCTTGATAAGAACTTTAGACCTAGCTGGGTATGACTGTCATTGAGGGTCTGATGATGGAGACTGAAGACTGTTAAGGGAATTCCTTACTTGAGGAAAACAATAAATGCTACATAAAAAACGAAAAATAAAACTATTTTTTTTTTTTGTCATATTCTATCTTAAAGACCTTTTGACCAGTCCCGACAAATAGAGCAACTTAATTCACTAGTCCATGAAGATAAAGCTCATAGAAAAAGACAGGGGCGCGTGTACCGTTTACGGTACACGGAGACGAAGGACCCACGCGGCGTGTACTGTATTCGGTACACTGGACAGTTATCGTGTTAAAAGAGTAACGGTGAAGTTTTATGCCCATTCTTCTCCATACGAAAACTACCTTTTGGAAGGGACGACTAGAATCAATTCTAGTTTTTTGTAAATTTATGCGTTCAAAAGTGCCTTTTATTTGCCTTATTCAAATAATTTATTTTTCTTTGACGCTGCCGGCGAGGGATTCTGTGGTGGCACTCCCGGACTCTTAAATCGAGCCACCGTGCATTATTTTGTATAAAGGTATATAACTTTTTAAATGGTTATGAATTCAGATTTGGAACAATAATGGCTAGTCTGTCAGCTTCAAAACAGCATGAAACTTTTTCTTTGACTCATCATTATTTTGATGTTAGGTTTTTATAAGTTACATGGAAATGCAAGATGGCTCGATTTTAGAATCCAGGAGTGTACCTATATCATCTGGTTAGTAGTTACGCTATATTTGGCTTATTATACAAACTTAACTATAATATAAGTAAACAAAATACTACTCACACTTACAAGAAGTCTTCTTTATGAGGGCTGGATGAGGATCACTGAGAGTTGGCTGAAGATACTTCTTGATCGGGCTCTCCGGTCTGCAAGTTATGTAATTCAATATAAATGGTTATGCGAGCTATTATTATTATTACTTCTTCTTCTTATTGTTATTATTACTTCTTAATTATTTTTGAGATAACTAAACGGAATGGTTGTTCCTAAGTTTTAATTTTACCTCGGAATTGTGACGGATGGCAATCCAGGCCTCTTGAATTGGCTTTTTGTCGACGACCTTTTTGGTTGTGAATCAAACGATGATGATATATCTGTAAAATTAAAATAACACAAATACAGAACCTGTATTTTTGCAGGAAACAATTAATTTAAAAAAATACTTACTAGATATAACAGGCTGTGAAGTGGACTCTGTTATTTCCGTGCGTCCTGTGTTTGCGATCACCTGCTGGAAATGAATTAACATTTTGTATTTAACTCTCAGCCTAGGTTCGCACAAGCGAATATTTCCAGTGGCATTTTTTTTTCGCGCACTGTATTTTAAACGCTCTGCTTAGCGCCCAGAGTTGAAAATTCAACCGTGTGTATTTTCGACGCGCTGGGATGCACTCTGTTGGATTCTTAATGCTCGGCTCATCATCGAGAGCTTCAAATCCAGTGCATGATAAAATTCCGCCACGAAATGTTTACTTCCGTGCGAACTTGGGCTTAGCCGTACATAAAGCTATCAATATAAAATAATATGGTGGTTACCTGAGCTTCAGTTTCCAGTTTTTCTTTGTCAACTTTCTCGCTGCTCATGTCAACAGCTTGTTCATTTGTTTTCCTCAATCCAGCGATTAAACTAGTTTGCTGTTTCTGTAAAAAACTACCTTATAAACATATAGTTTTAAAATGGAAATAAGATGAGTATCATGTTTTGGAACTCCATACTTAATGTTATATACACTTGAGAGCAATAAAATCGCACACGTTGACTTTTTGTTGTTAAAGCAGTTTTTTTCATAAATGTGAATACATATTAAAATAAAACTTACACTATTTGAATGTTTACTTCAGTACCTTTCTAATGATATCAAATTCAGTGTAAAAAAAGTACCCATAGGGAGTTTTAGGGCACAAAACCCAACATACGGATAAAATTACCCAATTTAGCTTAACAAAGAATAAAAATAAAACTCAAAATGCTTGATCAAATTGTTTTTTAATAAGGTGTATTCCCTCCCCTAGCCTTGATTACAGCTCTTAATCGGTTTTTCATGGACCGTATTAATTTCACCATGAAATCTTGTGGTATGGCGTTCCACTCCTCTTCAATGGCAAGTTGAAGCTCTTGGAGGCGCGTAGGAGCAGGGCTTCTTGCTCGAACTCTTCTTTTTAGCTCATCCCAGACATGCTCAATCGGATTGAGATCAGGACTACGAGCTGGCCACTCCATCGCGGTGATTCCAACATCTTCCATGTAGTCGCAAACTGTTCTAGCGACATGCGGTCTGGCGTCGTCGTGCATTAAGAGAAAATCTTCTCCCATAAGCCACGCAAGCGGCCTCACATGTTCTTCGAGCACTTCTTCGACGTATCGTGCAGCCGTCAAACTTCTCGATCTCGGGCCGGTATTCGCCGTAGTGATGAATACAATGTCAGTTTTAGTGTCCAACATTATGCCACCCCAAAACATACACGATCCACCTCCAAAAGCCACACGTTCGCTTATGCAGCATTGTGAAAATCGCTCTGATGACCTTCTGTAGACCCTAGAGCGTCCATCATGACCATGTAAAGTCATTCTGCACTCATCAGAGAACATAACAGCCCGCCATTGGTCATACGTCCAATTTAAATGTTCCCTAGCAAATTGTAGCCGGGCTTGTCGGTGAGCTGTGGTCAATTTGGGACCATTTGCTGGGCGATGTGAAGTCATTCCTGCTTCACCTAGTCTTCTTCGAACTGTCCACCGACTTATACTGACATTGCGAACTTCTCGAAGCTGTTGTCCCAGTTGAACCGCGTTCAGTTGCCGATTTCTCAAAGACCTTGTCACAAGAAAGCGGTCATCACGCTCTGATGTTGTGCGTCGCCGGCCAGATCCTGGTCGCCGAATGTAGCCACCGGTCTCTTGGAACCTCTGGTATACACGACGAACAGAGTAGCGGCTCAAATTTAGCCGTCGAGCAACTTCACTTTGGTTATGGCCTGCTTCGAGCAAGGCAATAACTTGAGCGGCTTCTGCGGGCGTGGTATCCATATTTTTCCAGTAAATCCGTATGCTTCCAGTAGAGATGTTATCACGTTGACCTTCGGTATGCAACTGAATAAAAATTCCAATAAACTGACCTTTTTATACCTGCGGCTAAGGGTGCAAGTAGTGACAACGCAAACGCGTGAATTTGGGGAATTCGGTGTACGGTCGGTTTTTGTAAGTTACGTGAAGGTCAATGATTTTAATTTTATGTTTTTGTAAAGCTAAGCTTGTATGCTTTAATTTTGTCTAATGATTTTTACTCAATATCTTTCGATTTTAGAAAACAATCAGTAATAAACCAAATTACAAGGGGTGTGCGATTTTATTGCTCTCAAGTGTAGATAAAGTTCAAATTCCATTGCAACTAATAAAAATAAGGACCTTTTTATTACAAATGGTCACTCAAAAATCAACTTATAATACAGAACGCTAGAAAAGTAAGTGGCAATAAATGTAAATTATCTAAGATTCTAAATTCAAGTACAGTTTGCAATATTTAGGAAATATTTTTCGAACGGTGCTGTTAAGGGTGGTAAGGGGGCCCGTCCTTTAGTCACGTGAGGTTCGAACAGGGGGGACAAGTCACGATTAATCACGATGAGGGGAGGGGGGTATGTAATAATCAAGTGTAGTTCGTGAGACGAAAAAATTGTGTGAAGAGTAAAATATTTTTTACCAATAATAAATTGAATTGTGCGACCACTTAAAACCACGACCAAGCATTTGTTTAGATAAAACGGAATCGAAAAATATTTGATCTTTTTAATAATAAAAATAAAAGTGATGCTGGGTATAAACTAAAACCTCACGTGATTAAAGGATGGCCCCTAATCAATATGTAGAAGATTATTATTTATGGTTTAATGTCGTATATTATTAATTTATTATCCATATAACTTACGCTACTGTTGGCGCGTATCTTCTTGAGGCAGCCCTCCAGCCACGTACGTATGGTTTGCTTGGCGACTTCCTCCTCGATCAGAAACTCGAACTCCTCCCGCGCCAACAATTCCTCCATTTGAAGTGACTTGCGAATGTCCACCGTGCGGTACGACAGCATACTGTTATCATTCAATATTTTTATATATTCCAATATTTTTTCAAAAAATATAGAATAGCAACATTTGCACGGTTTAACTTCCGCTACATTGAAAATGCCTATCATAAAGTATGGCTACGTACTTGATGACGTCATGGAAGGTAACATCTTCGCCATTATGCAGTCGCTCGAGCTCATAGCACATGTACTTGAACAATAGCCTCTCCTTGTGGGTGTCGCATTCTAGGCGACCTTTCAGAAGCCGCAATATGAATTTCACCTGAAATGTGATTAAAATCTTAAATTTCTTTTCAACTTGGTGCAACCGCGCGTCCATGGTAACAATTTGAGATAGACAACGCCTTTATGTCGTAGCAATAAGGGCGTTTTTCGCGGTTCATGTTCAACTATTGATACACGGTTGGCTGTACATGTTTGACATTAATTTAGAACGTATTACCTTTCTAACCGGTATAACACCTTTTTGATGCACATCCACAACGTTCCATGTATTTTGGAAGTTTCTTATGTCAGCATAAGACAGAAGAGCGTCTTCTTCGTTTGAGTAGAATAATGAAAAGTTCTCCATGATTATAGCTGCAAGGTACAAAAATGATGTTACAGTAGTGATATTATCTACTCATACGAAATTTCGTTATATGTCTAGGTTCGTTCTAACAGAGAGGAGGCCTGTGCCCCAGCAGTATAGGCTGATTATGCTTATGCTGCAAGCTTCCCGAATAGAATAAAATAAAATAAAATACTTTACTTAGGTTCGGGCAGCTGAAAATACGGCATATGAACATTTCACCTTTGTCTGAGCCGTCTTCTTGGTTTATCAAGCGGCAATCACTTTAGCCTGGAGTTTTGATTTGTGCCCGGTTCATGGCAATAGGCTCGCACCCTATTACATGGGACTTAAACATAACTAAGGAAATGTGGGTGTACTATATGTAGGTATCTTCTGCCTGACCCTTCAGCGGTTACAGTCATGATGTTATGTTATTTTCATTTACATAAAAACGTTGCACTAACCCACAAGTAAGTTGAGCACGATGTACGTGATAATGACGTAGAAGGTGCAGAAGTAAGCGAGCGAGGCGGTGAAGTTGCCGCAGTCGGTCTCCCAGTAGTTGTCGGCGGGCGTGCAGTAGGGCGGCGCGACCATGCAGTCGTGCATGATCTTGTTCCAATCCTCCCCTGTTACTATGCGGAACAACATCGCCACGCTGTGGATCGGCGAATTAAAGTTTGCGCGCCTGCAAATGAGATACAAGTTGTCGATAGCTTCCAGAATAAGCAAGCTGAAGTGGCTATGGGCCGGCCATATTAGCCGTAGAATCGATGACCGTTGGGGTAGACGTGGTCTTGAGTGTAGACCGCGAATCTGTCAGCGTAAGGTAGGACGCCCTCAGGCAGGTAGAGCGACGACCTTCGTAGGGTGGCTGGTAGCAGCTGGATAAGAGTTGCCGATAATCGTTTGAATGGCGTGCAATTGGAAAGATCTATGTCCAGCAGTGGACTGCTGTAGACTGATGATGATGATGAAATGAGATACGGCTTAATTTGAGAGTTTAACTTTAATAGCAAAAGCTAATTTAATACAGCCATTGAAAATTATGTTTAGCACGGTAATCGTTGGATGAAGTTTTGTCCATTGCAACGTCACAAATGTGGACGCACCTTAACGGCGTGCGCCTAATCATATTATTATAGTCGGTACAATTCGATACATTTTACTACAAGCTGATGATTGTTTACCTGCCAATCCCTTCGCCGTATTTGACGTTTCCAAAAACGATGGTACCAGCGAGTGCGTAGAAGAAGACGAGCAGGAACATGCCGAAGATGATGAAGAAGCTCTTGCACACGCTGACGCCGACCGTCAGCATCAGCATCTTGAGCGTGGTGTGCTTGCCGGTGATCGTGAAGAAGCGCAGGATCACCACCATGAAGCCCACGAAGTACGACAGGTCGTTCTACAAACACGACATAACACCACTATTCTAGACAAAACATATATTATAAAGGTTTTTGTGCTGTTTTGAAAGTAATGAGAGCATTATTATATTATATACTATTAGTACAAGAACAAATGAAATAAATTCATACTAAAAATAAATTAACCAGCATCATTAAATCTCTATCCGCAGTACATCTCAAATTTCACCTTGTACACAGCAATCTACGATTAGCTTAAAATAAATGATTCAAACATGATAAATAGGCCAACTAGGCTCTAGGTTTCCCCATGATGTTTTCCTTCACCGGTTTGAGAGCAGTGGTGATGAAATAATTTACACGAAGTAAAGCGCCTGCCTGAGTTCGAACCCACGAACCTACTCGTAAGTCGGGGCCGTTACCACCGGGCCACCACTGCTCTCTACCCCTCACCTCACTTCAACGACACAAAAAAACAATGAGTTACCTTCAAAGTGAAATGCATAAAGATCCAGATGCAGCCAGCGACGGTGACGAGCAGATCGTATCGGTTGCGGCGACTCTGCCAGTAGCCGCGCGGAGTGAACGCAATGGTCTTGAGAAGCACTTCCACCACAAACACTAGTGTTAGCAGAGCCGAGGTGAGGGCCAGTTGCTCCGTGTACGGGGAGTAGCGAGACCACTGCAATGTCGAATGAGAAACTTGAATACAGCTACGTAGAATACTTTGCCAAAAGTGTTATCTCTTAGATCAGGGGTTCCCAAACTTTAAACATACGCGCTCGCCTAACTTTTTTTTTAAATCACTGCGCCCACCAATTTAAGCTCAGTTTACAGCACCTATGTAAGTATTATGAAACGTTCAGGTTTTGGAATCTAGCCTTAACCTTTTCTAATAGCTAGTCCCACGGCGCCCCGTCGGTCATTCAAAGGGCGACGCGCCCGATAGGAACCCATGACTTTGACCACACAGTACCCGGCTGTACATAAACATGGGACTTACAGTTTAAGAAAAAGTTCATAATTGTTGAGCATCGTGTGTGTGTATGGCTATTTAAGCTCGATGTGTCATATTTACGGCCGTGCACTAGATATAAATATCTCAAAGAACCTGTCCACCCGATCCGAGCTCAGAGCATTACTTACTAAGTTCACGAAACATTATGCCATACACAGTACGGGCTTAGACTTCGGCAAAAAAACGATCATGTAATTCAATGTATGGTGGTAGGTGACTCACCGTGACAGCCAACAATCCACTGTTTATGAGAACAACGATCGCAATCACTCGTTTGAAGCTCAAGTTTTGTGTGACGTCATAAGCGAAGGCGCGGACTTTGCGTTTGTTCGGGCGAGGAGGCAAGTGCAGCGGCTGAGCGATTTTCAGTCGCTTCTTTAGGTCACACCTGGAACCGAACACAGTTTTATAGTAAACTAGCTGACCAGACAGACGCTGAAATCCCATAGAAAAAGGACGTTCAGTCTTTCACGCTTACCAACGAACAGCATTTCCTTTTCATTTATATAGAATAGAAGACATGCCAAAAGATTGAGATTTCTGTTTAAAGCACAGAAATCAAAACGTTTCGACATTCAATTATAAGTTAAATCATTATGTATTTTACACATATACCTTTCGGATAAATGCTATGAATAATAATAACATCATTTTTTTTTTTTTTTTTTTCCTTTCAGAAAGTCTATAATTTGGATTGGAATTGTTTTTTTTTTGGTTGAAATGGAGATTTAATGTAAATCAACAGGACCAAATAAGTTTAATTTCTATTCAATATTAAGCATTACATAAAAACAGTTAAACCAGAAAAGGTAGTATGGTATGTAATATTTGTTACCCCCACAGAGACAAAGCATCTAAGTTTTATAGTAATGCACCTAAGATAGAGTGTTACCTACTCCGGTCGTAAATCTGCTACTTAAAAGTTTTGAAAAGTTTATTGGAATTGCATAGAGTTGATAATCTATAATTTTGTAATCATGGTACTACAAAATAGGCAAGTACTTCCATGTTTGTAACAGCTCTATATTAGATCTCATTACTGCGTGTTCGTATTTCCGAAGATAGACAATTATTCTCGAAGCACATAATTTTTTGGGTTCTATTAGTATAAAATATAATTATGTACTTCGTTGTAGTATAAAATAGTATCTTACCAACGTCGCTGGTCGACAGTCAACAGAGCAGTGCCTTTGTTCTCCGAGTAGTTTGCAATCACCACACCGACGAACAGGGTTAGCCCAATCATACAGCCAAGAAATATGTAAACGTGTATATAGATCGCGTGTACCTGGCAACACAGATTATGGCATTTATAACTGGAGACATAAACATGAACATGTGACCTGCTTTGAAAATAACCTATGCATACTAACCGGTCCTAATGCTTTGATCAATACATCCCGGACATCCAACCAGCCTTTGAATGATAGTACTTCGAATAATGTTAAGAGTGCATCACCAATGTTATCGAAGTTGAATCGTTTGGGGTTCGCCCTGAAACAATAAATATAGTAAGTTAGTAATAGACTCAAAATAGTTTTATCCTAGGTCTGCAAACCACCGAATACAAAGATTTCATTTCGATTATACAGCATTCGATTCTTCACCATTTGGATATTCAGGCATATCATCGCCATTATCATCATCAGCATTGCGCCCGGTCTTGTGGGTGCTACCGACGCTGTGTCCTGACGGCTGCATCGGCTATGTTCGTTGAGTTGTCGGTTATTTTGGTTCTCAGCCAGCCGCCTTTTAAAGGCAATTTATAATTATGAACATGTGTTACATACCAGACTCTAGGCACGAGCATCGAAGGGAAGGTCTCGTTGGGGCCGGGCCGGATCTTCATCTTAGTGACGAACACGCGGCGCATGAACACGCCCACACAGTCCTCGCGCTTCGTTATCGTGGGATCGTTGCACCGCGCCAGTCTGAAACGTACTCGATTTCAATAAGTATCATTCCACTCACTGGACACCGCTGTCGACGTCGCCGTCGGTCTCAGCGAAGGTGGTGTGACGATCTGGACAGGTTTGCAGGCCAGACGTGGCCAGATATCGCCAAAGATAGAGAGGTTTGGAAGGAATAAGGGGTGGCCTTTTCCCAGCAGTGGTACAAAAAGTACGTTACCAAAAAATAACCCTATTCTGGAAGTTTGGTATTTTACCTTGCAATTATTAAACTCGATACTATAAGGGATTATCACGTTATCCGGATCAGATCTTGTCAAACCAAGCCAATTGCATTTAATGTACTGCAAGTATGTTGCCACTCACCTGCCACCGTATAACTGTACTCCGTAGCTTGCAAACACGAACATCAGGAGGATCAAAAGAGTCGATACCTGTTGAAAAGTAAATTGCTTACTTTAAATCTCAAGCAGACAAAAATATATTAATTATAGTATTCTTGACTGACTTAACAGTGATGAAATAATTCTCGAAAGTACAGTGCGTACTTAGAGAATTATTTCGTCTCAGTGGCCGTTAATATAGCACGTGGAGAGCAAAAGTTCGGCTTTGAAGAGCGTCCTCTATGTAAGAAGTTTTAAGATCTATGAGACATTCTCTTTTATTTAAAACTCTTTCGGCCCCGTTTCTGTAACGAAAATTATCGACACGTCTAAAATAAACGCAAGTCAAGTGATTGTATTGGCCATTGATAATTTATTCAACCCATCACAGCAGTTTGCGGGCGCTTGACAATTTTTCACATTAATTTTGCGACAATTTTCGTTGCAAAAACTGACCCTATGTGGCATATTAACTAGGAATACTGGTAACGGAAACTTGCATAATTAGCAGGCCTATTCCGTGTTGAGTATCACGAGCTACTCACGAGCAATATCTCCTTGAACCCGCGGCACAGTTCGTACACCACCTTGCGCATGTGCGGCACGAGCGTGAAGATCCGCAGCGGCCGCACGCAGCGCAGGATCATGAGCATCTGCGCCGCCGAGCCGGGCGGCACGCGCAGCGGCATCCAGCACAGGAACGTCAGCGACACCTGCACGAACCTCATCGTCATTTTGTTGCCTTTGTTCCAATTTATTTGGGTCGACGGAATCCTTTTCTTCAATATTTTACTATTAGTTGTTATCTCGGTAGTCACTCCTTTTCTAGCTATATCATCTTTCACACAATCCATCCTTCGTCTTCCCCTACTTTTCAAGCCATCCACATTCATACTTAAAACTTTCCACACGACATTTTGCACGAAAAATTATACATTTAATATACATAGACATCGGTGGCCCCATAACAAGGGTTTTTTCATCGATACTTGATGATTCTTTATCGACAAGGGACGTTTTATCGATAGCGGTTGTTAATTGACTATGCTCGGTGCAATAATAAACTATGTGATTATTTTGTGCAAATTATCAGGTTCTCACACATTCGTTTTCTCCAAAATCGACCACATAGTTATTAAGGGTCGGTCTGAGTGCGTGGACTCGCCCAAGCGTAAATTTCTGCGTTAAAAAGTCCTTTCTATGATACGGTGAAGATACTTACAATATAGATAAAAACGTCCAGCACTGCGGCGGCATCTTTCAGATAAGCTTTAGGCGTGAAAAACAATCCGTCGGCTAATATTTTCAGCGCCAGTTCCAAGCTCATGAACACCACGAACCCGTACTCAGCAATCTAAATAATAAAACATTTAATTATTTGCTAAGACTTTTTACAATAAGTGAGCTATAGTTGACTATTAGTTATTGGTGAATCCGATAAATGATTACTTATTGGGTTACATTTACCTGCAATACGAAGTTTTCCATAACTCTGTAGGTAGGTGTTTCAAACATCATCGATAAGCACGATAGAGTAGTCACCATGATCATGACCCAGTCCATGTAAGTCACTAGTCCGAGGAAATTACTAAAAATAAAAAACATAGGAGGTAATGTTTGTAGTAAACCTGAATGATATTTAAAATAGCCCCACTGCCGTATCTTCACGTTGACGTCGTGATGGGGCTTGCGCACTCCTATCCCGACTGTAGGTCTGTGCTGGTACTTTGCCGAAACAGGTCTAGGGTGAGGAGCCACACCAAGAGAGATACAAAAACCCGCCGGGCAGCATGTGGCGAGCCGTTGGGCATTAGCGACCCCACGGACCTTATCTCCTGGGAGAAATATTGTTCCTCATCTCTGGTTTGCCTTTATTGACCGGCCAGACTGAACACTGTCGAGGAATAGAGCTCTCACCTCTTTCTTGCCTTTACCACCACTACTCAAATTCAAAAGTCATTTATTCAAACTAGGCTGAGAATCAGCACTTTAAAAACGTCAAAATTACATGACAGTCCCCCAAAACGCCCACCTTTTACCACTTCCTAGTGCTTTAGTTGGGAAACCTTTCTTAATTTTTTTTTTTTTGTTTCAGTATCCTGCAATAGTCCTTCACCAACCAGGGGCTGTCCTTGAGTACACTTCAACACTCGCATAGTGCATAAAGGGATAATCGTCGGTTTGTGCCTCCTCACCATTTAAAATTCTCTGAGAGGCCTCTGCACGTTGGCTGCGGCCCCTCGTTCGGCTTCGAAAGGTCTGGGACCCGAGGGTCTCGAGATATCGCGGGAAAGTCAGAAAGGGATACCGTGGCCCCTGGCAATGTACAGGCAACTGAAGGAACACGGGTGGGTTTTAGTCATTAAGAGTCTGACACGCCCTCCCGCTTCGCCCAGAGCGGGAGAAGTAACTAGATAAATTCCCAAACTCACAAAAAAAAGGGTTCCGAGATATGTCAGAGACTTTTTTAAATAGTAATTAAAATTACAAAAAGGAAATAACTGAACTTTTAAGGCGCGTATAGCCAGTCACGAACCTTTAGTTTCTTCAGAAAGCTAACATACGAGTATTACCTGAGCAAAGCATTGGATTAGGAATGCTCATCAGAGGGGCAATTTCCGTAATTTTTAAGATCGTTCGTATTCGCATCTAATTCGCAAACTGTCAAAAATACAATCAATTTACCAACATTTGTGACAAGTTTGAGAGATTCCGGCTAGAATGTGAACGTTTTTTAATTACGAGAATTGGCCTTCTGACTAAAAATTGCGGAAGTGTGTTTGTTGTTTTGTCCTTATTTATATATTATTAGCAGCGACGGAGCATCGGATCGATGTTATTTTATGTGCCGGAGAGTGAAATGAGCTTTTAGTTTTATTACGAAACAATGCACGGTTCCTGTGGGATCACCATGCAGGTGAAACCACGAGAGATAAATACTTACTGAAAACTTTTATAATGTACTTTTCTCTCATTGCCAGTGACAGGGTCTCGCAGCCGGGCGTCATAGCGCGCGTCCACAATGGCGCGACATATCTTCCTGAAGCGGGACTCTCTCGGCACTATCAGCAGGGGAGTGTCGAACAGGGGATGATTCTCACGTAAGTCTTCTTCTCGTTGATTCCTAACATACAATTTGATTAAATGTACAGTCAACAAAAGAGTGTAATACTTGCAAATTAATTATCTATCCACTACTGGGGGATTGGTCTATATTGGCTCACGATCGAGTTGAATGGAAAAAGGAAAGCGAGGCCTTTGCCCTGCAGTAGGACAATACAGCCTAATTATTATTATTATTACTACTGTCCTTATTCTTTTTAATTGTGTGCGTCATAACTTGTTGAGCTTTATGACCGTTTTCATTAACACACCACCACCACTACACACCTAAACGAATGCATAAATTATGCATTTACATTTCATTGCCACCTACTCGAGTATCACTTTAGCGTTATATAATCTTAGTTGTATTTTGAGAAGTTTCAGCTCTTGGCTCAGCGCTGAAAGTTGGCGACTCTCATGAAAGTGCGACGTGAAAGGTTCGAATACTTAACGCCAACATTATTTAAAGTAGTGGCAAGTTAGTTTGTCTCTTTTGTTCACTATATGATCACGTGTAAGCACACGTGATACCAGAAGTCAAAAAGCTATTTTACTAGATTTTTGTTTCAAGTTATTTCTTTGATTATTAAATTTTTGCAGGTACGAAGTTATCAGCATTGGTCTGCTGACAATCTATCTAAACATATTATAAATTGAAATCAGTTTTTGTCTGCCTGTGTGGCCGCGTTCTTCTTCTAAATGGATGAAAGTCAAAGTCAAATCATTTATTTCAAATAGGCCCCTGCAAGGCACTTTTATACGTCAAAAATTACAAAAAAAAAAATTGATTCTAGTCGCTCGATTTTGACACGGTTTTCAACAACATTTAGAGTATTTATTCCGAAAGGTTTATGTTTATAATTAGTAGAGATACGTAAATTTCGTTTTTACGAAATAGATGCGATAAATGCGAAATTTACTAAATAAGTGCGAGACATGCAAAATTTATAGGCAGCTACTAAATGTAGTTCAGGAAGACTTCTGTCGACCTCATACAGATTTTAGTAGCAACAAAATTTTGCTACCCTAGATGCAAATACAGCTATACAAAGCCTCCACAGCCCATTCAACAGTGTAGACGCCTTAAAGATATTTTAGTATCTACAATATTTTCATAAATGACAGAAATGTTAGCTTTTAACTAACTTTTTTTCAATAGTTAGTTCTTGTAATGTGATTTAAAAAATTAGAGGTTTTTTTTTGACGAATAAAAGCGAAGTTTTCCATTTTGAAATTATATTTATGCGAAATTTCGATTTTTTTATTTTCGGAATATATTAGTAATACTATTTATAATACATTAATATTTTACTTAGATATAATAAAGGAATCTTCATGTTTTGTCAAGTCGTATAAACTGTGCAAGGGCGGGTCGCAAGTTAGGTATAAATGAAAAGGTCACCTCCTCATCTCAGCTTGCTGGCGTTTGGCCTGCAGCAGACGGATGTCGAGGTAGGGCGGGCGCGCGCGCGACGACGGCACGACGCGCGACGCCGCGCCGATGTCGCCGTTCTCCAGCAGGTGCTCGTACGTCTGCTTCAGCTTGATGGACCCGCTGCGCACCGATCGCCGGATAGAGCGCGAGCCGAACCTGAGAGCCATATTATTGCTCACTCGTTAATCAGGCCATATCTTTTAAACCCCATCGTACTATTACTTGAATTCAGAATCCATCTATATAAATAAATGCTGTTCGTTGGTAAGCGCATCACTTTAGAACAGCTGGACAGATAAGGCATTTTTTTTTTTAATTTTCGTTATAATCCGAATTAGGTTTTTATGGAAAGAAAATTAGAAATGTTTCAAATTCGGGAAAACTGACTTACTTTTTTATTTGGGATTTTAAATATTGAAAATTGGACAGGATATCGTTATGTAATGTTAGTTGTATTTTGAGAAGTTTTGGTTACAATGGAATTTGAACTTTAGTATAGTACATTGAGTTTGTTGTTTTAAAATAGTATCTAAGATTCTGAATTCAAGTTTAATACTGCAACCAAATTAAATACATACTTCTTCTGGTCGACCCGCAATTGCTTTGCGCTCGATATGGTCCCCTGCGGCTTCAGACCAGACTTGCCTCCAGTGGCTAACATCGCTGAATCTCCCAGCAAGGGTCGGTGATTATTGGAGTCCCTAAAATAGCATCCAAGAATTATGAATCATATTTCATTACAATCTTAATTACCATTCGTTATTAAAAAGTAGAACGAAAAAAAGAAAATAAATCAATTAAACCTTAATCACGCGACTGTTAACAGCAACAAAAACGATACCTGTAAATAATAATAAAAAATCATAGCAACAAAAACAAATGCAAAACATTTCAGATAATTTCCGCATGACAGGCGAGACCCACATTTTAGTACCAAGAACTAGAAAAACATTGGTCCGTATACGACATAACAACAAAGAAAGGAGCAAAAAGAGAGAATAACATGAAAAAACATTTACATTGCGCTGTACCGAAAGGGTCACTCACTCAGCCTAAGCTGGGTGTTAAAAGCCCAGCGCTTAACGCTATTACCGCGATGAAATATCATGCAGGCCCACCGATAGTTCGGCAGGGTGTGTTGCACTAACTCAATGATGGAGCTGACGACGTGGCGGCGCAGCGCAGAGCTGGGCCGCTGCGACGGCGGCGCCACCAGCAGCGTCTTCACGAGGCAGCGCTTCCGGTACGGGAAAGCGATCTTGGCCACGCCGATATATTCGAAGGCGCGCCGCGACACGTCGCCGCCGCTCGCCGCGCCCGCCTCCTCCTCGCCCTCCACCTCGCACACGAACTGACGCATGAACGACTCGCGGACCTGCGTAACACCACAACCACATGTGCACAATACTATGAAATAGTACGGCTGTTCCCCATCGCCAAAAATGACAAACTTCATATAAAATTTCACTCACTATCATTAGGGGATGAATTTAAAAAAATCCTTCTTTTGCGCTCACCTTCCTTACATAAGGAACTTTTAGCAACATTCCATGCTTTTAGACCTAGAGGTTTAGGTTATGCGTTGCCTGTCAGTGAATTCAAATTTTTATTGAGTACCTAGATCGCACCAATACTATGGAACTGATACATGGCCAAATTCAGCGTAAACGCGACAAAAAGTTTCATGAACACTTTCATGTAACTTCGGGCGTTTTTGTCTGTGTTTTATTTTTTATATGCTTTCATGTAACTTTAGAAAGCCGTATTAATCCATTATAGAAGTGTCTGTTGAATCACATGAAACTACATCCAGAGACCAAGAGTCCTCCGGTCAAGATAAGAGTTTTCGAGAGAGATTAGCAATCAATCTGCCTAGCCTTTTCCCAACTATGTTGGAGTCGGCTACCAGTCTAACCGGATGCAGCTGAATACCATATTTTACATGGAGCGACTGCCTATCTGACCTCCACAACCCAGTAACTGGGTAATACGATACCCCTTGGTAAGACTGGTTGTCAGACTTTCGGGCTTCTGACGACCCGTAACGACTGTCAAAGATCCACGAATGACAGCCGGGACCAACGATTTAACATGCTTTTCGAGGCATGGAGGAGTCTCGGTATGTAAAGATCATCACCCATCCGCAGACCAACCGCGGGAAGCGTAGCTTAACCTGATGGATCGACCCGTACGGCAGTTATTACTTAACCACGAGCTCCTCGAGAGAGATTAGCATTTGAGCTAAACAAAATAGATAAGGCTGGAGAAAATGTGCTCATCGGCCGAAAGCCTGAAATTGGTATTCCCTGTTTAGTGCGAGTGGAGATGGCGTTATTCGAGGATAGCGGTTCACGAGGACGATGCTTGGAGGCCGGTTACAAGCATCTTCAATTCTTCAGTGCATTCCGCCTACAAGCGTCGATTCACAGCGTGCTTTTTCCGCAGCAGGAATTATGTGCAACCGAATTCACAGCAGGTTAGACATTACTTTAGATGCCTTATTATTTTTGAGGTCACATTTTATGTCTCAAAAAATTACATAGTCTTTTTACGTTGTTAAATTTATGTTGATTGAATTGAAGTTAAATTGTTTTGTTACTTTTGTTTATGTTTAATATTTTGATTTATTTTGAAGTCTATTTGTCTTTATTTTTGTTCTTCAAAGTTTCTTTTAATTTGTATCTGTTAATTAACCTATTATTTTATTTGTTTAATTATTTTATGAAGGTTACTCAGCACGCGAGCCACAGACTGATGATTTTAATAAGAATAAGTACATATTATAGCAATAAACCATAATTTGTTTGAATAATTACAAATAACAAAAAAATTACAAAATAAATTTTGATTTGATTTTCATGTGCTTTTATTTTAATCCATTTACACAAATATAAGAAACAGCATATTAACAAACTAAAATGGGTAGATTTGTTTATTTTCATGAAAAATCCGGATAATCCGGATTTTAAAACAGAACGGATTTACATTCCCTACATGTAACAATGCGTCTTTGTAGAGTACTATCGTTTATGTACTAAATGTGTAATAAATATGTAATACAAATAAGTACACGAACCTTCGGTAGATTGAAATCGCCAGGGACTTTGTGCAGCTTAGTCATTTGCGGGCTATCGGGAAACTTCTCGAATATTCTTAATCTGAATGGCAGGCTCTCTTTGATTTCCGCGCTTTGTTGGCGGTACCTGAGTTGTTTCAGTTTTTTTATATCCTCATCTAGTTCCAAATTGTCTAAGATTACTGCTACAAAAAGTGACAACACAATCTGGAATACAGTTCAAAATTAGAAGAACTTTATAAACGGTGCATTATAAGCATAATTATTGTAAAAATATTATATTTTAATTATCTTCCTTACCAAAGTAACGAACAGATGGTACAGTATGAAGTAAATGGCAACAAGGGGCGTCAATGTTTGACTTGTTCTCACCATGGTCTCGTCCATTACCTCTACCCACGCTTCTTGAGTTAGAATTTGGAACATAGACATGAATGCCTAAAACATAATATTATTGTTAAAGGTTATTATTAATACTAAAATTATCTGAATTAACATTATTTATAAGCATTGTGTAAGTGTGTAGCTACTAGCTACTAAAGGTCTGTAGCGTCTTATTGTATGACAAGCCGTGTGCCCGATAAAATTACGCATCGGCAAAACTGACGAAATTCCATACAAACTTTCATCCACTTTTTAACTTCCTACGGATTCATGTACACGACGGTTGAGCCGCACCGAAGCGAACCGCAAGATGATATATTTTCATAATATCCCAAACCTACGCAGCGTCCGTGCGGCTGCGGTGCGGCTGCGGCGCGGCGCAAAGACGATATTCATTTGTATACACAAGCCGGACCTGATGGTCCGACGCCGGTGTGCCACCGGCGTCGTGTACAGGAAGCCTTAGGGGTAGAATTTCCAAAAATCGTTCCTTAGTGCTCACTGTAGTGATATAAGGAACTCTTTTGCAATATTCCATGCTTCTACACCAACAGTTTAGACTGTACGTTGTCAGTCAGTGAATGAATTTAAGATTTTTATTAAGTAGATTTCTGGACCAAAAGTTTCGGGATAATACTTACTTCATCAAATGTTTCAAATTTAGTAAATTCGCACAGGAAACAAAACAGTTGCATTGATATAGAAGAGCTGATGATGAGTAAACACATTGTGAATATAATCAGGCTGCCAAGTTTCTTTCCTGGTCCAAAGATTTTGTAAACAAATCCCTCCAATAATGGTGATGCTTTTATCAATCTTACTATTCGAAGAACCTAAAACAAAACGAATTAATAAATAATGGTACTCTATTTAGTTTACAAACGCCTTTTGTTCACTGCATTATTTGAGCAACATGTATTTTCTTACATAAATTGTATTTACCTGAAAGTATGTAAACCCTGACATGTACAGCTGGGGTATTATATGAATCGTAGTGCCAATAGCTAAAAGTAGTTCAAACTTGTGAACAGAGTGCTTAAAATAGCCCTTTAGTCCCAAACACCATATTTTGATTAATGCCTCCAAATCCAAGAAAATGGTAAATGCAATCTGAAAGTAAAGAAAATAATTGTTTAATTAAATATTATACATAACATTACGTTAAAACATGGCTTACGTTAACACAATGTCAGCTACCTCAATGTAATAGTATTTCTCGTAGAAGAATTCTCTAGGATTGTCATCATGTTTGAAGTTCATTGTTGCTGTTATTATTCCATTAGCCAAAACAACTCCCATCACTAGTAGTCGGAAATATGCAGACCTTAATAATCTATGGAATATTTCTGGTGCACTGCCTGAAAGAATAGAAATGATGAGAAAACTATGTCGTCTATTTTATCTATCATTTAAATCCAGAATTATTTATGATAATTACCTGAATGTTTATTTTCATCAATGGTAACCAATTTCCATCCATTATCGTCACCAGTGAAAAACTGGGTAGTGCTACCTTTAGTAATAGGGTTCCTCACACCCCACATTTGTTGGAATTGTACCCTTATTTCATTGAATGTTTCAGTGATCACAGCTATGAAAACATTCTTGACCAGCCAGGCCAAAAAGAATATCATTGTGCTGTAAAGATTTTACAATAGTTTGTAACATTAATTTGATAATTGCTAGAATGAAGTTAGGTATCGCTTTGATTTTACCTGAAGTATAAAGCTGATCTCCAAGTTGGTAGAGAGTCGATAGCGCGATACATTATGAAGACCCAACCTTCCTGCGATGATGCTTGGTAGACAGTGAACAAGCTTGTTGCTAAACAGAAACAAAACTTTTTTAATAACATAAATAGCTTGGTTTGATTTAAAACTCAGTAATATTGTTGTTTATCTACTTACTAAACTCTTCAAACCCATTGAATCCCATGATGTATTTGGATAAATTAAGTTTCATACACTTCATTCCCGGAGGACATTGATATCCTGAACCAGGGTCAGGAGAGCAAAAAGTGTCAGGAATAGCTAAGGAATTTATAGTGATTTCACTGAAAAACAGAAAGTTCATAAATCCTTTAAATATTTTATTGAAATATTAACAAATTATTTGATGCACAGGGATTTATACATATATAAATATTTATTAGGTTTTTGAACAGGTACCTATGCCAACCATTAGAGATAGGCAGGTTTGATGTAAGATTTCTTCAAGATCTTTTCAAACATATCAACAATGTTCTTAGCCACCATATACATAGATCCCTATCCAAAAACCCAAAACTTCAAAAAATATATTGTAGATAATACTAACTGCGGATTTGTATCATTTCTGACGCAGTGATGTGTTAATTCTCCAAAGAACTGTACACCTAGCAAGCTGTACAGGGACATGAAGAACAAGAAGAATAGGGTGACATTATAGATCTGTTGACTTGATCTCCTGTAAAACACAAAATACATAGTGTGAGTGTTATATGGTGAATACACAGAAGAAATTACAAGGATTTTTATTAAGCGATATAGGCCCATTGCTGGGCAAAGGTCAATTAAAATTATTATCAAGGGTATTATATCTTTTAAAAATGCATGTGACTAAAGCAAAGCAGTAATATTTTTATTAAATCCACTTACTTGAATATCTGATTGATTCTAGATTTTGGCATCGAGAATTTTAAAAATACTCTCAAAAATCGAATCATTATTAATGGTCTGGGTGCTCTTAATATACTCAAGTAACTATATCTGGGTACAATACCAGTCAACTCAAACATTTGTAAGAGAACAGATACCCAGAGAAAAAATACCATTGAGGCATCAAACTGGCACCAGTGGTCTTTTAGGTATGCTACATCCCCCTGAAAACATTCATTATGATAAGTATTTCATCAAGTACTTAGTATTCAAATAAATCAGTATAATATATGATTACTGAAAACAGACAAAATCTCAAAGAAAGAAAAAGTCTTCTCTTGAGTCAAGCTTTTAAACATTTAAATATTATTTTAGCAGTTGTCAATTAATATTAGGGACAGATGTTATATAATTTTAAAATGTACCCAAAAGAAGACAAATATAAAAATAAATAAGGAGTCAATACAGTGTTATGTGCTCTAGAGATTTGTGACTATACTAAGATATTCTTGCAATTTTAGCAAGAATATCTAAGGATAGTCACAAATCTCTGGAGCATATAACACTGTTTGCAAGAATATCTTAGTATAGTCACAAATCTCTAGAGAATCTCGTATAACACTGTATTGGCTCCTTATTTATTTAACAGGACTAATTGCTAATGCTTGAAAGTCCAAAGATATATTATTATTAAACATTTATTTATAGCATCTAGTTAGTTGACCACAACTTATATTTGTTTAGAGCATACCTTTAGTATCCCTCGAATGTGCATTTTAGCAATCATTTCTGCAGTAAATAAGAGTGTGACACTGCAGTCCACAGCAAATGTTATAGTTTGCAGAGATGGGTACTTTTCAAATGATTTTGGAGTGTTCAGTGACACAGACATTAAACTTAATAAAGCACATAATCTTAGAATTCTTCTAACCCATAACTGAAATAAAAAATATTATTTATTATAATATCTGTTTACTAAATCTTTTTAGGCTACCCCTCAAGATGGTTTGTTTGATAGAAGGCCTGTACGGTACAGGCTAGTGATTTGAACCGGTTTAAAAACCAAAAAAATACTGGTTTTTGACGAAACCGATAATCACCGGTTCTCATTGGGAAACCAATTACAATCACAAAACATGTAAGTCTTTGAAATGTATTAGAAGTTTATATCGGAGCAATGAGCACCAGAGAATCACCGGTTATTTTCCAGTGAATGTATTTGGTAAAAACACCGAATAAAAACCCATTGACACTGGTTTTATTGGAGCAGCATTTTTTTAATAAAGTTGATTTAAATAAAAGGAATGTATATTATTTAACATTATAATAATAATTATTATTTCTTATTTGCTTCTTTTGACATAATATTTCGGATAATAAATCAAAGCGTGCTTGTCCACGTATATGATTAATTTCACTTGCTACTAATTTCCCAAATAACTCGTTGCAATGTGTATGATTATTCCCCATATTTTCGGTTTGAGTTACTATTTCACATTTAATTATAGGTGAAAACAGTTGCTGTTTTTTTGAAGCGTTAGCATTACACCAAGTCTCTGGTTCATCATCTGAAGACGACTCCATCGTTTGAGCATATTGTTCAAACAGATCTAAAACAAATTGACAAAGCGTCCTTTACATACCCCAAAAGATTATAAAAGTCATATAAAATCATAAAAACTTATTTTACCTTCACTCGCCATTAAAATGTGACAAACGCCAAAAAAATATCAATTGAAAATGTGTTTAATTCTGTCCAAAATGTCGAGAGTTAGTTAGTTCAAAACCCAATGCCCAAGGTAAACTAAATCATTTGTAAAATGAAATAAATTAATGAAAAAACATTTACAATCGTAATTATACCTAATAATTTTAAGAAAAGTAGGTAAAAATAAATACTAAGCCATAATTAAATACTGGTTTTTGGAAAAACCAAAAAAACCTTAAAAAACCGGTTTTATTAATTAACTAATCGGTATAAACCAGTGTTGAAAATTGTAATCGGTTCACATCACTAGTACAGGCCTTTTAAACTACTTAATAATTTTTCAAACTCATGCTGTAAGTGCTGAGGATGACTGAAAAGAGATCTGGCAAGAATTTAGCCCAAAATATTTCAATGTGTTAAAAATAAATTGAATTACCTTGTTGACCCATTCAATATCTGCACTTTCATTTAGAGACTCTTCTGGGCCGTAGTCTGCTAGTACCGGCTCCCCTTTTAGGCTTTGTTTTCGACCCAACATTTTCATGAACTTAATAATTATTTTATTTGAAATCTTGCGTTGAAAATATCGGCTGTGTAAGCCGAACTTTAAAATATACAAAAGCCTACAAAATGCAAAAGGCTCAGTGTTTAATTAACTGTTTAAATCGAAATTACCAGTAACAATACAAATGATTGAAAATTGAATTATTTCATGAAGATTTCGTGAAAATCTTTTTGACATGTTTTTAGTTCTGTAGTTATTATTGATTTTTCCAATGTTACCAGTTGAGTTAAACTGTCATCGATCGAAATAATTTTATTTTTTTAATTTGGATCATGGGGTTTTGATTTTTTTATTAGAATCATCCCGTGGAATGTGGAATGTTGTTGAGGGGCTCGTGGCGAAAGAATAACAGCCGCACGAGTCGAACGAATATTAAGCTACGCTTGCCGAGGTCGAGACCGTGGATGGGTGACCACTCAAAACACGTAATTGTAGTTTATCGTTCTCGGCTGTCATCTGTATATCTTTGACAGTCGTTACGGGTAATTAGGCTTCGGTCACATACAGCGAATTCTCGCTGCGATTATGCACTCGCAGTGAGAACTCGATTTGTGTGACAGGCTATACGCTGCGAATAGATTCATTCGTCGCTATTTGAAATGAACATGTTCAATTTTATTCTCTGCGAATGGGCATTCGCCGCGATTCACTGTGTATGATAGTACTCGTTGCAAATAACCATTCCGCTCTGCGCGCCGCTCCAGACTACACTGCCGTGATACAGGTTGTTTCGTCACTGCATACATAAATGTAGAACTCGCTTTGTGGCAGGCAGCGAATTGCCCTACTAGTATTACTCGCAGCGAATACACTTGCAGCGAGTATTCGCTATGTGTGACCGAGCTTTAGAAGCACGAAAGTCTAAAGTGGGTGATACACGTGCGAACTTAAACTACGCGGTTTTTAAGTTCGCAAACTTACTCGGCTCGCCGTCGATAACACATGAAGCTTGCTAACACTGAATTGTGATGTTTTCGAATTTACTGAAGAAACTAAACAAACATTACACATATGTCGAAACAAATTGGCGGGCGGCTCGCGACTCGCGGCGAAGACAGACGTATGAAACTATGATCCAAGACGGGTTATGAGCAACGTTTCAAACCTGTTGGATTGCCAACGAACTTACTCAGCAGGTTTAAAATACGCGTACTAAACTTAGTATGACACACGGGCGAGTAAGGACGAGTCATAAGTACGCGTACTTGCTCGTGCGTCTATCACGCCTTTAAGAACCAGTCTTACCCAGGGCTCGGAAACGTTATTTAAAATAAGGTTTCTCAGGGTCGGACTGGGCCGGAAGGGCCCGGGTGCCCACAAGCCCGGGGCCCGAGACTAGATGATGGTAGATGGGATACTACCGGAAAATACTGAGATACACAAATTGAGATAAACAAAATATAACATTTAATTATAAACGATGTAATAAATTATTAGGTACGGTCAATAGCACATAAGGTTACCCACTACCAGTATAAAAGGACCTCCCTTAATAGGCGAGTTTCATATGACTCGATTTTTCTATTTCATTTCTCTCTAATTGTATGAACGAACTATCTAATCTAGTTTTACAGTTCGGTCTCAAGAGCCGGGACCTAGCCTGCGCGGGCCTACGGTTGCTGCAAGCCCGCAAGCCAGGCTCGTGGGGAGCCCGCACAAATGCCACCTCGACTATATGGCCAGTCCGACGCTGACGTTTCTAATAGTTCTCGTTCTTCTTTCTACAAAATTTTGTTCGGAACGAAAACGAAATGAGAACGTTTTCAAAAACCGGTTTATTCTGCAGGACGCAGCCGCGCAAAGTGCGTGTGCCGTCATCTATGAACTTGTTTAGTTCAATTGTACCTTATCTTAATTTGATTACATCATTGATTCCAATGCGGTTGCCGCTTACGTATTGATTAGGGTTGTGTCAACCCATATCGGTTAAAAACGGTAAAAAACATTTTCTGGGGATCATGACCCCCCCAAAACCATTCAAGCTGTCGACAGGTTGAATGATTTACGTGTCTTACTAACTAAAAACTGTAGGTGCTTCAGAGACCCCGATGGCCATATACAAAAAAAATATGAAAAAAAAGCCTGAAGCAAACTCGGGAATTTGGGCACCACAACACTCGGGCCTAAGGATTTCAATACCTAAACTCTTGTAAAACGAGTTTAAGCTTTTCTTTTCGACAAAGTAAGCTCTCTTCCTGTATAATGATCAAAAGAAAACAGAACCTATTCAAAGCAGATAATTTTGAGGCTTGCTTCGCTCACTTGTCTACTCTTGAGCTTTTCTTCATAAGTCGACAAAGCATGTCATTCTTAGTTCTTTTAGAATGATTAAAATAAAATGTAACGTATCTGAGAGTGCAACATTTTTGAGCTCGCTCCGCTCGCTGCTATATTCTACACTTTCATAGTTGCTTGGCCTTTCCTGCATAAGTCAACATGAAATGTTACTCCTATTTCTAAATGAAAATGTGAATCAATTCCTAAGAAAACAGAGGAAAATTTTGAGGCTCACTTCGCTGCTTGTCTTGATTCTTGAGGTTTTCTTCATAAGTCGACTAAG
The DNA here is from genome assembly GCA_947364205.1 of Agrochola lota. Taxonomy (NCBI): domain Eukaryota; kingdom Metazoa; phylum Arthropoda; class Insecta; order Lepidoptera; family Noctuidae; genus Agrochola; species Agrochola lota. The sequence goes on from OX376225.1 coordinate 11,490,860, forward strand.
CAAGTTCTAAGTGCTAGTGGAACTATAAAAATAAAATCTAACGTATCCGAGAGTATGTAAAATTTTTGAGCTTGCTTTGCTCGCTCTTAATTTTCATAGTTGTTTGGCTTTTCCTGCTTAAGTGACATTGTACCTGACTCTTATTTCTGTTTGAAAAAGTAAATCAAATCTAACCTGTTCGAGACGAGGTATTAAAATTATCGAGTCAGCTTCGCTCGCTCTTCTCACCCTACATAATCTTCTGTCCTAATACTCATTATTTATCAAAAAGCTAGCGACCAATTTGGCAGCATCTCATAATTTAATCGAAACCCTAATAATTCATATTGTGGGGAATACTAAATAGTCAACTATTTGCGACCGACTTGGATGTAAAAATGCGGTAGTGGGGCGCGTCATTTCAGAGTAGACAAGCTATAGCGCTCGCCGGCAACTTCTGCGGTACCGCTCGTTTCGTTCGCTCGGCTCGCGCGCGGTTTGTCACTGTTTTAACTCGACCGTTTGGTCAGGGTACCCTAGCATAGTTACTGCGACCATCTGTGAGAAAAGATCAGAAAGTTATAAATAGGTTCAGACATTTAAAAAACTTTAGTAGTAGTTATTTTTCACTTTGTAGTGTTTTTTTTTCGAAGTCAGTTGTTTTTTTTTTCTCTAAAAAGTTTTTATTTTTCACTTTTTAGTTGTGGTACCTAACCCACACAAATTCGAATACTACTACCCACTACCTGCTATGTAAATAACGGTGACAGGAAGTTATCATCTTATCATCCATATAAACTAAGTGGGAAAAAAATACGTATTATTGAAGCTTACTCAAAAAAAATCCAAACAAAGTTAATAAAATTTATATGGATCTGGGACATGACGGTCTGGATCATGGACTTGGGAGCATACACTTTCATACAAAAAAAATAATTTTCAAAATCGGTCAACAATAGACGGAGAAATCAACGAAAATACACTAAAAAAAAAAAACGTACGCGTATGTATGCTTTTTTCTCCTTTTTGGAAGTCGACTAAAAAGTGAGCATCATTAGGAAGGCTAAAAACGTTTTAGAGTATCAATTAAATATTTCCTTATATTCCTCGGCATCCATGGTGACCCCCCCAAAATCATAGGCTGCGACCGCGCCTGGTTGGGATAATACTTTATTTCACCAGAATAAGTTTGCAGCGGATTATTGGGTTTGGGCACGCAGTGCTTTCTAAATAGGTCACTGTAGTTCACGGGAGGCAAGTGTTCTTGGGGCACGTTTTTGATAGGTTATATCACATTTCATATGCCTGGTCCCCCGCACATGTTTCACATAGTTTGAAATGGTTATAGAATGAATAATTTTCGTCGCCTATGTTTGGCAAGCGAGCGTAAGTGCTTGCTAACTACGTTCGCGTATTTTGCATGATACAACATGACCGGCCGGGCAGCGCAGTTTTTTCTAAAATTAATACATTGTAATATATTGTATTTTTAAAGTAAGTCTTAACGTGACTCTAACATAATAGTACCTAATGTTACCGGTACCTAATGTAACCCGGTACCTAATGTTCTGGTATGCCTGTATGTATGTTCTAATGTTATGTATACATAATCCAGGGGCAACGATTTTATCCCGCAGCCATTTATTTTCGCGCACTTGATTTTTAACGCTCTCCTAAGCACCGAGAGTCGATAATTCAACAGTGTGTTTTTTCGACGAAACGGGATGCACTCTGTTTGATTCTCAACGGTCGGCTAAACTCCGAGAGTTGAAAATCCAGTGCGCGATAAAATAACGACGCGATATTTTTACGTCCGTGCGTACGTACGCTAACTGTGCAGTTGCACTGGCGAAATAACACAGAACATCGAAACATTCACAACAAAACATGTTGCAATCTCTACTTCCTGTCAAACATAGTATGGAACATTGACAGAAAATAGACATTTCAAAATTGTTTTGCCGTGAATGTTTCGCCAGTGCAAACGCACAGTTAGCACACTCAAATCGATTACAACGTAATTCGTAATAAGTACGTAAGTCGGAACGCAGCCTATTTGTATTTACCATGTATTTACCAACATGCAAACTTTTTGACAGCAGTTGGCACTTGGTAGTTGTTGATACTGTTGTTTGGTTGTTTGTCTGTTTCATGTTTGTGTTGTAAATTATTAATTTACATTACACTACAGTTGAAAACACGCGATATATAGCAAAATATTCTGCAAATAAAATAAACATTCAGAATGTTCATCTATATGAGCAAGAAGGTTATTATTTTATTTTGTTGTTATTCGGTGTTTCCATAGAGATTTTGTTCAAAGATTCAAATATTTGATCTCGCGCAGATTTTATTACCTTTAGGGCGTCGTAATAAATGAACCCTATTATTTTGACACTATTTAAAAAAAAAAATTGTAGAATAGTTGACCTAGTTTAAAACTAGTTTACCAAACTTTAAAGTAGTTTGTCAATTGACCAGTATCTTTTATTTCATGTAACTCTTACACTTCATTTTGTTCTACGACTTGGAATACTGTGATAGCATAAAAACTATGTTATTTCACTGTGTTAAAAAGTAATAATCTGAAATGTTAAGTACCGAAACTACATACTATTTGTATCGTAATTTAGGTACCGTTATTTCAACAACCATAATAAATTTTAATCCTTCAAACTAAAAAACTTAAGTCTACTAAATTAAGTCTAGTTAGTGTTATTGTATTTTTTGGTACTAAACGCACACAAACTACATCTAGACCACAATGCCTTAAAAGTTATTGGTTAAGAGAAATTGTTACTCATTTATTTGAAAATACTCATGCCAGCTAGAGGTGCACAGCTCTGCACTTATGAAATAGTAATACCAAAACCTAGCCAGAAAACAAACCTATTAAGATTTGTGGTTCAGGTGGTTCTTAAGTTTTTTATTATGAAGGGACAGAGAGAGAGACTTGTGTTTTTTTTTTTTTTCAGATTGCAATACCCAAGCAATCAAATGTATCTTGCATATCATGGAACCATTCATCTGGTTATATTGCTGTTGGTGGAGAGGATGGCATGTTAAAAGTTTTAAAATTGGAATCTGGTAATATTATAAACGTTTATTCTAATTTTGGAAGCTAGGCTGAATATATAAAAAGTTTTCCATAATTTTTCCTTTTAAAAGAAAAAGTGACTTCTCTCACAGACAAATTACTATGATCAAAAACATTCATTTATATTTATTTATTTATTTATATATACATACTTTATTGTACACCACAAAAATACATAACAAAAAAATACTTAATCAAACACTACAAAATATACAATGGGCGGCCTTATCGCTTTCCGCGATCTCTTCCAGGCAACCTTAGAATGGACAGTGATTTATAACAGTAATGACTAGTAACTCGGGCACAATCACAGCCCAAGACTTTTTTAGGTCAGTATAAGATAAGTTATGGACAAGTTAGCAGTAAAGCAAGCAAGTCATGTAGGCTGTCGCCTCCTTGGATGATATTGAGGGACAGGGTCATGGTGTGGCCTGAGGTAACTGAATATCATCTCTGTGCTAGTAAATTTTATTTTTACTTAATACATTACAGGTGGTGGTGGTAATCTTTCAATGAATCTAAGCTTGGAAGGCCACACTGGTCAGTTGTGTGTGGCTATTTGGAATGAAGTCTTTCAGAAGCTGACCACTAGTGATGAGCATGGTGTCATCATTGTTTGGATGCTTTATAAGGTAATTTCTACTTTGTAAAGTAGCATTTTTATATTTATTTTTATTTTTATTTTGTTACATTTACATGACTAAAGGACACTAAGTCAATGATGCGTCATATTTATTCCTTCGGTGACGGATTTGGAAACTGCATAATGTGGTGTGAATTATTTTTCAGGGGTCCTGGTATGAAGAAATGATAAATAACAGAAATAAATCAACTGTAAGAAGCATGGCTTGGGGTTCTGATGGTCAAAAAATCTGCATAGCTTATGAGGATGGTGAGAAAATATTAATTATATTATTAAATCTGTAAATTGTTAGTACCAATAGTAGAGTAGATTTCTGTTGTTATGGTGGCTGTGAATGGACATACAAAGCATAATTTAAAGACTAGGCAAGAAAGGGCTGTCTTTTGCTTACGCGAAATAGGGATGGTACTTATGACACGGATCAGCTTTTCTGTATGTCTATCTTTTCTGTCACTTAGAGGCATCAACCGTGTTTATACGCATCGCGGCTAAGCGCTAAGTGTCAGCGCTGTTACGTTCGCATGAACTTCTCAAAATAAAAATTTCAAAACTCATAGGCTGAGAATCAGCACTTGTGATCGTCAAAATTACATAAGGCAGTCCCCCAAAAACGTCCGCCTTCTCCACTTCCTATTGCTTTAGCTGGGAAGAAGTGGCGCAACAAACTCCCCAGCAGCACAGCTGTCTGTTCATTTTGAAAACTTGATTCTATACAATAGTACTTATGCAAAATAATTTACATTACGGAACACAACATTTTAAATTAAATTATTTGCTACATGTCAGCTAGCACACGCCAATATACCCACAAAAAACATCGAAATCTATACTCAAGCGAAATTAAAAATAAAAACGGAAACATAACTTAATACCCGAATGAAAGCCTCCAGGCCCAAAGGGCGTGCCAGTTTACATATAACTATTACAGCTGTAACTCGAAATCACAAATGATAAACTAGAACCCGAAGTAAAAATAAATACAGTTAATTACTTATAACAATACCATGGTCAGCAAGACGACCAGTCACCACAAGCAGCATCCGTTCATGAGCATAACGCAAAGATCAGCCATTACGCCCCTCGCCATATTTGAGGGAAGGAGGCAACCCGGCCCCTGACGCTACCGCAAGCAGTGACATCTTACCGCCTAGCCACGGGATTCGCGCGATGCGAACGGCGAAGCGTCTAGCGACTAAAACAAATGTATATAAATGTACTAGTCATGCCACGTGTAGCGGCAAACGGCGGGGTGACCGGCGAAATTTGCCGAGTGAGGGGCGGTGAGAGGTGAAATTTCCCACACAAAACTGCGAATTCGCATCGCATTTCAAAAATCTGCGAGCTCCTAAATAACGAAGCTCCTCTAAAAACCTGCGATACGGCATCGTAACGCATCGCATCGCAGTTTTGTGTTGGAGCCATGAATCGCACGAGCGTCTGGCGGCGTGGCGGGCTATCGAAACAAATTTATGAATCAGTACGGCGCATTCCATGGTGTCAAGCGGCAGACGCGGCGAATAGTGCAGAAACCAAACTTAGTTGTATTCGACGCGAAATAATGAATACATTTTTTTTTTACCGAAATTGCTAGGCCAGCTATCCTATCTGCATTGACCTTTCTGTCCAGTTGTGGTTGAATATTCATAACAATATAACAATAGTTTCGCCACTCATTCGGGTTTAATTGAAAAAAATATCAGGATATAAGTAGTCTGTATTCTAAATATTATGTCTTTCACCAAAACTATTACTACTGTCCAAGCAATATCGAGATAGCTTTTAAAGACATTTCGCTCTCGCTCTACCCTGGTCGCGGCAGCGAACGCTACTGCCCGTGGCGTGCAAACTTTACCGCATGGATTTACGCCCCGCAAGACGCACCACCCTGTCCCCGTGGCCAGGCGGTAAGGCAGCATGACGAACTGGCTGCCGGTTGCTCAGGCAAGAATAATATGATGATAAACGTATACTTTGGCACTTAAATGAATTACAATGTTTTTGGAGTCTAGTACTGGGCACAATAAATAAATCTTTGTTTCTATTATTTATGCAATGAATGTCGCTGTGTTTAGAATATAGATTAATATTCTTTTTTGCATAATTCAGGTTGTCTTATACATATTAAGATGCGACTGTCATTATGTTTATTTTCTTAAATTTATCCCTCAGCAAATGAAGTGCCTACAACTTAGGTTATAAATTGCTCGAATGGCTCGTTTCTGCAACACAAATATAGCCTGAATGTCGGCTGCATTGTTCCACAACAAAATGCCGTACATCATTACACTATGGAAATAACTAAAATATACTAATCGAGCTGTTTCTACATCAGTCAAATGACGGATTTTATAGTCCGCGTAGGCTGCAGAGCTTAGCCGCTTCGACCATTGTTTATATGTGGGCCCCACTGCAGCTTCGAATCCAAAGTAATACCTTATAACACAGTAGTGTCCACAAGATCCAATTCCACCCCATTTACTAGTACATCGGTTTTCACCTGCTTAATGTTTGGTGTCAGAAATCGAATATATTTATTCATTTTCTCGTTTAAAAGTAAATTATTAACACTAAACCAATGCACTATTTTAGAGAGAGCATTATTTACATCGTTTATTACATTCATTATTAAATATAAGTGATGTGGCATCTGCAAATAACACTATTTCATGACTGTTCTTACTAGTCTACTAATATTTCATAAGGCAAGGTAGGTCATTAATACATACGAGAAATAAAAAAGGGCCAATAATTGAGCCCTGCAGAACTCCCATAGTGACAATAGAACCCGGGCATCGTTTGCCGTTAACGTCCTCTCTTTGGATCTTATTATCCAAATAAGAAATAAGAAGATCCAAGGCAGTGTTTCTAACACCATAGTGACAGATAATATAATACTATGCCGTAGTGATGCAATAAACCAAGAAACGATCGAAAGCCGACTTCGCCCAGGCCTTAAAAATATGTGCAAGAAGCTCAACACCACCGTCGGAAGTCGAGCGGCCCCTTGTGAAACCGAATTGTTTACTGTTATAATTTATGTTTATTAAAATGTCTTTGCAAATGATCTAGCATCAATTTTTAAATATTTTTTGAACGTTCGTGGGGCCCTGATGTGCTGCCCGATTTAAAAAATGGTATTATTTTACTGCTCTTCATTAAGTCAGGAATAACACAGTCAATACATTTATTAAAAACTTGCTTTACCCGGCCCGGCTTCGCACGGGTAGCACTAAGTACTTATTTACGGCGCACCTACTTACCTACCCTATCTACATACCTTACCCTACCCTACCTACATACCTTACCCTACACACCTACCTACAGTACCTACCTACCTACGTACATGCATACCTACCTCCCTACCTACCTACCTACCTCCCTACGTACATACATACCTACCTACCTACCTACCTACCTACCTACCTACCTACCTACCTACCTACCGCCCTCCCTCCCTCCCTCCCTCCCTCCCTCCCTACCTACCTACCTACGTACCTACCTCCCTACGTACATACATACCTACCTACCTACGTACATACCTACCTACCTACGTACATACCTACCTACCTATTGAAATAGATACTATCGTGAATCATGTCGAGTCATGAAAGCCTAGTACTTTTTGTTAGTTGGGATTTATGGTACAGCTAGGAACAATTTGTATGGGAAAATTAAACTGTTGTTTTTACTATTTTCCTCGCAGTTTTTCCATATTTTCTCACCGCTTAAACCTACCCTGGACATCCACAAATATTTCAAAACCAACATTAGCCAAATCGGTCCATCCGTTTTCGAGTCTTAGCGAGACTAACGAACAGCAATACATTTTTATTATATAGAAGATAAGTGCTAATTCAGGCACGGGTTAAGTGTTGATTATACATTTTGCAACCTCTACGGAATTTCCCCATAGATCAGCAGTTTTTTTTATATTGAGTGTATTGAAAATTAAGATCAATAAGATCTCGAGCACTAACATAGTCGAAATTATATTCATGGTTACAAATATCAACATTTTCTTTCAATACGGACTCTCGCTCCAGTGACTTTCACATCCAAGTGACAGAAATGGATAGAGATACAGTAAAATGGTGATATGTGCATTTAAATTAGATTTCACCATTGCTTTCAGTTGATTAGTTGGTGCTGAGAGTGACGATTTTTTTTTCTTTTTTTTTTGGCTACTAAGCCGTTGTCGACTATTCTGCCAACGTTATGTGGTGACGGCAGTACAGCAAGATGAGGAGAGTGATGATTGTTAATTGTAGTTTACGAGCGCGAGTGAGTCAGTCACTCAATTTAAACCTTATGTCATTGAAATAAAAGTCACATGACGCGTCTTTAACATATGGTATTTATATTTATATATACTTTATTGTACACCAGAAAATACATAGTAAATCATAAATTTAACACTACAAAACATACAACGGCCAGCCTTATCGCTTTCTGCGATCTCTTCTCTTCTTTCTTCTCTTCTTCTTCTCTTCTTCATATTATTACAGGAGCTGTTATTGTGGGCTCTGTGGATGGTTCTCGAGTGTGGGGCAAAGACATTAAAGGACCAGGGCTCGCTGCAGTTCAATGGTCGCCCGATAATTCACAGCTTCTCTTCGCACTGACCAATGGCGAACTGCACATATATGATGATCAAGGAAATTTTACAGTATGTACATTGTACACTCACTGGCAATAAATGTAGCCCTAGCCCTTAACGTGAATTTTTGAACAAACGAAACCATTTCTTAGTTAAAAAAATAAATTATAATAGATGCCAAGTAGCTTCTGTAATTGGTTTAAATGAAGTAATATTTTTGCAATAAGCAATACATCGTAGATATACGAGTATACTGTAGTATCAATAGTACGAGTACTAGTACCAACACGATATTTTTCCCGTTTTAGATGCCAGTTACTATTCACGGTGTGTCTGGATCAATGGATATTGTTACAATGGACTGGTATTCAGGAAGTGCTCCAGCCAACAGACCTGTTCTAGCAATATCTTACAAAAGTGGCGTGATATTGTTAATGAAAAGTTGCAATGAGGAAGGTAAATTGATATTTTAGATGACCTTAGAAAAAAGTTGATAATTAATTCAAGGTGGCGCACAATACCATCAATTATCCTTTATTTGGAGCTGCAAATGATATGCAATTCTCCATCGGTGGGTTGGTTTGTCAAACTACAAGCAACGGAAAAAAAAAACAAAATACTCATTATTCCCTACAATTTATGAAATCCATGTAATATATTGTAATCAATTTCAGATAGTGTCGTTGTAGAATCAAACATGTTGATTATTGATTGTCGCTGGAATCATAATGGCACCATCCTGGCTGCTGCCGGCTGTACGGCAGAAAAAACCAACGTAGTTCAATTTTTCGGCGCGTATGGGGAGGTATCAGCGTATAAAAAAAGAGCTTACTCCCTGAAGTAACCGATAACTTCTAAGGCTTTAATATTCTTTTGTTCTAGCATATACGTACGTTGCGTGTGCCGGGTGGTAACATGAGGGCATTATCGTGGGAGAAAAGGTCACTGCGACTTGCTATCGCTATCGACTCCTTCATATACTTTGCTAACGTCAAAATGGACCACAAGTACGCTTTTTATGGGAATACATTGGCTTATGTATCAGGCACAGAAACCGTTACCTTTTGGGATACTGTAACACATCAGGTTATAATAGACTTATGTTTTCACGGCATGCTTTTTAAATACTCCAGAAACACAAACAATAATGTTTGTTTTTTTTATGAATTTAGTCCTGGATAAATCATATACCTGATGTCATTGATATGTGCGCAGTTGACGAATACTGTGTGATAGCCACTTTGGGGCAAGTAATAATATCAAATCAGCAAGGAATTCAGTGTGATGGTGAGAACAATCATAACTTTACTAAATAATATCAAGACTCCGATCAGTAAACTTGTTGTCATATCGAAATAAACTTGAAACTAAGTTATGTACTCATAGTGCACGATCTATAGTCTCATCAGCTTTGTTGATTATGTTTATGTATACAATTTTAGCCAAAGCGGTAAGTATTCCGGTGGTATATGTGACTATCAACAGCAAAGCGATTGTAGTAGCAGCATCTAAGGAATCGTTTATAATATGGAAGTTCTCTACGCCAACCAGACCTCGTAAGTATTTGAAGTAATCTATTTTCAGAATGGTGTGAAAAAAAAAGTAAAAACCAGCTTAAATTAAAGGTTATCAGTGCCGAACAAGATTAAATCAATACAAATGCTCTGTCAGCTTTGAAAATAAATCATCTTTGAAGAGAGACGATTTATTTTATTCACTGCAAGCTAACTTCAGTGAATGAAAAACAAGGTATTTATGGAGTACTGTTATTATTGTTGTATTAGTTACATGTCATACGATATTTCAGGCGCTACAGAACAGTTGCACCAAGCCGATGGGTCACCAGTCACAGCCACAGACGCAGGGTTTCAGGACGACACGATATGCTGTGTCGCAAGTTCTGATACTCATTTGTTAATTGGAAGGGATAGTGGCTCCATATTGCTATTTTCTCTTGTAAATTTTAAGAAAATCACTTCAATAAATATGAATTCGCGGCCCTATAGGTTGGGGCTCAACTCTAATTCCAGGTATGAATGTTTTAATATTTGATAAAGAAACACACAAAAGGAACCCTTGTTGTGTCTTACCATAGTGACACATTTAAGCTCACTTGTGGCTCATAATTCACTATAACTTAAATTACCTAGTCATAAAAACTTATCATGCTGGTCGTTTTTTTTTTACTACTTATTCGTTTGAGAGACAACACGCAATTTATGAAACAATATTATTTATTTCCAGCAAGTTCTATGTGATCGACCAACCAGGGTCTCTGTATTTGTTGGAGACCGACATGGCCAACAACATAAGTGTCGGACAAGCGTTACGTAAAGACGTATGGAGCGCTCTGTGGGCGTCCGACAACCCGCAAATGTTGGCAGTGGCGGAAAAAGCTAGGCTCTATGTGATGAGAGATACTGAACCTGAAGAACCTTTGACCATGCAGGGCTATTTGTGTAAGTTTAAGGTACGTGCAATCGCCACCTTAACATTTTTACTCAACTGCTAGTCAGACTTTCCTACCTGTGTAGATCAATATCGAAAGATTTCGAGCGGTTTGAAAAAACCTATTTTTACCGACTTAAAAAAAAGGAAGGTTCGACAAGTATGTATGTAATATTATTGGAACTGCAATATATTCACATATGATAATCTCTTAGGGCTTCCAAACGCGGGCACGCCACAATTGCGGCGATAAGTCCCCTCTTTGAGGAGTGGCTTGAGAGGCGCCATGGCGTCCTCACCTTCCGCCTGACGCAGGTCCTCACCGGACACGGTTGTTTCGGGAGGTTCCTGTTCCGCGTAAGGCGGGAGGAAACGCCCGGGTGTCACCACTGTGTGGATCGCCCGGAGGACACGGTGGAGCATACGGTGGAGGTCTGCCCGGCTTGGGCGGAGCACCGCCGTGTCCTCACGGAGGCGATCGGCGGCGGCGATCTCTCGCGTCCGGCCCTGGTTCAGGCCATGATTCGGAGCGAGAGTGCATGGGAGGCCGTCACCTCCTTTTGCGAAGCAGTTATGTTCACGAAGGAGGAGGCGGAGCGCGCGAGGGAGATGCAAGCTGCACGCCCTCGCGGCCCTAGTCGCCGCAGGAGACGCCCCAGGCGTCGGGAGTCGAGAGCCGACTTCCGGCCACCGTAGGCGCGGGCTTGCGGACGGTGAGCAATGGGCAGCTCGCCGTCCGATAAGGACCAGGCCCGTGTCGACGGCGCGTTGTGTTCCACGCGCGCCTCAAAGAGATGTCAGTACCAACAGACGGGGTCGAAAGACCAATGCCTGCTGGGGTTGCGGGTTTGTCCGAAAGGGATATCGCGGCCCCGGCACACAGGCAACGGAAGGAACACGGGTGGGTTTTAGTCAGTAAAAGTCTGATACACCCTCTCGCTCTGCCCAGAGCGGGAGAAGTCATTTGATGATTTCCCATCCTGAAAAAAAAAAATACAATTTTTTATAAGTGTATATATGTTTGTCCACGCATATCTCTGAAATTATTAATCGGACTGTGACCATTTTTTGTTATTGGCTTACATTTATTCAGACCACTGTCCTACGTTGCTCCACTTGTAGAAGGCAGTATCTGCATTATAAAATATAAATGTTTCTAGGAATTGGAAATCACCTCAGCACTTCTGGACAATGTGGACGATAAATGTACACCTCAACATATTGTAAGAGTAGAGGTTAAGTCTCTGAGAGACACACGACAGCTCATTGATAAAGTAGGGTTGAAGGAAGCGGAAAACTTTATTAAAGATAACCCACATCCGCAACTATGGTATGATTTTTCTATACTTTGCTATGACATAAAGGAATACTGATATAAATGATACAAGTAATCATCATCAGAATCATGATTTTCGATAATCAAGTTTTTAGTTACCAATCTGTTAGTTTTCGGTTATCCTTTCCAACATTAATCTGTCTCTAGGTAAGATACTACACACACTACTACTACATTGTATGTTTTGTAGTGTTAAATGTATTTATTTGCTATGTATTTTTTTAAGTACAATAAAGCATATATAAATAAATAAATACTTCTTCCAGGTTGTTGCTAGCAGAAGCTGCTTTAAAAAATTCTGAGTCTGAATCTGCACTTGATACTGCTGAGGCGGCATTTGTGAGACGTAACGATTACGCCGGTATCAAATTTGTTTCCCGTTTGAACGCATTGCATTCAAATGCTCTTAAAAAAGCTGAGATATTAGCTTACTTCAAAGATTTTGATGCAGCTGAAAAGATATATCACAATGAAGATAGACGGTTTGTTATCATATACTACGCAATTATTATATAAACTGGTGCTTATGTATGACCTTATACTTTAATACTTATTTTTACTACACTACAGAGACTTGGCTATAGCTCTTCGGAAACGTTTAGGGCACTGGTTCCGCGTAGTTGAGCTATTGAAAATGTCAGCAAGTACAACGGATGCGCAGGTCAAACAGGCGTATAGTAACATTGGCGACTATTACATTGATAGACAAAACTGGTAATACATTTGACTCAATATTTAAGTACATATCTTTTCTTTGTTAAAATCCCGACAAGGAAAAAAATTATCGAACCACAAATAACTTCCATTTTATATTCCTAAAATACTAATATTTTTGTGACCCTCAAATAATTCTCAATACTACATAGCCAACTATATACTAAATAGCCTAGTAACTGCGACCAACTAGGATGTAGCACTCGCCTGCCGCTGCCGCGGTAGCGCTCCCTCGGCTTGAGTGCGGTTGGTCACAGTTCTAATCTAACCTAACTCATTTGGTCGCGGTGCCCTTGCTTACTCTCTGCGACCAACACGGTTCGCGCGTGGTTGGTCTTAGTTCTAACCTAACCTGCGACTAACTTTGAGAAACGGCCAGTACGTTAAAAAGAGGCTCATTTATCAAATACACACATTAGAAGCCCGAAAAGTTTTTAGGGGCCTATTTATTTAAAAAAGCGTATGACGTATGGAATTGTCAAAGAATGAAATAATAATTATGCAATAAATCTGATTGTACAGGACAAATGCACTCGAGTATTACACTATGTCAAATAACACAGAAGGCTTGAAGAAATGTTATATGGCGCTCGAAGATAACGAATCATTATCAAAATTGTATACAGGCTCTCCAAGTCTCAAGGTATTAAAAAAAGTACATAATAAGTCAGTAGAGACCGATCTCAATAAAACCCCTATCAAATTAAATTACAAAGTAGAATAACTCTATTTCTTTTGTTGTCATTAGGAAGTTGGCGTTACAAAGCAAAATGCATTAGATGACCTAAATGATTGCATTGGACAAGAGCCATCTATACAAGTTATTATGCAATTAAAAGAGAGCGGTAGGATGACACAAGCAGCTGAAATGGCGTTTCAGGCAAGTTACGTACAGAACGCGGTTACTCTGCCTTTAGGAAGGCCTCTGACTTATTAGAAAAACTTGAGCTTTTAGAGCACGTCTCTGTCACTTATATGTATAGTGCTACAAGAATCTTTTGCGCCTGAATAACATTGACTGGAGGCCGTTGTTGGTAAACATTTGTGAAATTGTCACAGAATTGGTATTGACCAAACAAGATGGCGGAGTTATGGCCGATTTTGGCCAAGCGCCTAAATAACCTTGTAACTATGTTACATGTGTGTGACAGCTTCTATATTAGGGCCGGCGCACTTCGGGCGGGGAGCAGCGCAGCGTGGTTGTCACTGCCAAACAAATATCGACATTGCGCTGGTTGTAATAAAGTCTAGAATAAATGAACTTTCATAAGCCTGAGGGCGCATCAAAGCGGTCAGAGACGCACGTCTCCGGTTAGAGTCAGATTAATTATCTATTTTCGACTTTATTTTAAGAAACGCAATGTTGATATTGTTTTGGTATTAAAAACCGCATTGCGCCTCGCCAGATGTGCGCCTGCACTAAAACGTCAGATGTCGTCTTAAGAGGCCGTGAACTGTACACAGTACGTACCAGAAAGGTATGATCAGATTAAGGGTGTGGTGTACCATACCATCCATCACCATGAAACTCCACAACCATCAAACTGAACAACTTTCTCCGTGGGACCAACATCGTAATTGCGAAAAAATGATCAGCCCTCCCATACATTTCGAGTAGATATTGCAGTTCTGTATCGAACTTTTGATAATTTACCACCCCCTTAAATTTGACCACACCTTTCTGATATATGCTGTATACATCGTGCGCGTACGGGCGAAATTATTGGACGATCTATACCGGTGGTCTGCAAACCGCGGTTCGCGACCCGCATGCGGCTCTTTGGCTTAAAGAGTGCGGCTCTGTATAAATGTCGATGAACGCGAGCGAAGATATGCGCGGGAGTCGGGGTTTCGGTCAAACAAGATATCAAGTTTTATTCAAAATTCAAACTATTTGTTCAAAGATTTATTTCCGAAGTATTTTCTCCAAAAATTTACAGAATAACGAAAATTTATCATTCAAGTATACTTTAAAAAACATAAAAAACTATGGGAGTTTTAAGGATTAAGAAAAGTGTAAAAATTAAAGGATTGGCTCTCATGTCTTAGTCGTTAGAGTATTGATATTTGGGCCTGTAGTCTAGTAGAGCCAAATATCAATATGAGTTTGCCGACCACTGATCTATACCAAACCTGTAACCAATTTTCTTGTTTGCTTCTAGTTAGCAAATGTAGAAGCTTCGAAGAAGGCATCGCCCTTGAAGATCAAGAAGCTCTATATTCTAGCCGGTCACTTGTACAGCCAAAGCAATGTCGGTGAGCATTATACTCACTTCTTTACATCTATACCTATACATTATGTACTAGCATTTCCCCGTTGGTCTCGTGGTTGCAAGCGCGACTGCTGAGCTTGGGGTTCTGGGTTCGATTCGGTCGTGTCGGATATTCTTCTTGAGATCAGCCGCCGTGACCGAAAGTCGGTCGGTAGGATATCATTATTACTTCTACTATTACTTCATATTCCCATCTAGAGTACTAGGGCATGGTGAAATGCGGGCGTTTTGGGGGACTGTCTTACGTAGTTTTGACGTTCGAAAAGTGCTGACTCTCAGTCTAATTTGAATAAATGACTTTTGATTCGTTTGAAGTGGCATCTACATGAAGTTGAGTGTGCATACGCAGAGGGCGCGCACGGGCGCTCGGCGGCGCGGTGCTGGCGCGCGGCGGGCGCGGCGCACTGGGCGGCGGCGGGCGCGGCGCGGGCGCGCGCGCGGCCGCCGCGCCCCGACGCCGCGCTGCGGGCCGCCGCGCGCCTCGCGCAGCACCACCAAGCGCTACACGACGCGCAGCAAACGCAGGTCACTGACATGTTCCACATAAATATA
This sequence comes from Agrochola lota, assembly GCA_947364205.1. Taxonomy (NCBI): domain Eukaryota; kingdom Metazoa; phylum Arthropoda; class Insecta; order Lepidoptera; family Noctuidae; genus Agrochola; species Agrochola lota. Next base: position 11,506,499 of record OX376225.1, read on the forward strand.
CCCGATTTTTTCCCGTCTGGATCGCACCATACTTATTGACGCGGGACTTATGGAATATACGGCTCGAGCCGGTCAAAAACTCCTTTATGTCCGCGGAATAAGAATATCAATAGTATATCCACCGGTGACTGACTAAAGCCGATTCAGCTTTGATAAGTGTGGGGAATTCTAAACGCTGAATTATCACAACGCGTAATATCAAGAGTCGCGCCATCCCAGCTCGAGCATACACGCGGTAGGAAAGAGCGTCACAAAGACGTGATATGGGCGAGTGGTGGCACGTTTGTAAGGATGGTACGGTTTGAGGCGGCAGGAAATCAAATTACTATATTACGTTATTATAAAAATGATGATCTTAAAATGCTTTTGTAATTAATACAGGTTTGGTGTACTATAGCATCGATCGCGATTCAAGCCCGAGCGTTTGAATTGTGTTCCAAGGCATTGATCAAACTAGAAGCACTGGATGTAAGCAACTTCTATGTATTTATTTTTTGATATACTTACGGTCGGCCGGCCAAAATTGGAGAGTGAGTTTTGCAAACCATCCGAACTAATATTATAAATGCGAAAGTGAGTTTGTTTGTTTGTTACGTTTTCACGGTAAAACCGTTGAACGGATTTGGATGAAATTTGGCACATGGGTAGATCATAACCTGGAGAAGGACATATTTTTCATCCTGGATCGCAGACGAAGTCGCGGGCAACAGCTAGTTTCCTAATAATAATAAAAAACCGGCCAAGTGCGAGTTGGACTCGCACACGAAGGGTTCCGTACCACCGTACAATATTTAGCAAATATGACGTATTTAAAAAAAAACTACTTATTAGATCTCGTTCAAACCAATTTTCGGTGGAAGTTTACATGGTAATGTACATCATATATTTTTTTTAGTTTTATCATTCTCTTATTTTAGAAGTTACAGGGGGGGGACGACGACACATTTTACCACTTTGGAATTGTCTCTCGCGCAAACTATTCAGTTTAGAAAAAAAAAATATATTAGAAACCTCACCCCACACGTATGGGTTTGATGAACATTTTTTTTTTTGAGTTTCAGTTCTAAGTAATTTAATTGTAATTTTGGGGGTTCCCCAAACCCCCAAAATGTATTGCTTTTTTTCTATTTTTGTGTGAAAATCTTAATGCGGTTCACAGAATACATCTACTTACCAAGTTTCAACAGTATAGTTCTTATAGTTTCGGAAAAAAGTGGCTGTGACATACGGACGGACGGACAGACAGACATGACGAATCTATAAGGGTTCCGTTTTTTGCCATTTGGCTACGGAACCCTAAAAACGGGTGCTGTCGGGGGACCCCCGTCAGGAAAGAAGTTCCTTCTCACGTATGATTTAAAATAATTAAAATAGTGGAGCGCCTGGGGGTTTTGACCTCGGATTTTTGATACAGAGCATGAATTTTCTAACTCGAGTTTTTTAATACTTTAAATAAATTCCAATGTTTACCAATTATTTATTTTTGTGGCATTGAAAATGCTTTTTCGATTGCTTCAAGACACCCGTTTTCAAGAAAAGTGCGACCGGGGTGCTAGCGTCCTCAGTTATTAAAATAGATAAATGAAAATGATATCAAAAGATGCGTTAAGTACTGAAAGGGCACCAGTACTGGAAAAAAAAATAGTACAATGTTTTTTTTAAATTTTAATTTTAAAATATCCAATTACCAAAAAGGTGTCTCCGGAACGGGTAAATATCTACCCTTAATTATAATCTTATCGAAACTAGAATAGTATCATTTTAAAGCCCTTTCTTTCCTAGATAAATATATAGGTTAACTTAATTTTGATATACAAAAATATTCTACAGCCTACTATGTACTATAACTAAGTACTTGAATTGTTTTTTTTTCTTTCTAATATATATATATATATATATATTTATTTATTTGTCAGAAAACAATGATCCATAATGGTTAGTAACAATTGAAACTTATAAACTATGTTAGTAGGCACAAAAATCACAAAATAAATATTACAAAATTAAATAGGCATTTGAAAATTTAAATTGGATTCACGATTTAAAATATAATTATAACATTAGTCTTTACGTGAACCATACAGCAGTGGTTCACGTACTGACAGTCAAAACGTTCAGAAAACGCGCTCAGGATACTGTTGCGGCTGCCCCGCATCCTACGCACCAGGGATGTGCACCGTTTGCGCATGATTGTGTGGAAACAATCCACACGAGCTTCGGCAAACATCCCCGACGCGCTACAGAAGCGAGGCAGCCCCAAGAGCACCCTGAACGCATTGTTATACTGGACACGTAGGGCTCCGTACTGTTTCTGCGTGTAATCCAACCACAGACTGCCAGTATAAAAGGACGTACAGAATGCCCTAAACAGGGCTATTTTGACGTCCCTCGAGCACCGAGCAAATCTGCGGGCGATCATATTTGCACGAACAGACAGCGCCCTACGTTCCCTTTCGATGTCTGCATCATCTTTCAGGTCAGAGGTTAATAAATGTCCAAGATATTTAAACATGTCAACTCTTTTAAGTGGGCATCCGTTGAGCTTAATTGCTGGTAAGTAATTTGGACTCCCCCTGGCCTGAAAGACCATGCATTCGCTCTTGCTCGTATTATACAGCAAACCATGTTCTTTTGCATATTTTTCACAAATGCCAATCAGTTTTGCCACTCCACAGACAGAGGCGCTCAGCAGCACCATATCGTCTGCGTAGCTGATATTGTTAAGGCACACACCTCCAATATGGCAACCGACATGCATGCTGCTGAGCCTCTCTATCAGTGCATTAATATATAAATTGAAGAGCTTCGGTGAGGTTAGCCCCCCTTGCCTCACACCGCACTCCAATCTATACGGGGTTGAGTAAGCCCCCGACCATCGAACAACATTGACCTGATTGCTGTACCAGTATTGGAACACACGAATCAGTTCGTCTGGCACTGCCGCTTGCTGCAGTTTTTGCCACAGCAGGTCATAACAAACCAAGTCAAATGCCTTCGACAAGTCGAGGAAGCAAGCAAACACCGGTGTACTTCTATCAGTGTAGTACCTGACAGTCTGCTTTAAACACAATATGGCTGTTTCTGTAGAGAGACCGGCTTTAAAACCAAACTGGTTATCATGCAAAGTTAGATATTTATCCAGCTGTGTGTTAAGCAAACTGTCAAGCACTTTTGATATTACAGTGGCCAATGAAATGGGCCTATAGTTGGCCTTATCGCTGACATCGCCGGTTTTATTTTTAATAATTGGCACCACTACAGTTCTCATCATCCGCTCAGGCAGGTAAGAATGTCCTATACAGAAGGAGTAAAACATCGATAAGACCCTGGGCAGATGATGACCAGCATGTTTAAGATGTTCAATACTTAAATCATCGTGGCCAGGAGACTTACCCCTCGACATAGACATAATTACATGTCTTACTTCTTTTGCCGTAAACCGGACGCTGAACTCCTGACCACTACCACTAGGACTGCTTGTGAACTGTGACGGTCCCAATGGTGACGAGACAGCGAAGTGCTGCCTAAATAGTTCGGCAATTCCAGTGACATCAGCAGCGCCGCTAACACTCACAGGCAGGCCCGGCCTACTATTGAGTTTATCGGTGGACTTCCAAAAACTGCGGAAATCGCCCCTAGAATGGTGCGACGCCAACTTGTCCATTTTAATTTGGTCACTATGGTTCTGGCACCAACGTAAGCGCGACTTAAAAATTGTTCGGCTTGTTTGCATTTCAGTCCAAACCCGACCCTCACGTGGTCTGCCATACGACACCCACTGCTCAAACTTTTGCCTGGCCTGCCTGTGAGCATCACTCACATGCTTATTCCACCCCATTACTGGTTTCCTATTTCGCACATAATTTATCTCGTTACTGTCAGAAGCGGCTTGGCACAAAATATTAACAATGTCATCATACATTTTATCAATAATAATTCTGTGGTCCAATTTATTACAAACATAGTCACAACATGCACTTAATTCATTAGGAAAGTCAATATATTTTAAATTATCATTACAAAATTTTGTATAAATGTCAATTTGATTAATTTTTCTATCTCCCCATTTTATTTTATTACATGATTGATTTTTATTACTATTTGAATTGTATAATTTAGTTTTAATTTCATTTAAGTTGCATTGAATTACAAGAGGGTAGTGGTCAGACCAAAGTACATCATATTTAACATGTACATTTATAATCGTGCTCATCGCTGCTTTGGTAGCAACACAGTGATCTAGCCAACGTCTCGAGCCGTGCGCATCGCTTATAAATGTATATGTGTCAGAGTTAACGCCCAACAGTTCAACATCAGCACATAATAGTTCAGATTCCCGACAAAAGGAAACTAATTCAATATAAAATTGTTCATTGGGGTGCGAATTAAAGTCTCCGAGTATAAAAGCAGTTTCAATATTGCTATCATTAATTGTGGCACTCACCAGACTTAGGCAGTCCGTAAAATCCGTTAAGTTTGCACTATTATCCGTCGGCATGTATACACTAAACACTAGAAATGACTTTGATTTCATGCATACTTTAACGGCACATACTCGCGGGTTATCGCACTGCACTACCGATACGTCGTCAAAAACACTTTTCCGCCACAACAGTGCAACCCCGCCGTAGGGCCGACCTCGTAGCATGCCGGCCGTGGTGTCCACCGCCGACGTCCCGGTGCACCCGAAGTCATCGTCGATTTCGCTCAGGAACGAGATATCGTGGGGCAGCAACCATGTTTCTTGCAAGGCAACTATGTCTGACGTGCTACATAGTTGCCTGACACTCTCCACCGAGCGTTTTATACTTTTACAATTATAGCTTAATAGTTTATACATTCATATTTATTTTACGCCGTTCACAGTACCGCTGTTTGCTCCGTTCGTGTAATTTCTCATCCTAAAATTTACGAATTTCCTGAAAATAATTCCCTCAGGCCATAGTTGGCTATCCAGAAACATCTCCATTTTAGTTTCGGAAACAAAGAATTTGTATGCGTTGTATTCTTTAGGATATTTAAACGATATACTTTCAAGTGTGATCACCTCGCCCGTTTTACGACGCACATAATCCGTAATATCTTTTTCCGTCGTGTCCTTATGTACTTGGGTAATAAAGATTGGCACTGTCTTATTTGCAGCTTTAAATTTCCCTTCACTCTCCCTGGCGGTACCACGGGTGCCCAGATATCGGTAGCTCATATTACGCTTCTTGCGGTACGAAACTTTTTCCCATCCGTCATTCTCAATGTTTTGCACCGGCTCATGTTTATCAGGCGCGGGCGCGGGCAGTGCCACTGGCTTATTATGCACGACCGTTCGTCGCTGCGGTGACGTCATAGTGGTTGAGCTAGCGGTATCGGCGCAGGCGGCTGCGGCGGCGGTGACAGCGACGCGCGGGGGGGGGCTGCGCTCAGCCGCTCGCCGCCGCAAGACAGCTGACTCAACGCCGCGGTCCGAAGTTTCGGCATCTACCTCCTTTATTCTTCTAAATGATTGTTCGTTATTTCCTAGCATTTGCAACGAGGATTCATCGATATTGTCATGGCAGTCATCTATAACTGATGAATTATTTACGTGGTGTAATCCGATGGGACCGCTTTCCATAAGCCATCCGCCTCGATTCATGTTTACTCTACACACAGATGCGGGTATCAATGAGTCGTTTTGTAATTTCAAAACATCCGTTTTAAAAATTTTCAACTGGGTCTGCGTCACATATTCTTCTTTAATTTCTTTGACTTCATTCTGAATTCGAAGCAAATCCTTTAGAAGTTTTGTGCAGTCGAGATGGTCAAACAGTATTGGAGGAAGTTTCTCCAAGTCTCTTGCAACGAAAATTGGGAATTGGTCCGGCTCCACCGACTTAAAAACATTAATAATGTCCAGTAGATCTCGTTTTTCCTTTCCATTGTTTTTCCTCTTTATTTTCGCCTTCTCCACAGGAACGGATTCGTACAACAGTGTTTTAGATGTTTCAATATCTTCACTCGTAAACGTAGATGTACATAACCGCACTAACGTGTCTTCATCGATCACTGATATTTTATTTTGAATATAGGACAACAATTCATCGATAACTACGTTACAGGCCACGCATTTAACCACTTTCGACATTTTTACAATAGTCCGAGTTTCGTTCAATAGACGTACATCCTCACGGTAGGGACGCGCGCGCGCGACTGAATACTTGACTAATCAAGATCACAATTTTTTTATAGGTAAACTTTTTTGGATTATATTATTGTTAACCATTCCATTTTGAATTTTTAAATTTCAATCACTGTAACAAAAATCCGAGGTTTTCATGTTTTTAACGCTCCAGGCAAATCCACTAAAATAAGTGTTAACGAAACCTCCACGCGTTCAGTATTGGGGTTATACAAACGGCCGCGCACAATGCTCGTCTGCTCGAATTTCGATACTCGCACGCACACACACACTCGTATATGTATAATAGTAAGAGACAGAGAGAGTCTCATGGAAGGACGCTTGTTCCTTACGTGACGATTTCTACCAGTCAACTCCTACCGCAAGCCGCGTTAAGGAACTTCGTTCTAAAAATATCGCTATGATATGTTAGAATGGAAGCCGACCCCAACATAGTTCTGAAAAGGCTAGGCAGCTGATGATGACGAAATTTTAAATCGGCTTAGAGTCGAGAGTTGACAGGCCAACCGTGTTTTTTTTATGCGCTGGGATTACACTCTGTTGGATTCTCAATGCTCGCCTCAACGAGAGTTGAAAATCCAGTACGCGGTAAAAAATCGTCGCGTTAACCAATCGCACGTGCTTGCGGGGTAGCGGTAGATTTTTTCTGCATTTGTTTTGATGTGCAAACGAAGTAAGCTGGGAACAAATTATCGGACGCGTCCGTAAGCCGCGACTGACAGTTGCGAGCAACAGACGTCCGAACGCTCAAGGGCACGTCCGCGACTTACGACCGATAGTTTGCACAGTGTAGTGCTACATGTAGTATCCAGATACAAATAAGCCGCGACTCTCAGCCGCGGACGCGTCCGATAATTTGTTCCCAGCTATACAGTCTTATGTTGTGAAAGTACCTACCAAATTAAACATGACTTAAAATTATTTTCCAGCATGAAACTTTTGAAAATTTAGCTATAGAAATATTTACAAGATATAAACCTAAAGACGCGAAAGGAAACAAGATTGAATGCCCGAACTGTGACGCCAGCATGCCTGAATGGTAAGTACCGGTACCACTCTATACAGGTTGATTCACGTGGAATTCTGAGCAGCTGATGTGTATAATTTATGGCAACCACCATGTATGTGTGTTGTATTTGTATGTGTATTTCAGACCCTTACAGTGGCGTAGCGTGCCTTGGTCCCCGTATAAAAATTTGTTTGGGGGCCCTTATGAAGGGTAAAGATTTCTCACAAAAGAAAAAAAAATGTTTGCATAAAATTAAAATAAATATTTATTCATCATAATATTTATTCATCACCAAACAACTTGGAAATAGCGCTCGCTCGGCTCGCGCGTGGTTGGTCACAGTTCTAACCTAACCTATTTCACCCAGTTTAACTAAATGACTACACGAAATTCAGCCATCTGGTTAAACGTTGCGCTCAATGACTTGGCTAGTTGTTCTTCAGCTATTTAATTGGACGTTTGGACGGCGTTTAATGAACGGCCTAGGTGTCCAATTAGCTGGCACATTTAACTAGATGGCTGCGATATATATATTATTATGAGCCGAAAATAATTTAAATAAAAATAAAAAAGTATACACAAGACAGCACAGACAGACAAATTAAAAATCCGGAGTCGTTCCTAATCTGTTTGATTCATGCACGTGTGACTCCGGATTTTTTATTTGTCTGTCTGTGATGTCTTGTTTATACTTTTTTAGATGACTTTTTTCTCGTAGTTGGGTTTTAGTTTTATAACTTTTATATTTTGAGAATTTAAAAATATTTATTGCGTTATTTCCGTTGTAGAGCAGTCGATTTTTTAAAACTTATTTAGTATGAAGCAACAATGGATTAAGAATTTCCTTCCAAATGCTTCGGATTGTGATAGAAAGTGCATGCATTTGGGATGCTGCCCTGCCCTGGAAGTGATTATGGTACGGGCCCATGATTGCATCATGCGGCTTGAAACGCACTCGCGGCTTTTCGGTTGCTATTTATCTTGCTTTGTAGCCCAGTCACACAAAGGCAGGTCATTGGCTCGTTGTGCGGGTTGTACCTACCTACCTTACTACCAAGGTATAGGTATGTATAATAATATGTTTAGTTCAGTTGATCAAAATGTTTGATGTCTGTTATTAGGATGTCGACTTGTCCTGGATGCAGCAGCGAGTTCCCCGAGTGTGCGGTGTCGGGCCGCGCGCTAGTGGCGCCGCACACGGTGTGGACATGCAACACCTGCGGAGCGCGCGCGCAACAACATGAACTTGTATTGCGGCACTCGTGTCCTATGTGTCATACACAACTTTCCTAAGATAATCAAGAAAATAAACTAATTTGTCAAGAACATAAATTGGGTATTCATAGGTATAAAACAGGTCAATGAGCAAAATAAGTTACGTCAGTGGGTGCAAAGTTACAAACAAACAGTTATTATCTTTGACTGATAAGATAACATTCGATACTTACCTACCTATTTACGATGATTGAACCTAGGGCTGCCGTTGGACTAACAATACAGGGTGGCAGGGACATCAACGCGAAAACTGTTATCATGGATTCAGTCCATAATTCTGAAGACCCCAGTATTTTACCAGTATTTTACAATATGTGGAACGTAATCTTATTAAGTGACTACAATTAAATAAATGTAATAATTAATATTTGGAATAAGTAAGTACCTAATCTCAGTAATAAATTAGGTCAATATAAAAAAAAAAAAAAAAAATATAACCACTCAATCACTTCAATGGACATATAAAAGTTATAAAACATTGAACAATCGAAAAAAAATAAACAAACATAACTACTAAGTAATTGTTATTATGAAATTATCGACATGTCAATTTTGGTTTCAAATAGCTCCTACACACTATGCCGGCGGCATGGCCCTGCCGCACAAAGCATCGCAAAGCAAATGAAGGCGCAAAAGTCGGAGTACATACCGCGCATCAAAAGCCGGCCGCCGGCATAGTGTGTAGGCGACAAAACATGACCTCATGTGTCACAGAACAGAAAAAAACAGTAGAAGTCGCATGTCGCTTCATTAGTATCGGAACCAGCGTACCCAAACTCACACAAATACTAGTTAATTGTATTTCGTAACACTAAGAAATCTTTGTGATTGGTAGTTTAACATTTAATGAAAGTAGGAAATAATGTCAGTCGTCGCTTATTTGAAAATAAACCACAATTTATAGACGATAGAGTTGTTTATCGTCTACTCTTTTTACGTATTTATTACTTTTTCCGTTTAAAGCGCACACTGAATAGTTTAATGATCAAGTTACGCTACCCGCCGGTAGATGTCAGATATAAAATGATGTGAGATATAAAATGCATTCAATTTAAAGCTGTATTTAGTTACTAATAAGATTCATATTTGCGTAACGAGGTCATTACTATTCGTCCTCCTCTAGGGATGTAGCACTGTAGTTGACTTATTTATCGACATTCCGTTTTATTTTCAAACAAAATACAGTCAACAGTTAAGAGTCGATAAATATTATTTTGTTCGAAATCAAGTGTTAATATTTTATTCTAATACATACTTACGTTTTATAGAAAGTATAATTAAGAATTGTTATGTTCCGAATTTGAAAATTACTACTTATCGTCGATTGAGAGACTGAGAGTGTCCGGTCTGCACCAAGTGCAAAGGCAACTGATAGAAATCCGACGAGTGACAAAACACTAGGTTTGCCAAGGGACATTTAGAAAATAGTTGTACTGTACCTCTTAATTTATTTATTTTTTCGACAATTCGATTATTGTATGTATATTGTAGATTTTGAAGGCGGTTGTCTTTTTTATCACGATGATTCATGTTGTCGTTGGGACTTTAAGACCTCATATGTGTCACTTTCGGCAAAATCACTTTTTTACGCCAGCCGATCTAAATATTATGATGTTGATCTAAATGTGATTCGCGGCCGTATCAAATATTCATTTATAGAATTAGGGCCGATTTTTCAATCCTCCGATAAAGAATCGAATAGCGTTTATTCCATAGATAGCGTGATTCTGGATTTTTCAACAGTCTGATAGTCAGTATCGGACAGTTAAAGCCCATAACTGAGCGATAAAGTTAACCGTCCCTTCAAGCCTCAGTTAGTCCGTTATTCTAGGGAATAAACAATGTTTTGACTTTTTTTTTTTTGGGGTTTTAATTTGCTTTGACTATGCGTGTTTTCGTGCTCTTGTGTTGATGAAAAAATTGATGTTTTTGATTCCATTTTCGATATTTTTTTTCAATATCTTTAAATATCACTTTACTTAAATTTTTGGGGCGACATTATTTTAACAATTTAAAACCACTAGACTCGACTTTTAGTACCAAGTCGAAAACACCGTTAACACACAGAAAATTTGTTTGTAACTGATCCTTTTTAACTAAACACATACCCACATACCACTTGTATCTATCAAGATAGGTACAAAGAACAACAAAAAAAAGGTCGCCATTATTGCTTACCATCTGTAGATCTAAACAAAAGATAAGAAATCTCGTCAAAATGTCAAACATACGTTTTGTTTCTATTCTTGTCTAACACGTTGAATACTGTATCTGTGCACCTCGCTTGCACATGATAGTGTGAAGTTGGTTAAGAAAGACCACAGATAACTATTCTTCAGTTATTATACGATTGAAATATTGAAAAATCGGCCCTTATAATAAAAAAATCACCAATACAAAATAATCCCTCTACGTTCATAAAATCCTATTGAAAGACTATTTCATGAAATCATGACATTTTAGGATTATTCTAGTTGAGGGTTGAACCTTTCCAATTACAACTGCCGTACTACACAGCAGGAGACAAGTCATAATCTACTGACAATTGCTGTGCTACGACAGGTAGATTATGGTCCAAGTTTATTGTGATTATCTATGAAACTAAGCGCCCTATCTCTATCGTTCTTGTGGTATTGTGATCACGAAAGACAGAGCTAGCAATAAAACATGCCATGCTATCAACATTTTAACCATCAAAACGAAGTAATTTCCGAGTGCCATCACTCAGAAATTACTTCCGGATGTTGCAAAAAAAAATGGCGGCAATTCGCTAATGTTGCGAATTTATATTTTTATTTATCAAATAAATCATAAAAATAGAACTGCTTTTAATAGAGAGGTAATTTAATGTAGTTTTTATTACAATTTATAAATAATTATAAAACAAAGAGTTTCTTTGTTTGTAAAAAAAATTGTGAGTCGGAACCATAGTGGTCAAGTGGTGATGTTAAGTGGTAATATTTAATTTAGTTGAACATTTAAGCGTTTGTAACACTTAGATAATCCCACAAACTTGCAACTTATCTCTCAACATAAACGACTTTGATATGTTTACAATAATTACAGAGCGTTGAGTGAGTCGGGTTGGGGCCGCGAAATTCTATGATGCGTTTCAATTCGTTATTTGGACATATTTTTAAATGGTTTTAAGTGTTATAACATTGTTGTTTCTTATTGGAAGGTTAATAATCTTCGTAGAAAAATGATTTTATAATGTAAAAATATGCAGAGTTTTGGTATTTATATTCTTGAACGAGAAAAATGGGTGAAAATAACAAAACTTTATTTTAGTGTAAACAGGCTCGTTTTATTGTAAACCAAATTCTTATAGATGTTATAAGAACCAGTCGGAAATATTGTACAGATTACGAAACAGTTATTGTTTTATATGGGTTTCATAGTAAAATAGCGAGAAATCGGGGTTTTAACGCAAGCAGTCCCAAAAGGGGCGGGGCCACGTCAAGGTCACGATCAGACTTTTTTTTAAATGCGTTTTGACAGCTTACTGTTGAAAGGTGAGCTGTTTGTTGCTGATTCTAATGATTATAATTCTCTGAAGCCATATTTGGTACGGTCGCGAATCATATTTTAATCAACGTACAACCTGACACTGACCTACAAATTGCAAGAAACGTAAGGAAATTTTAATTTCACGGGCTACCTTAGCGCATCTCGTTTAAAATATCGATAACTCATTATCGATACTGGTAATCTCTAATTGAGTAGCTGACTGTGACATGTGCATTGTTGGAATCTTCGCAAAGAATATATTTAAGTTTAAAATAAAGTAGACCTTAAACTGAATAGTAAAAAGTCCACTTTTACTTGTCTTGTTTAATAAAATGTTATTTTTCAAATTTTAATCGAAATAAAATCAATTAAGACTTACAGATGGTATGACATACCTCTATTTGATATATTTTGGTTCTGCTATCGTGTTTACATTCTAAATCAGCACAATAGGGCATTTTTGTTTTTTTTTTTTCAAGTTCTTTTCACCATGACGATTGTGACGAGTTTATGCGGATCTCCGCAAAACTCGGGGTACGCGGGCCCCGCCTACTTGCGATTTCTACTGTTTTTTCTGTTCTGTGGTGCCACCGATATTCGGCCAGTGCGTGCGTGCCCCGGCTGGGCTAGTATATATGTGGCCTCTTTGTTTGAACTTCGGGGAGACCTGGTACAAAAGTAACACTTTGTACTTTGACACACACAAATTACTCGTAGCGTGTACCAGGCGCGATCCGAGAGGGAGGTCCTGGGGGACATGACCCCCCCAAACTCATTCAAGCTGTCGACAACTTGAATGATTTACGTTTCTTACTAACTAAAACTGTAGGTGCTTGAGCCACAGTGACCGCGATGGGCATTCTAACAAAAAAATATATGAAAAAAAGCCTGTTAAGCAAACTCGGGAATTTGGGCACCACTACACTCGGTTTAGGGCCAGCTTTCAAAACCTAAACTGCTGTAAAACGAGTTTAAGCTTTTCTTCTCGACAAAGTAAGTTGCCTTCCTGTATAAAGGCTTGTGCGGACCAGCGCGACTTGTCGCGCGACGCGACACCGCTTATTGTTATACTGTGAAGTTTTCTTAGAAATTGTATTGTTCGTGTCGCGCTGGTCTGCACAAGCATTAGGGCTACCTGTCCATTGAAGCGGAGCGAGGCAGCGAAGAGGAGAATGGCAGCGGAGTGGAGCGGAGTTGCGGACTGTGCGGAGCTAGACCGAGTTCACGCGACGAGTAATAATTCCCCGCTCCACTTCTCCGCTCCGTTTCCCCGTTCCGCTTCCCGGTTTTGTATGAATTTTTAAACTTCTTCGCAAATCCCTGTCCACTGAAGCGGAGCGGAGGTTTTATGCAATTCTATTGGTTAATATTGGCACACCGCTACTCCGCTCCTCTCCTCTCCACTCCAGTGGACAGGCAGCCTAATGGTCAAAAGAAAACACAGAACCTATTGAAGGCGCGGTGCTAAAATTTTGATGCTCGCTTGTTTTGATTGAAAGTGCGTGTGCGGACAACTATGAACTTGTTTAGTTAAATTGTACCTTATCTTAATTTGATTACATCATTGATTCCAATGCGGTTGCCGCTTACGTATTGATTAGGGTTGTGTCAACCCATATCGGTTAAAAACGGTAAAAAACATTTTCTGGGGATCATGACCCCCCCAAAATCATTCAAGCTGTCGACAGGTTGAATGATTTACGTGTCTTACTAACTAAAAACTGTAGGTGCTTGAGCCACAGAGACCCCGATGGCCTTATACAAAAAAAAAATGAAAAAAAAGCCTGAAGCAAACTCGGGAATTTGGGCACCACAACACTCGGGCCTAAGGATTTCAATACCTAAACTCTTGTAAAACGAGTTTAAGCTTTTCTTTTCGACAAAGTAAGCTCTCTTCCTGTATAATGATCAAAAGAAAACAGAACCTATTCAAAGCAGATAATTTTGAGGCTTGCTTCGCTCACTTGTCTACTCTTGAGCTTTTCTTCATAAGTCGACAAAGCAAGTAATTCTTAGTTCTTTTGGAATGATTAAAAGAAAATGTAACGTACCCGAGAGTGCAAAATTTTTGAGCTCGCTTCGCTCGCTCTTGCATTCTACATTTCATTTTTTTTTTTTTAAAACCTTGCCTCACACTAAGAATTTCTTTTTGTATCGTGGGTGCGTTTACAAACATAGAAACTCACATACACTAACACCCGGACCGGGAACAACTACTTGCACATACAAATATTTGTTCCGTGGCCTTTGCTGCACAAGTCGACGATGTAACTCTTATTTCTGGTTAAAAACGAAATCAAATCCTAAGAAAACAGAATCTGTTCAAGGCGGGATGATAACATTTTAAGGCTCGCTTCGCTCAAAAGAAAATCGAACGTATCCGAGTGTGCAAAATTTTTGAGCTTACTTCGCTCGCTCTTATATTCTACATTTTCATATTTGCTTGGCCTTTCCTGCATAAGTCGACAATGTAACTCTTAGTTCTGTTTGAAAATGTAAATCAAATCCTAACCTTTCCGAGACGGGGTATTAAACTCGGTGTTCTCACCCTATATAATCTACTGTCCTAATAACTATAATTTATCGAAAAGCCAAGGTGTAGCTTAGTTACTGCGACCAACTGTGAGAAAAGATCAGAAAGTTAAAAAGTTACTTATTTAAAAAGTATGCATCATTAAATAATCAAAAAGTTTTTAGCGTAACAATTAAATATTTCCCCAATATTCCTCGGCACCCATGGTGACCCCCCCCCTAAAATCTTAGGCTGCGACCGCGCCTGCTCCGCACTGTCCGTAACTCTACTCCACTACCTCGCGTCCGCACAGTCCGTAACTCCGCTCCGCATCAATGGACAGACACTGTCCACAACTCCGCAGCCACGCCCCGCTCCGCTTCAATGGACAGGCAGCCTTAGACATAATTTTACAAATTAATTTCACTCTGTAATATAAACTTAATCTAAAATATTCATATAATATGTTATTGAGAAAATGCTCTAATTAAAATATATTTTTTCACCACTCGTTTATAGCTTGACCAAGAGCGCTGTACCGCGCCTTAGGTATGTGCGCGGCGAGACGGGGGGGGGGGGGGGGGGGGGGCAGTGCAGGCTGTTCATTCGTTAATGCTCACGGCGCCCCGCCGCTTATTCGTCAACACTGCCCCCCGCCTCACCGCGCATTCCTAAGGCGCGGTACAGCGCTCTTGGTCAAACTATAGTTAAAAGTCTGTTATCTTTACCTTAAACTCGAATTCTCGCAACAAAAATACAAAAAGTATTAGGTAGGTACATACTTTTGTAACTTTGTTGCGGGCGGAAATTATATTTGGTAGTGGTGGTACATTATTCTGCCGTCATAATGAAAAAAGGCACAACTAACATTTTATAAATATGGAGAAAATCGACTTTAAAGTTTTTATTGGTTTTTGGCGAAAAATATTGACTTACACATTATTTTTCGAAAATAGATGAATTAAAATAAATTCATTATCACGATTCTTATACAACTAATGAAATGTAAGTTATTATTTTATTACTATTTATTAAATAATCAACATTTTCCCTTTCAAAGTAACAAAAAAAAATAACTAAAGTTATTAATATTACGAATAAAGGGCATAACTAACCAATTGCGACTTTTCATTCTGACATTTTGGGAAAAAATATGAAATATTACAATGAAAAGGCATATTTATTAAAATGTGCCTTTTCATTTTAATAATTATACAAAAAGAAACAGGTAATAAAACAATTAGGAAATAATTATAATTTTTTTATTTTAAAAAGGTAACAAAAATTATCGTCTTCCAACTTTAAAAAATTTACATTAGTTAACTGAAATTACCAGTCTTCAAGAAACTTATTTGTTTTTTTTAAATCACAGTCAGGTTATTAAATCAACTTCTAAAAGTCTTATAAGAATGTTTGTTAAATATGGCACTTTTAAGGTTATCACAATTACAATCATTCTGGCCATGCCCTACAAACAACATTAAAATTATCAAAATAGGAATAAACACAAACTAATTAAAAAATTAAAGGAAAAACCTTCATCAAGGAACTTAGGTATTAGTTTCTTTTTTTTATAAAAAAAGGATATTTAATCAGCTACTAGTAGAAGTTTTATAATAATGTTTTAACATTTTTAAGGTTATCACCTTTTTGAACAATTCTAGCCATGTCCTTTGAACAACATTAAAATTAACAAAATAAGAATAAACAAAAAAAAAACTATTTGAAAAATAAAAAACCTTAGGTACATTATTATGTTAAGTAATTAGGTAAGTTATCACAATCATCAAGGCACTTATAACTAGAACTTCAGTCAAAATGAGTAAATTAATAAAACAATCAGTCTTCATAAATATGAGTTAGATCAGCTGAGCGGTCATTTACGGGTAAGCTTTCCCAAAAATGCCTTCGATTAGCAGGCATAAGTGGTCCAAGTTTAGTGAGTATAGCGGATTTCCTTTCACTCGTGATACCCCTCGGAGTAAGTTTTTGGCGTGGTGCTGGAATACCTTGTTTAAGATCTTTTAACCTAAGGAAATCTAATTCAAAATACTCATCAGTGCCATGGCTATTTTTGTAAAATAATAAATGGAATCCCCTGCGAAAATTAGCCTCGGCAATACCATTCAAATAAGCTCGAGGGTTGGAATTTTTCAATTTGAATGTTGAGGAGCAGTCTTCAAAATCAAAAAAATCTTGAATAATCATCTTCTTTACTATTGTGCGAGAGCCAGTATCAGATACAGCTTTGCAGAAATCCTCAAAGTCGTATACACGTTTTTTTGTTTTAAGAGATCGTTCCACTCTGTGGTGGAATTCATCAGCAGCCATGAATGTATGACCAACTTCTAAATACCGCAAAGTAATACTTTCAAAACTAACTTCGGCAGAGTTTATCAGATATATCAAATAAGAATAAAGCGTCCAATTTTTATTTTGTGCTGCACAGTTATCAAGCCACAAAATTACGTGCTTTAGGTCTCGGTTTTCTATAAAAAAAGCCCTGAAGCAACTTACAATGTCCTCTTTTTTTCTGCTAGACGTTCCTTCGTGCCATAAAACGGCAAAAGTGTGACCAACTTCGTGTATTTTTTTGTCTCCTAACGGCACAAAACTCTGGTTGAAAACAATAAGCCGCGGGCAGAACATCACGGTTTTGAATTCATCCATACGGGGTAACATAATAACTTTTTCCAGGTCTACAGCAAAAATAACAGTATCAGCATTATTCTTTTTCTGAGTCTGGTTATCAGCATCTTCTTCATACTTCTTACGAGCTAAAATATACTTTTCGTGATGTTCTTCATAACTTTTACATGCTTGACAACCCCTGTGCCTAATTTCTGAGTTAGGGTTATGAATTGTAAATTTTTCACATTGCTCACACTCTTCGTGGCCTAATTTGGCAAATGAGATATTAAGTTCCTTTACAAGTTTTCTGTAAAAACCGTACGATACTTTCGTTTCAGGCGCATTTTCACAGTAGTGGTCATACATGATTCGAATACTGAGATCAGAAGGCAAATACTTTTTGTTAGGGGCATGTTCTCGCCTGTAATGGGACGCAGCAGGACGGAATGACATTATATGCTCAATGATTTTAGTATTATCTATTTTCCTTGGATTTGGGTTGTGTCCGCGGCCATCAATGAGGGATTCTGGGTACGATGTATTATTCTTATTATCAAGAACATTTCTTACAGCCTTACAATTATTTTGGTTATAGCCTAGGGTGGTTAAGAAAAATGTTTTGCATACTGGAATTTTGTCACCATTTTCGTCTGCCAAAAAATATGATATGGTTTTAGATCGTATGTAATGTTTACTATTTTTGTCATTATTTTCTCTGTCCTTTGGCCTATCCGGTTTTCTTTGACTAGTATGACACAAAAAGAAGTATTTTTGTTCCATCCATGACATTTTTCGAAAATTGTTATTCACTACTTTGCGATACTCTTCTGAAAAGCGCGCTGAACTATTTTTTTTGCAGACATCCTCGCGGCAACCTGGTTTTACAAAATATTTGTTTCTTATTTTTTCCTCCGCCTTCAGTCTCTTCCGATACTTTATGCTAACGTTATAAGTTTTGCGCTTTCTAATAGTTCCTTTCTTAGTCAGCTGAACATGGTTGGTTTCTTCATCTGATTCTGCCGATGATTCTAAAATTGTTTTTGCTGGAACTGGCTGCGAGCATGGTATAAAGTCTTCTGAGTCAGACCCATCTGTATCGCTGTTTTTTTCCCGTACTTTTGGTAATTCATAATTTTTATCCAATACTGAGTCATCAGAATCAAAATCAGATTCTGTATCTAACACAGATAGCGGTGCCACAACATGCTCCGAGCTTGATGCTTGCACCGAGTGTTGAACGCCACTGGTTGACGGCTCGGTAGACCATAATGGTCTCCCGAGGTAGGCGAATGATTCGCCTACACCATTATCGTTGCGTAAAGACGCACTAACTAATCTTGCGCTTCGTGATTGCATATTGCTGAAAAAAGAATTAAGTCTTTGATAAAAATGACCTGGTAGTATAAATCCAGTAACAATTATTGCGCGTATTCTAAATTATTTACGATTAGGTAGATACCTACTAAAAATTTCGTTATATTTTTAAACTAAATTGCAATTAATCACTCAAAAATGTAGCCAATAAATACTAATACATTATTATATTCATATTAATGTGTCACAAAAGAAGTTTAATATAATAAAAACACCCAAATGTAACAAAAACTTAATCTTACCAGCGCAGCACAGACAAGCGTGGACAAACACAGGTTTCAATCAAACCCTGCCCTCCTTTCCTCACCCCTAATCGTAAATAATTTAAAGAAAAGGCACAACTGGTTATTTGTGCCTTTTATACATAAATTAATTGAGCCATGCATGGATCATTAATTAAGTAGACAGGGCACATCTGGCATTTGAGCCTTTTCTTTATGTTATGTTGTAAGTGTGCCTTTTCAAAGTAGTTTTTAGTAAAAATCTGTATGAAGTAATAGTCACATCTACGTATTTGTGCCTTTTCAATATAATGGTAAATAAATGTGCCTTTTCATTCTATAAAACATGAATATTAGTCTCATTTGTGCCTTTTGGGCCTACTGTATCTCCGAATTCCTTGAAGATAAAATTCTATAAAAAATTGAGTAGATGTGCCTTTTTTTTCTGATTCTAAATATGTATATAACTCAATTTTGACAAAAATGTTAGTTGTGCCCTTTTTTCTTACGACGGCAGTATTACCCTATTCAATTTTATAAGAGGAGGGTCCAATTTAGGATTACTTAAGTTTAATTTATTTATATAAGTGGTATGAAAGAAAAGGCAGTAGATACTATAATTATCTAAACTTTTATTTAATTAAACAGGGTTGCACAAAGTAAGAACAATTGTTTTCTTTATCTTGATCATCACTGAAAATAATCTTCTGACTAGATAAATAAAAAAGCAACATATTACCAAGTGATTATTGTAAGTTGAGCAAATTAAATTATTTGTACTGTAGGGAATAATAACAAAATAAGTTAAGTTATTTACCAACATAATGAAAAATCTAATTTCTTCGCTTCCTTTCGACGTATAAATGAGGATTTAAATAAAATAGCATTTTATTTTTATTGCAATCTATCATAATTTGGTAATACACGATCAATCATTGCTATAAGTTAAAAAAAAAAAACTTGCTCAACAACGTAATTATCGCAATGAATGTTGTTGACTTTCAAAATGAAACAGATTAGTCTTAATCGTTAACGATGTTTTACGTAATTAGATAGCTGTTAACAAACCGTAAAACAAAGGCATACTTCCGTTTTCCTTTCGCTTAGTACGTGGTGTGAACCGAAGTATGAATAACCGCGAAAGAAGGCTAAGCGAACTTAGCTTCGTCCCCAGTGTGGCCTGCGCTTTAGTCTTGCAAAATTGCTTATGTACCTATCTGTGATTATGCAGGTACATACTACTACTTTAATTGGGAGTTAGAGCTTTGACATTTGTTCACTTTTAATTTGTTACAGAATTCCATTTAGCCAACTCTCATGAAAATGAAAGAAATTATCAAAAGAAAATGTGTACTTACAATCACATAGTAATAAAAAACCGTGATAACGTTTGGACTAAATAATAACAAGAACTAAATAACCGATATACCAAAATAGGTACAGGTTTACAAAGTGAAAAGTGCCAAGGGAATTTTCGTAAAATGAATGTTGCTGAACATTTAAATGAGATGGGTAGTTCTTATTTCCATACATATATTTAAATATTCACAAAACCACTATAAATAAACAATATTATCAATTAGTGTTATGATAATCTTTAAATGTTTGTATGTAGATTTATAATATCAATAATAGGTCTGTTTAAGGGTTTAAATATATGATTATTTGTGAGTGCTCCAAGAAACAATATTCATAGTTTTAACTTGTAGTACTTTGTTTACATTAAGTCTTTTACTCATTAATTATGTTATGTATTTACACTATCTGAAAAAACGTACTTTTAGTTTAAATGAGAAGTAAGTCCTTCCCTCCCCTATTGTGCAAAAGAAATCAACGTGTTTACAGAAAATAGTACATTTTGGTGAAACCAATATATTTCTATTGGCTGCAGCTTAAACATTTTGGTTTACGAAAATTCCTTATGACAAGCGCATATTAAATTACAATTGTACAAATTAATAGTTTTTCATACTAGTGGGTTTCATTGCTTTCTGCGTATAACATAAAATTTCAGATTTTACATATATTTGACCCTATTAATCTTAATAACCTCAGTCCCTTTTATAAACAATATGCAAAAAATGCAACAAAATTATTACTGCACAAAGTTACTATTGGGCAGGTCCATTTTTGAGAACTGCAATGTATTGTCAATTATCTGAAACAGCTCTGGAGGCTGTGGAATCCGTCCTGTTTCTAGTTTTGACCACAATGGAATGTTGTTGAGAGATATTTCAAATGCTCCGGATGATACTAACTGGCCTTCAATCATATTAGCTAAGAAGAACATCATCATGCATGCATATAGTTTGTTCTCAATACACCAACTCCACCAAGCAGGCTGCGGTTTGTTCAACCAGGCAAATATGTTGACCCCACTTAGTATGCACATGATCAGTATCATCTTGCCAAAACCCTGCAACATAAAATCATGTTTAAGTAGCCATAAAACACCATAATTTTATGGTTTCATGTGATTCTGTGATCCCTAAAATATAGATTTTATAAAAAGGTGAGTTGAAAAGAAAAATTATCATTTCTGGAGGACACAATTTCCAACATGAAAATCTTTATGTTTTGAGATCTTGCTGTATCTACAGAAATGTGTTAATTAAAGAAGTTAATGAACAAGGTATAGGGAATACCTTAATAATATTACACTATTAAAATAAAATTGGTTACAATTTTTTTAATAAGCAGTTAACTTGGGGCTGCTCATGCTTAAAATAACCGAAGGTCATTCTTTACTCATAATAAACTAGCGGCCTGCCCCTGGTTAGTACAGTTGTGATTTTATTCGACTTGTCAAAATGTAGATGGTAGGATTGGTAGGGAAACATAAAAAGTTTTTCAGCAAGCATAATAAGCACAAAAACTGAATATGCTTGCTGAAAAGCACTCTGGGCTACAACGAGATTTCTGTGGTATTCCTAAGATTACTATGAATGTATTTAACAAACCTTCAAGAATAAAAACTAAATCGTGGTCAAAACCACTCAAAAATTAATTGTGTAGTTTAAAAGAATTAAGGACTCTGTCACAAAAAGCAACTTTGTTTCAGTCTATCTATAAATACAGTGTAAACTCTATATAGCGACACTGAAGGGACTGTGCATTTTATGGCGTTATAGAGAGTTGTCGTTAAATGGAGAGAAGAAACATCAGAATTAGAAAAATAAAAAGTTTATTTCCGACTATTGTTGGTAGTTATGTGCATAAAAAAGAATGTTATATGAACGCTATTGCGTATAGTCTGTTATTTTTGTCTGACGTCTTTTGCTGCACCAGTAATTTTGTTGTATTTTTTTACTTATTTTATTTATATCTAGCAATATTGAGGCATCTTGGTTATAAAGGAAGTATTTTTCCAATAATTTAGCTGCTTCCAGAGCTTCTTTAATGCTCGGCGGAGGCTCAGGCTCATCCGTCTTATCTTCTTCATCGCCTTGTTCTTGATCCTCAGTTTTTCTCACTGAATCCAAAATTTCTTCGTCTGTGAGTGAAGCCGTTGTAAGCAGGCGGTCGTCTACTTCGATGTAGGTTTGAAGATTTACCGTATTTCCTGTCATGTTGAACTGTTGAATCCACTCGTTAATGGAAGGTCGTCGTCGCTTTCAAACTCAGGTTCAAATCAATGCAATCCCAAATTGTAAACAAAAGAACGAATTTCTTAGAAAGTTCGGTATGCATGATGCCGACAGTCGAGTTTATTGCGGGCTAGGATAATAAAGCGACAATAGATCGTACACAGCTGCGCAGTTTTTACTAATTTTAGCAACTTAAAAGGTACTTTTTATTACTCAATTGTTGTCGTTATTGAGAGTGGGTGTAATGCTATGTAGAGTGAAACATTGTATGAAAGACAAGCTAAACCAACCAAAGCCAATTGATTTCGACGCTTAAGGGAGTTTGTCGTTAAATAGAGTGACGTTACATGGAGTTTACACTGTACTTAGTTTCTACCTACCATAATAATCATAAAATTAGTTTTTAATTATTTATAAATACAGAAGATATTTAACTAGATTGAAAGAAAACCAAATGAAATTAGATTTACTTACAATCAATCTGGATAGATACATGTTTAAGCCTGGAGGATCATAGTTTGCTCCAATGACAGATATTTCTGGATATTTTTGTTGTATTATTCCTGCATAGTCTTCAAACACTTTTCTGTATCCGCAAGAATAACTGCAAACATATAAATTGTTCATTTAATTATAAGCTTACCTAGAAACATACAGATATGGTGCAATAAATAGTTTGTGATAACCTCACCAGTAATAAATGTTCATAATGTGACCTACACCTTGTCCAATTTTAGTAATGCTTTCGGCTTCATTTTCACTAGCTTGCGCATAGTTATCGCTAGATAAAATAATACAGGTAATGACTATTGTAAGAAAACTTAATGAAATACAGAAATTAGTTGACAAAGACATTATCACCGAAGCTACCACTTTACGGTAAATGCAACGACTTTTTTAAGTAACTATTACACTGCAATTAAAACACATTTAACACAATGTAAATTATTTGTAATAAGAAGGATAGGATATTATTTTACAAATCAAATATCACTTGTCATTGAATCTAGACTGATTCACAGACAGACCTCTGAGAGACAGACTCAGACTATGGAGTGTATTATCTATGCTATGGATCATACAGTAGACAATAGGGACTGCACAGACTAAAGTGGGTGATAGACCTGCGAACTTTAAAGTACGCGGTTTTTAACTGAGGGCTGTCAACAATTCGGAACGCTCGTGAACGCGCTCACGACGCTCGATCAACGTCAAAACTTGCATAACTGCCGTTCGATTCTGTAAAAATATCAGCGTGAAACTTAGGTGAAGTGAGCGTGAAGTGAGCTGTCAATAGTGTTAATCCCTAGCATCCTGCCGGTCGATTCTGTGGCAGTGACAGCTCACTCCACGCTCACTTCACCTAAGCTTCACGTTAATATTTTTACAGAATCGACCGACGGATTTCTTGTTTCAAAATAAAAAATGTTTTATTTTATTATTACACGTTGTACATTATACAGTTGGTGACGTCTCCTTTTAAGCATATATATGCCGTGCCAGGAGGCGCCGCTCCTTTATATCTTACTATTAGTGCAACATGTTACTAAACATAAGTTTATAAATTAATAGTTTTATATTATCTTTAGTCTGTTATTATGTGTGTATGTGTGCGTGCGTATGTGCGTGTGTGTGTGTATGTATGTGTGTGTTTGTTTTATACGGAAGCGGTTTCACCTTATATTTAATAGAAGATTCTCTACTTCATCGTAGCATAACTTGTGTATCCACTTAATCAGCAACGATTTGCATTAAACGATTTAGTATGTATAGCTATTTGTTTATTTATTTTATTATATAAGATAGTCGAGCGTTTGTCGTACTGATTATTTGCAAATTCTGTTTTTACAAAAGGGGTGGAAGCAATATTGTATTTCCTCCTTCTAGCTAATACATTAGGATCTAAGGGTAGGGTTTTATATTTTTTTAATTCTATGTGTATAATATATGTAGGTATATAATTTTCGGACTGATAATAAATTACTTATTTGGTATAGCTCATAGGTGGGAAAGGTTTTTTTTTTAAGGACATTACTTTTATTAAAGCGAAAACGTCAAGGTAGCCCGCGAAATTAAAATTTTCTTACGTTTTTTTCGATTTGCAGGTCCTGTGAGGTTTTATGTTGATCTAATTATGATTTGCGGCCATATCAAATGTTTATTTATAGAATTATAATCATAAAAATTATCAATACAACTCTCTAAGTTCATATAATCGCATTGAATGACTATTTCATGAAATCATGACATTTGACGATTGTGCTTACTTATGTAGTTGTCATAATCGTGCTATCTAAATCGGAACGCCAATTATTGATGTCAGCGCTATGAGCGATTAAGTTCTAATTCGGAAAGCGGCCATAGTCTGTGTGTGTGCAAAAGTGTTGTGGTGACAGGTGACAGCACAAAAGTGACAAGTGATGACAAACAAAATTACTAATAAACTAAACCCATGGCTATATCTGAATAACGCTAGTTTTAAATAATACATCTATGGCTAAAGATATAAGTTTATTTATTGCATCAGAATCTGCATGTTGCGGTGTGCAGAGCCAGTAGCGAAAAGTATCACACAGTGTACTTAAGAGTTATTATTGCCGCGTAGACTAATACAAATCTGAATGTTACATTGATAATAATCCATAAAGAATTAAACAATAATGTCCCATCATCACTGCCATGGTCATGATCATGATCACAGCAATACCGACGAACTTGGCATACAGTATAACTTATATGAAAAAATTGATAAAGAAAATTTACAATGTCTAAACGAAAGCATTGAAGGCTCTGGAAAAACTGTCTTTAAATCTTGGGACAAACGACTTGATAGAACTCATGTGAGTGTAAATTATATTATTTATTTATTTTGAGTTATAATATCAGGTCCATTAAGGTAATTCGTCCTATGGGAATCGCGGAAGGTAAGGCCTCTTCTCATTCAGATAAATTAGAGTATTCCTAATCTGTTATTTGAACCATTGGCAAAATTTGGATTAGAACATCTAAATGATCGAACCTTTATGGGACTCTCATTAGTACCGTAATTGTATTAGTAATTGTATGTGGTGATTTTAATGTTAATTTATTGGAGGACTCATCAAACAGCCTAAAAATTCAAAATTTATTTCAGTCATATAACCTTAATAATTTATTTTTGGAGCCTACTAGAGTAACCGCCACCTCAAGTACATGCTTAGATAATATATTTACTGACATATTGCCTATTAATAAAAAAAATATAAGTCAACTGGATTCTGACCATTGTGGCCAGCTGATTACATTTAGTAAATAAGATAAAAAAGTGGCTAAGAGAGTTATCACGGTTGTGCCAAAAACTGCAGGTCGCTTGGAGAGTTTTAAAAACACACTTAATAGTAAATTACCCTACTTGCCTTATTGTGATAATCCTAATGAACTGTACAATTCCTTTTTTGCCATGTATTGTACAGAATTTAACTCAACATTTATACCAAACCAGATCTCAGTTAATGGTTCTGCAACCTTCAGTGAATGGGCAACTAAAGGGATATTTAAGAGTAGAATCAAACTATTTGAACAGTACGAAGAAAGAAATTATAATAAAAGTAAAGAATTTTATCAATATGTTAAGAATTATTCCAAATGATTCAAACAAGTTTGTAGCGAAGCTAAGTGTTGATATTTAAGCTCAAAAATTTATAAAAAGTCAAAATGAAATAAAAACGATAAAAAAATTCTGTGCTCCCCACCATTAGTATTTTTTTTTTTAAATTGATGCTAGATCAATTGCAAAGACATTTTAATAGTCATAAATTATTAAACAGTAAACAATTCGGTTTCACAAGGGGTCGCTCGACTTCCGACGCTGGTGTTGAGCTTCTTGCACATATTTTTGAGGCTTGGGAGGAGTCACATGATGCCCTAGGTATTTTTTGTGACTTATCTAAGGCTTTCGATTGTGTTTCTCATGATACATTGGTCAGGAAATTGCATCACTATGGTGTTAGAAACACTGCTTTGGATCTTCTTATTTCTTATTTGGATAATAGGATCCAAAGAGTGGACGTTAATGGCAAGCGTTCCCGGGGTTCTATTGTCACTTTGGGAGTTCCGCAGGGCTCAATTCTTGGCCCCTTTTTATTTCTCGTATACATTAATGACCTTCCTTGCCTTATAAAGAACAGTCATGAAATAGTGTTATTTGCAGATCACACATCACTTATATTTAAACTTCGACAACAGACAGTTACCGACGATGTAAATAATGCTGTCTCTAAAATACTGCATTGGTTTAGTGTTAATAATTTACTTTTAAACGAGAAAAAGACTAAATGTATTAGATTTCTGACACCTAACGTTAAGCAGGTGAAAACCAATGTACTAGTAAATGGGACAGAATTGGATCTTGTGGACACCACTGTGTTCTTAGGTATTACTTTGGATTCGAAGCTGCAGTGGGGCCCACATATAACCAAATTGTCGAAGCGGCTAAGCTCTGCAGCCTACGCGGTGTATAAAATCCGTCATTTGACTGATGTAGAAACAGCTCGATTAGTATATTTTAGTTATTTCCATAGTGTAATGTCGTACGGCATTTTCTTATGGGGAAATGCAGCCGACTTTCAGGCTATATTTGTGCTGCAGAAACGAGCCATTCGAGCAATATATAACCTTAGTTGTAGGCATTCACTGAGGGATAAATTTAAGGAAATAAACATAATGACAGTCGCATCTCAATATGTTTATGAGAACCTGATTTATGTAAAAAAGAATATTAATCTATATTCTAAACACAGCGACATTCATAGCATAAATACTAGACACAAAGATTTATTTATTGTGCCCAGGACTAGGCTCCAAAAAATTAGTAATTCATTTAAGTGCTAAAGTATACTTTTTTACATCAAACTCCCAAGCCATGTTAAAGAACAGAGCTTCAATAAATTTAAATCATTTATTAAACAGAAACTATTGTCAAAAAGGTTTCTATAAAGTTAAAGATTACTTAGACGACAAAAAGGCTTGGGAATAATTAAGCTTCTCCAATGTACCCCCCGCCCCCCCCCCCCCCCAAACCAACAAACAAGTGTTTTAAAATCAACGACTAGATGACACTATATGAGTTCATATAATTGGTTAGTTCATTTTATTTGAATGTATAAGTCAATTTATTTTTTTAAACTTATTATTGACATAATCTACTCATTACAGTTTTTTTTTTAATGAGTTGTAATGTTTTACGTTGCATAATGTAAATTGTTTTGCGTAACTGCTATTGTATATAATCAAGTTTTCTAACTGAACAGACAGCTGTGCTGCTGGGGAGTTTGTTGCGCCACTTCTTCTTCCCAGCTAAGCACTTGGAAGTGGTGAAGGGTGGGCGTTTTTGGGGGACTGTCTTATGTAATTTTGACATTTGATGTTGTTGTAGTTGAAGTGCTGATTCTCAGCCTATTTTGAATAAATGACTTTTGAATTTTGTTTTTTTTTTAATTTTACCTATGTCTAGCAATGTTGAACATGGATTTCAGAAGTTTCATTGAAGGTTTCAATAATTTTATATTGAATCATTTTTTCACGAATACCTACTATTTAAATTTCAGTTTGTTGAAAGTGATGCCGATGAAGAGTTACTATTCAATATACCGTTCACAGGGAATGTGAAACTGAAGGGAATAAAAATTTCTGCTGAAGATTCTGATTCCCATCCTGCGAAATTAAGATTGTGAGTATAATCATTGGAGATACAGTAAGTTATTTATCTAAATGTAGTTCTAGGAAATTTTATATGCTATAATTATATTTTAGGTTTAAAAATAAACCCAACATGACATTTGATGATATATCAATGGAACCAGACCAAATATTTGAACTTCAAAAGGATAGTGAAGGTGTTTTGGAATATTCTCCTAAGTAAGTTTTATATTTATCATTAATTAGCTGCGCACTGTGGTTTCATCTGAATAAGTCTCGATCCCGTGGGAATATCGGGATAAAAAGTATCATCATGGTGTACCCATGTGCCAAATTTCATCCAAATCTGTTCAGCTGGTTTCGTGTGAAAGCGTAACAAACAAACTTCCTTTGATGAGTTTTTTCATGATTGTAGATTAAATAGATTTAATAGTTTTTGTTGTAAATTTTTCAGGATTGTAACATTTTCATCAGTTTATCATTTAACAATGCATTTCCCCGCCAATTTTGGTGCAGAAAAAACAATCATTTATTACATTGGATTAAAAGGAGAGTTTAGTCCTGGCCATAGACATGGAGTTACTATCTGCACATATGAAGTGAGGCCAAATATTGACGACCATAAACTGAAAAATATAGATTCCGTATCTAAACAAATTGAATGACAATTGAAGTACACATGTGCATATATCAGAGAATAACTAATGCTACAGAATAATGTAAAAAACCTGCAAGATTGTATGACTACTTTACATTAAAGTGTAAATAATGTTGTTTTCACATAAAATCCACATTATATTATGATTGTGTAAAAACTTATATTAGTTTTATTTAATTTATAGGCTTTTGTCTTACAAACACAACAACATTAGCTTCACCATACCTCAAATTGTAGCCTGGTCCAACGAAGCGGGGCGGAATAGTATTGGGGCTTGTAAACTCCTTTGGGGTTGTGTTATCACTACCATACCTAATCTGCGTTTGCAATTCATTTGCCAAACATGTAAACAAACACGAGTTTTGGGAAAAACAACTTTTTAAAACCTACACACAAGGTTCAGTTTGTGCTAGAACTTCATATTTTTTATGACTTTTGCAACAGTACTAGTCGCGTCTAAAATCAACTTTATTTATACGCGCATACAGTTAATGTTTATCTAAGTGGAAAACTCGTGTTTACATGTTTTGGCAAATAAATATTGCGAACGCAGATTATAACTGACATGCAGCGTTGCCATATTCCAGTTTGACGAGTGTTAAGGGAGCCGATGTGATGACAGCCACATGAGATAAATGTTTGTGGAATCGCAACTCTAACGGTAGGTATTGGATAACGGATATCGGATGCATCATTAATAAAAAAAATAAAAAATCTTGTGCGGTCGGGGGACCCCCGTCAGGAATGAAGTTCCTTCTCACTTAAGGATAAAAAATGAAACTGATTTTTTTTCGTATAGACTTTTACCCACCCACTGAAGCGTTTTAATACAGAGCCATCTAGTAAAGTCTTTAGAAGCACGTTATACGTTAAAAACTTAAAACTAGTTGGGTCTATATTAAAAATCGCATGGAATCGCAGAAGAGACGAGCGGAACTGAGCAGAATTGAGCGGAGCTGAGCGGAGACGTGCCGAAATCGTCCAATCACAGACGAGACGAGAGACGCGATGAGGATTTCAACCGTTGTGTTTGGTCGATTCCTGTAGGTCTCCGCTCGTCTCCGCTTCAGCTGAAACGCACCCTTAGGCTTCCTGTACATGACACCGCCGCGCCGCCCGGAGCCATAACGGGCGCTGCGCCGGACCGCATGTTCGTGTATACGAATGTATACGCCCATGCGCCGGACCGCCACCGCACCGGAGTCAAGCAATAATGAGGTCAATTAAGTCTGTCGTCATACAATTTATCTTTTATATTTGACCTTGACCTTGGAGACGTTTGACATTGACTTTGAAAATGTCCTTGATCTCAGAGCTTATTACCAGGTAATATTCCGAGATTTGAGTATATTTTGGTTTGACCTCTTTTTTGGGTGTTTGACCTTGACTTTTGGGTTCTTGGTTGACCTTGACTTTGAAGATGTCATTGACTATATTGCTTAGGAAATAATAATACGGGCACTCATTTTATTTTGCGGCGGTTGTTAAATTAGTGTGACAGTAAAATATGACCAACCTTTGAGCCAGAAAAAACATGGGTGGCGCCGCGTTACTCATTTATACATACATTTGCTTAAACAACATTTAAATATGAGGGAAATAAGATACAAATATGAAATATCGTTTTGTCTCATTCTTTCTAATAAAATAACCGTATTTGATAATAGAGACAAAGTATTGTATTGTTGCTCAATAGGGCAACATTTTGTCGTGACGCAGTCTCCGACTCACATACTTTAAAAAAAATTACCTGAGTTTCCCGAGTCTAAAATGTTGTTACTTTAGCGACATATCTGGAGTATAACGGACCATGTGTTCAACCGATTCTGACTTCTATACCGTCGGGATAAGGATGGCATTCAAAGCAAAAAACCGGCCAAGTGCGTGTCGGACCACGCACAATGAAGGGTTCCGTAGTTGGGATGAATTTATCCCAAGAACAAACTTAACATTGTAGTTGAAAAACGTGTTCTCCCATACGGAATGTATGGGAGATCATGTTTTTCAAACTGCAAATTTAAGTTGGTTGATTATTTCTCGTTAACCTGTACAGCCTACTTAGCTCTCATAGTTTTCCTTTTAATTTCGTTATATATACTACTGCTGTGAATTTTTTCACAAGTCCAAGTACAACCATTTAGCTAGAAGGGGGGGGGGGGGGGACACTTGACTCTAACAAAAAAAATCAGTTAGAAGCTTAATATTTCGCAAACAAATCCCTGAAATCCAAAAATGGTTTTGAAACTCATAATATTTTTTTAAAGACCTTTCTAACGATACCCGACAGCATGGGGTAGATGAAGAAAAAAAAAACATCCCCACTTTACGTGTTTCCGAGGTACCCTAAAAAAAATATTTTTCTTGATTTTATTTTACCACTTTGTCGGCATGATTAATATGTATACATATGCCAAATTACAGCTTTCTAGTACCAACCGTCTCTGAGCTAAGCCGCGGACAGACAGACGGACAGACAGACAGACAGACGGACATGGCGAAACTATAAGGGTTCCTTATTTACTACGGAACCCTAAAAAGCAATAGTACCACTCGCATCATATCAAACAGTAAACAGTTTTTTTTTTTTTCTGTTCTGTTTAGTTTTTTATGTTAGTTTACTTTTGTTTTAGGATACGTTTTCAATTTTGCATTTTATGGGTGCTTATGCCTGAAATAAAGGATTATTATTATCCTTTATTTCATTTTGTACATATAAATTATATTTTTAAATATTGGAATAAAATAATATAAAAACATTTAAAAATATAAAAAATAGTAGCCCACCAGTATCGGGAACAGGGTCCAAGCTACCGGCGGCGGTCAGGGCTCCAGAGAGAGGAACCTCCTAACAATGCTAGCCGTGTCCAGAAGTACCGCTTTCTGAATCAAGCCCTTGATCCAGCTGCCCAACGAGAGCCTCCTCAGCTGTTGGTCGAGGCTCTTGGCTATAAGGCCATTGGCTGTCACGACTATCGGCACAATGATCGCTGAGTCCACATCCCACATGTGGTCAACCTCGCGAGCCCAGTCAAGATACTTGATTTGTTTATCTTTTTCAGCTTTCACGAGGTTCTCGTCATGCGGGACCGCTATATCAACAATCATTGTGCGACGCTCTAATCGATCTATCACCACTATGTCTGGCTTATTGGCAACAATAGTCCTGTCCTCTTTGCTCTGCCATACCTCCCTGCGGTCATTAGTATCTAATACTATAGGTTTGCGCCAGTTCTCGTTAGCCAAGGATAGCGGGGTAAGGCCCTTGTCCACTGAGACCACATCTCGGTGCATCCCCACGTCGGCTTCTAGGAAGTATTCCCTGAGACTGCATACCTCACGGTTGTGCAGGGTCTTAGCATTTAAGAAGCCTCAACCTCCACACTTCCGCGGGATATACAGTCTCATCACCGATGAACGTGGGTGATGCATCCGATTTATGGTCAGCAGTGTGCGGACCCTCCTATCCAGGGCGTCAAGTTCCGTCTGGGTCCATTTGAGTATGCCGAAAGAGTACATTAAAACCGGCAAGACCCAACCGTTGAAGGCGCGCACCTTGTTTCCGCCTGATAAAAGACTATTTAATACTTTATTCAGGCGGCCAAAGAAGCGCTCCCTCAGCGATTGCTTCATGTCAGCAGCGTTGATACCTAACGCTTCCGACATACCCAAATACTGGTAGGTTTCGACTGAGGAGAGGGATCTTAGGTGTATGGAGTCCGAGAGTTGTTTTTCTTGTGCATGGGCAAACGAGGTAAACGTGGTCTAAGTTCAGGTGGAGTGGAGCGGTACTCCCGGAAAGCATCCTCCAAAGCGCTCCTCAATCGTACATTGCATTGGGAACTCACAGATATAACCCCGTTATCATCCTCTTCACCAAAGTGGTCGGGTGGCGGTGTAGCACTGGGTGAATTTTGTAGTTGCACAACGACCAGTGGCGAGGCAGGCGTTACACGGTTATTCTGTGATTCGAGGCGTAGTCGATCAAGTACGGCGTCGTCCAGCATATGGTTACGCTGGATGACCCGCACCTGATCCGACAGTCGTTGGGCCGACACGTTGCAGCTGGCTCAAGTACCTGAAACAGAGAGAGCATCCGACCACGGTACGCAGTCAAGTTACGTCCTCCCTCTGTAGTCCCAAAGTATGCGTGCATGACATTTTCATTGACAATTTGTGTCCATCTCATGCGCCGCACACTTCCACCGGGAGCGGGGACCCTATCAGAGGCCGGTGGGCCTCGGAGTCCTAAACTGGCCGGTGGTCGACCTCTTCCGCGACGTGCTAGTGGTGGTGTCGTCGGCGGCGAGAAGTATTCGTCGCTCGAGCTCGACGCAACTGCAGCGGCCGGTATCACTGGACTCTCGTCTGGAGCAGGATCCGGCAACTGCGAGGCGGAGCTGAGCGACGAACCGGAAGATGTTGGGTGTGTGTCTTGTAGCAGTCGTCGTGCCCGACTTCGCGTCAGCATTGCACTGTTCTCCGTCTATAGTTTTTATTCTTACATCCTGGTATGTGTTTCGGTTTTGCTGCCAATTTTGGTTTCTTCAGGAATGAGATAGTAGGAACACATAGCACAACATTGTGTCATATTTAATGTGTAAAAATCAAAGAAATCGGTAAAAATACAAAAAATATATGACGGAGAAAAAAAATCATGACAGTCGGCTTGGTAGTCGGGCCCTAAAAAGTACTCCATAGTTACTTTACTCTTTGAAGTACTCTGTGGTCGGGCCACAGATTCTTACCAGATACCCTATTATGCTAATTTTGTTTTATTCTCATTTTGATTTGATTTAATGAGAGTATTTTATTTATTTAGTTGTAATTAATTATTCTTATTCAATTTAAAAAAAAAAAATTTTAAGTAAGATAATTTTATCATCTTTTTCTCCTTGAACTGAATTGTAACCTTAATGGAAGAAGTCACTGGCTGCAGAGACAGGAACCTCCTCACAATGCGAGCAGTATCGAGGAGTACTGCCTTCTGGATCAGGCCCTTGATTCAACCGCCTAACGAGAGCATCAAGAGATGTTGGTCGAGACTTTCGGCCATCAGGTCATTGGCCGTAACGACAATCGGCACAATGATAGCCGAGCTCACATTTCACATGTCGACAATCTCGTGTGCTAAGTCGAGATATTTTTTTTTCTCTTTCTCAGCTTTAATGAGGTTCCCGTCATGTGGGATGGTAACATCGACTATCATTGCGCGGCGAGCTAATCGGTTTATCACCACTATATCAGGCTTATTGGCAACAATAGTCCTGTCAGTAATCATAAACCGATCCCAGTACAACGTGACATGGTCATTTTCGAGAACCGGGTCGTACTACAAGTATTAAACTTGTAGTAGGTACGGTACCTCAGAATCCAAAAGATTGTATTTGAAAGCAAGTTGTGGGTGAATAATCCTGGCCACTTGGTTATGCCTGTGTAAGTACTCGCCGTTAGCCAGACGAGAACAACCAAAGATAATGTCTGATGGGCTCACCCGGACGGTGGCATGCCCGACAAACGTCAAGCGTCCCGTCCTTCATAATATGTCTCCGATAGTTATTCGTCAAGATAACTTCGTACATAATTGCACAAACCTTCAGTTTCCCCGAAAAGGTCACCAAAACGTAGCCAGGATACGGACGCTAGGAAATCTACACCGGGCTCATGAAGAGCCCGATAGAAACGCCCGTGAAGCTCTTTGCTTGGCCATATCTCTGCGGTCATCTGTAGTACGTACCACAGGCTTGTGCCAGTTCTCTTTAGCCATACAGAGTGGGGTGAGCGCCATGTCCACTGCCACCACATCTCGGTGCATCCCCACGTCGGCTTCTAGGAAATATTCTCTGAGACTGCATATCTCGCGATTGTGGAGGGTCTTAGCATTTAAAAAGCCTCGACCTCCACATTTTCGCGGGATATACAGTCTCATTACCGATGACCGTGGGTGATGCATCCGATTTGCGGTCTGCAGTGTACGGAGTCGAGTGCCAGGGCGTCAAGTTCGGCCTGAGACCATTTGAGTATGCCGAAAGAGTACATCAAAACTCGGATGACCGAACCGTTTAAGGCACGCACCTTGTTTCCGCCTGATACAAGACTATTAAATACTTTCTTCAGGCCGCCAAAGAAGCGCTCCTTCAACGATTGCTTCATGTCAGTAACATTGATGCTCTTGGCGCTTGCAAAACCTTTATGATTAATCTCGAAAGAGCCCAAAGATCCCTGCTAAAGGTCATGAAATTCAAATCATGCCGATTTCCTACGAAAGATCTGTACGAAAACTGTAAAGTACGTAAGTACTTTACGTGAGACAGTTGTACCTTCATAACCTCACAATGAGACATCATTAAATTACACCGGTAAATCACACCACAAAATTAAAGAGAACGATTATCCGTACAGACATATGTAGACCAGTCATTTGTGGAACCGCGTCCGCTAGACGACAACACTTTTACATGGCTACGTACATTTACAATAAAATAAACCATATCCTGAACATAAAGCCTTTAACAACAAGAGAGAGTAAAAAGAAAATCTCCACATGGCTTCAAACACTGGATTATCACCGGACGGAAGACCTAATAATTTTTTTTCATTTTCTTGGTCCATTCCTATATAATAAAATAAACGAAGAGTGTCAAATCTACGGACTACCGTATCACAAATGCAAAAAGAGTGTGCAATCGTACCTCCAAAATAAGTCATATGACGAAACAGAAAAAATCTTAACATAAACAACATGGAAAAACAAACACACACACGCACACACACACACGCGCACGCACACACACACACACGCACCACAAACACACATACATTTATTTACCTTAAAATTATTTTATTTTTACTTTTAATAAAACGTATCTTTAAACTTTAATATTATCCATCTCTATACTCCAAAATTGTAACAGTAACTTCACAAGCACTATGTAACCTTTACGTCATTATACCTTAGGGGACCGGACTGCTTCTCCTTAACACAGGTTTTCATTACCTAGCTAGGAGAGCAGTGCTCACCCACACGTTTGTAGATATAGTACTTATTTTGTAAAACTGTATTTTACGTGTACTACAATGCCTTGTTTTTGAGTAAATAAACATATTATATTATATTATATTAATACAACAGCAGTACTCATAACTCACAAACCCACACACCATCACCCACTTATACATACACCATCACACACACGCGCACACACCCTCACACCATCCCACACACACGCACACACATACACACACCCATTTATGCACATTTATTGCATACCAAAAGAGCTAGCGTGTATCTTTGATTTCTTTTTAAACCATGTTTTTAAGTTAATTTATTGCACAACTTATATAATATGAAATGTACCACAAACGGCGGAAGACACTAGCTCCTGTAACACAGGTTGCTACCTAGCTCAGGAGCCAGGGTTTCAAATAAGCATGTTACACCTGTATTTTGGGTTAATAAAGAATTTATTATTATTATTATTATTGATACCCAACATTTCTGACATACCCAAATACTTACAGGTTTCGGATGCTCTAAGGTTTATGGAATCCGAGAGTTGGGTTCCCATGGATTCCACAATCTCCCCTCGCCTTACATGCATGGCCGCACATTTGTCCACACCAAATTCCATCTTGATGGCGCTACTGAAAGTTTCAGTTACCTTCAGTAGCTTATTATTATTAAATAAAATAAATATTAATTAAGCAGTAAAATATACATCCGTACCTACCTACCGTGTTTCTGGCAAAGAAATTACTTTAACTTTAAGAGCGTTCATTCTAAAAATTGGCAACAGCAGCACAAACAGTTAAATATTTGATACCTATTTGGTCGCAAATAGTTAGCTGTTTTGATTAATTTCTTTTTTTATATCTAAAACTGAATATTCGGTGTTACGATATTAATTATTGCATTTTATAATCAACTAGCGACCCGCCCCGGCTTCGCACGGGTATGTATTATACATATAAACCTTCCTCTTGAATCACTCTATCTATAAAAAAAAACCGCATCAAAATCCATTGCGTAGTTTTAAAGATTTAAGCATACATAGGGACAGATAGCGGGAAGTGACTTTGTAAAGAAGTGTTTTTGTGAACTAAAATATCTATACATAGTATAAATACTATGTATAGATATTTTAGTTCAATAGTTAGGCATATATCATTTTTCCATACAGTAATATTGCCAAATTAATAGCGTTTATCCCTTTGAGATAGAAAATATATATATATATAGGTATTTTATATGTCTATGGTTTATCCTAACAGTTGGCAACGTCGCAAATAGATGCCAAATATTTCCCTGTTTTTATTAATTTGGCAATATTACTGTTTGGAAATAAGAAATGTGGCTAACTAGCGAACTAGAATATAAATATAATGAATTGCAATTATAACACTGAATTTGAAGTTGTAACCGTTTTAGGTGTAAAAAAGGCATTTGGAAAGTTTCCAAATACTTTTCAACATCTAAAACTAAATAGGTCGGTGTTATTTATTTATTTATTGGATCTCCAACAGAGGCTGCACAATTACATGCAAGTTAACAATCTAAGAACAGGGACAAATGCGGGAACGCACACTGTGTGTGTGCGCTTCCAATTACGAGTATAGGAGACCACATCATTCTCTTATAATCTAGGTACAACATTAAGTTTGACAAAGCGAAAATATAATAATGAATAAATCACAAAATAGGTACAACATGATATCAGAAATGGAAATAAAATGAAATACACAACAAATTAATAATAAAAATAAAATAATAAGGAACCATAAAAGACAACAGACAAAATTATGAAATTAAGGCTGCCTGTCCACTGGAGCGGAGAGGAGAGGAGCAGAGTAGCGGTGTGCCAATAATAACCAATGGAATTGCATAAAACCTCCGCTCCGCTTCAATGGACAGGGATTTGCGAACTAGTTTAAAAATTCATACAAAACCGGGAAGCGGAGCGGGGAAACGGAGCGGAGAAGCGGAGAGGGGAAGCGGAGCGGGGAAACGGACCGGAGAAGTGGAGCGGGGAATTATTACTTGTCGCGTGAACTCGGTCTAGCTCCGCACAGTCCGCAACACCGCTCCGCTA
This sequence comes from Agrochola lota, assembly GCA_947364205.1. Classification (NCBI taxonomy): domain Eukaryota; kingdom Metazoa; phylum Arthropoda; class Insecta; order Lepidoptera; family Noctuidae; genus Agrochola; species Agrochola lota. The sequence goes on from OX376225.1 coordinate 11,544,210, forward strand.
TCTCGCTGCGCACAGTCCGTAACTCCGCTCCGCTACCTCGCTCCGCATCAATGGACAGACACTGTCCGCAACTCCGCTCCACTCCGCTGCCATTCTCCTCTCCGCTGCCTCGCCCCGCTTTAATGGACAGGCAGCTTTAGGCTTGGATATTTATGACTTTTAAAGCTTTTTTAAACTGTGACATTTTGGCATGTACCTAATATCCAATTCATCACGCTTCGATACTTCGTTATACTGCCTGAAGAGCCCACAGAGGTAGAGCCTTGGCAAAACGGGGAAGTGTCCGAGGTTTGTTTTGCAACCCGGCACATAGAAAAGGTTATAGTTACATTTATGCGACAAGCGAGATGGTGCACTTATCTGTAGCTTTCCAAGAAGCTCGCTACAACAACCTGCAACCCCATTGAACAGTTTGTGAAGAAATGTGAGATCTAGAACCTTTCTTCTATCTAACAACGAGGACATTTTATAATGTTGTAGTCTCAAGTCCTAGCTCCCATTTTTTTTGTGAGACGGTCTTTATAGCAGTGATGGTACATACAGAAAACGTCTTTGTACACTCTCCAGGCGTTTAATGTAAATGTCATAGTGAGGATTCCATACGGTGCTGTTGTATTCAAGGAGTGGGCGAACTAATGTATTCTATAGATGAATTCTAGTTGAGGCTTTAGAAAATTCTTTGCTACTACGCAAGACAAATCCTTGCATCTTGAACGCTTTTGAGGTAATAATTAGTATATGCCTATCAAATTTCAGTTTTTTGTCAAACGCAATTCCCAGGTCACGAACCCCGTCTACTTTCTTTAGTGTTTTTTGGTGCAATGTGTAAGTGTGCGTTTGTACTGTTTTATTGCGAGAGAATTGCATACAGTGACACTTAGAAACATTAAGCGACATTTGTTTACTCTACACCAGTCCGCCATTCTATCGAGATCAGCCGGTAATAGTGTAATAAGTAGTACTTAGTAAATCAAAACAGCAAAATATTTGACATCTATTTGCGACGTTGCCCACTTTTAGAATGTACGCTCTATTAAGGTAAATACAATTATTTATCGAAATAAAATACCGGATATTTTAAATTGTTTTATTATTACTCTATTCGCAACTAGGTCGATAATATTATATTTACAACACTATTAATAAAGTGCTTTATTTATCGGACTAAGTCCTGGCACAGTTTTACAATCCTGTGGTCCTGGTAAACATTTAATGTTATAGACTCGAAATTCTAGGGTACAAATACCATGCAGTTATTTGAATAAATATTAGTTAGAGTAGGTACTAGGTAGGTAGTACCCACCTATTTGCCGGTGAACATTACTAGTTCGACTTCAATTTATCATAAAAATATCGTTTTATTAAAACTTTGAAACATACAAAAACCTTATATTAGTCTTCTAATTTATTTCTATATATGTATATTTATCATAAAATATATACTTAATATTATACATAATATTAAGTATATATTTTACGTTAAGTAACAAACTATTTGATAGAAAATTGGTTGCATTACAATTGATTTGTGAAAATAAATTGCGATAGTAGGTATTTAATATGTATAAAATAATGAACAAATTTCATTAAATTAAATACTAGATAAGTAGTAGCATAGTTATACATAGATACTTATTTAATTTTGGCAGTGATATATTATTCTATCCGTATTCTCTTCCTTCTTTTAATTATTTTACCTACAGAATCATCACAATATTTTAGTACTAGAAATAACGTTTTAAGTGAATCTCAGAAAGATTGGTAAGTCTCTTCATTGTCGGCGTCTTCCTCGCACCCCGCGGCGATAATATGGCCGGCGGGGGTTGAGCGGTCGATACGGCCGACGAATAGCTGCGTTTGGTACTGAGTTCAAGTCGCCTACCGACACCGTAGGCACCCGTACCGAGCTCTTGTGCGGCACCGGCCATTCTCTTATGCAAACAGCACATCTGTAGAGCAAAAACCTCGTAAGTATCAACAAAACATACCTGCCCATCTCGTAACTGGTGAGTTAGCTTACCAACAACCAACCACCAAGCACCAACGCTTGTGGCACATTATTGTGTGTCTATATTCTTAGTCGCCACGTCGTGGTTACCTTCTCGCAGCTTTCAATCTGACTACAGTCGCGGTTACGAGTTAACGAGATATTCCTTGAGGACTTCCTTGTGGACTTGTGGTGAAGCATTGAATTTCTCAGTGGGGATAGAGAGATGTTGGTAAAACTGTCCACTCTGACGCTGACGCTTTTTGCGCGCACGGTAGTTCGGTAGTGGGGCGCGCCATTTCAGAGTGAACAAGCTGTACCTAAGTAACAAGTTGTACCTAAGTAACAAGCTGTACCTAACTAACTACCCATATTTTGCCAAGAATTAAAGAATCGTGCAGACTAGCGCGACATTGGTGATTGTTCCACAGTGAACTTTTCTTAGAAATTGTTTTGTTATGAGTCGCGTCGGACCGGTCTACACGACGCTTAATGCAAAAAGTGCACCAGTTGGTGAGGCTATCAGTTTTGTGGGTACTGGAAATTACCTGAGCAGGCTCTACTTTTTCCTAGTAGAAGTAGTAGGTAAAGGAAGCATCAAATCTTTACCTAATAGGTACCAAGATAAAATTATATGTACTTAGCTTACCTGCTAACTTTAGATACTTGGTCGGTCTTTAAGGTTTGCTGTTCTGGTTTCTCGAACATTTTATAATCATCTATTATTGAGAGCCAGTAGGAAACGGCCGTTGTAAAGAAGTTACAGCGACCGAGTCCGTTGCATTCGATGAAAGGCCGCAAGCGGAACTGTCTCATGCACGATCCGGGAGAAATGAGGCTTTGTCCTGTTACATGGCGCGCTCCAGCTGTGTGCTGTAAATGATTAGACAAGTCAATGCCGCACCTTTTTTAACTTAAATAATTAGCAAAATCCAACAATAATTCATGTGCAATGGGTAATTTAGTAGCTAATCATTCTTACCATTAGTAAACTGTAACCTTGCCACAACTCCCTCCAGCCATTGGGACATTCAGGTACTAAGTTGCTTTGGCTATGGATGGCGATAGTTCGTGTGGGTGCTTCGCAAACCTGGCATCTGAAATTTTTTTCGAAATGAAGAATAAGTATGTAACAAAGTCGCTTTTCGTGTTTGTGTGAGCGCTTAAATCTTCTAAACTACACTGAGACTAAGCATTTATTCCGGAAGTTAAATGTGTATAATTGAATATATTAATATTAAAAAAAACCGGCCAAGTGCGTGTCGGACCACGCACAATGAAGGGTTCCGTAGTGTGATGAATTTATCCCAAGAACAAACTTAACAATGTAGTTGACAAACATGTTCTCCCATACATTCCGTATCGGAGAACATGTTTTTAAACTGCAAATGTAAGTTTGTCGATTATTACTCGTTAACTTGTAGAGCCTACTTAGCTGTGATAGTTTTTCTTTAATTCGTTATGCACCGTGACATTTTAGTCATCTTACTAAGGGCCACTCAATGTACCCGCCATAAAATACCTCTTGGAGGAATTATAAAAATGTTACTATATATCATTATTAATTTTATGAATGTTTAGTAGTCATTGGATACATAAAGTGGGCTGCTTTTGCAAGACGACTAAAATGTCACGGTGTATATACGAGTATTACTGCCGTGAATTTTTTCACATATCCAAAACCAGCCGTTTAAAAATAGCACTTTAAACCTTAATATTTCGCAAACGGATCCCTGAATCCAAAAATGGTTTTGACACACTCACAATATTTTTGAACGACCTTTCTAACGACACACCATAGGATAGACGTGAAAAAAAAATATTATAAAAAACATACCCACTTTACGTGTAAAGTGGGTATGTTTTTTTCATGATTTTTTCATGCCATATTACAGCTTTCTAGTACTAAGAGTCTCTGAGCTAAACCGCGGACAGACAGACAAACGGACATGGCGAAACTATAGGGGTTCCTTGTTGACTACGGAACCCTTAAAAAAAACCAACGAGCCTTACAGTAGTCGCATAATTATGATGTGTAACATCCGACATCTTGGCTGACGTATACTATATGATTTAGACAATATATTATATATTCATCATCATCCTGTTTACAACCTCTCGGAAAATGGGTAGGAACCATCTCACTCTAGAACCGCGCGCGCTCATTGGTCAAATCAAAAACTAGAGCGCGCTTACCCGGCTTCCTGTTACACACTGCCGTCCCGTTTCACGAAATCACTCCCACGGATTGCAGGATCCCATCGACATAAATTGCAGATTGCAGGCAAGCGAGAGGAATGATATTAAGATCAGAAAAAAAAAAATTACCTACTTAAATTGAGCACAAAAATTTAATGAAGCCTTACCTGGATATATAATTTCCAACATCTTTAGCTTGTATGGGTGTCATAGACATAGGCATAGGTTCTGGAGTTGATAACCAGAAACTATAATCTTCACGCTGAGCGAAATTGCAGATTTCGTTGAAGCTACAGAACATGTATGGCATAGTCGAAAATTTGCGCAAGCAGCTACCAGAGGCACCTAAAAAGAAATAAGAATTGCTTTACTGTAGTAGGTATAAGTCCTACTAGCTTTATTGTAGTAGGTACCAGTCCTACAAGCTTGATTGTAGTAGGTACAAGTCCTACTACCTTTATTGTAGTAGGTACAAGTCCTACAAGCTTGATTATAGTAGGTACAAGTCCTACAAGCTTTATTGTAGTAGGTACATGTTCTACTAGCTTTGTTGTAGTAGGTATAAGTCCTACAAGCTTTATTGTAGTAGGTACAAGTCCTACTAGCTTTATTGTATTAAGTACAAGTCCTACTCACTTTCATATTATTTTTACACTATCATTTAGCTTAGCATATCACATCCCTAACTTTCACATTTGCAAGAAGTTGGCAGAATTATCTCAAGAGTTCATTTATTGGATTAGTTTGAATCCATTTACATATTTTTATCTCTCTTGACGTTGTATGTTTTGTGTAGTAGGTATGCACCTATCTGTCGTTGGCGTCGTCTTAATTGACTAGCAAGCTTCACTCTAAAGAAATGTGTGTGTTCAAACTCGTCGCGACGAAATTGCAGTTGGCTCGTACGATGGTTGCCAATTAGGACGACGGCGATGCCTTAATATTCTTGTATTTCAGTCATAATTATTTTTAAGGTTATTTTTTTTCATTTTGGACCTAGTATGTTTTGTCTCTACATCACCCTAACTAAAGTAGGCTGATAGTAAGTCCGCCCTTGCATGGTTATATTTACTTGTGCATTAAGTTTGTCTTTTTAAAAATAAATAGCTTACCTAGATCTTGTCCATGTGCTTTTCCGTTTGCAATAATATGAATAAGAGAATATCCGCTCCAAAGGGGTGAGGTTCCCGACGGACACTGTGGAATCATTCTTTCTTGTGAGTGAACCGTAAAATAAAAGCCTCTAGATTTGGGTACTGGCTGCACAGCCGGAGGGCCAGCTTCTCCCATAGCTCCACGATATCCTTCATAGCCCTGTAACCCTTTTATGCCCTTCAATCCTTCTTGTCCCATTAGTCCTGGAGCTCCAATCTCGCCGGAGAAGCCATCATCTCCTTTCATTCCTTTCTTTCCTGGTACACCATTAATTCCAATTTCACTTGGTTTACCATCACGTCCCGGCCGCCCATCATATCCACGCGGGCCCATGTTGCCAATGGGTCCAGGTATGATTTCTTTAGAAGCTAATAAATCTCCTGTATCACCTTTTATACCTTTACGGCCAGGTGGTCCATAAGGCCCTTCTTCACCTTCATCACCTTTCAATCCTTTAAATCCTTGCGCACCCTCTTGTCCCAACCGCCCAGGTGTACCAAAATCGCCTCGATCTCCTTTTTGTCCTGGAGCGCCAGTAAACCCTTGATACCCTTGGTCTCCTTGTGCACCTATAGGGTTGTACGAGTCACCTGTTTCTCCGGTATCCCCCTGAAAACCTTTTATGCCGGTGCTTCCAACCAGTCCTGGATTTCCTGGTCGTCCAGAAATACCCCGCGGTCCTGGTGCTCCATCCATTCCAATCATACCTTTTGGTCCTTCAAATATAAGACCCGGGGGACCCCGTAACCCATCAGGACCATTAAAACCATATTCGCCAGGTTTACCCTTCTGACCCCTATTACCAGGCCATCCGGGAAGACCATCAAAACCAGGTTTTCCTCGTTCTCCCTGTGGGGCATTTTCTCCATTTATACCAGCGAGACCGGGTGGTCCTTGGTCACCAATTGAACCACGGTATCCTTTGAAACCTATATCACCTCTTTCTCCTTGGAGGCCTTCATCTCCTTGTTCACCCTTGATACCTTTGAGTCCATAAAATCCTGCATCACCGATATCTCCTGGAACGCCAGAAAAACCTTCCATGCCCATGTTACCAATATCACCTTTGGTAGGGGGAACGTACGTAGTGTTTCCAATATCACCTCGCTCTCCTTTATTTCCAGGGTTGCCTAAGCGTCCACTTCGACCTATGAAGCCAACTTCACCAGGTACTCCAGGAGAACCTATGCGTCCAGGTGTACCTTCGAAACCCAGGTCGCCTTTCTGACCAGGTAACCCAACACCTCCTTGTATCCCACGTTGACCTTTGCTTCCAACGTCTCCCACCCTTCCTGGACGACCAGGTGCTCCATGGAAACCGCTGTCACCTTCTTCACCACGTTCTCCAATGAGACCGAAATCACCCATTTCTCCTTTTCTTCCCTCACTTCCAAATGCCCCTGAGTACCCTGTATTTCCTTTATCGCCTTTAAATCCTGGTGGCCCCGCAATACTTAGACCTGGCGATCCTGAGTCACCTATCGCACCTTTAATACCTTTTAAACCAGGTCTTCCATTACGTCCATCATAACCAGGTACGCCTTTGTTACCTTTCTGTCCTCTTGCGGCATCCTCACCTCTAATACCTTTTAAACCAGGAAAACCCCATTCTCCTCTCGATCCCTTAAAACCAAGACTGCCGTCATTGCCAGGGGCCCCTGGAAGACCTACTTCACCAATGATACCTTTAAGACCAGAAGGTCCTACTAGTCCAGGACGACCAGGCTGTCCGTTAAATCCTAAGGAGCCTGTGTCTCCTCGATCTCCCGGAGCACCTGGATTTCCGACAATTCCCGTTTTGCCCGGGAATCCGTTTAGACCCATTATTCCATCTTCCCCCCGCATGCCGCGAATACCACTGGGTCCTATAATTCCCTTCATTCCTTTAGGACCGTTATCGCCAATTATTCCATTAGAGCCTTGTAAACCTGGTTCTCCAACCAAACCTAAGCGTCCAGGCCATCCGGGCTGTCCAGCTAAGCCTGGGGCACCTCGTATTTCTATTCCTGGTATTCCTTTTCTTCCCTGTTGATAAAAAAAACACAAATATATATTTTTTGTAATTCTATTTCTATGAGTAAAAGAAAGAGTACCATACCTAACACTTTTTTTAACGTGATTGGATATAAATTAGGAACTTAAAGTTACCACGTATATAAAAGGAGTTCGTCAAGTGCCGATGTTAGCGTGGAAATATTGATTAAGTAATGAAATTGCAATAAAAAGTGTCAGTGTCGGCAATTATTTCAAATCCCAACTAGTAAAATGCATGGTTGCCAGACATATTTATAATAATTTTCATATTTACCAGAGGCCCGCGTGGTCCATCGGGGCCCATTTCTCCTGCTGGACCCTCCTGTCCTTTATTTCCCATAGATCCAGGTCTTCCTGGCATGCCTGGATAGCCTGCATCACCATCTTCTCCTCGATCACCGACCAAACCATCGAAACCTCTTTCGCCGTGTAGGATGGCCAAACCAGGATTGCCACGGCTTCCTTTATTTCCATTATTCCCCACAGCACCCACAGGCCCCCGTTGCCCTTGACTGCCAGGAATACCGTAAGGCCCTATACTACCTTTTCTTCCGAAAAAGCCTTTATAGCCTTTCAAACCCTGTATAGAACTGCCAGGTGGGCCTTGATCGCCAAATGGACCCGGGGTACCGTCGAATCCCATTTCACCTCTTTCTCCTTTCATTCCTAAGATACCTGCAAAAGTTTTATTTATTTAAATACATGGGTAATTATTAAACTACTAACTTGTTAAATTTATATTATTAGTTCAATTCAGCAAAGTTTATTTATAAATGTCCAATGTTAGTAAGATTCTCGCGCAGCCCAAACAGAGCCCAAACTTAACGATAGAAACTTGAATTTTTAACAGTAGATGGATAGATAGAATACCTACTACAAGTATGTAGTAGTAGGTAGTATCAACTTGAAATTAATATCAAATACGTAGGTCTAAGGTCCTTTGGAGTTCTAAAAAAATCAAGCTTCTTTGTCAACACAATAAATAAATACGGCCATTTATGCAACATATTTTGATACTCGCAAAATAAATCAAAACCTATAGGATACTTCCCCTTGACCTAGAATTGGCAAGAAACAAGGTCGTTCATTTGTAGTTTTATCACATAAAAAAATTGCTATTACAAACTTACGTACAAATTTGCAGTTGGAGAATTGACCGTGTTGTGTATCGATAAATAATCGATGTATGAGAGAAAATATTTTTCAACTTTATAGTTGAAAAACATGTTCTCTCATCTTCACGTCATGTTTGTTCTTGAGATAAATTTATCCCAACTACGAAACCGTTTATTGTGCGTGGTCCGACACGCAGTTGTTTTTATTATGTAGACAAATTAATAAATAGAATATAAATAAAAAATTAGAGCACCTCGCCTACGATAGGTTAGGGTTTCTTTTGACCATTCATGCAGAAATAGAAGTAACTTTCGAGAAATTTAAAAGCATGTGGATTGCATGAGCGAGCGAAGCGAACTCGAAAAAGCACTTCGTCTGGGCTAGGTTAGGTATTCTTTTGATCATCCTTAAATAAATAGAAGGTGCCTATGTACTTTGTCAACTTACACAGATTTTTTTTAGAACTAAGCAAATGTAGGATGTATGAGCAAGTGTAGCGAGTTCTAAAATCTTAGCACCCCGCCTGGAATAGGTAAGACTACGACGCAGGCAGGCACTATATATCGCGGTTCCCTGGGTAGGTGCCCAGAGTGGCCAATGGAAAAGGCGGCCCTGCGAAAATACTTGCTCGTGCATTACTCGTGACTGTGTGAAAAGAGGTAGGTTAGTAGAAATTTCTAGCGGAGGATTCTACTGCTTTCTTCGCATAAGTCGCAAATTGTTGCAAATATTTTCCTTCTATCGATAGCAAAAAGTTGAAACATGTTTGGCCAAAATTCAGCTACGCGAATAATAATAATAATAGATACCTAATATAAAAGTTACATATTTAAATGCAAACGAATCAAACGATTTTCCAAATTCAACCCCTATCGGGGTTACAGAAGGGGAATGCTTACAGTTTGTTTGAAAAATCACATTCCGTTAGATATTCGAAACTTATAACGTGAACCTATTTCAAACCGCTCCCGCCACAATCCGCTCGTCCAATAAGAGTGCAGCTTCTAGCTGGAATGTGCTAGAAGCCGTGTAAAAAAACAGACGACGCGCACTTTTTTAGGGTTCCGTAGTAAACAAGGAACCCTTATAGTTTCGCCATGTCCGTCCGTCTGTCTGTCCGTCTGTCTGTCCGTCTGTCTGTCCGCGGCTTAGCTCAGAGACGGTTAGTACTAGAAAGCTGTAATTCAGCCTATGTATACATTTTTTTATGAAAAAAAAACATCCCCATTTTACCTCCCCTACACGTAACATGGGGATGTTTTTTTTTTTTCTCATCTACCCCATGTTGTGAGGTATCGTTAGAAAGGTCTTTCAAAAATATTGTGAGTTTGTCAAACCATTTTTGGATTCAGGGATCCGTTTGCGAAATATTAAGCTTTTAACTGAAATTTCTTGTTAGAGTCAAGTGTCCCCCCCCTCTTCTAGCTGAATGGTTGTACTTGGACTTGTGAAAAAATTCACAGCAGTAGTATATATAACGAAATTAAAAGGAAAACTATGAGAGCTAAGGAGGCCGTAATCAACCAACTTAAATTTGCAGTTTGAAAAACATGATCTCCCATACATTCCGTATGGGAGAACACGTTTTTCAACTACAATGTTAAGTTTGTTATTGGGATAAATTCATCCCAACTACGGAACCCTTCATTGTGCGTGGTCCGACACGCACTTGGCCGGTTTTTTTGACAAGCTTAGTCTGTCATCCGTCAGCTGAGCAGCGGACCAAAAATATAATTTACGAAACCTTTTCTTCGCTCCGAAACCCCATTGTTTTAATATTGTGATATATGTATATGTATGTTAAAAACTAAAAAAAAAATACGTATCATGGTAAATAACAAAGATCTTCTTACAAGATTATTAACTTTTCAAAACTACCCTTTAAAAGGGGTGCAAGGGGTGTTGGAATTTGAAGGGGAAAGAACGAAATCCACGCGGGAGAAGTGATAGTCTATTTATTATACATAGGTACAAAAGTACAAATCAATTTTATTATTAATAATGCATACCTTTAAATCCGGATACTCCGGGGAAACCTTTGGGACCTTTGGCATTTATTCCGTGATCAAGCGATTCTCCGGCTTCACCAGGAAGACCAGGCTCTCCGGGTTCACCAATTTCACCTCTGTAATGTATTCAGTGTGTTATTAACAGAACACAAGCAATTCAAGCAACCAATAATAATTTAATCGGTAGGTAGGTACACAGACGCAACACGCTTGATTTTATTATTAAGTAGGTATAATCCTGATTTCTTCATATTTCTTTATTAAATAGGTATTGGCAAATATTTGTCTAAAATATTACAAACAACAAAAGGACCAGGAACAGGGGTCTACCACTTTAGTGTGAGCAAGAGATGAAGCTCCACAGGACGTATAGCTGCATCTTTTTCCCCCATTGAAGTAAGATTAACATAAAGGTCATGCATAAAAATCCTGTCGGAACTAAAAAACTGTGACCGTTTTACTACGCACCAAACTGGGCAAATGGCAATTAATAATAAAACATAAAAATAACAAATAAATTGAACGATGCCAGTGTCCACGGAATATAAGAGAAGATACAGAGAGACTCTATTCTTTATTAAGTAGCCGTACGACGAAATAAGGTATTTTCTCGTTCTCTTTTTAATTTGGGTGCGCATGAAGTCGTGTTGGATGTCACGGTGCTCAGTGGCTCATGCCATCTCCTCCTAACTTTCTGAACAGGACCCTGATTTGGTAGGAAAAAGTTTATTACGGACGCTTCTAACGTGCACGTCTTTCTACATTGTTCTCACATGTTTAATTTCAACATGAATGATGTAACCAATATTTTGTAACAATTTATTTAAAAGAGTGTCCGTGGAGTTTCTTGCCCGTTCAAATTCAAATTCAATTGCTTTGAGTTTGAGTTTTCATTTGTTTTCAAAGATCGTCTTCCTCAGCGGTAAATCTAACTAGTTTGCAAAAAATATAAAAATGTATAATAGATTCGTGATGCCCGAGTAGTTAAGGCCTCGCCTCTCATGTACGAGGTTGTGGGTTCAAATCCGGGCAAGTACAATGTGACTTTTTCAATTCATATGTACTTTCTGAGTTTATCTTGGACATTACTGACATCGGTGAAGGAAAAACATCGTGAGGAAACCTGGACTTATAGTTAATATAAGTCTGAAATCATCAACCCGTCTTGAGCAAGCGTGGTGATCAATGCTCGTGCCTTCTCTATATGAGAAGAGGCCTTTGCCCTGCAGTGGGACAGTAACAGGCTGGTATTATATAATAGAGGAGATAGGTAAAAAACGCAAAAATCAGCCCGACCCTGGCTACACTTTTTTGGTTTCACGTTTAAAAATTTCACTCTTAAGTTTTTGCAGCTTCCTTCAACTTGCCCTAAGTTGAAGGAAGCTGCAAAAACTTAAGAGTGACTACCATACTACGATCGATCAAAAGGAAAACCCACCTATCCGAATATGGGAGTAAAATTTTCTTCTTCGTTAGCTGTTGCAACCTAGGTAGGTTCTATTAATTCTTAAACTTAACTGCATAACTCGACAAAGTAATAGTGTATGAATATTCAAAAGAAAACCTAACCTATCCGAGGTGCAAACATTTTCGATCTCGCTTCGCTCGTCTTTGCACCCTTTTTTTTTTTGACGCTGGGAAATTATCAAGTAACTTCTCGGGGCGTGTCAGACTTTTACTGACTAAAACCCACCCGTGTTCCTTCCGTTATCTGTGTGCCGGGGCCGTAATATCCCTTTCGGACAACTTGTAGCCCTGGCAGGCATTGGCCCTTACGGACCCCGTCAGTTGGTGCTGACATCTCTTTGAGGCGCGCGTGGAACACAACGCGCCGTAGACCCGGGCCTGGTCCTTATCGGACGGCGAGCTACCCATTGCTCACCGTCCGCAAGCCCGCGCCTACGGTGGCCGGAAGTCGGCTCGCGACTCCCGACGCCCGGGGCGTCTCCTGCGGCGAATAGGGGCGTGAGGGCGCGAATCTTGCCTCTCCCTCGCGCGCTCCGCCTCCTCCTTCGCGAGCATTACTGCTTCGCAGAAGGAAGTGACGGCTTCCCATGCACTCTAGCTCCGGACTATGGCCTGAACCAGGGCCGGACGCGAGAGATCGCTGCCGCCGATCGCCTCCGTGAGGACACGGCGGTGCTCTGCCCAAGCAGGGCAGACCTCCACCGTATGCTCCACCGTGTCCTCCGGGCGATCCATACAGTGCTGCAGTGGTGACACCCGGTCGTCTTTGCACCCTGGGTTCTAGATTCACTAGATAATGTAAGTCGATCCGAGAGTGTTACTTTTTGCGTTGACAATTTAAAGAAAGTTTTGGTTGTCCTTGTCATGTATCCTGGAGACCAAGAGCACCAGTTTAGCCACCAATTGCTAAACTGATGCGACCTCGCAACCTGGTATTTTTGCAGTATTTGGTTTTTTGCAATATTTTCCGCAATGGAAAGTTTTGCAAAGAGCAGTGGTGGCCCAGTGGTAACGGCCGCGACTTACGAGTTGTAGGTTGTAGGTTCGAACCCAGGCTGGCGCTTTACTTTGTGTAGATTATTTCATCACCACTGCTCTCAAAAAGGTAAAGGACCACTCCTTATCTTGAGGAAACAAGTATGTCCTAGAACTAAAAAGCCGAAGACATGTGACGCCCACCAACCCGCACTGGGCCCGCGTGGTAGATCCACGAAGAGAAAAAGCCTGTGTTCCAGAAGTGGGAACATTGTAGGTTGGTTATGGAATATTTTTCGTCTATAGCCGATTATTTTGTTTCCTTGATTGCTCACATTACTCACAAAGTTCAAAACATGCACACTTTTGAAGCAGTCTGATGCAGTTGGTGGCAGTTATAGGTATCAGTTCAATCTCAGATTTGATGCCACCAACTGCATCAGACTGTTTGAAAAGTCAGATTGTTTTGCAGTTTTGACTTAAAACTTCAAAACAATCAAACTTACAAAAAAAAAAGCTAAAAAAAGCTTTAAATTTTTTAAATGTATGTTTTAGGAGCTAGCGCAGTTTTATAAATTACACACAGTACAGTACAGTAATTACGGTAGGCCAGGGTTGCTGCAGACTGCTCAGATATTTTGTAGTAATAATAATTGTGTGAGTCCGACTCGCATTTGGCCAGTCTTTAGGATTCCGTAAAACAAGGAACCGTTTTTGTTTGTTTTGTTTTTGGATGGACTTTTTTTTTAATCGCAATTTTTTTTTGTCCTTATTTATCGACTCTAAAAGTCTAAAGCCAACGAGAGAGTTTCGTTCAGTTACCATAGGTACAGTATGTAAAGTATGAAGGTTCCTTTGCTGGAACGAAGCTGAAGCTGAGCACCGGCAAACCTATTTTTGTTTTACTTATAAGTTCTACTTTAAGGTTCGTTCTACTTATTAAGGTTGACTTTTTATGGAAGGCTGTATTTTTTTTATACTTAGCTCGATCAGCAATCATGCAGCGGCCGGACTTTAAATCAGTACAGTTATTTGACTAAAATAATAATTACTTAAGTCCAGATTCTCCTTTTTCTCCAACAAGGAACTGAATCGGCATAGAGGCTGGCCTGCCCGGCCATCCCGGCTGTCCGTCTCGTCCTCTCGTGCCGTTTCGACCCGGCCTGCCAGGGTATCCATCTTCACCCATTTGTCCCTTAACTCCCTTGATTCCAGAGTCACCGGTATACCCTGGCCAGCCTGCATCACCCGTAATGCCTGGTAAACCTATGAAACCTGAAATAAAACAAATTAAACATAAAATAAATATACACTAATCTTACCATTTTTTTTTGTAATGCTCTACTTATCTACATTGTTTCAAAATATATATATATATAATATATAAAAACTTTGCCATAAGAAATTTGTTCTTATGGAACAAATCTAACTTAGAGAGATGTATTAATGATTCCAATGATTATATTTCAGTAAATACATATCTCTTATAGTCGCGCATCATATTTTTATCAAGGTACAACTGACACTGACCTGCTAAATGCAAAAAACGTAAGAAAATTTGAATTTCGCGGGCCACAACGTAGGCAGGAGCTAACATAACAACTGTTCAGTACGTAGCTATATTTATTCTATATTGTTCTACATATCATCGATAATACACATAATAATTTCCAGGATAATATTTAAATAATTAATAGCTAACAGTCACAAATATTTATTCAATATATTATAACTTTAACCTAACAATTATTAAATTTAATGTGTATTATATTCTGAATAATCTAAATAAAATCCGTAAAATAAATGCCCATTCGCAGCTTACTCACAACGTCGACCCAAATATTTATTAAATTTTCAACCTTATTTAATGCTCTGTAATTGTGAAAATAGATATTGGGGTCATACTTTAGTCGTCGGGCTACCGTATAGCGCGCAGACGCGGTTGTGTGAGTGAAGCTTTTAAACGCTCAGGCGTTTAAAATCGTAGTCAGTCCGCGCCTTAATTGGATTTGGAATATATGTTTATGTATTATCATACCTGGGTCACCTGGAGCTCCCTTATCGGCTATGATCATAGCTAGTGGTGGGAGAATAATTCTTCCTTTTGGCCCCTTTGGTCCTTGTCTTCCTGTTACGCCAGGTGTGCCCTTAATGCCTTTTGGCCCTCTTCCTCCATCTATCCCATATCTACCAGGCACGCCTTGATCTCCTTTACTTCCCTGTTCACCTACAGGTCCTGGGTTGCCCTTACTACCAGGATAGCCATCATCTCCTCTCTGTCCTTTTGGTCCATCTGAACCTAAGAGAATAAAATTAAATATTAAATGTAAGTTTTTTATCAACAGCTACTTATCTTTAATAATATTATAAAGAGAGAAAGAGCGAATTTTGTGAGTTTATGTTTATGTGGACTCCGGAACACAGCTCTTATTTGAAAATTATTTCACCATTTGAATAAATACATAATAATACTAACTAAATACTATCTTGAATTCATGCAAGCCTAGTACTTTTTGTTATAAGGTTACTGCTCAGAACATTTGCATAACGTGTTGTAAATAGAATACCGTCTTCACATGTAAATTGCACCCGTGCGAAGGCGGGGCGGGTCGCTAGTTATGGTAAAAAAACACAACATTAAAAAAAGCGTGTGCTTTCGGGGGACCTTCGTCAGGTCGTCAAATTCAAAATTCAAAAAAAAACAAAATTTTGGCAGCCGCCATCTTGGATTTACATTTTGGCCTCACTATCAGGTTTAACACGCTCGAAAACTATGAAGACGGCACCCAAGATGAAAAATTTGTCACATACGATTTCAGAATAAGCTTTAAGAACAATCACAAACTCCCCATGGTTTGTATCGAACGAAGCTCCACACCACGATCTGAAAATGATCTATGTAAATTGTACTTATACAGAAACAATAACTCGCCATTCTAACAATACGCGTCATGGATAGAAAAAGACTCCGCAGGCTAAAACACAAAACATCGGGCAAACGTAGCATTATGCTTTTTATGTGATCTGATGTGTCATAGAAGACATCTAATCTATTTATATAAAAATCTATTGCCGTACATTACTCTCGCAAAAACTCAAAAATGGCTCGAACGATTTAAATTTTGTTTTTTGTTTTGTTCGCCTTGAAAACAGGGGTGGTTTAGGAAATAAAATAATTTGGAAGAACCTAAAGGAACGGCCGAAAATTCGAAATAAAAATTTTGACAGGACGACGTCTGACGGGTCAGCTATAAAAATTACTTAAGGTCCTATTACATAGACTCAGATTTGAAATGGCTCCTACACAGTATGCCGGCGGCATTGCCGGCGGTTTTTGCCGCGCGGCACGTACGCCCGGCTTTTGCACCTTCATTTCCTTTGCGATCCTATGTGCGGCTTTGTGCGGCAGGGCCGGGCGCGCCGCGGCTTGCCCGGTGGCAGGGCCAGCGGCAGTGCCTGCGGCCATGCCGCCGGCATAGTGTGTAGGAGCTATAACAATTCTAAGAACATGAGAAAAAAATTATTGTTTATTACCTGATCTGCAAAATGGGCAATCTTCTCCATGTTCTCCTTTCGGGCCGAGGAATCCTGGACGGCCGTATTCGCCAGGGTCACCGACGTTTCCTGGGGAACCCGGTGGTCCTTCTTCCCCTGGAGGGCCAACTCCATGAACGCCAGTTCCTGGAAATCCTTGTGGTCCCATATCGCCAGAATAACCTCGATCGCCTCGTTGGCCAGGTATCCCATCCATACCAGCTACGCCTTCTTCACCGCCTGGACCAATAACTTTTGTACCTTTGAATCCTTTAGGACCGGTAACTCCAGGCAATCCTTGAAATCCTGTTGGTCCTCTATATCCGGAAAATCCTTTAGATCCGTCATTTCCACGTTCTCCTTTAATAGATGTGCCTGGAATTCCTTGTCTGCCTGGAAATCCTTTGATTCCAGGGAATCCAGGTGGTCCCACAATACCAGGTAAACCTCGTTGTCCTTCATAGCCGGGAGCTCCCACTGGGCCCAAGGGGCCCTCAGGGCCTTGAGGTCCTTGAGGCCCTACTGATGGTGGTTCATCTAGCCTTTCATCATAAATTCCGGGGTCTCCAATAACTCCTTGCAGTCCAGGATTGCCAGGCATTCCATCTTCACCTCTTTCACCTTTCCCTCCATCTGTTCCGTCCGGACCTGCGTATCCGGGGGCACCTTTGTCTCCTTTTAGACCTGGACTGCCGTCTCGACCTTGGTGACCTATCTTTCCTCTTGGACCATCGAAGCCTTGATCTCCTTTGTAACCTTGTGCACCATCAGGACCGTAAAGTCCCTAGTGAAAAAATACATTTTTGTTTATGGATGTAACTAAAAGATTTTAAGGTGGATCCGCAGTGGTAGACCGCGAAATTAAAAATTTCTTACGTTTTTTGCAATTTGCAGGTCAGTGTCGGGTTGTATATTCATCAAAATATGATTCGCGACCATAACAAATATGTATTTACAGCATGTCGATTCTGTAAAAATATCACCGTGAAAACTTGCGTGGAGTGAGCTGTCAGTGAAAACTCACTGATGCTAGGGGATTGACCAAGCATTACATTTACAATCGTAATCGAGATTTAAATTATATTTTTTATGCTAATTCTATTGGACATTTTTTATTAAGTATTCTAAAGCTAGTATCTAAATGTCTAAACATTACATTATATACCCCCCTATATAGTAATGTTTAGTAAAATAACAAAGCAGATATCCAATCAGAAACTCAATTTTGTTTTATTCTATTTTGTTCCTAGACTAGTCCCTTAATATATATTATAGCCTGAGGCGCGACGCGTTACGCACGTAGGTACCTACCAACAATAAATAAAATAGAACGTACCTACATAGGTACTTACACGTTGCTGCTACTTAAGTACTAAAGAAAATGCTCATCGACATAGTTTGTTATTATGAACCCATTGTTAACTTATATTATAAACGCAATCGAGTGTTAATAGTGTGTAATTTAACCCCACAAAAACTATGTGGGAACCTACCTAAACGATGTAAGTAGTCATATAGATAAAAAGATGTGTATATTATTTGTACCTACCTACCGAATATTTTATTGGAGATAACCTACCTACGCATTGAATAAAATCATATTCATCAAATCCTTCTTAAGTTCAACAGCTGACACTCTTGCCGCGCGCGCACACCGAATCACTTCACCACGTTGAAGCGGTAAGAATCGCACTTGCGCGCTAGGTAGACACTATCATATTGAGATTTTTTTTACTTACTACGTACCTACATACTTATTTAACTTGTAACGCGTCACGTACTTGCGTACTAAATACCAACGTCCAATAAGTACCTACAATGTTTTATTCATCATCATCATATATAACCCAAGTAAAACTGACACTTGTAGCGCGCGCACATCACATCACCGAAGTGTTGTCGCCGAGGAAATAACACGCGTTACCATGGTGACCACCCGCGTGATCACTTCACCCGATTCACAAGGAATCGGATGAAGTGATCACTTCGCGCAGGCGCGCCGCTGAGGAAATAACACGCGTTACCATGGTGACCACCCGCGTGATCACTTCACCCGATTTTTAAAGAATCGGATGAAGTGATCACTTCGCGCAGGCGCGCCGCTGAGGAAATAACACGCGTTACCATGGTGACCACACGCGTGATCACTTCACCCGATTCTTAAAGAATCGGATGAAGTGATCAAGCCGCGCAGGCGCTGTTACGCACTTTGTTTTTTTTTCTGTTTATTGCTGTACTTATTGGTACCTACTTATTAAATTTTATTTTATATATGTTCTGACTGCACATGCGTGACGCGTTACATACCTACAGGTTAAATAAGTAGTATGTAACTAGTTCATTTTAAAAAAACTAGTTTAATTATTGAAAACAAAATGTATCTAGGCAATAAACTGACTTTTTAAATGTACAAAACGGTATGATTTAGACATTGAATTATCTAAAAGTATTGATATAAATAGGTACTCATTATTGACTCTGAATACGTATAGGCTTATGGACATGGCCGTCAAAGAGGGGAAAAAAAAAAAGTGCGTAACAGCGCGCCTGCGCGGCGTGATCACTTCATCCGATTCTTTAAGAATCGGTTGTAGTGATCACGCGGGTGGTCACCGTGGTAAGGCGTGTTATTTCCTCGGCGACAACACTTCGGTGATGTGATGTGCGCGCGCTACAAGTGTCAGTTTTACTTGGGTTATATATAATGATGATGAATAAAACATTGTATCTAGGTACTTATTGGACGTTGGTATTTAGTACCCCCCCCATGTAGCCCCCTATCTAGCTGTTACTTTTAATAAATGCGTTGATTTAGGAACTTTTCCTGACCTCATGAAGAATAGTAAAGTCATACCACTATTTAAATCAGGTAATAAAAACGACGTTGGCAATTTCAGGCCTATTTCTATCTTACCAGCATTTAGCAAAATATTTGAAAAGTTAATACTCAAGCAGTTACTTAGACATTTTAATTTAAATAGCCTCCTTCATAATGAACAATATGGCTTTACAAAAGGTCGTTCGACTACAGATGCGGGTGTTGCTCTGCTGAAACACATATTTAACGCATGGGAGAACTCGCAAAATGCTATTGGGGTTTTCTGTGACCTCTCCAAAGCCTTTGATTGCGTGCACCATGACACGCTTTTGCGTAAGCTGCGTCATTACGGTGTTCAAAACGAAGCTCTCAACGTTATAAATTCTTATTTACACAATAGGTCCCAATGTGTAGATGTTAATGGTGTGAAATCTTCCGGTCTACCAGTTCAGTTAGGTGTACCTCAAGGCTCAATACTAGGTCCATTCTTGTTCTTAGTGTATATCAATGACTTACCATTCTATTTAAAGGGTATCTGTGAAGTTGTACTGTTTGCAGATGATACCTCTCTTATTTTTAAAGTAGACAGGAATAGACAAGATTTTGACGATGTAAACAGTGCTCTCTCAATGGTTACGGATTGGTTTACGACAAATAACCTAGTTCTCAATGCCAAGAAAACGAAATGTGTAAAGTTCGCCCTACCAAATGTTAGAAATCTAGGACCCAACATCGTCTTAGATAAAGAGGTGCTTGAGTCTGTAAACTCGGCAGTTTTTCTGGGCATAACAGTAGATGCCAAACTTCAGTGGGGCCCACATATATCGAGCCTAGCGGGAAGGCTCAGTTCGGCCGCCTACGCCGTCAGGAAAGTAAGACAATACACTGACGTCGATACAGCTCGGTTAGTCTATTTTAGTTATTTTCATAGCGTTATGTCCTACGGTCTTCTGCTGTGGGGCAAAGCTGCTGATATTCAAAATATATTTGTCCTTCAAAAACGAGCTGTTCGAGCTATTTACCAGCTAGGTGCCAGAGTTTCTCTGAGAGATTTTTTCAAAGATATTGGTATCCTCACGGTGGCGTCCCAATTCATCTTCGCCAACATCTTATATATTAGGCAAAATATACACTTATACACTAAAAACAGTGATTTTCACAATGTTAACACTAGAAATAAGGACAAACTACGAGCTCCCTTTCACCGGCTTCATAAGGTTCATAACTCATTTGTTGGGCTTGGTATAACCTTTTATAACAAGCTACCCTCTTCTTTGCTAGATTTGCCTTTTGATGCGTTTAAAACGAAAGTAAAATCCAAGCTTTGTTCAAAGGCATACTATTCTATAAACGACTACTTAAATGATAAGAATAGTTGGTCGCTGTGATTAACTCAAGACAATGTTTATGTTCTTTCTCCAGATTACCTACTGACAAGTTATATGAGTTTATATAATTGTATTTTTTTTATTTTTTTATTCGACTTTATAAGTCAAGCTATTTTTAATTTTATTTCAATTTATTGTTGACATAATCTACTCATTACAATGTTTTTTCTAATGAGTTGTATTGCAATATGTGGTTAGCTAGTGACCTCGACAATTGATCATATTAGTTATTGTTATTAGTAATTAACTGTTTGTTTTATTTATTTTATCTCGATGGTCCTAGTTTATCATTTATAACTTCCAGTTACAACTATATGTAAGCGGGCACGCCCTTTATGCCTGGAGGCTTTTATTTAGATAAGTTCTGTTTACGTTTAGTTTTTATTTCTGCCTGAGTATAGTTCTCGATGATGTTGTGTGGTATATTGGCGTGTGCTAGCTAACATATGGCTAATAATTTAAATTATGTTTTGTGTTGCGTAATCTAAATTATCTAAATTATTTTGAATACTATTATATAGAATCTTATTTTTTTGTTCTTCTAACTGAACAGACAGCTGTGCTGCTGGGGAGTTTGTTGCGCCACTTCTTCTTCCCAGCTAATGCACTAGGAAGTGGTGAAGGGTGGGCGTTTTGGGGGACTGTCTTATGTAATTTTGACGTTCGAAAAGTGCTGATTCTCAGCCTAGTTTGAATAAATGACTTTTGAATTTTGAATTTTGAATTTGTACGCAAGTACGTGACGCGTTACAAGTTGAATAAGTATGTAGGTACGTAGTAAGTAAAAAAAAACCTCAATGTGATAGTGTCTACCTAGCGCGCAAGCGCAATTCTTACCGCTTCAACGTGGTGAAGTGATTCGGTGTGCGCGCGCTGCAAGAGTGTCAGCTGTTGAACTTAAGAAGGATTTGATGAATATGATTTTATTCAACGCGTAGGTAGGTTATCTCCAATAAAATATTCGGTAGGTAGGTACAAATAATATACACATCTTTTTATCTATATGACTACTTACATCGTTTAGGTAGGTTTCCACATAGTTTGTGTGGGGTTAAATTACACACTATTAACACTCGATTGCGTTTATAATATAAGTTAACAATGGGTTCATAATAACAAACTATGTCGATGAGCATTTTCTTTAGTACTTAAGTAGCAGCAACGTTTAGATCCCTATGTAGGTACGTTCTATTTTATTTATTGTTGTTGGTAGGTACCTACGTACGTAACGCGTCGCGCCTCAGGCTATTTATATTAAGGGACTAGTCTAGGAACAAAATAGAATAAAACAAAATTGAGTTTCTGATTGGATATCTGTTTTGCTATTTTATTAAAAGCCCCCCTATATAATAATGTTTAGACATTTAAATACTAGCTTTAGAATACTTAATATAAAATTATCAATAGAATTAACATAAAAAATATAATTTAAATCTCGATTACGTTTGTAAATGTAATGCTTGGTCATCCCTAGTATCGGGTGGGGTGACACTGACAGCTCACTGCACGATCACTTCCCCTAAGTTTTCACGGTGAGATGGTTACAGAATAGCACAGCATAATTATCATCATTATAAAATACATCTCTCTGGTTAGATTTTTTTCATTGACTTTTTCATGAAATCATTCGATGTAAATCATGACATTTGAGAACAAATCTAACTTACAGAGATGTATTAATGATTATAATTCTGTAAATACATATTTGAATCCGCTGGATGCGGGAAGCACAGAACCGGTCGAAGTGGCGGTACTTGGGGGAGGCCTATGTCCAGCAGTAGACGTCTTTTGGCTGAAATGATGATGATGAAATACATATTTTTTATGGTTGCAAATGAATTGTTTGATTAAGATACAACCTGACCCTAACCTGCAAATTGCAAAAAACGTAAGAAAATTTGATTTTCGCGGGCTACCACTGCGGATCCGCCTTAAAGCTACGGTTTATTAGAAAAGCGGTGCCTACATTTAAAAAATATTCCCATATCATAATAACTAGATATTATAATTTTTTGCCAAGTATCTTCCCACTAAAATCAGTGATGCCATAAAAACACTTTTTTACATTTTCCGCGCTTTTTAGTATCAACTTATACGAGCCAGAGTTCTATAGGTACGTGTAGTTATGTTAAAACTACGAATCAAAAGTTTAAAATCAAAAGTAAGTACTTAGGTTCATTTAGTATTTTATGTTCACTTACTGTTTGACCCCTTGAGCCGAGCATTCCTTTGAGGCCTTTTACGCCCCGTTGTCCCTTCAATCCTTTTTCACCAATGTTTCCTTTAGATATCACTGTAATATTATCGTGAAAGTCATCAACCACCACAATGGTCGCTGGTCTCCCTGGTTCACCAATTGGTCCTTGGTCTCCTTTAATTCCGGGTGGTCCTACGGTGTCCTCACCGTCATCCCCTCTGTATCCTGGTTCTCCGAGACGACCAATGGGACCCTAAACCGCTTTAGTGTTAGTTATTCAAAAAATAATAATGTACTGTGTGTTTTGTGAAGTATGTGTGTAGTGTACTTGTATTCAGGAATCAATCTTAGGTACCTATACTTTAGATTTATTTTCCTAGTTTGTGGACAATTAATTTAAACAATGAAAACTTAATCGAGTCTAAAATTAATTTTATAACGATTTCAATTCTATTTTATTATTTTATGAAAATGTACTAAACGTACTGTTCGCCCGCGACTCCGTTCGCGTGGATTTTGTATTTTCCCCTACACATTTCAACACTCCTTCCACCCCTTTACAACGTAGTTTTCGAAAATTTATCATTTATCTTAATTATTTGTTTATACAAGTATTTGGGCCAAGTTTCAAGTTTATAGTTCAAAGAAATAAGATTTTTCACATCAACTTTATCCCCCCATTGCACCACCACAGAAATGTATCAAAGTTCAAATCGCAATCAAACATCTTTAACACTTCTAAGTAAAAGAGGAGTTTGAAGTTTGGACCCAACGAATGAGATTTTTCATTAAAAAAATATCTCCCTTTTACCCCCTTAAAGGTTGAATTTCCAAAACACCCTTCTTAGTGCTACGCCTACATTATATAAGGAATCCTTTTGCAAAGTTTCCGGTTCCTAATCCCAGTACTTTCGACTGTGTGCTGATAATATGTCAGTCAGTCAGTTTCTCCCATTATTGTATATACAGAATGATTAGTAATTGGGTGCATTCCTTAAAATGGGTGATACTACAGCTAATTTGCAACATTTTTCACTGGATAACTTGGGGTCCGAAGTAGGTTATTTTGGAGATATTGAAGTTTTCAAGAGTTTTGTGCAATTTCTCACTTTTCGACTCTACACTTATAATTGTAAAAATACGGAGTTATCGCCAAAAATCGATCAGATTACGTGTGACTCCGGATGTTTAATTTGTCTGTCTGTTATGTCATGTTTATATCCTTTTAGATGATTTTTTTTTCAGGTTTAGTAGGGTTTTATCATGCGTGATGGTGTGTGTTTTGCTGTGTGTGTGTGTGATTTTGAGTAAACTGTTCCGAAAAACAAAGTACACCAAAAAAAAGAAGGTTTTCGAGGGATTTATTTATTCATAAGCTTCATCTAGGTATCTTCAGCTCCGACGAATGTTGGAAGTTAGCTCTAGTACCTATCACCCAATTCAAGGACTGCGTCCAATTACCAATCACTCTGTATATAGGTACTACTACTACTTACTATAATTTCTTTTTTGATTTAATTACCATGTTTTTTATTGAGTAAAAATAAATGTGTTTTTTTTCTTACCACATCACCATCTGGGCCTTGAATTCCATCATCACCTTTAGGACCCCTATATCCAGTAGGTCCAGGTGCTCCTGGTGGACCTCTTTCACCGATGTCACCTTTCACACCTCTTGAATTTGCTCCCCCCTCACCAGCCATACCTCGAGAACCCTTTTCTCCGGTGGGTCCTGGTGAACCTCTTTCGCCAGGATAGCCTCTCGATCCAGGTGGTCCCATAATACCGTCAACGCCGCTACAGCCGTCTAAACCTGGTATCCCAATGACACCTTCCAATCCATATGGGCCCTGGGCAGGGAAAAGGGTTAAGATAGAGTCGAATATTTAGAAAATCATAAAAATGTTTTAATGTGCAATACTGCTGTGTTTATTCTAATAGATTCTTACTTGCGGCCCTGTGTCTCCTCTTGGTCCGTAAGGTCCATCGATACCCTAAAAAATAAAAAAGGCAATTTCTATTACTTAGTTACTTAAAATATAGAGTGGAATAGTAACCAGACAACCTGTTATTTGGCATACTTACGTGTGTTCCCTTATCACCGTAGTCGCCTCTGTCACCAAAGTCTCCGGACACGCCCGTCCGGCCTGGGCGGCCGAGGGGTCCGTCGTCACCATAGTCACCTTGAACGCCTGGAACACCGGGAGGTCCTATGCTCCCTTGATCGCCTTTGATGCCAGCACAGTCGCATACTGTTTGATTGCACACCACCTGAACATAGAAATCGTTTGTGAATTTATTATTAATGTACCACATAGGTCATCTCAGTAAATACACGCCTACTATCAAATAAGTACATACATAAATGTATAAATGATTTAGTAGAAATGATTGCTCTTGGAAGAATATCGAGAATCGATGAACGTGTCACGACTACTAGACACTATCATGCTATACGGATCGACGACCTACAGAACCCAGCTGGGTTTGACTCAAGCCAATAGGTACCTACGTCGACCCGCTCGGTACACAACTAGTGCAACCATTGTTCACTTCCAATTGGTAAATACAAACACTTCTGCCCCGGATATGCTATAAAAATAACTTACGTCGGACTCCATGATCGATGTTTTTCCGAACTTTGCCAATATGTGATATACACAAGCACAGTGTACTCATAGCACCGAAGTATCTAATGGTTTCATAGATATTATATTATACAAACATCTACACATTTTCTCGTGAAATGACTATGTGAAGATAACAACATCATCAACATATACTAACTGGATTAAAAGGCTATTATTGAAGCTAACTAAAACTACCTACTGAATGAATGTTAATACAATTATTATGAAACCGTACGGGCGTAATTAATAGGTACGTAATTTGGCCCCGTAATCACTGAGAAATCGGTGTACAAGCAGTACCAGGTATGAAAACTAAAGCTGTCTTTTATTGCAACGCTTCTATGTTCATAATACAGTGGGTTGACTATTTATTTTGCATTCCCGCCCCTACAGACGTTCGATTTTTATTTCTGAATATCGCCTACATGTCAATGTATACAAACTTTAATAATAAATCAATTATCACAAATAAATATTGTATTCTATAAAATGTGTAGGCGCATGGCGGCTTTGCCTCTCCTTCAACTTGCGAAAGCACGACGTGTGATAGCAGCAAATATTTTATAATTCTAATAATATTTGAATAATGTCGACTTCAAGTATAATAAAAACTAATAGTAAATTTTAAGGGTTCCGAAAAAACCAATTAGGTGTGGTTTGAGGAATGAAAAAAAAAAAACAATGCACGTAAGCGTGTTCTCATTTATTATTGTGGTATTAGATTATGATGTATACGTAACTTTTTTATCTAAGTTAATCGTTTATGAGATATGTTATATTTTAGTTTTTTTGAGATATACAAACTTTTTTTGCATTGACAGACGCGTAATAGTCGGACAGTTGAATATTCTATTGCGTTGTGTAATTCTATTGCCGCTATAACAACAAACAATAAAAATTTAATAAAGTTGATAATTAAAGGGGTCCACCCTCCCCATACAAGACCGGATTAAAAAAAAAAACTTATCCTGGCATGTGTGATTGTCATTGGCTCATCGAGTAGAGTACCTACCTACAATATAATTTTTATTTTATTTTATCTTCAAAAATTAAGGATAAATTAAGATTAATAATGAATAATTAAGGGTTCATTTAAGAAATGAGAAATAGGGGTATATGTTGTGCGTTTTAGACCATTTTTGTACGAGCTTTATCGTAACAACTAAACAAGTTAGGAATTTTAAACTTCTGTAATGTATACTGCATTTAATTAACAAATAATGAAAACACCGATTCATTAGGTATTTTATTTAAATATGGGCAACTTTCTGCAACTGCATAAAATAACTTTGCAATTCACAGTATCATTATGAAATACAAATATCTCTTTGCAATTTTTTTTGATGAACAATATTCTTCGTTTAGTATTATCATTTATTTGTTAAATATTGTACGGTGGTACGTCAGAACCCTTCGTGTGCGAGTCCGGCTCGCACTTGGCCGGTTTTTTTATTCGACGCCACCTACTTCAGCATCATCAGTGTATAGCATTCAATTGGAGAGGCCTACTCTCCAATTGCACGCCATTCAGCTCGATTCTCGGCAACTCTCATCCAACGCCATCTACTTACTGAGGTACAAAATAAGCGATAGCCTGTTGCCATCAAAATCAAAGGAAAAATACATAGCATCCCACGAAAATCCATTGGAAGAATAGGAAAAAACGCCCAGAATAAAAAACACACGGTTCGGGTAAAAAAAGTACCGAATTGTTTCAATATTTAAATTATTTGAATAAATAAAATAATAAAAAAGTGTCACAATTCTATAAAAAGTATTACGCATTAATTAAAAATACAGTGATATAGAGTAAGTAACAAGGAACGTGCCTTATCGTCGGGACCTCTGACATACATTCGACGCAGAGCAAGTGTAAGAACATTGCACTTCCTACTTTATAATAGAGCATGAAATCGAGTTTCTTATTATAATCTTAGTCATTAATCTATTTCAGTAGTATCTATCTCATCACAATTCATACTAAATTGTGTACTTACTTAGTATGTACAAGAAATACCTGCTATCTAATTGCGTAAACATTTTCGATAAAAGATTAAAAGTAATCTGTTTTATTGGCTCCTGAAATACGGCTATCTAATTACGCAACACATTTTCGATTTGCAATTGAGTCAAATTGGTTTCGTTTGACTAGAATTGCTTTCAAAAGTTGTAAATTGAAAACAATTCTAGTCAAACGAAACCAATTTGACTCAATTGCAAATCGAAAATGTGTTGCGTAATTAGATAGCTGGTACTCTAACCTAACTCTGGAGCCAGGGTCTCCATTTTTTTGTAATCTATTTATGGCAATAAAGAATTTATTATTATTATTATGTTTAATTTTGAAAGTTCAACAACATTAACTGCGTTATTGTTGTTATCGGTATCGGTATCGTTGTTGAGCAGATTTTTTTTTTCGAACTTATTTAGCAATCTCTTTCAAAATGATTCAGATTGTGATTGATCGTGTATTACGCAATTAGGGTACTGTATTGTAATGTATATTTTGTCAAAATCTACTATTAAAATAACGTAGGTATTGTTCGCGAGCCGAAATGGATTTAGCAGTGTGGTTTATGGTTGAAGATGATGTCAGCGTTTTGCATTACATCATCTTTTGAACAAACCAGACGTTAAGCACAGCTTCTTCGTTCTAGTTTTATTGCAGTCAAATGGAATTGTATCCTTTACCAACATGTGTAGGTATCTGTTATAGTCATTCAGTCAGCGAAAAAGTAATAATTCTGTCCATAGTTAAAGAAACGGGAATAAGTGTATGGTGTCTATGTATTTAGGTAAATACGAACAATTGGACAGCCAATATTTAATTTAAATTACTATCTTCCTATATCTCTCACCCAAGCTATATTCGTAAGCCAGAACAAAGACCTGTGACCTGAAGAGTGTAGTTACTGTAAGAAATACCTAGGTACTGCACGTTTTCGGAAAGTAAATCATATCATACAGTTACTCGCAGAATTCTGGCGACGATAGACGTTTTCTTACTGCCTCCAGGTGTCCATTCGTGTGTTTAAGAAGAGTATTCTATAGTCAATATATAGATAAATGAATAGAATAAAAACTTGATAAGAAGACAATAATTGACTCAGTGTGTGACTTGTGATGTAGTCATAGAAAGTGTACAACACGGTCTCAGTTTATTAAAGTCACAATTTCAAACGTATCAAATAACAACATTGCTAAATTTGCATGACGACGCAATGCATTAGAGCGCAGTGTCGTAGGTACTACTTTTAAATAAGCAGTTTATTGCGACGACTGTTAGAGATAATTTTTGAGCCAGAGAATTGAATGATCTGTGGTTACAATTTACATTGTTTCAATTAGTTATTATGTTTATCACAGTCATCTAAGTAAAGTTCATGCAATGACCTAAATATGTGTCGATTAGTCTGAGTCTCTAGTCACTTGGGATAAATTCATCACAACTACGGAACCCTTCATTGTACGTGGTCCGACACGTAGTTGGCCGGTTTTTTTATGTTAACACCATTTTTGGTCCGAACCGAGCATTTTAACATGAATTAGATACCTATCCTACTCCACAGCTAGGCTTGTATTTTTATTTGCCAGTTCATTCAAAAATACATTCTCAGAAAACACCTGGGCATTGTTGTTCAACGTATTTTTCTATTGATTGTGATGGCTCATTGACTTTGTGCCTCAGAAAGTTTATAGCAAATGTGGCGGAAAGTAGCTTTTCATGCGCGTCTACGTGACGTTCGTTCTTCTGATGAAAAACGGGATGTTGGCGTGGGAAATGGATTTTGATGCGGTTATATAGCCCAGAAATGTTTGACGTGGTACCACATCAGGCCGGTACCAACATTGCATCCACATTGAAGTGGGCGTGTTGCTTGTATTAAGTATTACCGATATTATGTTGTGAAGTAGTTATGTACCTATCTTGTCTTTATCTCCGGAAGGTATTTGAAACGAATTGATATTTTCTAGCTTATTCATTCTTGAAAGGGTCTCTGTCAACTGTGTGTTATGATGGATTAACATGCACACCGAAAGCAAAGCTTGCAATTTTATTGCTTTTAGTTTTTGGTGGCAAACGCCAGCACCGAAATAAAATTGGCTCTTGAACTCTTGACAACCTACAATTTTGAAGAGAACAGAATGCAATTAACTATGTAAATATTAGGTTGCGTTGTTCTATTTTGTAACTGTGCAGATTAGGCTGAGGGCCTGAGTAATGTGTTGCTTCAATGTTCAGTATTGTTATTATGTAGTGTAGCTTCCGGACGAAGCGCGTAGGCGGCGCGCGTTCCGTCCTCGTCCGCCGCACCGTATGCGCACACGCCTGCGGCAACGTCTACCAGCCTTTACGTTACGAGTGACGAAGAAGCACTGACAGCTGTTTCATTACCTACTTGCTGAGAAGCTATCTAATACTTTGGAAGTTTGAACAGGGTGTGCGCAATTTTTGACCGACTCCTAAAAGGAGGTGATTATCATAATATGACTCATCGAATACCCGGGAGAGTTTAAAAGGATTGAAGGAGAGAACGTTTAACTGTTCCTACTAGAAGGTGGTCTTAAACATGATGAATTAAAAGAAAAAAACGATTTTAAATAAATAACGCCTAATTTGTTTTTAACTATTTGATCTTATTGAACATAATAACCGGTCCGGGTCATTACGTTGTAATAACATACTGTATAGAAGGCGACCGAATGTTATCTTATTTTTCATCCTCTAAGTGAGTATTTCAGCTGGGAACTGAGGTTTCTAGTTCAAGGCATTTGTTTCCATTATCAAAACGAGAGAGTAGGTTTAAAATAAGTACTTCCAACTCGACTAACTATCCTTGTTTTCATTAGCCATTAATATCATGACAACATAATATTATGGCAGCACGCGATTATAGAACGGGTGAGTCATTGGTTGCAATTCAAGGAACAGGCTGGATAAACAATCATTGCAGTGTCCAGCGCGATAACGACCATTCGCACATCCCGCAGCCCCCGCTGCCCCCCGCCCCCCGCCCCGCTGTCTCTCACACCCTGCTTCCACGTGTATGAGGCGGCACATGCTACACTGTAATATTCATTATATTATACCAGTGTTATTTACTGCATACTATTTTGATTTCAAGTATTTTTCCAAACTAAGTGTGATTCTGTATGATTTATTGCAGTTATTTATGTACCTAGGTATGTAGAGCAGATCTTAGCGGCAGCTGGGCTTATGCT
This sequence comes from Agrochola lota, assembly GCA_947364205.1. NCBI lineage: Eukaryota > Metazoa > Arthropoda > Insecta > Lepidoptera > Noctuidae > Agrochola > Agrochola lota. Next base: position 11,574,942 of record OX376225.1, read on the forward strand.
ACGAAGCTAAAATACACAAGTATGCACTTATTTGTATGCCGCCCTACTAGATTTCGCAGAAAATTATCGAATTATACAAAATGTACGACTATAATAATGTTAGTTATAAATCAAATAGCTAGTTCCGCGTGGTCATTAATTAAAATAGATGACCTACCCTACCTCATTATTTCCAGTTCCCGAGAGTTCGCGAAATCGCGACTACAGCAACAGGCGAAATCGTTATTGATACGTACCTACATATGTACTTTATGATTTTGCAGTTTCTAAACTGATGTGATACTCACAATTATAGTACCTAACTACAAACGAGCAAAACATTTTGGTAGATCGAACAAGTGTTCATGAGCATGACGTGTTTGTAATAACAATGTGTAGGTGTAGGTTAGTACCTATTTATAGACAAGCTATTAATTATTATTATTGAAACTATGTCAAAAGTAAAAAAAAACGGAGCATACAGTGGAGATTTACGAGCATTTACCGGAATCTGGTGACCCCGTCGGCTCATAAACGCGTTCCCGATATACGCCGCCCCGACTCCCGAGCATACAGCGGGCGCGCGCGACACGCTTGCGTGCCACAGCTTCGTATACTTAGTTATCTTTGATTTGCTTTAACCATTACATGTTTTACTTAGTGTAAAGCGATTTTGTATCATAGAGAATTCCAATGACTACTATTGACAAACGGACACGGAAACAGCATACGGAAACGCCATAAGATCCATGAGGCAAATCTGAATTCAAACAAAATTCATGAGACTGACATTGACCGTGGGCCGCAGTTGTTAATAATACCAGTCTATTATTGTCCCGCTGCAGGGCAAAGGCCTCTTCTCATACAGAGAAGGCATGAGCGTTTTGCTGATTGCAGACTTATAGGTACTATAAGTCCAGTACCCCAATTACGTAATACACGATCAATTAGAATCTGAATCGTTTTGAAACAGATTGCTAATCCATTGCTTCATAAGTTAAGTTAAGAACAACGTAAATAACGCAATGAATGTTGTTGAACTGTCAAAATGAAACAGATTAGTCGTAATCGTTTACGAAAATTTATTGCGGAATTAGATAGCTGGTTTCGTCACGATGTTTTCCTTCACCGATGTCAGTGATGTACAAGAAAGTAAACTCGGAAAGTACATTCAAAAGGGCCTGTAATTGGTTTATTTGAAATAAATGCTTCAAGTTTTGAATTTTTGTGACATATGAATTGAAAAAGTCACATTGGTACTTGCCCGGATTTTAATCTTCGCGCACGAAATGCGAGACCTTATTAACCACTGGGCCATCACGACTAACCGTAGTTGGTAAACATTTGTAAAATTGTTTTGTGAAAGTTGTATTGAAAAAATAAGATGGCCTGGCATGTTAGTAGATTCTTATACTACTTCAACTTTAAATTGTAACTTAAATACGGATTTAATGATACAAAGGAAAATTACAAAAAGGTGAGAGAACAATCGAAAACTTTTAAAGCACAATTATTAAAATATATATATACACCCTGTTTTGGCAGTACCTAACCTGAAAACCGAATCGTTTGTAGCGAGTCAAGCGCGCTAAGAGCTTTTGCCGTGCGATGCTGCTTTACGACAATACGGTAATACGCATGAGGCGATGGTTTGAAATACTTTGACGCAGCCGGCCTGGATTATATTTCTGTTTTCATTATGGTTTACTTAAATAAATGCAGTAAATAAACAATGATTAGGTATGTTAAATAATTAAATGTTTTTCCAGCACACTTTCTCGAAAACTCGCTCTTATTGCTATTTACTTTGCATTCCCGCACTAGTGCGGGAAAGTGTGGAATCAAAGCGCTCGGGTGGCTCGCGAAATAAAATTTTTCGTACTTACGTTTTCTTCAATTTGCAGGTCAATATCAGAGGGCCTAGTGTGAGTTTATTTTACCCATCTCGACTTTACGGATCCACCGCGATCGGCGCTCCAATTGGCCCTTCACCAGTGAAGGCCAGTGAACAACCAATCGGAGCGCCGAACGCGGTCGATGCGTAAAGTCAAGATGATTAAAAGAAACTCATACTAGGGCCTCAGGTTGTATGTCGACCAAAATATGATTCGCGAGCGTAACAAATATGTACTTAGGTAGTTACATAATCATAATCGTTATTATCATCAATAGATACCTACAACTCTCTTAGTTAAAATTGTTTTATTTCAGCACTTATTTGCCTTCATATAAATATTGAGTACCTATTTTATCAGATCTTCTAATTTTCTATTAATGTTGGATTATTATCAGTAAACTCCGCTGTTAGTTTACGATGATTTTCTCGTACTTTTAATGATTACCTAAATCATTGTGAGTCCTAGCAGTTTTCAACTGGCATTACTGTCAGCGACCTGCGCTAAATATAAACATGGAAATAGCTGCACATTCAACTAGCTTTTGTTACAGTACTGAAACTATTGACCTATTTCACTTTACTGGAAGTAAGCAATAACTTTCAGTGCAACGCTCGCACCGTAAAACCGACTCGTGAGTAATCGAAGCGCGGACGCAATACAGACTGGAAATTAGTAACTCTTTGTTTTATGCTCAGCTGCTTGTAAATTCACAATGTATTTGTGAACAAATTTAATAATTAGATAGGTATTAAAGGTTACCAGATTAATATAATAATAAGAAGTTACCAGAAGTTTTTTTTTAGAGAAATCCTGTTCCTCCATGAGCTTTTCGGTTATGTACATAGCTAAGCACATTAACCGAGAAGCTTAATAATGATCCTCGAAATCGTATTAATCACCGGTGTACTGCGATACTTTTCGAAGATTCCGAATTATGCTCAGTTACCGATGATGAGGGCAGTACGTATGTTGCAGAAGTTACCGATGATGAGGGCAGTACGTATGTTGCAGAAGTTACCGATGATGAGGGCAGTACGTATGTTGCAGAAGTTACCGATGATGAGGGCAGTACGTATGTTGCAGAAGTCGAGCAACCTTAGCAAGTCGCACCAGTCTTGCTATGCAAGAAGCTAGTGTTCAACGAGTATGTAGAGCAGAGGCCACAATTTGATATCAAGTAGAACAAACTTGAATTTTCGTTATTATAATTTTTCTATTCTGCAAGCTACTTGATGAGTATTTTTAAGCCTGTGTGACTGTGACCTTCCTGCTTCAGAAAACATATCTAACTGTTTCTCATTTAGTAATGTATAGTCGGTGTAAAAAATAATATAGGTAGGTAAATTTTCAAGATGGTTAAGTAATTTTAACTGTAACTAAAAAGTTGTAAACAAGCTCTCTTTTCAAGCAGTCTGATAAAGCTGGTGGCTTCAAATCAATGAGATTGAACTAAACTACGTGGCACGAACTATATCAGACTGCTTGAAAAGTAAGCTAGTTTTGAACTTTTTAATTGCAGTCGGTTTTTTTTAATGCTTCAATATTTTTTTACGCTTTTATCTTCTGAATCGATCGAGTGGAACATGTCCATCACATGGTAGTTGCATTTAATGTGGTCTTTCCGAGCTAGTCAAAACTCAAAACGCGTTGTGGGTGTTCGTACAATTACCACAGAATTCCAGAAGTTGCGGACTATTTAAAGAGACCACAATTCGTTGTGGATTTTTTTTTGTTGCTTTTTGTTTCGATTTTTCAACCTTTGAGTCCCAAGTCGTTAAAACTACTCACTACACTACAGTTTGAGTTTTGTAGACACTGGATTATAAAAAGAATATACTTATTACTACCACAGACTACAATTATATTTATATATTACTACTGAAAATTTTAAATGTGACTTAAAGGAATTGTAATAAATGACGCTACGTCAGAATAAAAGGACGGTTTTACACTCCGGCCGATGAGAGAATGCGTTCCTAACATCTGTCAGCTGAGTACAACAGATTAGGTACGTGTTTTACGAATTTAAACTATACCTAGTAGTTCCTAATCTTGTTCAACTGACAGCCTGTGTCAGACACGTATTCTCTCGGTGGCCGGAATATAATAGGAAGTGTGCAATTATCTTTCCTAATGTGTTTCTTTTTAAGACAACGATGTGCCTATATGTGAATCCATAGAGGCGGTATAAAAAACATAAATTAATAAAGCCGTATCTACAATTGCATAGCGGCGATATCGACAGAATATAAAAAAATGAGGAATATAGAATACTTCCCTTTGGGTTCAACGTTCTGTACCAGTCTACGTCACGGTGATAAAAGAGTAACTCATGAATGAGCTCGTGCATTGACAGGGCGACTCACCCCGGAATAGTGAATATAACTAAACGTGGACCGACGCTGCTGACTTTATCATAACAAAATGTTACATTTATAGGTATTATGTAAGCAAGAGCCCCACCTTCCATAGGGTTGATAACAGACATACCTAGTAGTAGTAGGTCATTATTAAAACTGACTGCCATTGGGTAATTTTGTTTGTCTTCTTTATCCCTAAATCGTTTATAAAACAGGAATATTTAGGTAAGTAGGTATTATTATTACTACTTACTTTAAAAACCTGATCGAAATTTTTAATTAAACGACCCATTATATTGATACGCCTCGTACGGGAGTAGGTATTTAAAGGTCTTGCTTTATCGTCGTCAAGTTTATCATCGCGACACACAAAACCTTATATACCTACCTACTTATTATCATTTACAGATACCAATTTGTGGGAGTTATGTTATTATTTCGGCAATAATTGCAAAAATTGTGTTTTATACATAACGACAAGTTGATAGCAGCAGTTTCCTGTCACTTTGATAACAGATGCTGCTGTTTGTGGCGCGGCCTCGTTTTTAAAGCTTTGTCAATGGAAGCTGATTTTGACCCAATTTAAAACCGTTTGATTGATAGACCGCGGCACAGATCTAAATTTTGCGCATGTTGCTGCCGTGATTCCCGGAATTAATGCTTCCTAACAGGATATGAGCCATAGATAATGTAAACGGACATTATCAGCTATGAACATGGTCAAGTTAGATACCTACAAGTTCACTGTGGATCTCTAATAATTACATATTTGAATCAGTAACGTAACGGTTGAGCAACAAAGTTAATAATTATAGGTAAGTACTTAGAATGAAACCATTGAGGCTCTCGCAACAAGTGCGACGCGACAGCACGACGCGACTCTAATAAAACAATTTCCAAGAAAACTTCACGGTAGAACAATTACTGGTGTCGCAACAAGTCGCGCCAGTCTACACGAGCCTTTAAGCCCAGGGGGGCTCAAAATAACTCTGTTTTTACAAACTGAATGTTGAATCATTACAATGTCATTACAAAAATAGAGAAGTAAATTTTATTTCTACATAGTGTGCATACAATAACACTTACAATATGTCTGTTCAAAAAACTGATAAGTAGGTACCGTGGTTTTAGATTCAAGAATGACTTCAGAACAAATACCTAGGTTTGTGGATGGTTGTGGTACATGGTGTGAAGTAATATAGTCCTGCTTTAAATTCATTGTTAAGTAATTACTTAAGGGAGTAGTAGGTAAGGTAGAGAGAATAGTAGGTCAATTGTTACAAACGGATAGTATGGATGTAGGAACTGAAAAAAAAGTTTTTTAAAGCAGAAGAGCATGCATGTGACCTACTTACCTCGGATTCAATGAAGATCCTAACAAGGTAAAAGCTAAAACCCAACTACGACTTAAGAGGGTTTATCCTAAAAGCTGGCAAAGTCGCAAATAACTGTCAAATATTTACCTGTTTTGATTTTTATAGCAATATTACTGAATAGAAATAAGAAATGAATGAAAAAAGAAATGAAATTGAAGATTGTTTTCGGTTTTATGTATAGACTGTAGTAACACCTTATTTGAAGTCATGTAATTAAGCTATACAAAAACAAAAAAAAACGACGTCGATGTCTTGTTTTTATACCTTTTTAGTTGGCAGTTTCGTTTTCGTCGTAGTTGGGTTTTAGATTTTAACTTTATTTTTTATTTCAATTATTTAGAGTTAAGGAATCATTAAGAGTAGGCACCTACCCACTTCTTTGGTTTGGGAAAATTCGAAAGATAATATATTTTTAGTGTTATTAAAAACAGTCATACATTTTCAGAAAGTATTCCTTCAGGCCTTTCATTAGACACCAAACACGATATTATATTAATCTCAAATTCCAACGATACTTCGTGTATCAAAATACAACTAGTGGTTTAGGATTTATGAGGAAGCAGATTAACATACATACACAGCCTGTTAAAATCATAACCCTCCTTTGGCTTTGCCGTAGTCTGGTAAAAAGCGCCCTCAACAAATATGTGATTGTTGTGTATGTAACGCTTTTTGCTTTGATTACCTACTTACATGATTATAATTTGGATAGACACACTAACTAGGTCGAATCTTTATAATGAATAGGATTCCATATAATAGTCATGCGTCATTCATCCGTCAGTTTATCGGTGGGTTATAACCTTAAAAATCAAAATTAGTTTAATTATTCGGTGATAAGATAATACAGTGCTTCTTAAAACATGAATGTATTCAAATAATGGAACGTTTTATGTACCTAGCGGATATGTTTAACGACCTATCAAGATTATTAGAACTACGTATAGTTCAAAAAGCTCAAAATAAACTAACAGATATGGATAACAGATGTACCTACCTATGAAGAGTTGATGAAGAAACTTTAAAACAAGCATGTAACAAAAGATTTTAAGTAATTAAATAGCATTTTTTAGGTCACGAGGCTATGAAATGATAAACGATGTTGTTGCCAGTTGATACGTACCAAATAAAAACTTATATGATAATAGTGCAAAGGTTACCGTAACATCTGATTATTGGAGTAAAGTTATTTTAAATTATATATTTGTATGAAGCAATATTCAATTCACAAAATTTTATTGAGATCTGGTGTAGATAGGTAATTAATAACGAGCAAGAGGTTGGCTCTATTATCAGTAGGATGTACTGGTACGGTCTACCTACACTAATGTAAAAAGACGCTTACTTGTCCGGCCATCCAGAGAATGAGTTCTGCGTGACACCTGTCAGTTTCATATTAATGATGTTTTGCGAAAATGATCTTTATTACTAGGAGAAATTGTCGAACTAACAGGTGTCAGGAACGCATTTTCTCGACGGCTGGACTGTAGCGAAGCCGAGAGTCATTTGTCCTTCCCGTCATTGTGATTTTTTTTTTGTACTGGACCATACTTGGGAACCTTCTGATTATGTAGATATTGAAGGTTCCAACTTATTTTTTGTCGTTTTTTAACGTAAGCAAGTTTTAAATGTTATAACCTAACTCTGTGCCGTTGCATGCTCCCATAAAAACACAATGGTTTGCTTTGAATGCGTTACACTGCAAGTAACCGTAAACAGCGATCTTACACCCCAAAAATAAAAGTCGTTTCCCAGCAATTATTTTAGTAGGTACCTATCTGATATTTAATTTTATGTAGATACCTACAGAACGCTGATACGCGTGAGCGTTTGTACATTATTGTACATTTGCATTAAAAAGTACTACTTATTTAAATTGAGGTAACGACGTCCACCATCCACGTGCTTTGTTATTTTCTTTGGGGGATGAACGTAGAACCTCTCCGATAAATGGATAGTTAAAGTTTTGTAGATACTCTAAACCGGAGTTCGTTGCTCGTGTGTTGCAGCAGAACTAATTAAGAAAATTAAATACATAATGTTATGCTCCCTATTGTTTGTTTCAACTTCAAGTCTTCTGACAGCCGACCGAGGACAGGTGTAGCAGTGAAAATACTGCACTTAAATAATGGATTAAGGTAATATAATTATAGAAGAACCGATCAAGTTGAAAGGGGCGAAGGTGAAGAAGAGTAAATCCTCGGATTATTTATAGTTGTTTTTGCTACGTAGGGTCTAAGCAGGGTCTAAGCCCTAGTCTATGAAGCCTCTACGCTAGGCTACGTCAGTCACCGACAACTAGTGGTGTTTTATGACCCATCATGATTTCAGAATATTTAGGTGTAGGTTTAGGTTCAGGTCGATCAAAATGGTTTATTTGCCGACATGTGGTGAAGAAAACCACTAGCCACACTGAGTGGACTAGGTTTGTCGCCACATATTTTTTTATTATTTTTTTTTATTTTTTTTTAAACATTGCCCCACACTGAGAATTTCTTCTTGTATCGTGGGTGCGTTTACAAACATAGAAACTCACATACACTAACACCCAGACCCGGAACAACTTCTTGCAGAACATAAAAATATTTGTTCCGTGCGGGGATCGAACCCGCGACACATTGCGCAGCAGTCGATCGCTCAGCCACTGCGCCAACCGTGTCGTCAAACCGTCATCGTCGTATCTACACCATGTAGGAGGATAAGATCGTGAAGTAAGTATGTATATATGCCCATGAAAGACCAAGGTCACTTGAGTCGCTTCACTATAGGTATCAACTTTAAATCTTTTGCTGGCTCAGTTATTGAAAACCTGCATCAAGAAGGTACAAGGGTGTCGTTTTCGCGATCGTGTCGTAAAATTACGCTGCGGTGCATCACGTATCCGACTACATGGTTTTATTTTTTAATAAAAGTTGATTAGATACTAGCTCTTACTCGCGGCTTTGCCAGCATGGAGATCAGAAATGATCCTATGGTTACATACTACGGCACCAAGATAAAACGTCTCCTATGTCCTAACCCAGGTCATAGTTTACCTGTGTGCCAAATTTCATCCAAATCCATTACGGCGCGACAACGTAACATACAGAGTTTGTATCAATTACCTTTTATTTTATTAATTAAATTAATTATCTATGAATGTAATATTTTTAAATATGTATTCATTTACATTACACAAACATGTATTTTATCTATTCAATATCTATACATATGTGACGACACGGTTGGCGCAGTGGCTGAGCGATCGACTGCTGCGTAACGTGTCGCGGGTTCGATCCCCGCACGGAACGAATATTTGTATGATCTGCAAGTAGTTGTTCCGGGTCTGGGTGTATGTGAGTTTCTATGTTTGTAAACGCACCCACGATACAAGAAGAAATTCTTAGTGTAACGTTTAAAAAAAATTATATACATATATATATAAGTTAAAGTCGCTTTTCGAGTGTGTCTGTGTGATTGTGATAATACATATTATATACTTATAAACTAGCCAACGAATTTTGATGCGGTTTTCACCATCATTTACAAAATTGGTTCCGGAAGGTTTATGTGTAACTGTGTTTAATATATTAATAATAAGCATAAACATCCTATAATGTTCCCCCTGCTGAGACACAGGCCTCCTCTCTGAGAGGGAGGGGCCATAATCCAATACATGTCACATGTCTTCAAATTTTTGGGTTCAATGTTTTCCTTCAACGTTTTGAGAGCAGTGGTGATGAAATTAAATACACAAAGTAAAGTACCGGCATGGGTTCGAACTCAGGACCCACCAATACACAATATACATAACATCACGCCGAGGTGTACCTATAGTACATCCACATTTCGCCAGTTATGTTTCGGTAAGTAATGTAATACCCTATTATTGCCATCAACGAGCGTATTGCCATCAACCGGGCACAAATCCAGACTCCGGGCTGCTACTGAGCAATTCCAGATGGAAAAACCCAAAAACACTTTGCCCGACCCGGTAATGGAACCCAGGACCTCATGCTCAGCAGTAGCACTTGCGACCACTAGACCAACGACGCAGGCCACCAATAAATTAATATTAAAATTATATATAATAAATAAATTCGATAGTTTATCAAGTCGTATAAGCCGTGCGAAGCAGGAGCGAGTCGCTAGTAAACAACAGCAGCTCATTCTAGATCAGCTAGAGCTAGACCTGTTATTGTGTATATCTCATTCTGGATCAGCTAGAGCTAGACCTGTTGATTTGTATATTTCATAACTTTCAATTTCCCTCTCCAATGTTAAGACTATGATGACTATAGATAGCTACTTACCCACTCTAATATTGCTTTGATTTGCGATTATTTACACCGTATTGTGTGAGTCATTAATACTTCAATGAAAAGTGAGAAGTTACAGGTACCTACTAGCTGGAATCAAATTCTTTAGCTGATTCAGATGCTGTGATTTAATAAGTTTGCACCAATACTTATACGTATTGTATTGTGTGTTATACCTACTTAATGAACGATAGAAAATCAATGGATAGTTATTCAAGGAGTTATGGCTCGTGTTACAAAATATCATCTGAATACAATATGAAATACATATTTAAATAAATAAGATATCATACAGACCAGAAGCCACTGAACTTGGTAAAGTAGGTCTGATTGAATTATCACGTGTTTAATTGAGTTTATAAATTGCATTGTTATTTAAAAGATTTTTATGCCTTATAAACCGATGATAAAATAAGTTCCCAATATAACATAATAACTATGGATTTATCGAATGACCCATTAAAATAATTTATCAATTGTTGAATATTTCAACTGACCTCTCATGAATGAAGTACCTAGGTAAATAATAATAGAATTACATCATATATATCTGGTGTTTTAATTTAAAGTTAATTTTTCATATTTTGTTAAGTAAGTATTTGAACTTGCATGCAAAGATACAGTGTAGGCATGAGCCTTGCTTAACTATCTATAACGTCTCAAGTTGACCTATTTCCTGTTTTTTTGTTCTTCTATGAACTATGTTCTATCAATCTGCCTAGCCTTTTCCCAACTTTGTTGGGGTCGGCTTCCAATCTAACCGGAAGCAGCTGAATACCAGTATGTTACATGGAGCGACTGCCTACCTGACCTCCGCAACCCAGTAACTGGGTAATACGATACTCCTTGGTAAGACTGGTTCTCAGATTTTCGGGCTTCTGACGACCCGTAACGACTGCCAAGATCCACGAATTACGAGTACAGCCGGGACTAACGGCTTAACGTGCTTTCCGAGGCACGGAAGAGTCTCGGTATGTAAAGATGGTCACCCATCCACAGTACAACCCCGGTAAGCGTAGCTTAACCTGATGGATCGACCCGTGCGGCTTTTATTACTTAGCCACGAACTCCTCAATCAATCAATCAATCAATCAAGTTTATTCGCATAATATGGGTTTACAAGGATGTTATACAGGTACGGTTTCACCATATTCAGCTTATGTTAGCATGCAAATTATAATATAGTGTCATAATATTTAAACAATTAGATCATATCTTTAAAAAAATAAAAAAAAATATACATTGATAGTCAATCCATTACAAATAGTCGTCATGATGTTGCAATAAAAGGTCAAATTCAGTAAGAGTAAAATTATTTAGATTAAATTAAGAATTAAGCTGGGTAGATTACAATATTATTTCAACGACAATTAAATTTTGGATTACTATTAATTCATTATTCAACAATGATTGCGTTACATTTTGTCTTCGAAGTACTCCTCAACTGAATAATAAGCCTTATCTATAAGTAAAGATTGAAGTTTCTTTTTAAATAGATTTACATTGCTTGAACTGCGTATAATTAAGGGTAGTTTATTATATATTTTAGGGCCCAGGCAAACAAAGCTTTTGGAAAGGAGTGCGGTTTTCCCTGGTGGAACGCATAGTTTATTTGCGTGACGCGCTCTTGTGCGATACTCAAACAGTTCAATATTGCCATTGATAAATAGTGCTGTCTCATAGATGTAGATGCTGGGCAGTGTCAATATTTTTAGACGTTTGAAATGAGGCTCACATGAGTCCGTTTGGGTTAAGTTACATATAGCTCTTACGCATCTTTTTTGCGCCCTGAACGCACTTTCAAGATCAGTGGAATTGCCCCAAAAAATAACACCGTATCGAAGAGTAGACGATACATAACCATGGTAAGCAATTATTGAGGTTGTAATATCAACGATTTTACTGAGATTACGTAGAGCGAAAGAATAACTGTTTAATTTATTACATACGTGTTCTATTTGTTTCTTCCATGTCATTTTGTTATCTATGTATGATCTTAAAAACTTTGTTGACTCTACTACTTCTTTTATGTGGTCATCACAATTAATGTTTAAATCCTCTACTGTTGGTCTTTGTCTGAAATTAATGGCTTTTGTTTTACTAATATTAATTTTTAAATTATTACTTATTAACCAATTAATTGCATTTTTTAGAGTCAAATTTATATTTTTAAGAATGTCAGTTTTGCCATGCGAGTCAAAAAGAATGGTACTGTCATCAGCAAATAGAGTCATGGGATTATCGGTTACAGTTGGTATGTCATTAATATATACTAGGAAAAGCAATGGCCCCAGCACTAGTGTGCTGGGGCCATTCTTGGGGGGAAAGTCAAATATGGCGTACCGCAAGGTAGTCCTAGCGGTACGCCATATTTGACTTTCCTCAGGTTAGATTTATATACTGTCATAGTTTTCGTTTTTAGGCAGAGGTATGATATTTCAGTTTGTTGTAGTCTGTCAGTTAAATAGGATTCTATTAATTTATGTACATTTCCCCTAATGCCGATTGCATAGATTTTATCCAATAGTATGTCAAATTTAACGCGGTCAAATGCTTTTGTCATGTCCATAAATAGGGCAACTGTTGGACATCGCTTATCCATATTAGTCAAAACTCGCTTGCAAAAGTTATATATCGCTAAGTTGATTGACTTGTTTTTCCTAAATCCCATTTGTTCTTTGGCAAGTAGATTTTTACTTTCAAGGTAATTGCAAAGGCTGTTATAAATAACTTTTTCAAAGATCTTAGAAAAAATTGAAAGTATTGCAATTGGGCGATAGTTGTTCATGTCATCTTTGTTCCCTTTCTTATGGATGGGCTTTATTATTGAATTTTTAAGTTTATTGGGAAATGTACCGGTTTCTATAGATAAGTTTAGTGTATGTGATAGTACTGGTGAGATTATATGAGCGACTCTTTTTACAATATTAGTCTTAACTCCGTCATACCCCACACTAGAAGAGTTTTTTAATAAAAATATGATTTTATGAATTTCAGCCGGATCAGTAGGTGGCATAAATATTTATTTGCTGTGAGATGGGGGGCATTTGAATACGGGGGGTTTTGATTCCGGTATTATTTGTTCAATGAAATAGTTATTAAAGTGAGTCACTATTTTGTTTGGGTCATAAATAGGTGCATCATTAATTTTGATCCTCTTTGTTTGTTCGAGAGGCTGGTTATTATTGATTATTTTCCAAGTTGTTTTCGATTTATTATTAGAAGATTTTATTGCGTAAGTATTTTGCGCTTTTTGTGTCAGTTTTATAATCGATTTTACTTTTTTAGCGTATTTCTGAAATATTGTTTGTTGTCGTGTGTCCGTTTTTTCCTATAATTCCACAGTAGAAACCGTTTACGTTTACAACATATTTTTATGCCCTTTGAGACCCATTTCGGCTTCTTAAATTTAGAGATCCTTATTTTTATACGTGGAAAGTGTAAATTATAAAATAGAGTAAAAATTGTATGGAATTCATTGTAAGCTTCATTAACGTCGTTAGGGTCAAAGACTTCCTTAAAGCTTAATTGGGTTAGATTTTCAATAAACTTTCTTAAATTATCCTCTGAGTAATCGCGTTTATATTCATACCAATGATTAGTACCATATACTCTCTCTACAGGATATTGCAAGATTTGGGCTGTATGGTCAGACAGCGCTAGTTCCAGTACACTTGCTTTGCACCCTTGAACGTAATGTAGAATGTTGTCTATGCACGATTGGCTAGCAAGTCTGGTGGGTTGTTGAATTGCAATCATCAAATTATTGCTTAAACAAATTTCTCTAAACTTAGAAGATTGAATAGATTTCTTTAGCAAGTCAATATTAAAGTCGCCACATATTATGAGTTTCTTGTTTTTCAAATGATTTATAACCTTGCATAGACGATTAAAAAATGTATTGTAGAGTTTACATGTTGGCACTCTGTGCATACATACAATAATTGTTTTATACTTAACTAGTTCAATCGCACAACATTCTATTACATGACTTATAGAGAGATTAAGTATGTCAGGAACTTCTTTCCATTCATGATTATTTTTAATAAGAATATGTTGTATGTGTAATACAAATACAATCGGTAAAAACCAAAAGAATATGGGACTGGCAATACATCGAGGCTAGGCTGTTACTACATGAATGGTTTAACTATATTGTTTTGCTTCTATTATTATAATACCTATTGCCCAATGCCTCGAATATAAATTTTCCGTAGGTAAAGTTTTGGTTTGCAAAATATTAATTTCAAAACGCGAATATTCAATAAAGCCACATAGGTCAAGTAAGCACGGACTTTTATGTGTGTTATCCTACAGTGACAGTATTATTATTTAAAGTTTATAATTAGGCATCAAGTGATGACATCAATGTTTTGAATATACGATAGCCTCTGTATACGACGAGACATTTTATCATTATAGTTTAATTTAACAAACCGTTATTTTTTGTTCGGAAGCGGATAATCGAGTTTGAGGTCAGATGGTAACTCTGTTTAACTGTGTCATTCCCTATCGGACGAGCTCCTTCACAAAGAGCTATTTTTGCTATAAGATAGCTCTTACCACCTTACTACCTACTACTAACCAGTATCCAAGTAGGGTGTTCCCCAGGGATCGATCATTGACCTCACCTACTCTTGACTAGGACAACGGACTGACACGTTTAGGGACTGTTTGTTCTCTTTGCTCTCGATAAAATCCTAAGAAAATTATTAGAAACCTATTTATCTAATCAATCGCGCTCAACCACCAATACTGTTTAACTCTGTAAAAACTGCAACGTAGGTAATAATTACATACTTATGTAGGAAGGGTCGATCATGTGGAAAGGTGCTCCAAAGCGATACATAACGCTACCATTCAATGGCTCAATAAATCAATGATACGGATTTTAAGAAAACCTTAACTTTGATACGATTAGTTACTCCTTTTTCTTTGGAATCGATGTCGCTTTGTAGATTACTTGGGCCCAGAGACGGCCACGTTAATTGCAGCATCAGTAATGGTTACTATAACACAACAATAAACTCATCACACTATCAATAGTTTTTATTTTACGCATAAACCCTCGCATAACTACTTCCTACCTACTTGAAATCTGGCAGATAGATTTCTCATTATAATATGACGTGAGATGAGAACAGATTTTTCAACATACTTGCTCGTAAAGTACACATAAAAAACACAACTGACCAACCTACTGCCTGCGGCTTGCTGCCACCTGGCTGGCTGGTCTGGTCTTAAACATAACTGTCGAAATGTGGGCCCATTATAGGTGCACCTCTGCCTAACCCTTCGGTGATGATGCAGGCGTGATGTTATATGTTACTCGTAAAGTGGCCCTTATTGCACCGATTTTAGGGTCACAATACAGTGTGTTTAACACGCGTGCTATTTGCTTTGCATTCCCGCACTAGTGCGGGAAAGTGTGCCACAGATAGCTGTATACTAGTCAGAGATGTGTGCTTTTTACGGTTCCGTACCTAAAACTGCAATACAATTCAGTCTATGGATGATGACGGATGTCCGAAAAATTTATGCAAGCGTGTGGGGTATTATTGGATCACATAATTAGAAAGATGTGATGATATGGGATATTTTCGGTTACAACCGCAGCAATAACTTTGTTTTTCAGAAATATTATGATATAATTTAAACCTATTTTTGCGGCCGGTTAATCAATACCGTGCAAGCGTATACATTTATTTATCTTGACTACGGAACCCTTCACTGTGCGTGGTCTGACGAGCACTTGGCCGGCTTCTTTAATTTTATTTCCGCTGTTAAGATTTTAATAAGTACATTTTTGGTGCAGTTGAATAGCCACCGTAGCCAACGGGCTCTATCAACACCTTCACCTGTCTAGCTTTTTGGCTGACCTATTTAGAAGTAACGGGCTAGAGCCCATTACTACTAAACTAAACTATGTTCTAACACAGTTCAACTTATACCTACTATACTACTATCCTATGCTGGAATGATGTTAGTTCTCCTATCGACTCTGCCTTGACCATAATTTTCCGACCTTGATTTAAATGATCTTGATCAGGGTTCTCTAAGATCAACAAAAAAATCGAACTCATGGACTTCTCGATTGAAAGGTTAAACTAAGATTTCTCACTGGAGCCACCATTCCTCAGTAAGACAGTACACCAGAGAAAATCCCGTGGCCAAACTAACTTGCGTTCATTATTGCTGCGCCAAGGAGCGCCAGGAAATGTTTAAAACGAATGTATGCGACGCATTCATAGAGCTTGGCAAGTTTGGCAACCGTGTTCCATAGAGCTGTTAGTATAACTAGGTATAAAAAAAACAGAATTTCCTGAAAATCCACGCTCCGTAAATTTTCAAGAGCTTTAAATGACTGTTGACAAGTTTTCTTAATTTGTCATAGTTTGGTCTTGAATTCCCCATCTCAAAAACATAATATTACTATTACTTATATTTTATACTAGCTGCACCCCGTGGTTTAACCCGCATAAGTCTCGATTCCGTGGGAATAACAGGATAAAAAGTATCCTTTCTAACCCAGGTCATGGTTCATCCATGTGCCAAGTTTCATCCAAATCCGTTCAGCCGATTTATCGTGAAAGCATAACAAAGAAAGAAACATACAAAGAAATCAAATATTTTTTCTTTACAAAGTAAGTTTGGATTGAGCAAAAGGGAAAGATACGAGACCATTACAGCATCTTCAATGGTTAAGTGTATTAAGTCTGAGACTTGGTACAACCTGCTTGTGTGTAAATATCGATGGTGGTAGCAATAACTAGCGGGGTAATTGCGTATCACACTCACAATCCCAATGCCATCTATTTTGACAATTCAACAATAAGCATTCATTCCGTTAATTACGTGTCGATAAGACGATATATTTAATAGTCTTGCCTATTGCAACTTCAGTATTTCAATGCGTGGGATAAAAACACCATGTACCCACTTTCCTTTCTTTTGCATTACATAAAGAAATACACAAGTTGCCTACGATACAATATTAAAGAGCTGAAAAACCCTGAAATTAATCATAATTTCCATATACGTATAAGATCCTGAGTGAGCCGATGTATGTGCAAGTTGAACGCCATGGTATCTATTTAGTACAAATCCACTACTTAGGCTGATGTTAAATAACTAAGGGAAGGTAAGACTGATTTACGCTTCGTAGCATTTTGGGTGGAAAAGTTGTGTGTCGTTTTCGGTTTTCGACGTTTAAAAATAAAAGTAGGTACTTGACCGAGTTCTGGTCTAGATTATTCAAAAGTTGAACAATATAATACAACTCATAACATAACGCAAGTTGCGTTACCATAAAAAAAAAAAAAACATTAACAATAAATAAACTAATAATATGTCACAGGTGATAGTGATAATCTTTGCACAAACTTCACTTATCCAATGCTTCAAACGTTTAAAAGTTTCAAGAACTGTAACTTTCCTTAGCTTTTAGTCCGTCACATTTTACAATAATTCTGCCTACATCAATATAATGCTGCATTGGGAACAATAATCTGCTTGTGGTGTAAACTTAGTTGTTTTTTTTATGGTGGTGGTAACATATTGAATTTACACTTATTTACAAACTATACTTATTATATGTTTTTTAATGCTATACTAGGTACTAATCATTTTATGTATACGTAGTGTAGAAATCTTTGAATTGACCTAACGCGTTGATGTCTTTTTCGGCGGTTAAGATGGAACCGGTTCGTAAATCTTAAGCATTACCTGTTAGTTATTTGCAGTTCTTACAGCTATTGTACTTACCGCTGAGGAAGGAGTAGGAGTCCATGACAAAACCAGAAGTGTGGCGGGCACGAGATAAAGCGTTATGAATCGCGCACGCGCCGGGCCCGACATGGCTGCGCCGCCACTACTGGATGCGCGCCCTCGCGGCCTGCCGGGGCCGCAGGCGCCGCGCCCGGCGCCCGCGCCTCCGCGGGGCGGGGGTGATCAGACTGCTGCCCAAGCACTCCTCTATCCTTTAGTATCCCGGCATAAACAGCGCGCGCGCACGGGAATTAGGCGCAGCGCGCTCCGGGCTATGGCGGTGTCCGTGCTATGGTAAGTTTCAAATAACTAACATATACTCTGCATTCCTTCATAGTCTGAACTTTCTTTTATTTTTCTCATTAATATACTGGAAGACAGAATACGATTCTTAAAATAATTGCGTCGTATATTTGCAACATCTTTAATCAATAATTATATTTTTTGAATGATCATAACTTTCTTGAACTTAATTTTATCTTATTAAATAGGTTGATAGCTGCATTAGCACCACTCCTAGGTGTGAAATCACAAGTAAGTAACTACAATTTAAATTAATATTTTAATTGTCTGTTGTAATATTTATTAGTGATTATTAATTAATATGTATAGAAAAACATGAGTGGAATTTGGGAATGTTGCGAGACGGTGAAGTAGGGCGTGCGGCGGCGGCGGGCGGGTTGACCCGCCTGTCCGCTTCAACTCGTCCTTTTGCAATTTCTCCAAAATGCAAACGCTATCAAACATTTGCGAAGACTAACGAAGTTAATTTGAAATTACTTTACAACAAAGGTGGATAATACCACCTATTTAATTTTATTTATAATTACATATTCAATCTTGTTGACTGTTCGACTTCTTAATATAAGTTATTAACTTATTGCATAAATATTTATAACATAGTAAGTAAATGGAAGACCGACAAAGTTTATCATCGTTCGGATGCAGTGCGTCGGTATTGCGCAAACCTACTATTTCCTACAGTTATAATATGACACACTTTGCTTTTGTGAAATGTAGAGCGGACCTAATCCAGAACTTAAATTATTGTAGTTTTAGGAAATTTTACTTTCCAAAAAAATATTGACCCTCGAAAAAAAGTTTATGCCTAAGTAAAAATTTACTTAATCATTGTTAAACGTTCACTATCAAACAATAAAATATAATCTATACATTTTCTTCTAACTTCTCCATTATAAAAAAAAATACGCGTGTTGACCTCCTCCTTTTTTTCGTCGGCTAAAAACGAAATACTCACTGAGTGACTGACTAATCACGAAATCTCAAGAATTATGAAACCTGCAAACTTATAAGTTCCTAATACGGTGTTGAGGTGCTCGCTAAGAACGGATTTAAGGAAATAACACCCTGTGGGGGTTAAATAATCTAAGTTAGTATGGAAATTCGTAATTTTCAATTTAGAGGCATAACATAAATTCATTGTTTTTCGAACACAATGACTGGTAAAAACTTAATAAATGTAAAAAAATATGTGCGTTTTTTATAGGAATATTGCAAATAATAACGACAAAATAACACTTAAATTTTTAACTCTACACTTAAATTTTTAAGTTTACAACCGTAAAATTATTTTCAGATTTTTCTAAAACGTGAAATCGGTCTTTCATTACATTCGGCTAAGTTATAAAACAATTTGAATAATGTGTTTTAAATTTGAAGTTATCAAATTCAAATTAAGACAATAATATGCATATAATATAGGTACATTATAAAGTTCATTCAATCTCTGATTATTTTTTTCGCCGTAGTTAAAAAGAATAGTTTTTGTCAAAAACTGGTATCCCTCCAACTGTCAACTTACTGAGGATTTAAAGTCAAAGTATAGTTGTAAATAGCTAACTAGTTGTTATATAGTTACGTAGTTAGTCAGGGAAATAACAGGGGTGTATTTCTAAACGTTGATTAAAGTTAAGTAATGATTAGAGACTTTTTAAACATACATTTTTAACGTTTGAACGTTTATAAGTACAGGTGGTAAAATGTTACTATAATAGCTTCGCCCAGTTAAGATAAAAATTGAACGTTGGTGAAAACGTATGTAAGTACCAATATTATAGGTAGATACTTACCTACCTTACGGGAAAATTGGAATTTACGTTTCAAACAAGCGGAATAATCTCGTTGTATATCGTAAAGTAGAATAGACTAGGCTGCATAAGTTCAATTAAGTACGTTACGAAGCAGCCATTTGTAGCTGAAATAAAAAAATACTGGAAGCTCGACGAGTCGCCAGCAAGGCCACGGAACTGCTTTCCTCGCAGGAATCTGTACCTATTTTTGAGCCTTTCTTAATGGATTAGGTGTTCTATCTAACTGAACAAAGCTTGCACCGACTGCACGAGCTTTTACCAAAAAAGATTGGCTGTATGTATTCAACCGAAACTCATATAATTCCTATTTTGTATACTAAATAGCCAGCCAAGTAACTGCGACCGACTTGGGTGTAGCGCTCGCCAGCCGCTATACCGCGGCACCGATCGCTTCGCTCGCTCGGCGCTTACCTGACGAACGAACGAATTTAACCTGACTCATTTCGATCTATATTTTGTCGGTGTGCCCTAGCTTATTTACTGCGACCAATTCGGCTCGCGCGTGGTTGGTCATAGTTCTAACCAACCATCAATCAATCCATCAATCTTTAGAAAGTCAATAAGTTTTTCGGGGATCAGGTAAAAATATCCCAAAAAGATTATCCAGTTATGTGGCCTATACAGTACCTACCTACTAATTTATTGATACAGTCGTAAATGAAACAAAAAAAAAAAAACACACTAAAATGTCGATATTAGGTGATACTATCAACATTTGACTGTTTTACCATTTATGACTGTATTTCTACTTTTAAAATTATCGAAAGTTTGTAATTTTTTTATGAATGATTCCATTGTGGTGCAATTGTGCATTGCATTCGTGAAAATACGTCGGTACCTATCAAGTTACTGCTGAAAAGCTGACACGACGATAGATAGTGTATCAGGTTTAGGTCAAAGTCCAAGATAAATAGGTATGTAGATATGTCTACAAAACAAGTCTATGCTATGGCAGTCGTGCTTTTTAAATCGTAAAACCGAATGTTTTACTGAACCTTTTTAAATTAATTGGCGAAACTTTACAGAAAAGTTGGATATACAACAGTAATACTTAAATAAAATAAAAGGTAAAACAAAAAATGAGGGAAATGCCCAAAGTTTTGAAATAATGATTGATTGTTTTGTTTTAGTTTGCATAATGTCCTGGTTCGATTCCCAGGGCGGGAAAAGTGTTATCGGGTTTTTCCACTAGAAATTCTCAGTAGCAGCACGGAGTCTGGATTTATATCCGATTTATGGCAATAGGCTCGCCCCCTTACAAGCCGGCTTACAAGGGACTTAAACATAACCGGCGAAATGTGGGTTTATTAGGTACCTAATAGTAGTGGTAGTAGTACTTCAGGCACACCTCTGCCTAACCTCTCGGGAAAACAGGCGTTATGTTTAAGATTATTTATGCAGAGTGGCAATCACCTTTTTTTTTATTCGACCCGATTTAACATTACGATACGATACTTATGATTCATGCTTTTCCAATAAATTCCCCACGAAATTCAAATTTTCTTACATTTTTTACAATTTGCAGGTCTTGGTATCCTAACATTTAAGTACCGTGGCATCCCTAGTCAAAAACCTAAAGATTCAGTTCTGTGTTTATCCGATATCGTCTTATTTTTCTCAATGTTTTATGGTTTCGGTTTTGTTACCTTAATTTACTTAAGCATAATTTATTGTTTAAGAAATTACATTCGAATGCGTTGATTCCTGGAACTCACACTAGGATTCCCTGTGTCGTGACATCCAGGCTCCTTCGTTCCGTTTAATTCGGATCGGAGTTAACAGCTAACTCAGGGTTAATCCTATAATTCTGTTTTGATTAACCCTGAGTTAGGTATTAACTCCGAGTTATTCAGCTAACTCATGAACGTGTAAGTGGGTCTTAGATAATAGCGCTATTTAATACTACAGGGTGAAATTGAATTCAAGGGCAATCTTATATAAAAATCAGCTGTTCCCAACATTTATGTATACATAGCTCGTCAAAATGTAGGGAACAGCTGATTTTGTTTTCGCGAATTCAGGGTTACTGCCATACCGAAAGTTGTTCATAATTATAAGGACAATGACCCCTTAAGAGTATGCCCATGAATTCGATTGAACCCTGTATTTATATTAAACAGAATTAAATATTGATCCTTTTTTGCACTTTTGCAGCAATATAATACATACGATGAATGGAATAATGCTGTGGAATGGCCCACAGACAACAGGCAACAAGAAAGTCCATACCCACCCCAACGTCCCACACACGGATTGTATAACCGGCAAGACATCCCGCCGCTTCCACCACCAAACAGCAGAGGCCTCAACTTCGCCGTTTACGATCCTGTGACCAGGCAGCGGGTAGCGCCTATTGACCGCAACTGTACGGCGCCCGGGTGTTGTGTACCAAAATGCTTTGCGGAGAAAGGAAATAGGGTAAATACCGATTATGAACACTTTATAACTGTGTAGAAACTTGCGAATACTTCACTTATTTGCTCGGAACAATATTTTTCCAGGGTCGCCCAGGTACACCTGGACCTTCAGGAAGTCCAGGTTTTCCTGGTCACGAAGGGCCTGAAGGCCCACAGGGTACGAAAGGACAAAAGGGACAGATGGGAAACCTGGGACCACGAGGACCAAAAGGTGATAGAGGAAAACCCGGTGAACGAGGTTTCACTGGAAGAAATGGTCCAGATGGGCCTCAAGGTGAGCCAGGTTTACCTGGTATCCCCGGCAGAGACGGTTGTAACGGAACAGACGTAAGTACTACTTCATAAGTTTAGGTGAAGAAAATAAATAAAATTTAAAGTTTGTCGTTTTCCCCGGGGACAATTTATTTACTTAATGCTTTTTTTTAGTAAACAGTTAACAGGTAAAGCTATAAACTAGCTAAACTATATTGTTAGAATATTGTACAAATTGATAACCTTAACTCTTATATTTTGAAGGGAGAAACTGGAGTCACTGGACCTCAAGGAGTGCAAGGACCTCGTGGTATTCCTGGTGCTAAAGGAGATAGAGGAGACAAAGGAGAAGCAGCTTACACAGGAAGAAACCAAAAAGGCCAAAAAGGTGAAACAGGTGAAGAAGGTTCAAGCACCCAAGGTCTTACTGGACCAAAAGGTATTCAAGGTCTACCAGGAAACAAAGGCAACAGCGGACCTATGGTAAGCCAGCGTTTTTAACTTTCAAATAATCGTTGAAAAATAGAAGAGGTACCTAACAAATTATTTCGAAAGATATTTATTCCTATCAGACTGACCTATTAAGTAAGATGTATACAGTCAGCCCCAAAAATGTGTATACACGGACAAGGAACCATTTTATTGTCTACAACCATTGTCCCATAACTTTGTCAAAGATAGTAAACAATTTATTTTACCATTACAAAGTAAAAATGTTATCCCAAAATATCTATACAACCTATGACCAAAACCATTAGTAATCTACATAAGTCTCACAAATATGTTTACAATAATCATTCTTTAACGACGTAAACAAATCTAAAATTTCATTTAATTCAAAAGTTCAACTTTGAGAGGAGGTGCTAGAAATAAGTATTTAGTTGAAAATGCGATATCATAAACAATTGCCATTTACTCAAACGTGTCAGACTGACATGTTTTTATTGTCTTGACAACGATCACATCTTAAGGTAGTCACTCACCGGGAGCATTTGTGTGTAATGTAACAGTTCAGATTCGAGAAATTCATCAGTGAATGCGTGCAAGCGAGCATTACAGTGTGTACTGTTGTGTAATGTAAGTAACTACTCCAAATTATCATATCTGTATAGGACTTAATAACTACGAGTATTATGTTCAAATTATTAGTAGTACCAATTTCTTGTTTCGTTTTACTGTTTTGCTGTCGTTGATTCGTGTGTTGTTAAATTATTTCGCGGCCGCGTAATTCGGTGTGAAGTTTTTCGTTGTGACGTGCATTCGTTGTTCCGTGATTCGTTATCAAATGTTTTCGTTGTAACGATATTCGTTGCTGCGTGCTTTCGTCATTAGATGATTCGTTATTGCATACTTTCGGCGCTGCGTTATTCGGCGTAGCATATTTCGGCGTGACGTAGCGGACTCGTAGTATTGTAACGCAATGCTCAAAATTGAATCATGGAATGTTAATTACACGCGAACCCTTAAAAAGTCTAAGCAACATTCCTTATGAACATTTATGATTTACCTATTTGTATTTCAAATCTAAAACCTAAAAACAAATGACACGTCAGTGACGTCATGCATAAAATGAAGAGGACAGAAATATAATTATTGGTCTTCTATTAAAATTAAATGAAGTAAATGACGTGTCAAAGTCGTATGACGTTGTCAGTCTTGTTTACCTTGTTCTGGAATTATCACTGTGTACATTGTTTTGGCCATAGGGTGTACACTTAGACCTTTTTGGGACCAAATGTTTACTTTGTTCAGGTAAAATAAATTGTATACTATGTGTTATACTTATACGGTGGATACAATGTTATGAAACAAAACCTGTTTGTTGACAATAAAATGGTTTCTTGTCCGTGTATATATCGGGTCGGTGCGACTAAAATTTGTGGTCGTGGCCGTTTAGTGCGCGAGATCCCTAAAGCAGCGAAATTTGATTCTTCCTGAAACATGTTGACAGATTATTCCCGATGTTGATTTTAGAAAACTCTTTCACAACATCTTCAAGTTTGAGTTAAACCTTTTTCTTATTTTCTGTAAATCTAAGCAAGCACGGAGTACTTCATTGATTATTTTTCCTTTCTTTTCTTTAAGGGTCCACCTGGTCCAATAGGTTACAAGGGTGACAAAGGTTCTAAAGGATCAGCAATTCAAGGAGATAAAGGTGATCGAGGTGATCGTGGTGACAAAGGTCCGAGTGGTCCTCCTATTCCCTTCCCTTTCAAAGGACCTAAGGGAGTTATAAAAGGTATACAAGGTGATATGGGACATAAGGGTGATAAAGGAGAACCTGGACTAATGGGAGATAAAGGTGACACTGGACTAACGGGTGAAGCAGGACGTCCCGGACAAACGGGTATCAAGGGCGAAAAGGGAATAATAGGCAATCCCGGTGAAAGAGTACGTTAATTTTCTTGTAAATATTTATATTAACCAATATATTCTAGCTACCCGGAGTTTGGATTTGTGCCCAGTTGATGGCAATAGGCTCGCCCCCTATTACATGGGACTCAATGGTACTTAAAGCTGGTGAAATGTGGGTGTACCTGCTACAGGTACACCTCTGCCCTACCGTTCGGGGAAACAAGGCGTGAATGTTATGTGTAATATATTCTATACATATAATAAAACACCTTCCATGTAAATATTTTTTGAGAACCGTTCCCATAAAATATTTAACATTATTTAATTTGTGTATTTCGTAGGATGATGATGATGATGATGAATTTTCGCGAAAACCCTAGGGATATTAAACACGCATAATTAGAGAATCGTGAAAACATTTCTGCGAGCAACTTGGAAGTAGGCGCGGTTGGTCACAGTGGTAACTTAACCTAACCTATTTCAACCAATTTGCTCGCAGAAATGTTTTCACCATTTTCTAATTACTCGTATTTTCACAACATCCGTAAAGGTTTTCGCAAAAAATCGAATTATCAAATCATCCTAAGATATTTATATACAAAATCAAAAATATAGCATGGGTTATTTTTTAGGGTCGTGAGGGATTGTTTGGTAATTCTGGACCAAGGGGACAGAAAGGAGATAGAGGAAATGATGGATTACCTGGATTGGATGGAAGACCTGGAGTTAAAGGGGAACCTGGAAATGATGGACAAGCGGGACCCAGAGGACTTAAGGGAGTTGCTGGTCCAGCTGGTGGCCGCACTGGTTCACGTGGACCACCAGGACCACCAGGTCAAAGAGGTTATCAGGGCCGACCTGGACCTAAGGGAACCGACGGTATGCCCGGAGACAAAGGTGATATGGGACCAACGGGACCTCCAGGAGGTCAAGGTGAACACGGTTCTCCTGGTATTGAAGGAACAGCTGGCCCTAAAGGTGAAAAAGGAGACTCAGGACGAGATGGAACGCAAGGTGAACTTGGACCCCGCGGTTTTATTGGACCTCAAGGCCCAACAGGGATAAGAGGTCCTAAGGGTGAAGATGGTCTTTCAATACCTGTAAGTTATTTTATGTTTTTAGAAATTCGTTGGGTTTCTGAAACTTTCACTTTCGGACATTACAAAAATGATACATATCAAGTCTAATTTGTTTTTAAATAATAAAATAGGTAGGTACTCATAATTTTTATAGAATTTTGCAGGCAAGAAACTAATGAGATAGATTAAAGATACCCGTTATTTTTTCTGTGGGTGTAACCTCCGTCTGGGGAGAATGGAGGGTTATGTCGGACTCATACGGACTAAAACCCCACGATTCCTTCAACTTTTTTGAGTCGGGGTCCGAGAGATATTTGAGTCGGGGTACATTAGCCGCATCCCGACTTGTAGCAGTCCGTCGTGGCTAGCGGGCCCCTCCACCAAGTGCGGTCGATCCTACGACCGTACGTCCTACTATAAAGGCGCACATGGATCACTGTGCGACGCCTATTGCGGCCTGACTGGTCCCTCCTAGTGATGGCCGGAGATTATTAAGCGTGCTTCGACGCCTGGCTGCTATTCTGGTGCGGGTGAAGTGAGAGGTGTGCTCCCTCTCCCTCTCCACCACCTCCTTTGCATGCATCGCCTCATCGCAAAAAGGGGAGACAGCACCACACGCGTTTTCACTACCGACCATGAACTGAATCACGGCCGAAAGCAACTACCTTTGGGAAGCACCTTCGTCAGCCGAAAACTGAAGGTGCCATTCTGCCTCCTCAACAATTCTTCCATAACCGCCACTATTGTAGCGTGCATCCACCTGAGTTGTGTAATTGTACATGCCTGTTTTAAACCCCGAAGTTTTGAAAATATTTCCAGTTACCCTTTGCCAGCGACTTCGCCCGCTAGGTGGCCCGAAAACGAGACTGAGACTGCGTTTCTTTTCTTTCGCCATTTATTCTCATTGGTAGTCAGATAGGAAATATCGACTCCACCTTACTTCTTTTTTTTAACTATGACGTGTAAAAGTGATTCCGATATTTTATCTTATTTACAGAATTTAAAACAACTTCATGACATTTCATTTCACGACAAAAATGTTCGTTAAAATTACACCAGGGGAACGTACCGGGATAAAAATTATCCTTTTTCCTAATCTAGGTTAACGGTTTTTATTGTATAATAACATTCCACATTTTAGGGCCGGAAGGGTGAAAGCGGACTTAATGGACTGCACGGTTCCAAAGGTCAAAAAGGAGAAAAGGGTTATCTAGGATTGCGAGGATTCCCTGGTAACTCCAGTTTAGGAACTGCCGGTAGTCCGGGTGAGGTTGGACCGCCAGGAGAGAAAGGTGAAAAGGGCAGCCCAGGTTATGATGGCACACCAGGTAGTCCAGGTGCTAAAGGAGACATAGGTGGACGATGCAATGACTGTAGACCTGGAGGTGCAGGCCCGAAAGGAAACCGCGGTGCAGATGGCTATCGTGGTTTTGTTGGAGAAAAAGGCCAACCTGGGTCTAAAGGTCAACAAGGCGAGAGTGGAGCCGACGGCAAAGACGGGAAACACGGTGATCGAGGAGTCCCGGTAATATTTTTTTTAAATTATGCTATATTATTTTGCCTTATGTTTGCTTTCTATTTATCATTTATGAATACATTCTATAGATAGGGCCATCCACGAATCCACGCGCCCCACTCCGCTCCGCTCCGTACTAAAGTACAACTTACTGTACAGTAATCGCGGAGTGGGACGCATCTTCGTGGACGGCACTATCTGTACTATCATTTTCTATTTTGTTAAGTACCTTGTACTTTGTTGACAGGCCTACACTGTCCTCCCATACCTATAAAAGTATTAACCGTGTAATTTGAAAATATTGTAAAAAAAACGAACGAGCCTTGCAGTAGTCGCATTATGATGACATCTCGGATGACAGTACCAACCTCTCGGAAAATGGGTTGGTACCATCTGACAGCCAACTCTAGCACCGCGCGAACTCATTGGTCAAATTAAATAGCGCACGCTTCCTGGCTTCCTGTTACATGCTCCCGTGCCTTTTCACGAAATCACTCCCACAGATTGCAGGAAAGCGCGAGGAAAGGTGTTACTCAAAAACAATTATTTTTATAAGAGTAACCGTTTGGTTTGTTGCCGGGTCTTCTCCATAGGAAACGACCAATTGGAACCATGCACCTAGCTTCTGAAGTTTCATAAGTGCCCCTGTAGGCTTATGTGAAATAAAATAATAAAAAATCATCTGTTTCATGAATAGGGTGAACGTGGTGATGATGGACCGAGTGGACCACCTGGTGAAAGGGGAGCAAATGCAGAAGTAAAACCTGAGAACCTTAAAAAGGGTGAAGCCGGACCAAAGGGTGAACGTGGGCCCCAAGGCTTTGATGGCCCGAAGGGTGAAAAAGGAAGCTTGGGATCAAAAGGAAACCAAGGACAAGTTGGCATGCCAGGACAAAAAGGAGACCATGGTTTAACGGGCCCCCCTGGAAACGACGGTACTTCCGGTTCAAATGGGAATCCAGGTACTCCTGGTAGAGATGGACTCTCAATTAAAGGAGAAAAAGGTTCACCAGGAAGTTCAGGACTACAAGGAGAAAAAGGATTCCCTGGTAGAAATGGTATAAAAGGTGACCCTGGAATGTGCCCAGCAAATCTGGCCGAACTAACAAGGGGTGACCGAGGAGCACCAGGAGCACCCGGTACTCAAGGAGCTCCAGGTATACTTTCATTAGTATTATTTATTTACTATTTATTTAAAGTTCTCGCACACAATGAGGTACAAAGATGAACTTAATGCCTTAGGCATTTTCTACCAGTCAACCAAGGGTAGTGAAGAGATAAGATGTTAGGTGTTCTGATTGAGAGTAGATAATAATAATAAAAAATATTATTATTATCCTTTATTACATTTTAATACATATAAAAAATAATATAATTTCCTTTATTTCATTTATATATAAATTAATTTTTTAAAGAAAAGAGAAAACAAAAACATTTAAAAATATAAAAAATAGTAGCCCACCGGTATCAGGAACAGGGTCCAAGCTACCGGTGGTCAGGGCTCCTGAGAGAGGAATCTCCTAAAAATAATATTATTATTTTTGTTTATTCATCTATACACTTATTGAATACATTTTTAAATATTTTTATAAAAATCATTTAAAAAATGTAAAAATAGTGTTCCACCAGTATCGGGAGCAGGGTCCAAGCTACCGGTGGTTAGGGCTGCAGAGACAGGAACCTCCTAACAATGCGAGCCGTATCGAGGAGTACTGCCTTCTGGATCAGGCCTTTGATCCAACCGCCTAACGAGAGCCTCGAGAGATGTTGGTCGAGGCTTTCGGCCATCAGGCCATTGGCCGTTACGACAATCGGCACAATGATAGCCGAGCTCACATTCCATATGTCAACAACCTCGTGTGCTAAGTCGAAGTATTTTATTTGTTTCTCTTTCTCAGCTTTCAGGAGGTTCCCGTCATGTGGGATGGTAACATCGACTTTCATTGCGCGGCGCGCTAATCAGTCTATCACCACTATATCAGGCTTATTGGCAACAATAGTCCTGTCAGTAATGATAGACCGATCCCAGTACAACGTAACATGGTCGTTTTCGAGAACTGGGTCGGGCACATATTTGTAGTACGGTACTTCAGAATCCACAAGTTTGTATTTCAAAGCAAGTTGCTGGTGAATAATCCTGGCCACTTGGTTATGCCTGTGCAAGTACTCGCCGTTAGCCAGACGAGAACTATCAGAGATAATATGTCTGATGGACTCTCTCGGATGGTGGCATGCCCGACACACGTCAACCGTCCCGTCCTTCATATGTCTCCGGTAGTTATTCGTCAAGATAACTTCGTCCATAATTGCACAGACGAAACCTTCAGTTTCCCCGAAAAAGTCACCGAAATGTAGCCAGGATACGGACGCTAGGAACTCTACATCGGGCTCATTTAGAGCCCGATAGAAGCGCCCGTTAAGCTCATTGCTTTGCCATACCTCCTTGCGGTCATCTGTAGTAAGTACCACAGGCTTGTGCGAGTTCTCTTTAGCCATGGAGAGCGGGGTGAGCCCCTTGTCCACTGCCACCACATCACGGTGCATACCCACTTCGGCTTATTATTATTATTTATTCTTGTTTGGTACTTTTTATAGTAAGTAGTTTTTGTATGTATTAAAAATCCTACCTATAGTTATTGCAGTAAAATACTGGTATTCAGCTGCATCCGGTTAGACTGGAAGCCGACCGCAACATAGTTGTGGAAAAGGCTAGGCAGATTGATTGACCTATATACGTAGTTATTGCAGTATTCCTTGGTTCTATTCTACGTATGATTGCAAGTTAGTTGATCCTGTAGAGGGAGTGACGTCTCTCTTCTTACAGTGACCTTTTAAGTGCACGACGAGTCCCAAAAATGCAACTAAGTGTTATTCCACTTTTATTGTGAGATGGAACTAGCTAAACTAGTTACTACTCTAAATTACTAACTTAACTTTGTGATTAATTAACAACGACGTTTAGTAAAAATAATATCTTTGTTGTTAACAATAAAAAGGAGGTAATTTTTTTACTTTTTTTTAATAGTCTTCTAATAAAAAACGGTTTAATTAAACAATATTTTTTTCCACTTTTTCACAGGCGAACGAGGGGTGAAAGGGGATAAAGGCTATTCAGGGCGTCCAGGAGCTAAGGGTGATATCGGGTTACCTGGAAAACAGGGGCCAGTCGGTCCTCGAGGTATCGCTGGAGAAAGAGGTGACACTGGTGAAATGGGTTCAATTGGGTTCCCAGGAACTCCTGGAGAATTGGGGCTTAGGGGATATCCAGGCACACCTGGTACAAAAGGTGATAAAGGTGAACTTGGTATATCGATGCCTGGCCCACCTGGTCCTTCTGGTTTACCTGGAATTAGGGGTGACAAAGGAAACATGGGAACTCCGGGAACGCCAGGTTCTGACGGACTTACTGGGGCTTCTGGATTACCTGGAGAAAAAGGGGTTCAGGGTGTCTCAGGTCGACAAGGTTTCCCGGGTGCCCCAGGTCAAAAGGGTGATTCTGGCCCCATTGGACCACCTGGAGTGTCGGGAAGACCGGGTGCACCCGGAAGAGATGGACCTAAAGGGCAACAGGGATATCCTGGACCCGTTGGAAAACAAGGAGTTATAGGGTTACCTGGAAGTAAGGGAGAACCAGGAATACAAGGTATACCTGGCCAGAAAGGATTCCCTGGCACTCGAGGACCCCCAGGTCGGAATGGCCTGCCAGGCATCGCAGGTGCACCGGGAGAAAGAGGAGACAAAGGAGACCGTGGCTTCGACGGACAACCGGGTGCACCTGGTTTGGATGGTCTTACTGGCCCTGCTGGTAGAGACGGCTTAAAAGGCGATCAAGGTTATACTGGTCAGCAGGGAATACCTGGAAAAATGGGATTAACTGGTGAAAAGGGAGACAGAGGATCTACTGGGTTAGCTGGACTGAAAGGCGAACCTGGTTCAGCCTCAGATAAAGGTGAACAGGGCGACGCAGGTGTTCCAGGCCTTCGAGGGTTAGATGGTAGGCCGGGTACATCAGGAGATAAAGGAGATAGAGGTCAATCAGGTAACCCTGGCTATGGAATTCCTGGTGTTCGAGGAGAAAAAGGTGCTCCTGGTATACCTGGATTAAATGGACTGCCGGGCCAAGACGGAGTAAAGGGAGACCAAGGTTTCCGAGGAATTAAGGGAGACAAAGGATTTATAGGTGTGTCAGGTGAACCCGGACAACCCGGGATGCCTGGACTGAATGGTCCTCCTGGCATGCCGGGAGATGTAGGTTTGCTCGGGCCACAGGGTGTAAAAGGAGATAGAGGTGATAAAGGTTTATCAGGAAGAGACGGATATGATGGAATGCCGGGTGCACGAGGTCCAACCGGTCCTGAAGGACCCCAAGGTACGCCAGGGTTCAGAGGTGACAAAGGAGACCGAGGTCTTCCTGGAGTATCGATTAATGAAAAA
Source organism: Agrochola lota (assembly GCA_947364205.1). NCBI lineage: Eukaryota > Metazoa > Arthropoda > Insecta > Lepidoptera > Noctuidae > Agrochola > Agrochola lota. The sequence goes on from OX376225.1 coordinate 11,606,784, forward strand.
GGAGAAAAGGGAGAAATCGGTTTACCGGGTTTAGCTGGAGTAGCAGGAGTAAAAGGTGATAGAGGCCCCGATGGATTACAAGGTCAACAAGGTCAAAAAGGAGATCGTGGTTACATTGGCCTTAAAGGAGAAATAGGGTTGACGGGCCTTGTGGGAGAAAAAGGTAATTTTTTGTTTTTTAGTTTTTCCTTACCTAAGCAAATATTATTTTAGGGATATGACGCGTCCAGATAGAAAGAAGAAAAATATTTGTCCATTTTAATATGCAATTTATTTGAGTCCGCAACTACGCGTTTCACAGTGACGGAAAGTGACCACACTTTCCCTCGCTCGTCAGTTTATTTATCGCCAGTTTCCTTGATTCTAAGTTTTATTCAATTGATCATTCAAATTACAGTCGGTACAAAACGGCACACACGAATATAATATTATATTATGGATTACATATGATAACATCACGCCTGTTTCCTCGAAGGGTTAGGCAGAGGTATACTTAGAGTACACCCATGTAATAGAGGTACGCTTATTGCCTATAACCGAGCCGCTAAATCAGGGCCGCTAGGTACTGAAAATTGCCTAATTGAAAAACCCAATACCATTTTTTTCGACCTGAAGGAATCGAACCCAGGTTCTCATACTCAACACTAGCGTTTGCGAGTACAAGACCAACGAGGCCTAATAAAATAAAGAACAGCAGGTTTTGATAACTTTTAAACCATATATTTCTAGAATCAGATTTCTGTTATTAGATGCTGGAACTGTTTAGTTAGAAGTGCCTAATTTTTAGGGCTCCGTACATTAAAAGGAAAAACGAAACGCTTATAGGATCATCCTTGTAAAATAATCGTATTGTGTTAACGTGTCGAAAGAATGTACCAAACTTAATTTAAATATTACAGGTGATCGCGGTCCCGCCGGGCCTACAGGAGTACCAGGATTGACAATGATTGGCGAAAAGGGATTGCCGGGATTTTCTGGTAAACACGGTCGGCCAGGACCGCCTGGTTCAATTGGGGAAAAGGGAGACCAAGGTTATCCTGGGCTCCCCGGTCAGCTTGGGCCGGCTGGAACACCAGGTACTGTGGGACCACAAGGAATAAAAGGTGATCAAGGGCGCGAAGGTGTAGCTGGTCCACCCGGCTACGATGGAAGACCTGGTAGTCATGGACCCCCAGGCCAACCAGGAGAAAAGGGTGACAGAGGTGAGAAAGGTGCGACTGGAATCGGCTATGAAGGACCGAAAGGAGTTCAAGGACTCCCGGGCGTACCAGGTATGGGTGGAGAAAAAGGTGACAAAGGAGATCGTGGATATGATGGAATTAATGGGCAACCTGGCCCTATTGGTCGATTGGGTGAAAAAGGTGAGCGAGGATACCCTGGAAGAATTGGTCTAATCGGAAGTGAAGGTATAAAGGGTGACAAGGGTGAAGCAGCTGGTTTTATATTTGGACCAAAAGGAGAGCGCGGACCTCCTGGATTACCTGGATCAGATGGAATACCAGGAAAGGATGGGTTACCCTGTCCACCAGGAATAGACGGAATGCCAGGTATGAAAGGTGACCGTGGTTTTCAAGGTAGAGTAGGTCTACCAGGGCCAGTTGGACCGCGAGGTCTGCAAGGACTACAAGGTGATCGGGGTGAGATCGGTATTGGTGGGCTAAGAGGACCACCTGGACCGCCTGGAGCTCCATGTGTAGAAACGGACTACTTAACGGGAATCCTCGTCGTGCGTCACAGTCAAGGAAGCTTTGTACAGGAATGTCCCGACGGTTTAATAAAGCTCTGGGATGGATATTCTTTATTGTATTTAGACGGAAACGAAAAATCACATAGTCAAGACTTAGGACATGCTGGCTCATGTGTAAAAAAATTCAGTACAATGCCATTCCTTTTCTGTGACCTGAATGAAGTGTGCAGTTATGCGAGTCGAAATGACCGAAGTTATTGGCTATCAACGAATGAAGAAACTCCCATGAATCCAGTACAAGGAAACGAAATTATCAAGTATATCTCAAGGTGTGTCGTCTGCGAGGCACCAGCTAATGTCATAGCTGTTCACAGTCAATCGAATAGTGTACCGGAGTGTCCTGGAGGGTGGGCTGAACTTTGGATCGGATACAGTTTTGTTATGGTAAGTGCTTATTTCCTAACGTTTACGTATACAATACGTCAATGACACTCCAGCATGCTGACAACATCATCAGTCTCCTGCTCTTATCCCAATTTATTGAGGGTCAGTGCAGCATGCCTTCCTCTTCCATCCAACCATTCATCACCATTTATCATCATTCATCGCCATTTCAGAAGTCACCCCCTTTCTAGCCATATCATCTTTTACACAGTCCATCCAACGTTTGATAAGGCTTCTCCTACTCTTTAACTTTTCCTCATTACATTTCCCTCAGTCCTCCGCATCATTACATACCTACCCATAACTACCATGATAACTGCACCACACTTACATGATCGCACAAAATATTTTTAGGGTTCCGAAAGTCCGAATGAAAAAACGGAACCCTTATAGGATCACTCGTGTGTCTGTGCATCTGACACAGCCTTTGCTCCGAATCTACTGGACCGATTAAGTAGAAATCTGCTACACATGAATTTCTGTGACACAAACACGGACGTGTAACGTAAATAAATGAATTTTGCATATGGGCATCACTATTGGAGGGCAAGCTGTACCTTGTGACATATCAAATGAAAGGATTTGTTGTGAGGGTTTCAAACATATTCTATTAATACATTTAAAATGAAAAACATTCAAGTTTTTTACAGAAAATAGATAAAAAAGACCTGAGTTTCCCCGAGTGTAAAATGTTGTTACTTTAGCGACATATCTGGAGTATAACGGACCATGTGTCCAACCGATTCTGACTTCTATACCGTCGGGATAAGGATGGCATTAAAAGCAAAAAAGTGCTTACAATACCTACTGTTTACTGCAGCTGTCATTTGTCATGCCACCAACGCAGAAGAAGTCAAAATCGGTTGAACGTACTGTAAAAAAGGTTCAGTTAAATGTCTAATCTCATTTCAAATGGAGTATAATTACATACATACATACACAATTACACATATACATACATAAACTCACATCTTTTCCCACGGGGGTAGGCAGAAACAACAGAACGTTAACTACTATGATCCTTGACACACATAAACACACTACACACACACTCACACTTCTTTTGCTTCGTTTACGTTTATTTCGGGGTAATTGCGTAACACACATAAAATGACAATTGATCGCAATAGGTTTAATTTTGATTGTTCATACACGTTCATTGCGTTATTAATTAACGTTGCTAAGCAGACGAATTTTTCAAACCTATGAGTAATGGATTAACAATATCCTTGAAAACTCTAGGATTGTGAATGAAAATGTGTTACGTAATTAGAGTGCTGGTCATACACACACGGTACTTTCATGAAACATCTAGCTACATTTGCAGTCCATAAAGTCCCTACCTACTAATAATGTCAATGATGTTATCTTATAGCATACGGGAGCTGGAGGCCAAGGTGGAGGACAGGCTTTGGAGAGTCCTGGATCATGTTTAGAAAGCTTCCGCACTGTACCATTCATAGAATGTAACGGCGAGGGCGGTACATGCCACAAATTTGCCAATAAGCTCAGCTTTTGGCTAACAACCATCAGAGATGAGGAACAGTTTGCTATGCCGCATCGAGAAACATTAAAGTCAGGAAATCTACTGCAGCGAGTGGCTAGATGTGCAGTTTGCATGAAGAACACCAAATAGGGTAATGAAATTATTTTAAGCCGACACCGCTGATCTGGATTTGTTTAGTAATTATTAAAATTACCTAACTAATCAATATTATTCTATTTTCTATTGGAAAATACATCTATTGGCAAAGTTTGAAGAGGTTGAAAGGATTAGGTGTCTTATTCGCCTTTTGTAAACAAAGTCACTTATTAATTGAGTTCCTGTTTATCAATAACACACCAAAGCAATTAAACGTAAGGTATTTTATTTAATTATTATAAAAATAACGTCTTACAAAGTATGTTATTGCATTGTTACTTAAATTCCTTAATTCTGTTATTTACCTGTCTACAATTAAATGCATTAAGTCATCTATACCTACCTGCATTGGAATTTAAGTGTATCCTGTCTGGGCTAACATTCTCACATATTCAACTACTTATTTTAAACTAAGTAAGTACTAATGTTAGTGTGAAAGTTTTAAGATATTGTTTGTAACTCAATAGTGCCGGCACCGACGCCGCCGTAGTGTATGATATAGTTGAAACTTATTGAGGTAAAAATATGATATCTGCGTAAAGCTAAGGTTTCCTAAGAGTGCGGTGGCCGCAACATAGCGTCCGCAGTTTACCATCGAATGACGTCACTGAAACGTTATTAATGAAAGTGAGTTAGTGTTTCCCGAAAGAGCAGTTTTTGACACCGTAACGTCAATCCCCGGTGCCATCATTTTCATGAAGGCCGTTATGTGGCGACCACCACTGTCGAAGGAATCCCAAGCTTTAGCAACGCGGGCACGGCTAGTAGTATATTATTTTATTATTATAATATCTATATACAACTTTACTTACTTACATTTTTTGCTGAAAATTGTGTGTTATAAGTATTTCAGTACCTAGCCAAAGTGAACGATCCGACTTTGAAAGTTGAAATCCTCATGCACAGATACACTCGATTTGTGATAATTTAGTTTTGCCTAATTGTATATAATAATAAATAAAAATTAATTAGAAGTTATAGATTTACCGTTTACCTATTTAGCAACTGTAATTACTTTTTTAATTTCCTGTCTAGATTATTGAATTTATATTACCTATCTATTATTTAAACACTTAAATGATTTGAAATAATAGATACCACATAAAAATATAAATACAACAAATTATTAAAAAATATTTCGTCTATTTTACCTATAATAAATTTAATAGGTAAATATAATTACCTAATTATCTGCCAAAAACATTGAGTCCCTACCTAGTAAAAATGTTTTTAATACAACACTGCCATATTGTAGATAGATTAATGTTAATGAATTTAAGAATTCGTACACAATAAAAATAACTTAAAAAGTTAATGGTATTTGTTTTTCATTTCAGCCCAATACCTACCTCCCTCCCTACTGTAATAAAATACCATAGGCCTTATATCCATGGGCGTACCCACGGTGGGGCAAGGTGAGCATCTGTCCCACCCTGGTCCTTGACTCTAAGCTAAACATTTAGGTCTAATAAGCAGGGACTGAATTACCCAAAAATTAACGTACCTTTAAATTCGGTATGACGTCATACCGTTAAATAAGGGTTACCAAAATATTTCGATACCGTTATTTATTTCAGTATTTAGCGGAATTTTGAGGTTGGAAATGCATACCGGTATATTTCGGTATAAGTACTAAAATACACAAGTTCTAACTTGTTCAAACCCCCCGCGCACACGCGCCGCGCCGTCTTGTTTTTCGGTATCAAAACCGTGTAAAGGTTAAATAACGGTTTAAAAAGGTATAGCTCAACCCTTATTTTAAACCGGTACCAGTATATTTTTAAGTTATCTTAACCTTTAACCGTAACCGCTTTTAGTCCCTGCTAATAAGTAACAAAATTCATTTTCCAAATTAATAATAATTAATTTGGAAACATTCAAAATTACCGCGCGAAACAATGCAGTATCGATGAATCGAGCTTGCATGCGTAGTTATACTCGTAGTTTTACCTAATAAAAATCCTACTACTTATTATGAGTTTACCCCACCCCTGGTACGCCCATGCTTATATCCTTTACAATATCAGTGCTTATGGACAGCTATATTATAGGCATCGGTTGGGTAAGGGTAACCATATCCGCTAACATAATGTCGGTACTATTTATTACTAACACACTAGACGGGGCTCGTGACTAAATACAGCCGCACGGGTCGATCTTCAAGGTTAAGCAACGCTTACCGAGATTGGTCCGTGGATGGGTGACCATCGATTACATATCGATGGTAACCCGTACCCATACCCTTCCATGCCTTGGAAAGCACGTTAAGCCGTTGGTCTCGGATGTCATTTGTACCTACATCTTTGACATTAGTTACGGATAGTAAGAAGGCCGAAAATCTGACAACTACTTAGTTTTACTAAGGGGTATGGTGTTACCCAGTAACTGGGTTGTGGTCGCTCCTTGTAAAATACTGGTATTCAGCTGCATCCGGTTAGACTGGAAGCCCCCAACATAGTTGGGAAAATTGTCTAAGGTAACATGGCTCACACTAACATTTTATGATTTTTTAGTTTATGTGAAATTTTGATTATATTTTGATATGTCCATTATGTATATATGGAGTATCTCTGAAATAAATAAATAATTATTACATAATTAATATCTACCTATCTACCCAACAATGCCTATTGGCAGATTACAGCTGCCAACGAAAGTCGATATAGGCGAGGACGTAGGTACAGGCAACCTCACATCAGTGGTAATAATTTGACATTGATAGTGCCTTTATGTTGTCGCAGTAAGGGCTACTTTGAGCATCACATGATGTGCGGTATACTGTACTCTTTACGAAATGAACCCACAGGGTGATGGCGGTGTCGATTAGATGTAGGCAAGGTCGTCCTAGTTAATGCCTGCCCATTTTTAAATATCTAGTCTGTGGTGGGTGCTTGAGCACATGACGAAATACATTTTAATAGAATGTTAATTTTAGTGGAATGGAAACTTTTAATAACTTGTTATATCTAGATACAGCTACTCATGGACATGCTTATTTCCTGGATAGTAACAAGAATGTATTAACTGTATTAACTACAGTTACACAAATAAAATAATGATTAAGATTATAATTAATACTTTTTATCTCGATATTCCCACGGGATTGACAATTATGCGGGTGAAACCGCGGGGTGCAGCTAGTATTAACATAAAGCTAGTATTAGCTAGCTGCCCGCCCCGGCTTCGCACGATTAGCACTAAGTACTTAGTTACCTACCTACCCTACCTACCCTACCTACCCTACCTACCCTACCTACCCTACCTACCCTACCTACCCTACCTACCCTACCTACCCTACCTACCCTACCTACCCTACCTACCCTACCTACCCTACCTACCCTACCTACCCTACCTACCCTACCTACCCTACCTACCCTACCTACCCTACCTACCCTACCTACCCTACCTACCCTACCTACCCTACCTACCCTACCTACCCTACCTACCCTACCTACCCTACCTACCCTACCTACCCTACCTACCCTACCTACCCTACCTACCCTACCTACCCTACCTACCCTACCTACCCTACCTACCCTACCTACCCTACCTACCCTACCTACCCTACCTACCCTACCTACCCTACCTACCCTACCTACCCTACCTACCCTACCTACCCTACCTACCCTACCTACCCTACCTACCCTACCTACCCTACCTACCCTACCTACCCTACCTACCCTACCTACCCTGCCTACCCTACCTACCCTACCTACCCTACCTACCCTACCTACCCTACCTACCCTACCTACCCTACCTACCCTACCTACCCTACCTACCCTACCTACCCTACCTACCCTACCTACCCTACCTACCTACCCTACCTACCCTACCTACCCTACCTACCTACCCTACCTACCCTACCTACCCTACCTACCCTACCTACCCTACCTACCCTACCTACCTACCCAACCTAAGGGTTATATGTATTTTTTAATGCCGAATCATAAAAAAATTGTCAAAAAAAATTTAATTCATGTTTTGGGGTGGACCACCCATATCACATAGGGGTATGAAATAGTTATTTATGATACAAGTGCGGAAGGTAGGTGATTTCCGACGAGTGGCATTTTTATTGACGAGCGAGCGAAGCGAACGAGTGTTTAAGTCGACACGAGTCGGAAATCATCTTACGCACGTGTATCATACAACGTTTTACTATGCATTGTGCGAGGAAATAAAAAAGCCTTACGGTAGTCGCCTATGATGTATAACATCTAAAATATGACGACGTATATAAATGATAAAAACAACATTCATGATTTTGACTTTTGACTTTCATTTGTTACTTTGAATCTTCGACTTCGACTTCGACTTAGACTTTTTGATTTTGACCATCGTCATAATCATCGCCAATGCCATCTCCATCGCCATCGCCATTGCCATCTCCATCGTCATCGTCATCGCCATCGTCATTTCCATCGCCATCGTTATCATCATCATGTGATTTGTAAAACTTTTCTCAAATAATAAAATATCTGCGACGACGGGCTGACGACTGCATCAAAAATTAAAAAAGGTAGTGAAAAAAGGTGACACTTACCGCACAAATTGACTGCTTGGAAAACGCTCTTTTCGGGCAAATGCATTGTAAAATTGTTTATCTACTCTCATATCGTAATATTCGAATTTTATAAACTTCAAAACGAGTTTATATTGACATACTTTACAGCAGCACCGCTTTAGCGCATGCCCGGTGATGTGCTGGGTGCAGGCGTCATTCATACGTGAAGTTGTACTGAATTTCGTGGGATTTTTTTATTCTTGATCTTTTATTTAGTAGGTTCCATCCCAATGTCTGAGAGTAGATGTATGAACTGCACATTAATAGGTATTAAAACACTCGTGTGATACTAACACACACTCGTATTTTAATACCCCTCTTTATGCAACAGTTTCATAAACTACTATTACGTCCTATTCTCAGACCCTCGTCCTATTACAAACACTGTGACACGAGAATTGTATATATTAGAAGATTTTATTTTATTACCGATCAACAGTCATAACAGTAATTATGACTGTCCTTAGTCAAAAGTTTTACATAGGTTGATGTCGTGTTATCTCATTCCTTCCTTTCATACCCAAACATCCTAGGATACCATTGTAATAATATGAATAACTTATTTAATTATTTCTACAAATATAATTGCAGTTTGCGGCCGCATTTACATCGCCACATGCGAACTACGCATAACACTGACGTCACACAAAATCCTGCATCGTGCAAGCAGAGTTAACGGCGCGACTAGCATATATACAATGTCCCGACAACCCACAATCGTTGGGCAGTAGCCCACCAGACAACCTAAACTTAAGGTAAGTAGGTAGGTACCTAATTTGACCTTAATATAATAATTGTTCTTAGATTTAAACAGAAACTGCAAGTTCTAAGCATCTAAACATATTTTCAGTAAACACTAGTAAAGCAGCAATAGAATGCCACATTTGGCGTGCTTGTAAACCAATTTTTAACTTTTTTAAACGCGGGTACTACCAATATTTAGTAGTAAATTAGCCGATTTTGTAGGCCTGATCCTGGAATTTGTAGTAAAACCCTTAAAAAGTTACAGGACGTTTACCACCTTAGAACTCGAAAACTAGCCGGCGAATATTTTTGAAAATTTGATAGGATTTAGTAGTACTTATGCGTAGTCTGTACAAAAAATGGGTTTTGTAGGGTTGAATTTGAGATAGCTACAATACTTTGATTTTTCATAAAAATGCATAATTTTCACCGTGCTGTTTCTCAGAAAGTAATCAACCAATTACAACAGATTTTTTTGTATAATATAGTAGTAAATGTATTCAAATTTTTTGTATAAAAATAAAATGAAAAGTCTATATAATTTCGCTAATACAACACATTTTATGTGGCTCCTCAATCCTGACGGTCTATAGAAAATATTTGTACGTAGCTACTAAAGTAGTTGATCAAATCGGATAACAATAGCACCAATATTTAGTAGAAATTTCTACTAAATATTGGCGTAATCCAACTCCCGCACATTCAGAATTTCGAAAGATATTAATCAAATAAACATTCCTTAACAATTTAGTGTGCGAGACCACGACCAAAACCATATCACATCGTTTTACGGCCAAAACCCTATATAATCGTTAGTTTAGATGTTTCTCAACCCGACTCGGTGGGAAGTATCGGTCAGAAACGTCCCAGTTTTACGGGAGCCCATTTCTGCTATGTCAAAAAAAAAAAATATGCAGACGGTTTCATCACAATATGTCTGATATTAAAAATGTACAAAGGATTCGTAATTTTATTAGATAGGAAAAAGTTTGTTTTCAGACTTTTTGCGTGTCACATGTGGACTGAGCGTTAACAGTTTAGTGTGTTAATTATGTTATATGTGTATAAGTTATGGTCACCAACTGTGACCATAAATAATTCAAACTATGATCATAAACAGAGTTTTATTTACACATGAATAATTCTTCATCAATCAGTACTTAATAATGAACACTATTTATTAAACACAAAGAATAAAATAGAAAAATAAACTAAAAGTGCATTAACCCAAAATAATGGCCTTTTTTAAATTTCTTCTCTCTAAACATTATCTCTATGACTATATTCTCTATCTGTAATCTCTTTTCTTCTCTAATCTCCAAATATTATAAAACAAACTCGCTTTTTGTGTTTGTCAGTGTGACCGCGTTGTTCTTCTAAAATTCCGATCGATTTTGATGCGGTTTTCACCATCATAATTATGTAGAGTTTATTCCGGAAGGTTTTTTTATTTAATACTTTTACAATAAACGTAAACGTATACAGAAATCTTGATGTTTTGTCAAGTCGTACATTTTCCGCGTCTCGTAATTTTTATATAATAATATGTCCAAAAATATACCGACCTGTTTCATAGCAATCTGTCTGATTTTCAGAATGTAGTTGGATGATAGATTTTATATAACGAAAGCATAATTTTCAGGAACCAGTAGCGTCACACCCGGGAGACAATTTGAGAAAATTAAAAATGAGGCAAAAAATAAAACCCATAGCAGCCCGTCTGAAAATCTTGTTTTTCAGGTGAACAGTCAAACTCAAAGCATTTATTTCAATTAAACCATTTATAGGCACTTTTGAATTGTCAAGGAATCGGTCAGTCAGAAATATGAAGCTAGTTGCCCATTCCAAAGCGTAGTAGGTAACTATGGAGAAGAACGGGCAAGAAACTCCACGGACACTCTTTTAAATAAATTGTTACAAAAATATTGGTTACATCATTCATGTTGAAATTAAACATGTGAGAACAATGTAGAAAAACGTGAACGTTAGAAGCGTCCGTAATAAAATGAGGCATGGAAATGGGGCGAACACCCTAAGCCGAGGTTCGTACCCCACAGGGGGTGCCCTTAGCGATCATTCGCTTACTTTTTATTAGCATAATTTTGCCCCTTGCTGGAGGCTTTAAGTGTAGAAGCTTAAGGCAGCCACAGAATTGACCAGTTAAGTAGTCATGACCTCAGTGGTAAGCTAGGAGATTTCTACCCTAAATTAAAAAAAAAAAAAATACCCCGAATGAGTCTCCGGACACAACAAGTGTTTTGTTTGAAGGTAAAACGCTGCTATTATTATAATTTCGAAAGGCGTTAAGTGTTAGTAAAAATCGATTGCTTGAAAAATGTTTCAAATCGTTTAAATTCAATGTTTTCTCAGTTTTTCCTCACTAATAAAGTGGCAACTAAATAGTGACGTAAGCTTGTGTAAGTCCCGGAATGCCAGACCTTGTTTTATTAGACGCGTGTTCTCTATATAATCTGTGTATTAGACCATGTGTAAGACTACTTGACATTTTATGAGCTCGATTGTTTTGTATAATTTATATTATTTTCATTTATTATTGACATAATCTACTCATTAAAATGTTTTTGTTTTATGAGTTGTATTGCAATTTGTGGTAATGTAAATTATTTTTGCATAAGTACTATTATAAAAAATCAAGTTTATCCAACTGAACAAACAGCTGTGCTGCTGGGGAGTTTATTGCGCCACTTCTTCCTCACAGCTTATGCACTAGGAAGTGGTGAAGGGTAGAGTTTTGTTTGGGGACTGTAATTTTGACGTTCGAAAAGTGCTGATTCTCAGCCTAGTTTGAATTAATGACTTTTGAATTTTACTGAAAAGACTGGGTTTCAGGTTCGGTTTTGTGTAAAAAACATAAGTAATTACATTCTCGTTCGCGCAGCAGCTAAGCTAGCTGTCAACGTAGCGGGAATTGAAACATTTAATAATTTGAACAGGCATTTCCAAAAATAATAATTTAATCGATGAAAAATTTATTACAGTAAAATCAATTTACGCGACATAAAATGTTTGAGTGGGCATATAGTGGTGCAAATAAAGCTGTCCCCAGAAATGTGGGCCCAGAATGTGCCTACTTTTTGTCGACTAAAAGGCAAATAATAGAAACCATAATTGTGCTTACGATTTCTGTATATATTTTAGTAAGTGTAATAAATATTTAATGGTGTTAAATTAGGTTTAATTTATTGCAAGATGTTAAATGCATGACGTATATAAATCTGGTTACATTAGGCTATCTCGTAACTAGCGTAATTAAATTAGTATGGTCATAATTCTTTCAATCAATATTTACCTAATATGTTGATTTTAGTTCAGTATACAATGTCTTTGAAAATTGTTACAGATTAAGACATTTCCAAGATTAAGTATACCTCAAGATATAAATTATGTGAAAAGTGATAGAGGGGGTAAAAGATTATTAGTAATACTTTTGGCTCTGATATGGGGCATGGAAATTGGTTTTAAATTTGCTTCACGCACTGTCATATATTTGTTAAATCCTTGCCATGTAACAACATTGATACAAGTGAGTATTTCTTAGTTATTTCCCTAACCAAATTACTTCTACATTATAAGTTAGAGAACTCATAAATTTTAAATAACTTCCCATAAAGCAAAGTATAAAATATTTCTAATGTTTTAATCTGTAAAAAACTCATTTTTACTGTAAAAATATTTCATGTACATTATTCACTATTTAGTTTAAATTTAATTATTATAATTTGATTTATTTCAAACAGCTGAATCATCAACATGAATTATTATATTATATTTATTACTGTTTTAGATCTATCTACTGGCAGCTCCACCCAGCAAAACCATTACAGCTTTATTTCGTATTCATATGAATTTATTAAACGGACCTTTGTTAGCATTTCTGTTTCCTGAAACTGCTTCAAGGAAGGTAAATACCCTTCTATTTTATACTGTTGAGTGGGGAACGTGCACATAATGGATTGTGGTCACTGCTGCTAATGGACATGGGTGATACTAGGAGTACCCTAGAAATTGTAATATCCCATGTGCCTGTAATACACAATCACCCTTTTAAACACAGCATCTGCAATATACACAATGACTCATTGTATTTTTTGTATTGTTGTAATTTTTATTTAATTTTGTATTTTGATATTAGATATTTGCTGAGGCTGCACTTTATTGGATTCAACACGGAATGATGTTTGTCATACCATATTATCTTCTGAGGATTGGCGGTGCGTTGAATTTTATTAATATTTTACATAGGTACTCTATTCCATAATAATTTATCAACTTCTTCTTCTAGGTGCCTACAACGTAGAACCTTTTTGGGATTTTAATTGGGCAATATTCAGCTATTGTCTAAACTTGATATATCACTTTATTGTATTACAACTTATTGCAATCGTAAGTAAACCCATTAAATATATTTTTGGCTTCTATTATAGATATGCAAGATAATATTCATAATAATACAGTTCCAAAATTGTGTGCCTGACTCAACCATATCCTGTAGCACTTTAGAAGGAAAAACGACAGCCATGACTTTATTTCAAAGGTCCATAAGTGGAAAAGATTAGGTTGATAACAGGATAGCAGGCACAATTAGGATAAAAGTAAAATGCTTCCAGCTGCTGTACTGTATTAAGGAATAGTTAGACAACTACTGTAGAATGCAACTGAAACATAAAATCATAATTACGCCATTAATTTATTTTATAAGGTTTGGTTATGTATTTAATTAAAGCAATTCAGATAAGCACACACATGAATACAGCCATACTTAAAATTCAGTGCTAGTAGGTAAATACATAACACTAAAGTAGAAGGGTCGGAGTGCCTTGTATGTAAATGTCTGTGTGAACTTTCCACAGCTCGATAATATATGAAGCTGCACAATAAAAATCTATCATTAACAGCAAAACGCGTGCCCCAATGGAGTGCTAGACTTGTTTTAGCAGTGCGTCAGCATGCTGCATATGACAGGTAGTTTACAACTAACTGCATGAAAAAGTTACAACTTGAGATGACACTGATATTCTGTAATTACCCAGTATCAGACCCACCTGGCCTTATTTTGCAATCCGTTTGGACACAGGATTTTCAATAAATTACGGCAAAAAATGGGCTTGATTCTTTTCAAACTAAATCTGAACAATATAATTATAATTTGCCCACTTATGAACGGCTATTCCCGAAACCACACGAATCTGCCCCATTGTTCATGCCTCATCTCCAGGGGTCCCTCCAATCAGTCAGGCTATGTTCGGCCGATGGTTATCTGATAACCGGCCAGAACACTACCTATCCGTTTCATCACTAAATTTAAAGCTCCGGTGCGGCGTCCTTTTTCGAGCTGCTCGGACAGTAAAAGACGTTGGTCTTTTAAAAAGACATGAAACTTAAATTCTTTTATATTTAACTGTTGCAACAATTTTATTTTGCCTAAAACTGCTCACAAGAAACACTGCACAAACAAGGCCGTTAACTTATTTGAATTGTTTTTTAGACCTCTGTTTCTTGTAACACTTGCAAGGCTAAAATAATTCAAAGTTTGACTTTTAGCCAAACTTTATTTGAGAAAATACTCTTAAATAACTGATAAAAGGTACTCCGTCTTCCGAGAAGCTAAAACCCAGAATAGAAAATGGCTCGAGAGCTATAAGAGCCTATTATAGCCTATTATAACCTAGTCCAAAAGAATCTTTTGGATCACTACCCGTGCGGCAAAAATCGAGCCGTGTAAATGACCCGCCATCCGTAGAAGCTGATGCGGGATGGTAGCCGCCAGCGGTGCAAGTGATATTCAAGGTCATGGTGTCGTTGCCCGGGGTCCTGAGTTGTGGCCAGAAGGGAGATTAAATCGAATCCCCGCTCAACAGATCTATTAGGGGAAATTGAATTAAATAAACGTTAAACAGAACATTTAGACCGTAACTACCTATACTGAAATCTAACCATCAATAAATTGAAAATTCGAATACCAGGGGTCTCTTTTCGGTTGAGAGTTTGTCTAAAAGGGATATCGCGGCCCCGGCAGACAGGCAACGGAAGGAACACGGGTGGGTTTTAGTCAGTAAAAGTCTGACACGCCCTCCCGCTCTGCCCAGAGCGGGAGAAGTTATTTGATAATTTCCCACTAGTTTAAAAAAAACTGAACTTTATTATTCACTACCCCTTCATCAAAAAAAAGGGGTCTCTTTTCATTATTTATTCTCTCACAATCTTGTTTAACTTTAATATTAAAAAATATGAGAGAGATTGCTCTCAGTTAAAATTGTCTATTATAATTTGTTATTTAGATTACTTAATTGATTCTATCAATTGGCGGTATAAAAACACAGCGTGTTTATTTTTTTTATTTTTTCATATATATTTAGCATCGAATTAACCTACCTAGTATTTATTTAGCTTCCAGCGATTCAATTCACTAATGATTTATAAGGGAATGTCCGCAATATACAGTGAGATTTTCTGTCGTAATACTCGTAATGAATATATTTTTGTTTCCCTTCCAGCCAGCTCAAGTAAATTTGAATCACATGCTCTGCCCGGCTATATTGGATCCGTTTGATGGGCCTTGGTTCAGAGTAGCAGCGGTTGTTCACCAAGCACTGCTGTGTCCTTTGCTATGCAAAGCTTTTTGTCTGATCGCAGACTTCTGCCTTACAAAATTTCCGCCTACTAAAGTAAAGCCACATATGAAGGATTCTCTTATGGACAGCTTTACTGTTAACAAAGCAATTGACTACCACCATGAGGACTAGTAGCTGTTGCAGCTGGAACAATTTATGGCTGTAATTCCCACTCAGGGTATGTAAAACTATAATACAAATTGCCTTTTGAGTTGGAGAACAATATTTCATCGCGTCCATTTCGTTTTGGTGGTTAATATATTTATATTAATAAGGTAAGAATTATAAAAGATTATTAATGAACTTTTGCAAAGATTTTTGTGATGATATTTGTTGATATTAGGTCTATTCTAATTACTGTAATATTTGGTACCAATAATCTCAACTTTACATGTAAACACGCCTTCGTTACTTTTAAGCATTGTATCGTGGTATATTATAATAACCAAAACGACAAATCTGTTCTAAGTACATGTGGGTCAATTCACGATATAGTTACGTTTGTAGGTAATTTAAATAGCTATTGTTATTGTTACACTTAATTGTTGCAAGTAAATATCGTGTATTTGTGTGAGCTAAACACTGAACGAAAACTATCATTGTGCAAAAAACGTCCACACCGCGTTGTGGCAATCATCAGAACCATCCACAGGGTGTAATTCGTTTTGAGGCATTTGTAACAAGGTTCGGAACCGGTTTAAGAAATACCGGTTTATTTCGGTTTTCCTCCGAACTTTTCTTAAGAACGTGAACATTTCAAGAACTTTATTTTAACCTAAATTAACTGGTTTATTTGACGAACAGCATGTCGGTAAACGCGTTGCAGCTTGTGACTACTTGTAAGGATGCCGTACATAGCGGCGCGGTATGTAGACGTACGAACAGCGCGCGACGTTTGTTTATCGTGCCCGCATTAACCGGTTTTTGTTGCTCTAAACCGTTTAATCCAAAAAAAACTTTATGTAAATATTCTTCTAAAAACCGGTTTATGCGAACGAAACCGAATGTAAAGGTTTTTGCGTCAAGTACATGATAACGGTTTGAAAATTTAACCGGTATCCGAGCCTTGATTTGTAATGTAAAAACAGCCACAATAAATTGTGACTAATAAAATTCATAAATGCCACCAAGTTGGCTAGTACTTACCTAACATTCCTATCAAAAAATTGGCTATTCGCAGCAAATTATCTAAATAGGTACTCAAATTTATCCTTGTGTCGAAAGTCCGGTCTGGAGACCAAAAAGCCGGAGATTCCCGGTTAATTCCGGACGGTTAGTATTGGCAGCCCTACTGCCCAGGAAAATGACCGTCGTATCGTGACTAAATGACTGTTGCTAATTTGAGCCAAACATTAGGTAAACACAAAATAAATCGGACCAACGCAATTTCTGTCGCAGTAGATTGATCGTATCACCCTCTTGCATCAGCTTACGTTCTGAAACATAATGCGGTTCTTGATTAACACAACGCGTTGTGGTCAAATATAGGTACAGTACGACACAATTTAGATGTAGCTTCGACAAAATTCGTAAAACCGATCACTATCTGAACTGAGTGCGCCTTTAAAATCACCCATCTTTATTACTGCTTTAGGTGAAAATGATCTTAATCTTACATACTCGTATCTCTGGGTCTAATAGCTGATACCTGCGGATATCACCACTATTCCCTTTACGCAAACGCTATAACTTGTACAGTCATTTATAACCAAATACATTCGCAAAATTCAAATGAATGAATGCAAATTTTCAAATTTATGCTACATTTAAGTTGTGTCGTACTGTAATTAGGTAATACGAGCTGCCTACGACTCGAATATCGCTTTGTCGTTCGGAGTACACGTTGTGGCTGTTTTTTTTTTCACATTTATTGTTATGATGATAGCCCCATGTAATTAAAATTATTTTTAATTCCTAAAAGCACTACATTTAATGTAAATTTGACCACGATGTACGACCTAGTCCTACCAAAGATCTTATTTTCGTGTTTGTGTGTGTGTTAGATTATAAGCCTTACTTTTGTATAAGAATACCTACGTTCTATTTGTCTTTAATTTTATTTGCAGAGCGATGTAGGTATACTAGCTCTATTAATATTTTCCAAAATATTATTTAAAAAAACATTAGAGTAGGATACTTTTAAACTATAGCGCGATACTTTTAAATTCTAGCGCAATTTTGGCCTAGTAATTTCTGGACCCCATAATGCGGCCTTTCAAACTGTTTTTGAAACGAAGTTGTTGAAACGTTTTACGTTACCATGTCAAAGAAAAGAATATATCCACCCTTATTTATCTGACTTACATTCCATGCCTTAGCAAATAAAATGACATGCACTTGTGGCCCACAAGTGTCAGACGGATGCGTCGCTGAAATTCCGTCATCCTGAATCGTCATCCTGAGGATGCCTCGTTGAGAGGTGAAACACGTGTCGATTTCTTAAAGGGTTCTTTATGGCTCTTTCGGAACAGTTAAGCAGATTAGGTTACTAAATATACGTCGTCTATTGTACATATTTTAAAATGGATTTCCGCAAAGTCACGCCTGAGTCAATTAACTATCTTGTTTATACTTACTTGCCTATTGAAGCGAGTTTCTGGTCTCGAATCTTGGTAGGTAAAGAAACTACAGACCGGTAGTTACTGAGATAGGTGCAGGTTCATTTACCTACATGAAGAAACTACTTATTACATAGTAGAGCGCGCGCGTTTAAAAAATATAAAATTTTCTGCGTTACCTACTTCATGCCGAGACCTTGAAGGTTGAAGCATGGACCTGCGTATTATGCAAGCAAGCTTTATTTTTTCAAGATCGTGTGCTGCTGTGCGGCCAAGTACTTGTTCCTTGTACAGTCAACGACAAAGGTTACTGAACGTTTCGGAATTTTGATATTATCATAGAGTTAATAAATTTAAAATTGTTTTAAACCTTATCATAAACGCTAATGTAAAAACGTGTGTTAGATTTTTATTTTTCGTAATTTATATTGAGTAGTTATCTAAATTTTAATCAGAAGACTTTCTAGTTAAATAGGTGATGAATAATTTTGCATTAAAAAAAAAAAATAACTTAAGGTTATTGAGAAAATTGAGCTGAAAAAACTTGAATTTTCTGTTTTTAGATCGCGAAATTTATAGGGACTCTTAACATAAAATCGTGCCTGTAATCGCAAGTTATGTTATACTAATCTCTATGCTTCAATACTTTTTACCAATAAATAAAAGTAATTAGCAAATATTCGATTAAAATATCTTCTGAAACTATAGATACTTAGTGATCTAATATACTTTGTCGTTGACTATTGAGTTGATTTACAAACGGTTGAGCAGTGACTTTCCTTTATCGTTCCGTGCCGAGTACATATTTAACATACCTTTAAAGCTAAAGTAACCATTTTTTTTTTAAACCGTCTCATGCTTTGTATTTTTTATGACACGGAAGTGCAAAAAAATTCATTACCTACCAGTATAATGGTTGTATATAAAGTCGTAGTTAGGTTAATATAATTAACGGTACCCTTATAAATATCCCCACAGTAAATACCACGATAATACCTACTAATACACCTAGTCATTAATATATCTACCTGTAACTAGATACACTTAAATAAGAACAACTGTGCCCACAGTAAGCAGCAATTTCATTATAGAATTCATGTAGAATCATTGCTTCACAGTCGATGTAGAATTGGTAGAAAATAGACATCCACGCTGCACTTAGCGTCCAACTTGGTATGTCCTGCATTTATCAGATTTTTTTATTTAACTTACACTGTCCCACTGCTGAGCAAAGGCCTCCCCCAAGTCCTTCCAGGAACTCTTTTCCCGCGCCAACTCAAACAGCTCTCACGGTACGCGTCCAGGTCATCTCGCCACCTTTTTTCTGGGTCAGGCTCGGCGGCGCCGGCCTTCTTTAAGTACCCATTGTGTAGAAACTTTTGCCCAGCGGTAATCGTGCATACGACTAAAACGTGACCCGCTCCGTCCCGTTTGAGCCTGGCAGCCTTCTTCCCTACGTCTATGATACCCGTTTTGGATCGCTGTCTTTAGTTCCTTAAAGTATTTTGATATTTCAAAATGAATATGTTTTAGGTTATTGATAAGCGTCTCTTTTGAAAGCCGCCTGGTATTTTTTGTGAACAATTTCACTCGGTGGATTTTTAAATCAACCGAATTTTTACGTGGATTGGCCTGAGATCGGAGCTGTAATTAATTATATTGATAACACTAGCCTTTTAGCAGGTTTCGCCTGGAACCATTTCAATGCGACCCAGGTCCAACACCGTTGCGGTTTCTTTAAACATAAGCTGTTGGCTCTGTGAATGCTCTGTCCAATGGCAAACAGCGTCAATCGAACACCTCGTCTATTGCGATCCCCTAAGCCAAAGCGACCGAGAATTATCTTCGCTGTCCAGTCCTTGCCTCCTTCCTATCTCAATGTTAAAGTCCCAAATGATCATGATCCATGTTCGCCTATTTTCATCACATGCTCGTTTGACAAGAACATAGAAATCTTCTACGTCTTCATCGGTATGCGCACATGTCGGTGCATAAACTTGTTGTCCACTGGTTTTACCGAAGTGGAAGAATCCAGCATCGTCTCTTTCTTCTGTGCGTTCGCCCTTTCTTCTAACTTCTGAAAGGCATACAATGTCACAGGTGACATATTTTAGATGATGATTTTCAAGCTCAAATGATTAGTTGAGCTTGAAAATGCTGAGATGAAAGACGAGCGAGTCTTTCATCAGCGTCCAAACATTGTACGTGAGAATGTGAAGTGTATCGGTGTCCGTTATATAATTAACCGTGGTCGTTTGACGGTTAATCGATCTCACCCGGATATTCTTACCTCCCCTAATCCCAGGGCGACGCCCCCACCCGTCTACGCCCGCACAACCGCTAGAGGATTGGACCGTAACCCTGTTCCAGTGCGTGTTGGAAGGTTGCCATAGCCTCGTTTGTTTGTTAGCAGGGTGCACCACCGGGCTTGTGTGGTTGGTTTGAGTCCCGAAAGCAGTTGGGACGCCTCACACCCCATAGCTGATAACATACCGACTCATTTTAGTATTTACTTTCATTGCTTAAAGTGTAATTCCAGGTTTGTGTAGGTTACCCTTTTATTCCGGTTTGCTTGGTTTTGATGGAGGTTGTATAACTACAATGTTTCAAGATTTATGTAAAACAGTTTGGAATTTATCACTAAAAAAAAATTGTTCTGTCAAGAAGAAACAGTCGTTGTTGTAATTGTTTGTTGTTAGAATTCAAATTTTCTTACGTTTTTTTGCCCTTTGCAGGTCTGTGTCAGGTTTTTTTTAAATCCTACAAATAGCTTAAAAAAATAGAAAAATTGATTTTCGTGGGTTTACCCTGACATAAGGTTTTGGCGCGGTATTATGAAATCACTTTTTTATAAGTTTTCTTTACAACTTTGACATGCTCTAACTTTGGACTGCCCCACTACTGGAGCAGCTGACGCTCAGATATCTTATGCACTAAGGAAAAACATTTTTTAATTAAATTTCAGCCTGTATGAAAATACTTTTTCAAACTAACGCCACCGCCCGTAGTATTTGGATCAAACACATTTATTTCCACCGCAATAATGTAATACAACGAGTTTTTCTACTTGACGAAACAGTTTTAGAGAGATTCGCAACTCAACACAAATTATACTCGAATCTTAAAACACTGTCATGAAGATATACATATAACCAGCATTGTATTGTATTAAAACCTATCTATAATTGTTTTTGATGTGATTTTATTCTGAGTTGTTATTATTTGTAATAGCTCCTACACACTATGTCGGCGACATGGCCGCCGGCTTTTGCCGCGCGGCACGTACCGGCTTTACCGGCAGGGCCTGCCGCGCCGCGGCTTGCCAGGCGACAGGGCCCGCAGCCATGCCGCAGGCATAGTGTGTAGGAGTACTTACAATGAATATATCATTTTATTTTGTTTGTGTTTTGTACTTCTGTTATTGAGGTGTGATAAAAACAGACGTATGTAATAAAGCTACATTGTATATCAGTGAATGATAGCTCCAGCTGGATTCCTATAGGTACTGTGTAGTACTCGTGCTGTGTACACTCGGTAATAGGGTGCACATGTAGGATTATGTTAGATACTTGATGAAACCTTGCGCATGCATCATGCTATATATTGGTTACGTGATGGAGATTGTACCTATACCTACATAACAGTATTTTAAGATTCATAAAACTGTTAAGAATCTGTCAGTAAAAACTTTTCCGTCAAGGAGAAAAAGTTGTACCATTACATCGTTGTGGTGTAAATAAATGTGTTTGATCCAAATAGCTTCTTACTTACGCATGCATGAAGCACTAACCTAATCTATACTCATTTCACGTCATGATCCTAACCTAGCGACCACTTTTCCCTTAATAAAGTTAAGGTTGTGAGTAGAGTGATCAGTTATTTATTAATTGTTATAGGTAGGCTTAAGTACCTTCATGAATAATTGTCGCAGACGATTAAAGTAACTAAAGACATTAATGCTCGTTTTCACTAACGTCAAGCAAACAATACATGCCAAATAAAAGCGTATGTTTTGTTTTTGGCGTAGGTAGGTAATTATACTAATATTAGAAAAAAATACTCCTGGACACAAAACAGGGACATGGCACTTGGCAGTGGTAGATATATCGCAGACATCTGATTAAATTAGTCAGCTAATTGGACGCCTAAGCCGTTCGTTTAACGCCAATTAAATAGCTGAAGGACAACTAGCCAAATCATTGAGCGCAACGTTTAACCAGATGGCTGAATGTCGTGTAGTTATTTAGTTAAACTGGGTGAAATAGGTTAGGTTAGAACTGTGACCAACCGCGCAAGCCGAGCGAGCGGTGCCGCGGCAGCGGCCGGCGAGCGCTATTTCCAAGTTCCTCGCAGGATTTTTTTCACCATTTGAATCACTTGGCTGAGTGTTGATCAGTCATCTTCAAAGGGCTGACTTTCAATAGTTAAACTTTGAATGATTCTTGTTCAATTAACTATCGATCTAGGCATCCAATTTGATGCCGGCGTTTAATGAACGGCCTAGGCGTCCAATTAGCTGGCAAATCTAACCAGATGGCTGCGACAGATATAGGGGAAGGTTGCTATGAATGGACCACTTAACTTTACGACTTCATATGTCAAACAGTGTTAGTATTAAAATGAAAGCAGTTCATTATTTTTATTCCGTAGAACCTTTATTTATAATAATCAAACGCACTAACAATTCAGGCTTATACTTTTTAATTTATACGAAGAAAACAAAATCTTGGGCTGTCGCCTTCTTTGGACCATAGGCACTTTCAATGGACCACCAGGTTGCCACCATTGGACTTCGAGAAATTTGTTCTAAAGGTCCAATCGAGGCAACTTATTATAATTAACAATATTACACAACTATGACAACCGAAAAGAGACAAACAATACTCATACACATACGACAAACAAACAAACTACAGTCTTATAATACTTAATTAGTAATTAAATTTTAACTTTGGCACATAATGAGATCAACGCGTCATCAAAATTAAGAAACAATCTAAATAAAAGTAACATTAAGAGTGAATAAATCATATTTTCTGCTTAATATTAATTTAACAAATATAAAAATCAACTTATTAAAAATCTAAGGTCACTTGTAGTATATAAGTAATAGCAAGTTAACAAGTATTAAAAATTAATCTTATAAAAAAAGAAAATGAAATCAACAAAACTTTTATAAAGATCTAGATAAAGTCTTAAATTTGTAGCTACTGCTAACTCTTTGAGGTAATATAGTCACTTACGTCACATAAAACAAGATCAACAGGTTATAAAAATCACATTTTATAAAGGCACAATAGATTTCAATCATTATTGTAAGTGATGTCTATGATGTGCAATGAGGGCACAGATACTTTTTTATATGTTTCTTAACACAAGCACAATCAACATGTACCCAGGCTTTACAGATCATACATTGAATCATGTCTTCTATTTCACATTTTAAGCAGATTTTGCAAAACCATTTTTCTATATTCTCGTTAGCTTGCTTACTGGTTGATGGTTGAGGTTCTTTTGTGGACAGTTTTGGCTTCTTCTGCTTTGGAACCTTTGCAGTCTCATCTAGGGCAGTTTTGTACGGCGACGAAGTCAATTCTATGCTACTTTGGGCTTTTCGACTTCTTTTTCGTAATTCCTGTGCTATCTTCTTGGCTCCAGGAGATATTTGTGGAATGTGGAATTCAAAGTTGGTAGAATTACTCTCCACTATAGGCGTTTGGACATTGTCACTTCGCCTTATTTGAATTGGTGCTGAAGCTGGAGATCCAACATTTACGTTGCTCACCTCTGCATCTCTAGGTGAGTAATCAGTCGATTTTGTAGGTAGCGGCTCTGCATGGGGCATTGGTTCTTCTATGATTGGGACTATAGATTCTTCTTGTGATGATGCATTTACAGACAATGGGTCTATCGGATCTTGGACATGCAACACCGTTCCAAAATAATCTTCTGCGTTTTCTTGTTCGGCTGCTTCTATAAATTCATAGTCTGCAAACACATCTTTGTTGAGAGGGTAAATGCCTGTTTTCAGAAATCCATTCGCAGCCGTGCCTACGGAAGCAGCTCGAAAATAGGCCTTTCCGAAGAGCATAGACACTTGGAAGACAGTCACAGTTCTTCCAGGATTTAGCCGGAGCCATTTTTCAGTTTCGTCTATGTAATAAAGACTCAACGGTTTGAAGAATGACACATCAAGGGGTTGCAGCCGGTGCGTTGTGTGTGCTGGAAACGAAAACATAACTACGCCATGTCTTCTTGCATAATTTATAGCCTCTAGGTTTTTAGTATGGCTAGCGTGGCCATCCATCAGAAGCAAAACCTTTTTTTCTGGTGTTGGCTTCACAGTCTCAACAAAATGTTGCAACCACAGATTAAAAATCTCTTTGTTTATATATCCACTGTCTGGATTGAAAGCAAATATGGTGCCAGGTGGTGCCCCATCCCTCAGTTCGTCTTTAGCGCGTTTGCGTTTGAAAATTATGAGTGGCGGTACGAAATTTCCAGCAGCATTAGCGCAACATACGGCTGTTGTTGTTACACCACGTTCTCCACTAGTAATGGCTCCAACTTGGCGTTTACCTTTTAACGCCAGTACTTTTCTAGTCTTTTTCTGCACAGTTGACAAGCCTGTCTCATCCATATTATATATCCGCTGCGCATCTTTTATGTCATGTTTGTCTAAGACTGCTTCTAATTTGTTAAAAAAATCATCAACAGCTGGCTTATTGAATCCTGTAGCCCTGCTCATGGATGTTGCTCTTGGTTGTCGTAAACTTAAATTGGGATGTCGCTTCATAAACGCGTAGTACCATTTTTTTCCCGCAGATTGTTTATTTTTGTTAAAACGATGCTTTATTTTATTTTTCTCCGCTAACTCAAATGCCAGTCGTCTAATATCTGTAGGAGTAATGCCATACAAGCAACCTTCCATCTCAAGCACGTGTTTACACAGCTCATCTTCTAATTCTGGAGGGAGGTCACTTTCGGAACCTGGTATTTGGACGTGTTCTTTGGCCTTTTGGTTCACACCATCTAACCTCCGTTTCAGAGTCGCTTTCGGGACTCCGTATATTCTGCTTGCTTCATTTAAGCCCACTCGTTGTTTCCTTACTGATTCTAAGGCAAGGTTCATACTCGTTTCATTCCATGCGAAGTACTTCCTTTTGTTTAGCGACATTCTGGAATTTCAAATTTACAGTGATTTTTCTATGATTTATTTCCAGAAAGTTAAATAATCGAAATCTATTCCCATAATTATGACCAGAATATAACAGTAAAAAAGTTGCTATGATTGGACCGGTCCAATGGTGGATCTCTCTTGGAGTCCAATGATGGCAACAAGGTACTCGTTAAGAAAAAACTAACTAAAATATACATGATCACGATAAAACAAAATTGAATAACACTCTTGGAATCACAATTAAATTCTCTAATATGTCATAACATTGCCTGAAGATAAATATGGATGCAATTATACTTACGTCAAATTATCCTGAGTGAAATTATTAGATTTTGACCGCCGCAAACACAACAACGCGCGTCCTTCCTCGCCACGTGCCGCAGCGTCACTGAGGTAAGAGGGGGGTGCAACTGAGCCGCTAAGGACTCGTTTCGACTAGTTTAGGTACAGGTATCATGCACAGTTTTGGAAATACGTTGGTGGTCCAATGAAAGAGCTGGTTCAATGATCGCAACCTTCCCCTACCTCCATTATAACATCTTTTTTTTTGGAATGGTATCATTAGTATGGAATGAACTCCAACGACCACGTGACCGCGTTTCCTCTCAACCTTTTCTAATACTTACCAAGAAAATAACATTTAACAAATACCGTAGGTAGTTTATTTTTGGAGCCGCCGTGTCCCCCCATGGGTACCTACGCTCTAAAAGGCGGGCGCGCCCCAGCGGTTGGGAACCCATGTCCTACATGGACATAACTGGCGAAATGTGGGTGTACTATACATAGAACAGTTTATATCTGTCTGTGGTTCTATACCTACCTACAGTACCTACGTCTCTGCCTAACTCTTCGAGGAATATAGAGTTATACAGTTATGTAAGTTTCAATACCGTACGGTCTACCTGACCTCACAACTTCAGCCAGCCACTTTCCCACTTATATACATTTATTTTTGTCCTAAAATATAACACCTCTTTGTCCATTATAACACCCAGCATGAGGGTGACACCGGTGGCCCTTTTTCTTTACCGAAAACCACACGGGCCAAGGAATATGCTAGAAAGTACATTAGTTACAAACAATACAATATAACGTTAAAAGTCATTAACCCATACTTGCCTAATTGTAAGTAAATATTGACGAAATAGTGGACTTAAGTATTATCAAGTGAGCAGGTACAAACAGAACATTCGTTTTATGTTCTGTTAGTACAATGACCTCTACGAATGAGGAAATTAATTAAATTTCAATTTGATAAGTAGACCTAATTTAAATGGTAGGTATAAATGAGTAGGTTGGTACTTATAGGTCATTAATGAGTATGTACCTATGCATGTTGTATAAGTACTGCAGCTTGAAGCTGTGAAGTGATACGCAATAATCCTATTAGACTTGAAGTCATAGCACTTGCCTAATAACTAGAGAAAATCCCCTGATATGAAAAAAATTGATACCCATCAGAATAAAGTCCACCAACTACAGCTGCAACTGAAAGATTCAATTTGCTAGCATTTATTCTTTTAAAATGAAATGCCAAGCTATGAAAACATCGTTCGTAGTAATAAATTATTGGTAATTAGATATCTACTTATCGATTTTTTCGTTCACATCGATTGCTGTTTGGCCTTCAATGTTGACGTCCTCACTTAAGTCCGTACCTACCTACATACCTACTGCTGCACGCTCATGCTCGTTAACAAGAAACATAGATATGTATAGTTTGACCAAGAGCGCTGTACCGCGCCTTAGGAATGCGCGGTGAGGCGGGGGGCAGTGTTGACGAATAAGCGGCGGGGCGCCGTGAGCATTGACGAATGAACAGCCTGCACTGCCCCCCCGTCTCGCCGCGCACATACCTAAGGCGCGGTACAGCGCTCTTGGTCAAACTATAGGTAAATAATTAAAGACCAAGAACGAGTCAGCCAGTTTTTACCAAGGTAGGTAAGTACATACTTACCTGTTTGTTTGTGTAACAGTCCACATCTGGGCAAGTGCTTCACCGGACTGACAAACATGATTTTCGAATCTGTTGCGTTGGTAACACCTACCCAATAATTATATGATTAGTCAATAATTTATAGATTAACTAATTCTATTTAATCTAGGTTAAATAAAATTTATTTACAGTAAACTGTTTAGAACGACACAATTTTGAATTTTGATTTTTGTTTTGAATTTTGAATGCTGACTACTTAACGGAGCGGACAGGCCTCATCAACACCTCTTTAAAAAAATTGTAAATCGTTATTTATGATTTGCAATGTTGTAACGTTGTTCATTATTACCCTATTTCTGTCGATTGTTGTAGTAAGTATTGGTAATTACTATTCGCCAAAGACATTTAAATCTAGGGTCTTGAATCTCTTTGCTATTCACTTTTCCCAAGATTCCTTCAGGATCTTTAATAAACTTGTTCAAAGATATATGTATTTCTATACCTACAGAATGGTACACACGGCTACACATCAAGCTACACATTAACTGTTTATGCTGATTTCGCATTGTATAGGATTTGCGTACAATGCGAGGTCAGCTTATAATGGAAATGTATAGCTTGATGTGTAGCCGTGTGTACGAAATAGTTATAATTTTTTATCAATACTTACAAGAGGCACATTGTAGGTATTTCAACGTTTTCAACTGACTTTTAAAAAATTAAGAGTTTCTCAATTCGTCGGAATCTTTTTTTTATGTCAGTAAGTACCTATTTTACGGGCTGTGATAATAAGTCTACTTTTATTTTTATGTAGTTAATCACAAGAGTACCTCCTACCTAAATAGCTTATTTGTTACGTACGATGTACCTATAGGTAATTGTTAATAAGTCCTAATAATGAGTAATACTTATTTTGAGGTAGTAGGTAGGTAGGTACCTACTTTCCCTCGACGGACCTACATTTCCACCCTGAAGGTATATAAAATAGCCATTTATAATATATGATTGGGTCATTACCTAACTTAAATTGCTTATTCACTACATAAAAAAGTACTTATTTTTTAATGGTTTCTACGCAAAATTACGCTGGGGCTACATTAAAAGCAGCATTTTAGCGTTTAGTTACCTAACTTATAGGCACACTGTGCATCAATTTTTGCAACGCGTTCATTGTTGACATTCAGTGTTTTTCACATTTTAAAGGGAAAGGGAAGATGAAGCATAAATAATAACTTAGTTGTGGTTACACTTGCCCATGTCATTATTGTTCAATCGCATGATTAGCCGTCACGCTAGTTGTCAACCAGTGTTCAAGTTAGTGTAGCCCCAGCATAAAGTATTAACATTCCGGTTATTGTGCTACCTTGTTCAAAACCGTTCTATTAACACTAAACATCAATAGAAAGTTGTGCAATATTGTAGCCTATGACAACTAATTTAAAGAATGTATTGCTGAAATAAAACAATAAAATATAAATAATTAACAAAGGTGTCTTTTATTACTATAAATAACAGAAATATACAAATACATTGTTATTGATTAAGTTATTCTAAACGTAGGTATATTTTTTACGATATTTACCAACTTAAAGTGCATTAATGAGAATATTAGATATTGTAGATAGGTGTCACCCGCACATCAGTGGTAACAAGTTGACATTATCAGCGCCTTTATCTTCAAAAATCGTACTGCTACGAAAGCAGTACGATTTTTGTAGTGCAGGTGTGGTAACACTTGCACTACAAAAATCGTACATATGTAGGTACTGCTTATCAGTGGTAACTGATGTGCAGTCGACTGTACCTAGCTAATAAACAAATGCATTAAAAACATAACAGTGTAAATAGTAAAATAACAACAGATAATAATTAAGGTTTAATTAAGGAATGATTTTTAAAACACTTCATAAAGTTGCATCATTTATGGCTCTTCAGAAACGCAATTTAAACAGTCGACAATACAATATTCTTTTAACGACCTACGACGACGCGACGTTCACAACTAGGCAGTTGAGCAACATGACATGAAGCAAGAAAGCAAAGCAGCGGCAAGCTTATCTATCAGCTGAAGTAAATGCAATGAACGTGCAAATGAAGCCCTTTAATTAGCCTAGTAAACCCACTTTAAATAAATTTTGACCTAATTTCGGCTCTTGTTGCAATAAAAAATACCAATTTTTTTTTCTTTTTTTTTTAATTATTGGACTAACGTTATTACAACTACAACTCGATAGCTTTAGTAGTTGCTGAAATAAGCAGCCGTGGCATACAGACGAAATCGCAAATACCATTTTGGTACGGAACCCAGGAACCCTAAAACATGACAGTTTCACAACTGGCAGTTGCCAGTTGTTTTATTGGTGAAGTTGGTATGTATCGAGGGTCTTACGACCGGTTTCTAGTTGTTATCTCTTAAGCGCGTGTCAACTGCTGTGATTGGTTATTGGTTGGAAGCCAATCGGATCACTACACATGACTTTAATTGAATTCCAATTAGTATTGATAATCTAGAAAACGGGCTTAAAGCATAAAGGACTTATATCAACCCTCGCCGGGTGGGCTGCCAGTCACGCTGAGCATCAACTTCCTGAAGTGGAAGTAGCAGGATCATGACATTTTAACCAAAATGTGGTAGAAGTGAAGGTACCTTTTCCTTCAATTATATATCTACGTACGTTTTACGAGCTACCTATAGCAGGCGAACCTATTGCCATTTACCTGGCAAAGGTTCAAACTCCGGGCTGCAACTGAGAATTTTCAGACGAAAAAATGCATTTTGCACTTAGGTACCGACATGAAAATCATATTCGGAGATTAAGAGAAAAAAATATCGTGGCCTGAAAGATCTATAACCAGCCTAAAGCGCAAGTGACACCGCGAGGCAAGTTAGCTTTATTCTTTAGCAATATTTAATCGTAACGCATGCATTTAAAAAAAGGAAGCCTAGCTTAGCCCTCCTCGCTCATAGCTTAAGTGGCCAGTAGAACGGTTACGCTTTAAAAGCACACGTTACGTTACGATTCAATATTGTAAATTAACAAAACTATACGTAAAGTAAGTTAGATTACCTGTGCTCGCGGTGTGGCCTGAGCGTCACTAACAAGTAAGTAGGTACCTAACTTTTTAACCACAAAACTTACAAGACTGTACATTTTTAACACAAACCTACCTTCCTACTTGTTTGGTTTATATACAAAATAGTTGAATCCTTATTTAGTAAGTAAATCCCGTGTAGGCCACAGAGGATGAGACAAAAACTTTAAAATCACGTCATTATTATTGAATTGCAAAACATTCGAATCTATTAAAAATTTCAAAATATGCTGCCTTATTTTTCAACGCCAAGCTACATGGTTCTGTGGACAAGTTTAATTATTAGTTATTATAATACTTAAGTTACATAGTGAGATTTTCATAGCTCGGCGGTGTAAGTAGAATGTATAAGTACCTACTTAGTTTCCTAGTTATATATTTATATTGCACGACTTACATAATAATCATTGAATGCTCTATTAGACAAAATGTGAATATAATCCTTAAAAAGACAAGGTACCCAAGGCTAGCACTCCTCTGAGACGCAGCGTAGAGGAATTGAAACTAATGGGTCCGTTTATTTTAAACGGGTCAACTCCCCTCAACATGCGTAAAGGACTATTCTGTTAATTTTTAGCTCCACTCCTCCGCCTCGATGGACTGTCAACGGTAACAAAATGGATTAGTTATAAGAAGAACCTAAGTACTTACCCATAGAAAAACATTGGGCAGGCGTATCCAGTTAAAATATATGAAGTAAAAACATAACTACAGCATTCTTGTTTTGGGATGTCCCACATTCTAATTGTAAGGTCATTGTTTTAATGAAAAAGTATTTGTAAACACATAATACTTACTTAATATGAAACAACAACTACTACTACTTGTTTTTTACTAGACACTTCAGTTGATGGTAACATTATTCTAGAACCCTATAGGTATTATCGTACCTATCCCCGAGATATAATTTTAGTGCCTTCATTAGTTAATTTTTGTCATACCTAATATGGGCCAGTTTTTCGAACAAAAATTTAAAGCAAAATTTAATATGACAAATTGTCAAGCGCGCGTGAACTGCTGCAAGTTGCATGAGTTATCAACAGCCAATTGCAGCAGTTTATACGCGCTAGAGAATTTGTCACATTAATTTTGCTTTAAATTTTCGTTCGAGAAGCTGGCCCAAACTGCCGCACTCAAAGACGTCACTTAAAAATAAAAATTCATTCTTTTTCATTTCTCATACCTAGTTGGAAAGTACTCTTGAAGTTACCTGATCAGAGGGATGAAAACAGTACTTTTCGTCCCGGGCAAACGATTTTCTGATGTTAAAATTTTTAAAATTATGCAAGCCATCTCATAATTTTTTAAACAGCTACTCTGATAAATCGCGGAGTAAAATTGTAATTACAAAATATTAACAATATTTTTATCATGACTAGACTTATAATATACTTTTCACTAAATTATTTTTTAATTTACATAGATTTGGGCTAAATATTTACCATCATCAATGATAAAAAACACTGGCTGGTAGAATGCCACAGAAAAAGAAACATAAAAAAGGCGGGAAAGCGGCAATTCGATCTTCAGTTGTTTTGTCGAGTGCTAATTATTTACCATATATTTGTATATAATGAGCCTTTCAGATTCAGTTAGGGATTTGTTTAACTAATTAGGTTTTTAGTTACTTTCCTCATAGTCGAAATGAAAAGCTGAGTGTTTACCTCGGGTGAAAGATCTACTTAGGCACGATATGGTTTGGCGCACGAACGTAGCGAAGGCTCCAATAGTTCGAGTGCCTAAATAAGTCACTTTCATCCCTTGTTTAACAATCTACTATGAATTAATAAGGAGCTAACTAAGCTAAAGTATAATAAGTTGAAACTGGCACTTAAAAATACGACAGATTGGGAACATTTCCATTTAGTAGACATGTGCTAAGATAAGAAGTTAACGATTGATTAATTATGAAAGACGTCTCTGAGTACGACAAAAAGTATTTATAAGTACATTGATATTACCGTGTTATGAGGTATTAAGGACGGTTTAAGGCAGACATTACGAATGCTCGTAGCATCTCTGAATTTAAATGTTACCGGCTAATATTTACGACGTCAATCCTACAATAATGCAACATCGTATTGACATGAAAACAATAATTCCTTAACAACAGACCACCGGCAGGCTCTAAATAAGTTCTTAGAAAAATATAAAAGTTTAATAAAGCACTTTATCTGGCTGTCCTTCGATGCCTTCATAGATTACTACATTAAACACCTTGTGAAATATTCAGATCTCTAGCTAGAAAACCAGGAACAAGAAAAAAAATCTCGTTATCTCGATATTCATTCTCGCACTCTCACAGATGCATCTTGAACTTTCCAATCAATTCCATCTGATGTAGCAAGGGATCACGACCACAACATTCCCAAAAATCTACGAGATTTATTTTATCCCCAGTGGAAAGTGAAGACAACGATTAAAATATCGCACAAATGGTACCTAACTCGGGCAGGCAGCTTTTAGGGTTCCGTACCCGGTGCCAGCCTCCGCTGTCCGTCCGTCTGTCACCGGGCTATATCTCATGACCCGTAATAGGTAGAGACTTGGCATTTTCATAGATTGTACGGCGGTAGGAAACCCTTTGCGTGCTAGTCCGACTCGCACTTGGCCTGTTTTTTGAAGCTAGGCGCAAAGTGACGACGTTCCTCGAAAAATGCTTTGATCTTTTGATTCTCAGCGAGTCAGTCCTTCAGGCCGACTGACAAGCTTTCATTTTTACTCTCAGGATTTAAATAAATATTCATTCAGGTACAGTCGGCATCATTGAATACATTTGTCGGAATTTTACATAAACAAATTATTGGACCTAATCATTAAAATTATGTTTTCTAATAATTAATCTATAATACTATCTAATAATACTAATTAACTACACACAATTTTCTTTAAACTCAGTCAATAACAACATCAAACATCGCAAACGCGCATGCAGTCAAGTTTGCAACCCTGAAAGCCTTGTGCTATTCCCATGGTAGGTACTCGAAAAACTGCGAAATTCTGGCACTTGTTTCAGTTTTTTTTTTATATACCTAAAGGACGCGTGTTTAGGTACTTATTTTTATTGTTTGTGTGTTTCGAAAAAAGAATCCCGCCAGCCCATCTTTGACTAGCTGTAGGTATCTTCGCAACCAAAAGACGTAATCTGCGTTCTCAATTCATTTGCCAAACATGTACACAAACACGAGTTTTGGAAAAAAGCAACTGTAATGCCTACACATAAGGTTCAGTTTGCGCAACAACTTCATATTTTTGTATGACTTTTTCAACAACAACAACCAACAAGTCGGTCTAAAATAAACTTTATTTACACTTACATTTATGTAAGTGTAAATAAAGTTTATTTTAGACCACTTAGATAAACATGAACTTTAGTTCATGTTTATCTAAGTGGAAAACTCGTGTTTGTTTACATGTTTGGCAAATAAATTGCGCACGCAGATTAGAATGCTTGGGTTGGCCTCATATTGTAGCAAACGCTTGCTATTCAAAATATAGAACAAAGATACCTGAAAACGCGTCCATATGATATAAAAAAAACAAGTGCTAGAATTTCGCAGTTTTTCGAGTACCATGGGAGTAGCACAAGGTTTTCAGGGTTGCACAAACTTGGGTATAAACTTCTCTCAGCGGACCTAACAACATACAAAAAAAAAACATAGTTACATGCGCGTTTGCGACGATTGCATTTTTTTGTGGCGATATTGACTGGGGTACATGTAATTGAAATAACTCAAAACCTCAGACACTAACCAATTGCGTTAGAGTACATAAATTAATTTGGCCAGTCTTTTTTTTCATCAATCATTGTAAAATATATTTTCAAAATATACAGGGTTATTGGTTATATGTCGGCAGTCCGTTAAATGTAGGAGAGTTCAATTGCAAACAAATGACCCCTCATGACCTCTATGCCAATGTCAACCATTTTAGAGTAATTTTATATTTTAAAATGAATAAAATAAAGCTCTTGGCTAACTAACAGCCGCACGATAAAACCAGTCAATGTCATTCAAGCTCCAAAATATTTGTGTAGCACTCTACCACAGTATAAATAAGTACTCAGTATTATATTTCGGCAGTGACCTTGAAATTATTACCTACGGCTGCTCAGTAGATAAACCTTCCGCGTCCGTGCGTAAGGTTGCTTACATAAAGAAACAGGTTTCTGGCACAGACAAACCGGGGTCGGTACCGATCGGTGAAAGACGGTGGAAGCACCCTATGGCTCGGTCCAGGTATTCGGCACCGACAAGTTTAAACCTGTTTTTTTATAAGTGGCTGCATAAGATAACGTGGGAATATTATAGCTGCACCGATCGGTACCGACCCGTAGACTCGCCTGCACCGGAAACCTGTTTCTTTACGTAAGTACCCTAACTGCCGCGCACCAATATCACAGAGCATAATACAATACTAGCTCGATAATGTTGCGTACTTCTACACTTGAATTTGATTGGAATGCTGGGTAGTCAAGATGCATTCTGTGCTAAAGAAACCTCCATAAGTTCCCCGTATCGTATTGACGATATTTTTGACGTTCGATTTATATTTGACAGTTTTTGGGAAAACAATGACATCTCAAAAATTCAAAATTAGTCCTCGTAAATCGGGAAATTGAAAAATCTGCCCTAACTGAAATCGAAACTTTTGGTCGGTTATTAAAAAAGAAATCAGCTGTTTCATAGAAAAGTGCAATACCTGCTTACCCACCTGCCTGCTGCGGTCAAAATGTTTGGCTGATAAAAAAAAAATAACCGACGAAAATTTTCAAAGCAAGGTGTCCAGAATCATGTAGGTACTGAATCCATGGTATCAGTTTTCGCGTCGATGTACCTGCCACCCTGTATACATAAAATATCATGGCAGTTACCAAGAAATTACACTATGAAGCCATGGTTATTAATTAAGTAAAATATAATTCATTAGGTACTATCTTTTATATAGTCATAATTGACAGCGTGCTGTTATTGGGTTAAAGCATTGTAAAATTCACCTCTTTAGAATTCGAAGCTTATTTATATAAATTCCCTAGGTATATAGATACGGTCAAATTAAATTAGAGAAACTCGACAGACGTGATGGGTTTCGATACCTACACATAATTAAACAAAAAACATCAACAATTTAAAATCAAATTACTTATATATTTTTCATCCCAAAAGTTTACTTTAAGTATGAGTTGAGAAAATCAGTTTTTTTGTTTTATCATATTTAGATAATATCGATAATTCGATTCCCATCAAGCCTGCGAAGTTTACACAAAAAAACAATTTTTTTAACTGATCTTTGATGTAGTTAAATTGCTTACGGTGACCCCAAAAAATATGATCAAATCAATTTTTTTTTGTTTTATTATATGTATTAAGATATCGATACCCATCAAGTCTACGGAGTTTTGCTACATAATTTAATGTGACCCGGTATACATATTATGCAGGACAATTTTTTCAACGTGGTTTTGATTCAAGAACGCATTTAATCATTTATTGAACATTAAGAAGAATAATAAGGATTAGGCTAAGGGGGTATTACACTATCATATAATATACACACATATACACTATAATCATAGATATGATAGTGTAATACCCTCCTAAGAGCCGTCAAGTCACTCCTTCAAAATCATAATTAATTAATCAAGAACTAAATATACCACAATCTGTAAAAACCAAAGTTAAAACAATAATCCTGTATTTTTACTGTAAACACTCAAACAATGGAAAAGTTATTATGATAAATTATTCGGTATTTCATCATATTATTTATATGATCAATAATATGGAACCAGATCTCTTGGAAATATTTGTGATGATGTCATGTGATTTGCCTAAAATATTTAAATGTTTAATCGTTGAAGTTGAACATGATTACATTTAAATCTTAACTTCCAAAAAACTTGTAAATTATAAAATAATCTTATCCACCACTATTTAAGCCTTTACAGTACCATAATTATATTAAATAATAATAGCCTCAAACTAGTAAATTATATCACATTATTGCATTTTGACTAGAAACTGTCAATTTTCTAGACATACTCATTTACTATCAGCCATCCACTGGGGGACCCAAATATATCATGGACACTTCGGTGTTACCGTAGACAGCTGAAACTGTGGGGTACAGTTTCTTATTTGGAAGGCCTGTAAGCAAAAAATTATAATGTTATTATATTGTGTAAGCAAATTTTTCCTAATTTCTACGGTTTCTTATCATTTAAACCACAATTATTTTAGGGTTCCGTACCTCAAAAAGAAAAAACGGATACCTTATAGGATCACTTCAGTGTCCGCCTGTCTGCCTGTCAGTCTATCAAGACACCTTTTCTCAGGAATGCGTGGAGATATCAAGTTGGCAATTATTATCAAATACGTGGTCTACCGTCCCTTGTAGCTCTAAAAAAATCGAGCTTGAAGTGAACGCAATAAAAAAATACGGCCATTTCTGCGACATATTTTGATACTCGCAAATAAATCAAAACCTATAGGGTACTTCCCATTGACCTAGCAGAAAGTCACAGCACAAGTAAAAGAAGTCAAGTCGTTTTTTTGCGATTTCAAACTTTCATTTCCAGTTGGAAAATTGACATGGGAGAACATGTTTTTCAACTACAAACTACAAATGTATACATCTTAAGTTTGTTTTTTAAATAAATTCATCCCATCTACAGAACCTTTCATTGTGCGTGGTCCGACAAGCACTTGGCCGGTATTTTTTCCTGTCATTGTCTTTCAAGCCATTGGCCACAACAACTAAGAATTACCACAATAATAATATTTTTACAAGTAAAGCTAAATATTCATCTTGGCAATATGCAGTTACTTCCATAATTATATATGCATTATTATCTTTTCTCAAGAAAATAGGAAATATATGTGATCATCTGAGGCATATATAAGTAGCGGCACAAATAAATAATCGAAGAAACATCAAAACTACCTGATAAAACACGCAACGTGAAAATATTGGATGTTACATAGGCTTCAAAAAGATGTGTCACCTCTCAGAATGCATAAATAAATATTGGACATAGTTTACGTTATATATACGGTGGCAGGGACATCAACGCGAAAACTGATAGCATGGATTCAGTACATAATTCTGAACGCCCATGCGTTGAAATTTTTGGTCGGTTATAAAAAAAAAAACAGCTGTTTCATAGAAAAGTGCAATACCTACGCGGTCAAAATGTATGGAACAGCAGATTTTCAAAAAATAACTGTCGAAAAATTTCAATGCAGGGGGGGGGGTTCAGGATCATATACTGATTCCATGGTATCAGATTTCGCGTCGATGTCCCTGCCACCCTGTATAAATATGTGCCTACTCAAGTTCAGTTCTGAAGAATGTGATTAATTTATGTGATTAAAAATATCTGACATGACATCATTTTGGCAGTATAAAAATCTGACAATATAATTTTGCGTGGTGTTTTCTTATTAATTAAGTGAATTACCTACCGCTCATATTGCAAAATAAAATTACATGCCACTTGCAGCATAAATATCTGAAATCACTTTAGCAGTATAT
Organism: Agrochola lota; assembly: GCA_947364205.1. Taxonomy (NCBI): domain Eukaryota; kingdom Metazoa; phylum Arthropoda; class Insecta; order Lepidoptera; family Noctuidae; genus Agrochola; species Agrochola lota. The sequence continues at coordinate 11,644,797 of OX376225.1, forward strand.
CTGACAGAATGATAATGTGCAAAAATGCGTGTTTATGGGAAGAAGACGTTTGTCTATGTATGTATGTGACATTCCACTGACAACATTAATATCTGACAGTAATATTTAAAGTTATTTTAAAGATCTTGTCTCGACATAATAAATAGTAAATCTTTCATTTTTGGGATATACAACCACAATATTATTATTTATTACGTTTTTTACATTTCTCGGAACCTTGGGGTCCTGGACCTTTGCAAGGTGTACGGGGGCTTTTTATTTTTTTTCACTTAAGCTTGATGAGTGAATTTCTCGTTGATTCGTATATCTGTAGACTACTCACTCACTACACAAAAACAGTTCGACTTTTATTTACTTTTTGCCTACCTACTTGCATTAATTATGAAATTAATACTCACCCACTTTAAGTTGGGTAATTGATACTGGTGAAATAGCCGACATCTGGTCAGTTGCCAAAAAAGTAATAATGACCATTTCTTCCAAAATGATCATCATTGACATCACTGCTTTCAAACATTACTGGCAATATTTATGCTTCCAGTGTGTCACATATTTTTGCAATATTAGCAGTGCTGATTGCGATAGAGAAGAAAACAGATCAAAACATTAATCTATCAATGTGCTGCCAAAGTGATGTCATATATTTTTTATCATAACAAGGTATCACATTCCTCTGAACTGAACTGAACTGAATAGCCAGATATTTATTATGCAAGAAATTTCCGAAGGTTTAAGCATTCTGAGAGGTGACATCTTTTTGAAGCTGATACAGTATCATTTATTTCGATGTAGTCTTTGGTCATATAGTTATGGTGTTTCTGCCATGTCACATGTTTGTGTTGCTATGCCTTCAAAATATGATTACTTATATTTGCTGTCTCCTTATGAAAACTGTCCAGAGTAATATATTAATGCTCATGACTGTACATTACATTTTATCTTTTGATGTTTACCTCTGAATGCAACCCCTAAAAATTCATAATTTCTTTCAAATGATAAAGTGTTATCTTCACAGTCTAGGATCACTCGAATGCGCTCACCAACCTGAAAGAGGAGACAACAATCATTAAAACATGGCTACAAAGTATTATTATGAATTGTAAACCACTTTCCAGAAAATATGAATTAATATTATTAGCAAGCCTATAAAATAATTTACTGAAATTTTACTATAGTCGTCACAACATTTAGGGGATAAATATAACTTTAAAAAATAAGTTTAATATCTTATGTATGGACAATTTCTCACCTGGTACTTTGGACAATTATTTAGGAGAGGATAATGACCTTGAGTGTCACCATTGTGCAACAAATGATTATCAACTAAATTCCATCCCCAACTCTGTTCATCTGACCCCAGTAGCCCCACATATCCATGGCATTCCAAAGGCGCGTCTTTGGTTGATATACCTACTACAGCTACAGTACCCAAGGGTCCTTCCCATATGACTTCCCAAGCATGTCTTCCATTGTAAAATCCAACTTTTCCTCTGCATGCATCAGTACTTTGTGCTACAGGATTTCTGTTGAATATTGATACTTTAGGCATAAAATGTGGAAACATAATAATATTAAACAAAAAGAAAGCATTATTATTATCATCATAACCCACCTGTGTAAAGTAAATCCATTAGCTTTAACATATATGTTTCTTGAACAGTCATGAGGATTCCACGCATGGTAAAAGGCCCTCAGTTTTGATTTGTAAGTATTAACAGTGGATAGTAAATCGGATTTCATAACTTCTTCTGCTAACCTTTTCACACAATGTAGTCGCCAAACGTCATTATTTTCATCACTAAGAATTCTATACCAACTCTTACATACCAAAGCACAATTGCGGAGATCTTTTAAACGGAGAAAGGAAAATATATTTTCTAAAATATGATCAGGAACGACCTCTGCTATTGCATAGTCATCGTATAAGTCGAATTCATGCATTATTAACATTTAGAAATACAAATGCAAAACTAAATTTTGCTTGAAGTCACAAATTATTATCTGATTGAAGAATTTATCTAATAACTTTATTTACACTGTACTGCACGTTATAATTAATTACCAATAAAATCTTACTGATACCAAAAGCTCTATTCTCAATGATGTTCTCAATCAAACGTAAACATTATGTCAGTTGCACGTCATCGGTCATTCTGTCAAAGTCATTTGTCTTCCATGCATGGTTATCTTTCATGGAATTAGTAGGTATTGTACATACTAATTTCATGGGAATCACAATAACATTTTTTTGTTCTAAGCACCAAACACGATGCATATTACTATAAACAGCTTGCAACTGACTTCATGATTCATCCAGATCTGTCATCAAGATGACGGCAAATATTTATGTGATCATTTGTGGACGGCTACCACATGCATGGAACACCAAAACTATATGACGAGACATGCAAGCCAAAATGATGCATGCTGCTTCGGCTTCAAAAAGGTACGTCACCTCTTACCGTGTGTTTGCACTGACGAAACATTCACATAGAAACATGTTGAAATCTTTGTTTTTTGTCAATGTATCGGCTCGCGTTCGCATTGTCACGCAACTTGTTGATGCGAAACATGTTTGACATTTCATATCTCTTGACATGTTTAACAGACAAAATCCAAAATGTTTCTGTATGAATCTTGCAACAAGTTGTGTGTTGTCCATTACATGTTTCGATGTTTGGAGAGCACTGAACTTGAGATCTGTCTTAAAATAGTAGGTACTACTTAGGCCCATATGATTGAACCTGGCTCAAGACTCAAGCATTACTTAGAACTAGTTTCAACCAATCAAAACCCTTACGAGTTTTAAGTAATGCTAGAATGAGGTTCTGTAATAAGGGCCTGAGTTTGGGTCTAAAATTTACTCATATTGCGCGCAGAGCGAACGCAAATTCAACAGAACAAGTTATTAGATTTGTTTCATTTCATGTGACAAGTTTCGAAACATCTATGCGTAGAATGTTTTCTGGTGCAAACGCATAGTTACCGGTTGTTTCGGGAGGTTCCTGTTTCGCATAAGACGGGAGGAAACGCCCGGGTGTCACGGTGGAGCATACGATGGAGGTCTGCCCGGCTTGGGCTGGGCACCGCCGTGCCCTTGTGGAGGCGATCGGCGGCAGTGATCTCATAAATAAAAAAAGGCATATAGAAAGTGACTACCAAGATTAGGACTGATAAAGAAGTAAGAAGAAATAAAAACATATGTAAACAGAACTTAATCTATACTTATACTTAAGGCGAAACCGACAGGGTAGCCCGTGAAATTCAAATTTTCTTACATTTTTTGGAATTTGTAGGTCAGTATCAGGTTGTATGTTAATCTTAATATGATTCGCGGCCGTATGCCATATGAAATGTAAATAAACATTTATTTATAGAATTATAATCATAAAAGTCATCAATACAACTCTCTTAGGTTCATATTACTTCATTGAATGACTATTTCATGAAACCATGACATTTGGGGTCAATTCTAACTTAAGGAATTGTATTGCTGATTTTAATGATTATAATTATGTAAAGCCATGTTTGTTACGGTCGCGAATCATATTTTAATTAACAATTATACATTCATTTGAATTTCGCGGGCTACCTTAGCGCATCCCCCTTAAATACTCATAATATTATATTACATTAAATTAAATAATAATATTATAAAGACTGTTCGTTTGTATGTAGGGGGTAATCTCCGGTCTCTCCGGAACTACCACTAGGATTTGAAAAAATATTTTTTCCTTGGATAGCCCGAAGGTTATAGGCTCGCGGATGAAGTCCAGGGCAGAAGCTAGTACCTAAATAAAAGCCATCAGGCATAAAGGGCGTACTTACTTACGTATGCAATGCTGAATTATGTTCATAAAGCTGTAACTTGAACTCACAAATGATAAACTAGGACCATTCAAGTAAAATAAATAAACATTTAATTACTGATAACAAAACCATGGTCAGCAACTGAAGTTACGGAATGCCGCTGATAACCCCACAGCATCGTTATCGGCCTGTGTTATCGGCTAAGTTTCAATTCCCTTGACTAGACATTTTACGTTTGACGGTATCACAGTGCAATATGTAGATACTTTTTCTTTGTGGGGTCTAGCTAGACTTAGTTATCCATATGACCGAAAGCGTTAAGCGTATAAGTTATTCAATTTTAACTGTATCAGTTAAACGTATTTTTTTCCTTCTGTTCCCTCCAGTATATTCGGGGTGATAAGGTTTACTTAAACTACAAGTAGCCCGCATTTTAGGAAGACATTCTAACTTTGACATCAATTAATATTCTAGAAAATTGTAAATTTCTTAGACAATATCAAACTTCTACCTTAAGATTACAAACCAACCTCGCCGATATGCACCGCGTTGACGATTTCAAAACACGCTCGTAATACCACTAATACGGTAATTTTGGCTAAAATTACACAGCACAAGTCCTCACGTAACATCAATTAAAATATAATACAATACAAAACGACGAAAAAATTGAATATCACGATAAAATATTTACAGAAAAGAGAAAACTACTGGGGTAGTACAATGACGGTGTTAAAGCCATAATTGTTTCAGTGTCAGAGAGAGATGGAGCTATATGGGACGAATAGCACTATCCCTTTTTCACGATGGAACAATGATAGCTTTAACACGTCATACCCCTTTTTTTTTTTCTTTTTTTTTTTTTGAGGATGGGAAATCATCAAATGACTTCTCCAGTTCTGGGCGGAGCGAGGGGGCGTGTCAGACTTTTACTGACTAAAACCCACCCGTGTTCCTTCCGTTGCCCGTGTGCCGGGGCCGCGATACCCTTTCGGACAAACCCGCAACCCCAGCAGGCATTGGTCCTTACGGACCCCTTCAGTTGGTGCTGACATCTCTTTGAAACACGTCATACCCCTGGACGGATGATAACGAGTACACTGAATGATTATTTTGATGACATCTTATTACTAAAAATGCAAACCAATTATTAATTAAAAGTGTGTAACGAATTTCACCATTTATATTTTTTTTGGCATTTATTTGACTTTTTGTTTTCATTTGATTTATATTTTTTAATTATTTGAATTGAATTTTTTGTATTATTTTAATCTGTAACTTATATATTTTCTAAATATTTTACTTACATAATGATGCAGACATATGATGATGGCACTACTTTGCCGACAAGTGCTAGTAGGTTTTGATTCTGTACAAGCAGCGTTTCTAACAATTTGTTTCTTTAACTCATTTCCCATTCTAAGAAGTCTCTAATTAAGTGTGATAGTGGCGCCCTCTTTTTTGCCAAGCTGTACGTTAGGATAAACTTCAAAATTTGTTTTTTGAATGTTTTAACGTAATAACGTTTAACACTAAAATGTGATACTATGATTTATTTCTTTTACAATATACACAATTGACTATATAAACTACGTACTAAATTAAATGATTAGATACAAATACAGTAGGCGCTCGGTAATCCGGAAGCCATTTTCTTTCGCCTATTATCGGACGCCTGATTATTGGATTTCTACATGAAACATCAGTTAGCTACTAAGAAATAATTTTAACACGGATTTACATAGTTTTACTTTCTAAATCTGTTTTTTTTTTTTAAATCTTTATTAGTTTACGTAATAATACCTACTCGTAGAATCGGACCGGACTGCAGAACGACAACGATCAATGCGCGTACTCTGTAATCCGGCACTGTTGTATTAAACCTGCTGGATCACAGAGTAAGAGACGGATATCTATAGTAGGAGAGCTAGAGCTAAGTTCGAAAACTCTAGACTCTGTTAGGCTGGGAACAAATTATCGGACGCATCCGTAAGCCGCGGCCGACACGTTGTGCCCAGCTCCAGCTTGCCAGATTTCTATCAGACGTCCGATCGCTCAAGGATGGCCCAAGTCCACCACTTACGACCGATAGTTTGCACAATGTAGTGCTAAACGTAGGTACTAACCAGATACAAATAAGCCGCGGCTGAAAGTCGCGGCTTATAATTTGTTCCCAGCTTTAGACTATTGGACGTGTCGGATTTGTGAGCGCCGGATTACCGAGCGCCTAATAATGTGAAATCAGCAAAAAAAAAAATCCTTTTCCCTACATTTTAACGAGCTATGCGAACATAAATTTACGGAATAGCTGATTTTTTTTTCGCCATTTCTGGGTTCGCCCCATAGTGAAACTTGTTCATAATGATGAGTACAATGGCCCCATATGAGGTTGCAAACGAATTTTACATTATATACCAAAAAAAAAAAGGATACTAAAGTTACGGTTTCCTAGAAGATCGGTGACCGCTCACGTATCGTCCGCAATTTATGCCGAATAACGACCCCTAAAATGTTGATTATGAATGTAAATGTGGTTTCCTAGAAAGCGTTGATGACATCGAAAAGCAAACCCCGCCCGCCCCCCAAATATTTAAATCGCTAAATTTGCCCTCACCTTACTCAGTCAAGAAAAAGTGTCCATACTGAGAAGAGTGAGGTCACAAATTAGATAGTGTTTCCATGACAAACAAGTGTTGTCACTGCGTCATTGTGTGTCAGAGGTGTCAAAACAAAACAGAATCGTGACTATCTTTTGACGCGGTAGGGCGAATCTAACGATTTAAATCTTTGCCGCTGTTATCATTTTCATGACAGCTGTCATTGCGGCCGTCAAGTGCGGCCACCGCTTTTCTAGGAAATCCCAGCTTAGCTCCTACACACTATGCCGGCGGAATGGCCGCCGGGCAAGCCGCAGCACGCCCGGCCCTGCCGCACAAAGGATCGCAAAGGAAATGAAGGGGCAAAAGCCGGGGGTACGTGCCGCACGGTATAAGCGGGGGGTACGTGCCGCGCGGCAAAAGCCGGCGCCCGTGCCGCCGGCATACGGTGTAGGAGCGGTTAGGTTTGAAATTGATTAGTTTTTGAATGATAACTGAATATTTTAATGATTAAAGCATGCTACTTTTCATATTGTAAATTGTTGTACCCGAAAGGTTGGGTCCATGTGTGAACTTTTGTAACTATTATTAGGATCATGAGTAGTGTTGCCAGGTTCGAATTGTTTTAAGTCGGGGCAGAAGGTAAAACAAATCGGGATTTAGGGTTGTAGATCGGGACAATAAAAAAAACAAGGGTTTTTAAATTAAGATTTAATTTATTGCGTTTCGCAATTAATATTACTAGTAAGAATTTAATCTTGTAATAATAGTCAGACTTGCTGGACTAGTAGAAATTATTTTTATTGTAGTTTAAGTATTAATTAGTGACGCTTAATTAATTTATTTATTAAAATTCTATTTTTCGTTAGATTTTGGAGGGTATTCCTCAAAGCGCACCAACTTTCGAACGCACTATTCAGGTGCGCTAACAAAATCAAATTAAAATATTATAATTTTATTCTTCGAGACGCAGCAACGATGAAAGGATTCGATATATATTAAGGCGTGGACTGACTACGATTTTAAAAGGTACAGCTGCACTCACACAACTTCTCTCTGCGCGCTATACGGTAGCCTGACGACTAAAGTATGACCGCAATATCTATTTTCACAATTACAGATAATTCAATAAGGTTGAAAATCGAATAAATTTGGGTTGACGATGTGAGTAAGCTGCGAATGGGCATTTATTTTACGGGTTTTATTTAGATTATTCAGAATACACACATTTAAATTTAAAAAATGTCCGGTTTAACCGGACAATTTATAATTTAAATGTGTTGTTATAAAATAATGTTTACTCTATTGAACTCTTAAAAAAAAAATGTTGTTATCGCTGAAAATACGGAGATGTTCGACGCCAAAGTTTATTTTTGTGAAGTGTTTTTTATTGAGAATATCAAACTATTTTCTACTATTCTATTTGGTTAATTAATTTTACTTTAAACCTTTCTCTGTCCACTGTATTTTTTGCGTCGTATATTTTGATTGCGTTACATCATACTCGACTATCCGAGAAACCAGTTTTTTGTGAATATTGAGGTAAAACCGCGCCTTAACTTTTACTTCGACTTTAAATTCGATAGATAAAAAATTTGAACAGTTGAATTTAAAACGTCTATCGATATAATTTATACTCTTTTCTGTTTCATCGTTGGTGTGTTTCGAGGAATAAAAATATAATATTTTTAATTTGATTTTGTTAGCGCACCTGAATCGCGTTTCGAGGAATACTTTTGGTGCGCTTCATTTGGTGCGCTTCAAAGTTGGTACGCTTCGAGGAATACCCAAGATTTTGCTGTCTTTAGGATTGCCTTGTTTTTTATAACGTAGTTACTGGAAGTCATGTTAAAGTTGGTTTGAATTTGAATTTCCACTTTGACGTGCTCGAGTGTCCAACGGTTTCGCCTCTCAGACCAAACCTCGCTTTCTTGATTCGCCTTAGGAGGCGAAATATCCTTTCTGTTGCCGCGTTTGATACCGGTATTGAAGCTAGAAAAGAAGAGTTGAAGATTTGCAAAGTCTTGATTGTCTATAAAAATATTGTGCCATTTTTGGGGCGGTGTCAAGTGTTTGTTTTGCACTGCTGCCTTCACTACTAGCGCTTTATCGCACTCGACATGGTGATGTGTAATTTGTTTATTTTTGCTATTGATAATGGTTTTTAATAAATTTATTGATTTATCGGGACATTTAGTGTCCCGATCCTGTGCAAATCGGGACGCGTCCCCAGACCCCTGAAAATCGAGACACCTGGCAACGCTAATCATGAGACACAGTACATACATGAGATATGCAATATAGATTTGAATTGCATCACAAGCCAAGCCAAACCCACACAAACCCTATCCACATGTCTTGATGTCTGTTTTGTCGAAGTTTGGCTAGCGTGTAGAGCCGGTAAAATACTTACTAATTCCATGAGATTCCAGAATTCCACCGCTCTGTTCTGTTTACCATTTGAACAACGGTAAGTGTCAAACCAGTCGAACAAACAGATGTCAGAATCAGAATTCAGGTTGTTCAACAACCGATCATTACTTTTTTTAATAAATATCTGAATTTTCAAGAATAATTTAATCAACTTATACAGTATCATGTGTGTTGCTGTGATATCGATGTGCTTATATTCTTTAAACTTTTAACTTTTTCTGTCTCGGATAAAGTAATTGGTATTGGCCCAGTCAGATAAATATTGATCTATAATCGCAACGTACTATTATTACAGATAATATATTTTATTTTAATAGCAGTACTTCCAAACAACAAAATGCCAGGAGTCGATACAGCATTGAGTGATGAGGACTACATCATAGCGAAAGCTAAAGACGCGCAAAAGTACAATATCCACTCTGCTAAAGCATGGATGCTAACAGCGAAAACATTATTTCCTGCAAATTTTAAAATTCAGTTTGAAGCCTATTTGATGGAAAAGCAATCAGGAAATGTCCAAGAGGCTGCCGAATGTTTTAGTTCCTTAATGAAATCAAGGCAGAACCTGCCGTCTTTATTGCCTGAAATATCAGCTATTGCAAATGCTCTGAGATCATCTGAAGGAAGCTTCTTAAGCCAAATGTTTGATAACATTTGTCCAGATACACAATTAACTATCCTTAAGACAAGTGTTGAGAATAGTGATGATACAATGGAACATTGTCGTTTATTAGTTTTGTTGTTGAAGAAATTTCCACAACTAGGAGTAGACAGTTTAGTGAAGACATTAATTAGTGCTGAAAAGTTCTTTTATGACAATCGTTATGCTAGACTGTTAGTAGTGGAAACACTGCCCTTACTCAGCTCACTAGAATCACCAAGATTGCTACAGCGTCTGGTAATCAAAGCTATTGACTTTTATAATTCCTATGTATATGATGAAAATGAACATGATATAACAGATCCTTGGCAAAGGCTTTTTGGTGTTTTAGATTTAATGGGCAGGCAATTGGGATGGGATTCTTTTTTTGTCAATTATAGTAACAGTTTGAACAAGGAGACATACTTCCAAAAATTATTGACATTGAGGAACATTGATGACTGTCGCCAGCTTTTATATTGTGGAACAACATTCTTCCTTAGGTGTCTTTATGAGCAGAAGTCATTAAAAGGTAATCATATTCTTGTGGAGGCATTGTCAGATCCGGAAGTATCACCATCAAAAAGAAGGAAAGGCGACCTGGAGGTTACTGGTATATCATCCCATCAATTCCAAGCAGCTGCTAACTGTTGGGAGTTACTCCACAGTAATGAACTTATTTCAAGAGAATTTACAAAACTAGCTAATCAATTGCAAATTAAACCATGGTCTGAGGGGTTTGCTGAGGAGTTTGCTCTATACCGAGGAAAATATGATGAAGCTATGCCTCAAGCTACAGTAAATAGTGTGACAGCAAGTATAGTACGAGTGTCTATCAACTATTTTCTAAAGAACTATACTGCCTGTATAGAGAGTATATTGGCTGCTCTACCCCAATTGCCTAATGTGGAAGGTGTTCTAGAACCGGAATTAATTGTAGGAGGAAAACATAGGCATTTACATTTCCTGCCACTCACTAAAGTTGCCATAATGCATTATTTCTGTACTCTGCTTATTAGAATTTTATTAAATACTGGTAATACCACTGATCTGACATATGGTCACATGCTTGTTTTGATGCAACTAGGTTGGCCACAAGAAGAAGCGATATTCATTCATATACTGGATGTAATTAGACAAAAAGGTGTTTTTCATTACCGTCTCTTCTCTACATACATAATTCATATTGATTTACTAGAAGAGCTGTATTTCATTTGGAATGAACCAGGGAACAATGTTGTGCTTGACATTATACCAAATTCTCAGCAGCATCTGGGACAAAGAAGAATAGGTACTCGTGGAGCTGATAAAGGTGTAAAAGAAGATTTCAAACAAGCAATGAAAGCACAAGTGGCCAGAAGTAATGAATCTGTGTTAAATTTAATGATACAATTTATCACTTCAGAAAGGGCCTACTTTCTGCAGGTACTATAAATATTGTGGATGGAGATTATTATGTTAAATTTGAGGGCCAACAATGTTAAAGGCTCAGTCTAAAATCAATTGACCTTCACTGTACAATATTGATTGTTGATAATAATAAAAAACCAAAAGTCCAAGAATTATTATTTTATTGATTAACGGAATTTGATATACAGGGCGTCCCACGGATATGCCACATGGAGGGAAATTACCTTGAATATTGCAGATGAAACATTTTACTGAAAGAAGACATTATTTGAATTAACACTGGAGAAGCCATAAGCGCAATATTCCGAACAAAAAAGTCTGTCACTTTTTGCGGGGGATGGGGTAGCTACTGTCAAAACCAACAATAGCTGCTCGCCGGATAGAGAAATCCGTACCATTTTTTTTTTTATCGATATCGATATTCATTCGGAATTTTGCTTGAACCCAGAAATAAAACAGCTGATGTATAGAAAAGTTAAATTTTAATAATAACAACTATTAAATAAAAGTTAAAAAAAGTATGTTATAGTACCAACAATAAAAAAAATCAGTAGGTACATAACACCTACTGATTTTTAAAATGGATCAATTTGGAATAAATATGGCAATACATTTTTGAGGGTCCTTTTTTTTGTAATGTACGCAGTTCTTGTCATCTGTATATTTGGTCATTACGGCTTTAGCTAGTTCTACTTTATGACTATTCAAGACATCGTTATCATGATCTTGTGAGAACAGTGTTTTTCCAACAAGATTCCGCAGAGCCCTTGTTGCGACATAGGTGGTAGTATATTTAATACTTATTTTTTTGCGGTCATCCAATCCAAGCCTTAATAACTTCTCACATTGCTGATATAAAGAAATTACACTTTCAGAAGCATAGATTAAATAACCCTTAGTTTTTAGATAAGCTAGACTTTCGTCGTTGCACAATCCAAGTAGGCTTTTGATGCAATCATTACATTTGATTTTTTCTCAGAGTATATAACACTGGAGAAGCCATACGCACAATATTCTAAACAAAACAGTCTGTCACTTTTAGCGGGGGACGCGGTAGCGGAAAGAGAAGTCCATACCATTAATTTTTATTTTTATCGATATCGATATTCATTCGGAATTTTGCTTGAATCCATGAAATAAAACAGCTGTTGCGTAAAATAGTTACATTTTAATAAGAAGAGAAAATAACTTCAATTAAATAAAAGTAACTACATTTGTAATAAGTTCAAAAAATATATATATTTATATACAACCCCTTCAATGGACATAAACAAATTATAAAACATTGATCAATCAAAAAAAAAAAGTAAACAAAAATAATTACTAAGTAATGTTTACTAAGAAATTATCGACATTTCAATTTTGGTTTCAAACATGACCTCAACCCTACGGTGGTCTCGTTAACATTTTTACTAGAGGACATAATCGCATGTCAAGTGCGTGTAAGTTTAGCTGATTTGACGTATATTTTTGTTATGCAAAAGAAAAGCATTTTGACCTTTACGAACATAAAAACGAGATGTAGCGAGACTCGGTGACGTCACAGAAGCAACGTGAGAAAATACTCGATTCATGCTACGTTTTATATTGAATCATGGTTGAATCGAATGAAAATCGAATGGTATTACGAGGTTAGGATTTTAAATTTCAATAAAAACTATGACTAAATCTTAGCAAAAAAAAAAACATATAGAAAGTTAATCAGTTCTATAGGTAAATTTGACATATGACGCTTTTTACACCATTTAACAGCACAAATAGGCATTTTCACGGAGCTCCGCGCGCCTTTTAAACGATTTACGAAGTGCGTTAGAATCGATTTGAAAGTAGTTTTTATGAACGTACTAGAACATTTGTTCTTGTACTTTTACAGAGGGGAAGTGTTCGTAAGGCTTCTCCAGTGTTATATACTCTAAGAATTTATCAAATGCTCAAAATGAGTCCCTTCCTGTTGAATACAAAGTCGCACTCTTGATTATTTCGCTCTCTGTCGATTTTTTGATCTTGTTGTGGTGGATATTTAGAATAATACGTCTAAGTTCTGCTTGTAGCTCGTGGACACTTTCATACTGGTTCTTGTAAACTATTTTTTTTACATAACCCCATAAAAAAAATCCAACAGGCTTTTCATTTTTCTGAACAAAATTTCGCATCAAATGTTAAAATTCATGGTCTTCCTTTTATTTGTGACACTATGTTATTTAGCAAAAAATAATCCTTATGATGAAGCCTTTCGATCGGTATGATAAAGCTACAGGGTGATTATTTTTCTCATGTAACGGGTTCGATTCCCGGTTCAACAATGTAATTATTTAAATATCTATGAATGCAGTTTATTAATTTTTTGAAATTCAAATAATGTCTTCTTTCAGTAAAATGTTCCATCTAGAATATTCAAGGTACTTTCCCTCCATGTGGCATATCCGTGGGACGCCCTGTATATTAGTCGCTTATTGATAACTAGTTGATTATGAACTGCCTTCATAAGAACCTACTGCAAGCAAAAGATTCCGTCGTGTAAAATGTAAACCCTTTATGGGTGAATTCTTTGTTGCAAATGACCGCAGTAAAAATTTATCCTCTTTCTGTACTGTGGTTGTAGCACCTGCCTCCTCAACATTGGCTTCTTCTGTGATAGCATTGAAATCCCATAACTTAATACTGCAATCCAAGGATCCTGAAAATAACAGTTCAAAATTTATTATCTATGGTTCTAAATGCAATTCCTATGATCTTAAAAAAAACCATAGACAAAATAGAAAAACCGATAAAATTACCTGATGACAAAATGGTGCCATCGCGACTGAAAGCCAATGCATGAATAGGAGCTGTATGCATTGACGGCAGTAAAGCGGCGGGAGATCCTGTCGAAATGTCCCACACGATGAGCTCTCCATTACCTCCCGATGCTAGCCATCTTCCACAAATAGAAAACGCTACAGTAAATATGGTACACTGAAAATAAAAGGAAATGGTATCAACAAAAATTCAGAAAAGCCACTAGGGAGGTGCTCTGATACCAGCAGTTCTTTGAATAAATACCTTATGCCCAGTCATAATTCGAACTTGTGTTCCTGTCAAACAATCCCATAAGCGTACTGTTCTGTCACTAGATCCAGTGGCCACATAGTTAGAATTTGGGTGAAATTGAACACACTGAAAAGAAGAGATATTACATTAGTACACTGCACAAGACATGCTTTGCACACTAGCAAATATGGCTTATTTCAAAATATAAATGCATACTTGAAGATAAACACAATGTTTCGTTAAAATCTGATAAATATGACTTTCGAGCGTTTATTCTGAAAGTGGGCCACGTTGCAAATAGATGTCACATATTACGCTGTTTTGATTAATTTGGCAATATTACTGTATGGAAATATAAATGTGTCTAACTAGCTAACTAGAATATTAATAATGAATTGCAATTAAAACACTGCGTTAGATGTTGTAACCGTTTTAGATGTAAAAAGGCATTTGGAAAGTTTCTAAATATTTTTTTTACATCTAGAACGAAATATTCGGTGTTACGATATTCATTATTGCATTTCATAATCAATATTTTAGTCCCCTAGTTAGCCACATTTCATATTTACATACATTAATATTGCCAAATTAATCAAAATAGGTGACAGCTACAACTGCAACATTACCAACTTTTAGGATAAGCCCTCTTTATATTTCATGGTTATTTTGGTGGTATATTTTTAGTGTTAAAATAATAGCCCTGAAAAGCATTACATCGACATCCGATAAATGTCCAGAAAACATTCGTAGTGGTTGATGATGATCAGTAGCCCACAAGCGGGCGGTACGGTCATGTCCAGCAGTCGCGAAGTAGTGGCCGTGCGGGGACCAGCGGACGTCCCACACTGGCCACACGTGGCCGCGGTATACTACCAGACATGTCCAGCATTGCAGAGACCATAACCTCACTGCAACAAATAAGTTGAAGGAATAGTTAATCGAACCTAACCAAATAATTTCCATTTTGATTTCTAAAAATATTTATGGAGACTAGAAATTGTATTGATCGAGTCGCGTCGCGTCGGTCAGCACGAGCCTTTACACATTTTGTTAAGTATCTACATACATACATAGATAACTATTAAAGAAAACCGTTTAATTAAAAAAAAACTTGTTTATGTAGACGAAACCTATAATGAGGCCAGGGTTGAAAAATGAGAATCACAGACCAATTATGAAACAACTATCGATCTTGATAAGTTGAGAAAGGATTCCGTGAGCAAATTCGGTCAAGTTTAGTTAGATTGTAATTTGTCAACTTCCGTAAGTTGTAAGTAATTACGATAAGCTAACAACTAGTGAGAGAAGTAAGCTAGTTAGTAAGTTAACAAGAGAGTTTACATTTGCAAATTTATAGTAAGTTTATAACGTAAGGGACCAACGTCACAGAATAGTACAGAAGGCGCACTCCGCATTTTAGGTAAGAAGCTACAAGTCCGCGGTGGGCTCGTCTTGTCGGGCTAATAAGAGCTACGCGATAAAGCGGCAACTGCTGGGTGAATATAACTGTAGGTTATTAACGCAGAGAGGAGGCCTATGTACCAGCAGTGGGAACATTATAGGCTGATTATGCTAATTAGCGCTGTGCGACCTGAATTGCACTTTATTGTCGTTGTGTCGTAGTAAGAGTCGCTTTGTATTTAAATGGTTTTGCCGAGTGAACCATCTGTGCTTGTATCATTAACCTGTGCTTGTACGTGAGGAAAACTAGCAGGTGGAAAGCCGGCCTTACACCTTCTCCATAATAGTGACGGCTCAGTGTTTAATTAAGGCCTTTCATGTTCAGGACAACCTCGGACATGAAAGGCCTTAATTAAATAGGAAAGGAAAACATCGTGAGAAAACCTGAACTACCCTACTCTACTACTCGTATATTAACGATAGTTAATATACGAGTAAGTCTAAAATCACCAATGCTGCCAAAATCTGTGTCTAGGATCATTGTATTATTTTCTAGTAGGCATTTCCGTTCGTATTTTAGAAAAACATTTCAAATGACTCGGACCTCCATGATGTATTTGTAGTTGTTATTTGTTTGTAGCTTTATATAAATGAAATAAATATAACGTACCAGTGGAGTCTTCAGAAGCCGATAGTAGCATCGTTTTAAAAGGATCAAATGCTACTTTATAAACTGATCCAGAGTGTCCATACAGAGTACGACAAGTGTCTCTATCTCTTTCTTCCATCATTCTTACGAGTACATCACCTATAAAAGAGGTTTAACATATTAAAGTAACATAATAATAATTATACTTAATTAAGAATCTAGACTACTTAATAAAAATGGTTAGGTTTTTTGTAAGTTTGTATGTTCGCTTGATACGCTTTTACGTTAAGACGTATAGGGCGGCGAAATTGTCATATTAAAACTGTACATTTATATCTTAGGTAAGGAAGATGAAAATCTTGAACCAGTGTGCTTCACTTTATGTATCTCAAACATAAAGTGAAGCGTATGCGTATGCGATACGTTTCGAAATAAGAACATTCATAGAATTATTCGTCGGTAAGCATTTAAAGTGTAGGGGCAACAGCTAAACAACTGTAGTCACTTTTAGGTAATCTGTGTGTTTCAGAGATAAAGCTTTCGCTCAAAATGAATTACAAATAAGTTAATGTACACACCTGCCTCCCTGTCAATGTCTATTAATTTCTCTGCAGATTTCATCCCACGTAATTTTACCGGAGTCAATGTCCACACCTAAATTATAAGACTCTTTTATTATTAAGAAATGAGGATCGAAACCAATATTATTTACAATATGCTACCAAAATTATTGTTTTGACTATACCTTAATATTCGAGTTACTAAAGCCAACAGCTAGTAGTGTAGAATCATCACAAATATCGCTGCAAATGGCGGTATGACCACTGTTTAGCAGTGTGTAGAAACAAATAGATGGCAGACTCTCTGGCCCCAGTTGAATGCGCTTTGAAGCTTCTCGTAGGGCTTTGCCTTTTTCTATTTTATCAGTCTCCTTTCTGCAAATTAATAGTACAATGTTAATTGAACTTCTGCCAGAGTTCCAAATGGTAAAAATAATATCAGTCTGTATATGAGTTTAGTTACTTGAAATAAACTTATTTTATTTTATTTTAATAAACTCACAGTTCTGGCAAAGGAATTCTGTCATTTGGAGGTGCATTAGGATCAGACTTAGGTTTTTTCATAAAAATGTGTTCTTTCTTCGCCTTTTTCTTTTTTGGTTTATCTGGTGTTTCCTCCACTTCTTCCTCATCTTCTACTGGCGCTGGGAGGACTTGTATATCAGGCTCTTTTAACAGCCCATAGTAAACCTTTGTCCGATTTTCTAGAAACAAGAAACCACTTTGATTTTACAGTTTATTTGAATATCTCTAGTTCAGTTTAACTATGTGATACTAAGTATATATTTAAATATGTTGTTATATAGTGCATGTTTCTGGAAAATGAAAAAAACAGTACAATAACATATCATACCATTTCTAGTGGCTTCACCAAGCAGTCCCCCAGTGGTGGAGCGCACCTGTGCTTGTGTCCTCCCTGGGCCATCATGCACCTCAACTTGGATGTGGTTGTTTATAATGTTAATGATTACGGTTGAACTTTTTTGTTCTTGCAAAAAACGTTTCAGCTGAGATGACGCATCTCTCGATAATTGTACAACAAACTTGTTGGTGCTGAAAAACAAACATGTTAATAATTACTTACAGGACATTCATATACTACAGAAATAGTATTTATCACTTATTTTTTTATATCAGGCTTATATGTAAGTTATGTATTGTATCTCCCAGTCAAAATTAATATTTTCTTTAATGTAGGCAGTGCGTTAGCAGCAGTGTATTAGGTAGTGCAATGGTAGTGTCTACCACTTCAAACAATATTATTAGTGTGGAAAAGCCCACGGAAATCCCGGAATGCCGTAATTTTGGTACAAAATATTTTTATTCTTATACTAGCCTTCACCCGCGGCTTCGCCCGCGTGGCGGTCGGAATTTATCCCACGAGAACGCACTACCGGGATAAAAAGTAACCTATATGTGAATCCACGTTATAAACTATTTGTGTGCCAAATTTCATACAAATCCATTCAGCCGTTTTGGCGTGATTGAGTAACAAACACACTAACTTTCACATTTATAATAGATAGGATAGTTTGATACCTTAAGAAAAAATAATAATTAGGATAAGGGCAAAAGAATGATGATGGTACTTTGAGAAAACATATTTTAAGTGTTTTTACAAGCTTCTATTCTATAGTATGACACTTCCTTACTCTTTCTCACAGTTACTTCCATAACACTTGTAACAGATTCTGAGAAAACAATGCATTTTGCGAATGTTTTAGTTAAATTTATGAACAATAATAGGGCGGCAAGATTTGACTGCCCTATGGCCACCTCATTATATGTCTATGAGGAATCAAAACTTTAATTCAATTATATCAGTTAATAAAATCAACAAATTTAATCAATATTACTGCTTGATATAAACAGTACACGTCAATTCTGCTATTCTCGGGGCACCAGGATTATAAGTATTTTTTAAAATTATACATACATACATAGACTCACACTTTCTTCCCATGGAGGTAGGCAGACACCACAGAACTTTTTAAAATTATTATTATGTAAAAATACCTGTATATTTCAGCCAACTCATTCCCCTTGATTTGTTCCTTATGTTTAACTATAGACAATCGTTTTAAATCTTCCTGATAATAATCTTCTTGCTCAGGACCAAATTTTTCCAAGAAATTAACAGCATGTTCATTATGATCATATAATATCAGTACCAGATACATATGGACAAACACTGGATACAAAAGTGTTGATAGCTCATGCTAGAAAAACAAATTAGTATATAGTAATGAATAAAAGAAAGACACAATATAACTTAAATAGACTGGATTTCGTTTAAATATTAATCTGTAGAAGTAAAAAAGTCAAGAGAATGCAAAATGCTATAAAATTCTATCAGTTTACACAGGTTTACAGTTATTGAGTGCAGATTTACCCACTGACCAATATTTAAGTAGGCAATTTTCTTCAATTAAAAGTGTGACTAGGTTCACATGAATTAGCCATTATTACCTTATAAATATCGAGCGAGTTCTCAACAAACTTCTTCAGGTTATCGTAAGCAAATTCGTAGCTGTATGGATCACTTTCTGTGTGATGCGAAGTAAGAATGCTAGCTAATTCGACCTCAGGAAGATCTAAGTTTTCAAATTCAACATCTCCTAAGCTAGCCTCTTTTCTAAGGATATCTTCTGTACCCTGAAATATGATAAAATATACAGTAAAATAGAGCCTTCCAGAGAATAGAAATAATGACATATGCCATGTTATTAAAATGTTATGGTTACCTTCAAATTATACTTTCTAAGAAGCTGTAATACAGCCAAAAGTGGGGTGTTCTTCTCCCCCATGATTAGGCAATTTTACATGCAACTTTTACAAAGTGCATTAACTCAATTTAGATTGATAACTTTGTTTATATCTAATGTTTTAAATTTTCCTCGACTTCGACGCGTATCAAATGAATGAATGAAACAGAATGAAACTTTCTTCACATCACTGCTGTCACCTGTCACAGAACAGCACTGGCACAGTCTTTGAATGCATGGAATTAGTAAGTACTAGAACCATTGAACCCAAGAACGCCTTTTCGTAGAGATACATAAGTTAATAGCTCGTGTATCACGATTTCAAGAACTAAGTTATTATGTTATTTACACGGACTCTTTAAATTGTCTGTAAGCTTTAAGTGGCTGATAGACGTGCGAACTTAAAAGTACGCGATTTTTAAGTTCACGAACTTACTCGGCTCGCCGTCGTCGTGAAGCTTGCTCCCACTGTATCGCGATGTTGTTGAATTTTCTGAACCAAACTAACCAACATTACATATATGTCGAAACAAAATGGCGGCTCGCGACTCGCGGCGATGACAGACATATGAAACTAAAAACCAAGACAGGCTACGAGCAAAATTTCAAACCTGTTGGATCGCTGACGAAGTTACTCAGTGGTTTTAAAGTACGCGTGCTTAGTATGATACACGGGCGAGAAAGGTCGCCGAGCCATAAGTACTTACGCGTAATTGCTCGTGCGTCTGTCACCCCTTTTAGATCAGTTAGAGCTAAAGCTACACATTACTATTCTACTTACCTACCTACTAAATAAGAAACTCCTCGGTTGACCTGCGAGATGCCATTCACAAAAAATTATAGTATCGGAACGAATGCTACGAGTATAATTTTGTTTTTTCAATAAAATTTCCAACAATTTCGCTAAACAATTTCACAAATATTTACCAATGCCACCAAATAGCCAACAGCTCCCTCCTTGAATAACATTCAAGCGCCAAAATCCATGTATTGTATACAAACAAAAAGTACTCTGTGGTACAAACCTACTTAAATTCTATGGTAGGAGCACGTAAGAATCGTAGCAGGTTGCGTTGTAGTTTCTCTGCCTACCCTCATGGGGAAAAAGCTTGAGTTTATGTTGTATGGTGCTAGTTTTGTTCTTCCCCATTCATTTCAAGTTTTGCAAGCTACAATACTCAACATATTAAATAATAATTTATGGTCTGCCCGCTTGCACACTAAGTAACAACAGTTGTACCTTTCATAAAATCTTACTGTGCGTTTCACTGGCGAAACATACACAACAAAACATATTGAAATCTTTCTTTTCTGTCAATGTTCCATACAATGTTTGACAGGAACTAGAGATTACAACATCTTTTGTTGTGAATTACACAGTTATCATAACATGTTTGAAAAGAAACAAAACCGGTCAAGTGCGAGACGTCTCGCATGGTGAGGTTTCCGTACGGTGAATATTGTTATCTACAATGTTTTTTATCCCAAGACAAATAATTCTACTAAGAACAAAGTTAACATTGTGTTTCTTCCATACATTCCAACTGCCAATGTAAATTTCTACGCACAATATTGACAGATTTACCATGTTATATTAAGACCATAGACTTCTTATTATAGATTTTCCTGTAATCTTTAGCAAAAGAACCAGTCTGAATTTAAAAAAAATTGGCTTAGTAGTTTCGGAGATAACAGGGAGCGGAAAATAAATAAATAATAAATAAACAAATTCTTTATTCAAGTCAAGTCACAGAAAAATTTGAGACCCTGGCTCCAGAGCTAGGTTAGAGTACTTACCTGTATTTCAAGAGCCAGTGACTTCTGCCATTTAGATTACAAGTAAAGCAAGTATATGCAGCAAAAGGTGATAATATTATCTTACTTAAAAAAAAAATATATAACATGAATGTAAAACTAGCGAAAAAAAAAACTCATTAAATCAAAACAAAATTAGAATAAATGTGTGATGATCAATTTTCTTATATAACCTTACAAGTGTTACTAGTACTTCACAATTTTTGAGACTCGCATAACAAGCCCTTAGCCCTTTCATTTGATATGTCACACGGCAGTAGGTATATGCATTTTTATTTTATTTTTTTGTATTTGAACCCAAAAGCCCCCACCCCCTTATTCAAAATTCATTTATTTACGTTGCACGTCCGTGTTTGCGTCACAAAAATTTACATTTATGTCTACTCAACTTATTTGTACCAGTATGTACCTAGATTCGGTCCGTCAACGAAGGTCTCAGAATATTTAACTAAAGAGGTTCTCATCCGATATTGTTTAGCCGTCAAAACAATGTCAGACAAAATTTTTCGGGCGGGAAATTGTATCGGATACAGGGACAACTGTTAAATCGTGTTGTCATTCGTTCTTAGTTTGGACCCCGAATTAATCGGATGTCCGTAATAAGAAACGCCCATACCTTCGGTCGAAACTACGGATTTTGTCCTTAGGCAGTAAACCCCCAGCACCTGGATTCGGAACAAATAGGCTGTGACAGATTGACAGATAGACAGTCACAAGAGTGATCCTCTAAGTAAGGGCGTCGCCAGCCGATGGTTCAGGGGGGGGGGGGGGGGGTGGGCAAGTTGGTCTAAGGAGGATGGGAAATGTATGATTTGTAGGTACAGTCAAGAGTCAAGAGCACGTTGTTTTATAGATAAGAGTTTTATGGAATTTTGGTTCTTATAATTTTTTTGTCACATTATCTTTTCATAGAATAATCAATACGCAGAATACTTACTTTGAATAAATTTAAATCATTGATTTTTGTTACAAATAAAATTTTATGTTTCGATATTCATATCATAGAATAACAAACCAAATATTCTTTATCCTCATAATGTTTAGTTTATAAAACTTATTACCAAGAAAAACATTTTATCGACTGACAGTTTGTAAACGTTTCGATTCATACCTTTGACAAAATGCACACTTTTAAATATAATTTTACTTGGACTACCTATATTATAATTGATAACATTATACCTACAGGATGGCAGGGACATCGACGCGAAAACTGTTACCATGGATTCAGTACGTTATTCTGAACGGTTATAAAAAAATATGTGCTGTTCCATATATTTTGACCGCTTAAGTATTGCACTTTTCTATGAAGCTTCATTTTTTTTTTAATAACCGAAGAATAATTTCAGCGCAGGGGGTTCAGAATCATGTACTGAATCCATGGTAAAAGTTTTCGCGTTGATGTCCCTGACACCCTGTATACCGTAGTATAATTATATACAAGCGTTTCATAACTGTCGAGTGCCCTAATTTTGTTACTGCGACTGGTCACAGTTCTAACCTAACCTAACCTATTTGGTCGGAGTGCCCTAATATTACTAAGTAGGTAGATCGTTCTCGTATCGTAGTTAGAAGATTGAATCTTAGAAATTGTTTAAGCTTAGGTACTTTTAACAATGTTCGATATTTGGATACAATCGATATTAAAATTTTCGATGTTTTGAACATTAACATTTTACCCGTAGGTATTTTAATTTTCGACGTTCAAATATGTACCCATGATATTTATTTATAAAATTAAGGATAGCGTATCGTCTATTTTACATTTTCGTTGAAATAAAATACCATGGAAAAATACGACGTTGTTCGGTGTATTTATCACAATACTTATTTGTTAAAAAATAATTCTACTGTTTGATGTGTTTGCTAAATAAAAAAATGTGACTATACAATTAAGTAAATAGTCGTTAAAACAATAATATTTGAAATAAAAATACAAGGACCAAATATTATAAGTATGAAACATTTGCTGCGAAACGAAATTCTATGAAATTTCTGTCTGTGAAACAAGGGAACACCGAAACTTTACATTTGTAGTGCGAGTCTTATGTAACTCTATACGGGGCGCATAATGGGAACAAAATCGACGCTGGTGGTGATTTTTGACAAATCAGTTTCAACTCGTTAGTCCTGATAGGAACTGAGAAAAGTAATATTTTCGATTTTCAATGTATGGATTGGAAACGGACTTTTCGGGTCGTTTTTCCTAAAACTATTCAGAACTGTAGAGCTGAAACCTAATAGGTTTTATGACTGTGCCTACCACCTACACATAGATACGAATATGACGTCCCCGGACTCCAGATTAGACCCCGTTTAGGAGATATGGAACTTTAAAAATCGAAATAAAAGTCGTCCAAATAAACAGATAGGTATGTTGATATATTAAAATGCCTTGGCTATGACATTATTTAAAAAAATACCACAAGCCCGACCTCTGCGTTAAATAAAACTAGCAGTGATAGAGCAGTTCTAAGTTTAGGACAACATCTTTGGTTCATGCCCAATCTAACGGTATGCAATAAAATATGTATAAGTAAATTAAAAAAAAATAACATTTATAAAAATATGTGTGGCCTGGATCTTGTTATTGGGCCTAAACTAGCAGATGGCCCCACTAATCCGCCATTTTCGTATGTTCAACAGTCTACCGAACAGCCTGTATAGTCGCGCTTGCGAACACTTGACACATGAGGTTGTCATACCTACAATCATTGATTTTACATCAATGCCTACCATTGATGTAAATCAAAGATACGCCTTCAGCATCAAAAAATGACCGCATTTGTGCTTAAGTTGTCATCTGTCACACAATGACGTAGGGAATTGTCGCTGTACCGTCAGCATACTAGTTTTAAAAAGGGTACTTAATTTTAAAACAAGGTTGTTTTGAAAAAATAAAATGTTTGTCTTTATCAATGATATT
Organism: Agrochola lota; assembly: GCA_947364205.1. NCBI lineage: Eukaryota > Metazoa > Arthropoda > Insecta > Lepidoptera > Noctuidae > Agrochola > Agrochola lota. Next base: position 11,668,833 of record OX376225.1, read on the forward strand.
ATAATTGAATTGAATTTGAAAGCAGAAGCGGTAGAGTTTATTAACAGGCTGATAAAAAAAATCAATAAAAATATTTAATGGATCTTTGCCACACCCTCGCGACATAGGAAAATGGTACGATAACAGTTCGGGTCGTCTTGGCTTTAATAAGGAAGCGATAGAGGTTTTAGAAAAAAAAAAAAAATGTGATCCGCGAATATTCTGCACGTTAATTGCTGACGAGATGACTCTTCGCCACCAAACTACGTGGACTGGAAAGAAGACTGCAGGCGTCGTAAATTTCGGTGGTGGCTCGGCAAAATCGTGCGAAATAGCGACTCAGGCGTATGTATTAATATTAGTATGCATGAACGAAAGCTGGAAAATCCCAGTGGCATATTTTTAGGTAACGGACTATCAGCTGAAACTCGGGCAAATTTATTGAAAACATGTTTGAGTGAATGCTACCATGTGGGGGTTGATATTGTTGCCATAACTTTTGATGGCTGTGCGGCTAACATAACTGCAGCCAATTTACTAGGTTCTGATCTAAAACAACCATCACATCTAAAAACAACATTCAAAAATCCTGTATGTCATTTAGAAGTAGCTATCATGATGCTTGTCACATGATTAAACTGGTTCAGAATTCCTTCGAATCCAAAAGGCTTATTTATGATGGGTTTAGAAGGGAGATTCGTTGGCAGTTGTTGAAAAATTTAGTGAAACTACAAAAAAACGGGTATCCCCTATAATAATATTCAGATCTATATCTTATTTTCTTTAAAACCTCTTTTTTTAATTGTTGTTTTAAGTGGATTTTTCTTGGCGAATCAAATATAGTCATTATCAGAAATATAAACATTCTCAAGTGCCATCCTTTCATATGTGGGTTCTACAAATGATATCTGTAATTAATAAAATAGTATGTAGGGAACTTTCTGAGGCAGTCAGATTTAAAAACTTAAAGATCGATCTAGATTGATCTTACTACACGGACAGATGTTGGCAATTAGCTAAATCATACATTCATACCTAAAAGATGGTACAACATTTTTTTTTAATTTTCTCCGACCAGCTTGTGTCAAGTAGAACATATCATCATTAAAATGTGCTGAACAAATGCGACTGTATTTGGTTGGCAACCATTCATCGTCTCTTTGTTCTTCTTGGATTATTTTAATCCATTTTTCTTTAACACCCGGTTCTTGTGGGAACCTAACAGTTAAATACAAATAGTGATTAAAGTACATTTATTTAATATTTTTAATCTGTCTGTCTTTTACCTTTTCACGCGTTAAGGCTGAACGATGAAATTTTGCACTGCGCCTTTATTCGCGCTTCTTCCCCTGGATTCCCTCGACATGCTTGAGCAGGTGAGGAATCTCCATATCCTCACTCTCATAGTCTGGCGGGATGGCAACCCACCACGAGCGGAGAGAGATCAGGCAAAAGACCCCACGCTTTATGTGCTTTCGAAGCACATCGCGTTTTATTAAATTGTTTATGTACTAACCTATAATTTTGTATTCGAAAACATAGTTGCAAAGAAAAGATAATCTAAAAAACAAATACATTAAAAAAATCCGGCTTTTAAAATATTTTAAAATTATAATGTAACCTCCATACTTCCTAAATTCTTTTAAACTTTTTTTGTCAACGCTACACTACCCTATCGTTCGTTGTCATGGGAACGAAATTTTTGTTATATGTCATCATCCGTCATAATATTTATTTTTGAAATCGAAATAAATTTGAAAAAAAATTACTTACGCATGAAAAGTAATACCTTTAGCTTTGTTTGTATTTTTGGAGTTGTTGTTACATTTCCTGTAGGCACAACAAGGCATCTTTGTACAGCTGTGTGTATTAAAAACGAGAAAGTTACTCCGATGTGTCACGAACTATGACGAATGAGGAAATGATCTAAAATGAGCGAATTCGCTCATTTCAGAAGTGACACTTTTCGCGCGACGTAAGTATGGTGAGGGCGTATCCATGATTTACATCAATGCCTACAATATGATAAATGCGAAAGTGAGTTTGTTTGTTCATTTGTTACGCTTTCACGCTAAAACTGTATGAACGGATTTGGATGAAATTTGGCACATGGGTATACCATGACCTGGGTTAGTTACGACATAGAATACTTTTTATCTCGATATTCCCAAGGGATCGCGACTTATGCGGGTGAAACCGCAGGGCGCAGCAGTTTAAAATAAATACACACTTGGAGGAATCCACAGTCATCATGACATTACCAACCCATATCTCGAATAGACGTAGCACGGCTCTAATAAGAAAATGTTCTGCATATTAACTCAAGGATAGTGTATAATTTAGTAAAATCGGCAGATTTTAGTTTGAACGGCCGGTGTCTTACTGGCATTTTTAGAAGTAAAACAAGCTTGTTTTACTTCTAGAAATGTAAAACTAAAATCTGCAGATCTTACTTAATAAAAAATTACCCCTGAATTAATATTCAGAGCAATTTTTTCGTATAATAGAGATTAAGGATTAAAACCGAAAGTATGTTTTTATTGCATTTCTAGTCGTTCTAAAACTAAAATCTGCAGATTTTACTAAATTATATACTACCCCTGAACGAATATTCAGAGCATTTTTTTCGTACGTTAGCCAGTAAGGATTTAAACTGAAAAAATGTTTTTTATTTTAATTTTATTTTTTGTGATTTTTTAGATCCTTCTCTTTGCTATCAGACGTGGGGTAATTTTGTATGGGAAATGAGACTTCGCCTGTTTTAACATAAAATATATCCTATGGCGCTCGGCAATACTTAAGCTTCCCATTACTGAACGAATTTTCGGAATCAGATCAGTAGTTACGAAGATTACCTACCCCGTACATACAAAATCTCGAGCAACGTTTGAAAAATTATGTTTATTTGACGGACACTAGATTTGGGAGAGGATTATTTTTCTGAACCATGATCTAGTTTGTTGGTAACACGTAGGTAGAGGTACGTTCCTTGTGTAGGTAGGTACCCAAGTGTATTGGCAAAGGTTTGCGATGATAAAATTAATTGTTTTTAAAACCTGGACCAACCTATATTTATGTATTTATAGGTAATAGTTGTATGTACCTAATACAAATACCTGAATGTAAAAATATTGTTTTAGGCTAGCGATCTGTATGCACATCATCGATTCCTATCATTATGCCCAATTTTAAATTCCAGTTTTGCCTAAACTTATCTTGAGGAAAAACGGGTTACTCCCGTCTGGCAACGCCCCCGTTTGGCAACGCTAGATATATACTTACCTTAAGCGATGCATCGCGTGCACCACGTACAGTCAGTAAGTTAAATCTAAATAAATATAAGTAAATGTTAGATTTTTGTAGTGTAATTTTTTTATGTAAAAATATATATATATATATATATATATAATATACATATATATATATATAATATAATATATATTTTCCAGTTTAAATCCTTACTGGCTAACGTATGAAAAAAATGCTCTGAATATTCGTTCAGGGGTAGTATATAATTTAGTAAAATCTGCAGATTTTAGTTTTAAAACGACTAGAAATGCAATAAAAACATACTTTCTGTTTTAATCCTTAATCTCTATTATACGAAAAAATTGCTCTGAATATTAATTCAGGGGTAATTTTTAATTAAGTAAGATCTGCAGATTTTAGTTTTACATTTCTAGAAGTAAAACAAGCTTGTTTTACTTCTAAAAATGCCAGTAAGACACCTGATGTTCTAAAACTAAAATCTGCCGATTTTACTAAATTATACACTATCCTTGAGTTAATATGCAGAACATTTTTTTTTATTAGAGCCGTGCTACGTCTATTCGAGATATGGGTTGGTAATGTCATGATGACTGTGGATTCCTCCAAGTGTGTATTTATTTTAAACTGCTGCGCCCTGCGGTTTCACCCGCATAAGTCGCGATCCCTTGGGAATATCGAGATAAAAAGTATTCTATGTCGTAACTAACCCAGGTCATGGTATACCCATGTGCCAAATTTCATCCAAATCCGTTCATACAGTTTTAGCGTGAAAACGTAACAAATGGACAAACAAACTCACTTTCGCATTTATCATATTAGTTACGTAGGTATGACACCCTCGTGTGTCAAGTGTTCGCAAGCGCGAGTCAGGCTGTTCGGCAGACGGTTGAACATACGAAAATGGCGGATTAGTGGGGCCATCTGCTAGTTTAGGCCCAATAACAAGATCCAGGCCAAACATATTTTTATAAATGTTATTTTTTTTAATTTATACATATTTCGTCGTTGCCCAAACTTCAAACGTCAATAATTTCATTTAAAAATAACAAATCCGGCAACATTTATTTTTATTTTTTTCCTAGTATAATTGTAGAAGAGGTTTGTATATAATTAATTTCACTTTCCGCAAATGTAGAGTTCCGTGAAGAAAGTTCCATGCAGTTAAAATTGGTGAATTGTTCAAGTTGTTTTAAAATCAATTGTGCATATTGCATACCGTTAGATTGGGCATGAACCAAAGATGTTGTCCTAAACTTAGAACTGCTCTATCACTGTTAGTTTTATTTAACGCAGAGGTCGGGCTTGTGGTATTTTTTTAAATAATGTCATAGCCAAGGCATTTTAATATATCAACATACCTATCTGTTTATTTGGAAGACTTTTATTTAGATTTTTAAAGTTCCATATCTAAACGGGGTCTAATCCGGAGTCCGGGGACGTTATGCGATATGGGAGTAACCCAGAAAAACCTCTGACAGACGGAGAAAAAGTGATCTTATGAAGGTTCCTTTCGTTTTGAGATCAGAACCATAATAAAACAAGCATGTTAAAAATAGGTGTTTATTGGATTAGCTAATAAAACAAATGAAGTTCTAATTGGTTATTTCAGAAAAGGTACAACATGATAATATGGAATATGAAACAACTATAAATAATAAGATACAATAATGTCAAATAAGTTGCTTTGTGATGTTCAAAGAGTTTTAAGAAATATTTAGGTAGGTAGGACCTACTCAACATGGTTGATGGCTCACACTAGAAATGTTTATAAAACTATGAGAAAAATCCTAAAAGCAATACTATTACAACGTATTGTTTTCCTAACGCGATGAATTTATGAAACTTGTATCTAAATATTTTATACTGTTTTATAAAAACGATCAAATATTAAATTGAAGATAAGGATTCTGCTTAGCAATTTATTATAACGCCTATGATCAGGTATTTTATGAGATATGTCTCACGGATAATTTAATAAGTCCTTCTCATGAATTGAGAAAAATTATACTAGCGAGGACATTAGCACAGTATAAATAAGTAACAGTATTATGACTTTATAGAAAACGGCCGAAACGACGCGCTTCGAATCTTCAGTGTTCACTACGCAAGTCTCGAGTTCGCGGCAGTTACGCACGGACGCGGAAGGTAATTATTTCAAGGTCACTGCCGACACATAATACTGTTATTTTTTATACTGTGACATTAGCGTTAGTCTTCCCTTTAGGAATAATAAACACATCTTAAGATATTATAATGTAGTGCGTAACATTAATTGTTTATACTTAATTTAACACCGTAGCAAACGTACACTAATTTATTTCTGATACACGTCAGTCTTAAGATCCGTCTATTATTACCAGTGTACTAACAAATATAACTATTTACATTACTAACTAATATTGCGTTAGGAGGTACAAATTGTGACAAGTATCGCACGCATCAACAGCTATCTAATTACGCAACACATTTTCGTAAACGATTTTTTCATTTTGACAGTTCAACAACGTTCATTGCGTTATCTACGTTTTTGAGCAGATTTTTTTTTCGAACTTATGAAGCAATGGATCGTGTATTACGTAATTAGGGTACTGGTCTCAAATGGCTTCATCAAGCTCTATCAGAATTTCTGTAAGTGTAGGAGGTACTTGTAGATGTAGCTTGTGGGTAGTTCTAGTTTGTGAAACAGCGAATAAATGAAGAGATACATTGCTGCCTCGTTGGTCTAGTCACAAGTGCTACTCCTAAGCATGAGGTCCTGGGTTTGATTTCCTGGTCGGGCAAAGTGAAATTCCGTTTTTCCATCAGGAATTTCTCAGTAGCATCCCGGAACCTGGATTTGTGCCCGGTTAATGGTAATTGGCTCGCCCCCTATTACTTGGGAGCTTTAAACATAACTGGCGCAATGTAGGTGAAGGTAGAGCCTCAAAAATATACATCGGAAAGAATTCATTTGATTGTCGACTATATTCTGTTCCATAATACGTCATCAATGAGTAACTGCAATTAAGGGGCCGTCCATTAATCACGTGATGTTTTTTTAGCGACTTTTGACCCCCCTGGTGATATGTAGTGGAGTTTTAGACTAACTCCTCCTATTTTTTTGGTGCAAAGCATCTCAAAAAATTACAGAATATTGTATCTTTAAATAGAGAGAAAGAAATAATGAAAATTATTTTATTTGGGGGCCGCTTTTCGGTTTAGAAATGAGCGTTAAACGAAAAAAGAAATACACGTGATATCTCGCTACACTCCGCCTTGTGATATTTCGATATTTTGATTTTTTCCGAACCCTCTCCCCCCCTTTCGAGCCTCACGTGATTTATGGACGACCCCTAAGTACCCAATGTGAAATATGTTTTGTGACTCCACATTGATACAATATTATGGAACAAAGATTGTGGATAGTAATTATATAAATTCTTGTCGATGTATAAATCTCTTTGAGGCTGTCTATACTTTACATAGGTAGTCACACCTCTGCCTTACACTTCAGGAAAAATAGGCGTGATTTTATGTTATGTTATGTACATAACTATGTACCTAGGTATTAATAATTACTTAGTAATTCGGGTTCTCTGTTATCTCGACGCAGCGATACTTGCACGTTTTTAAATAGGGTCAGTACTAATTTCTCTAATACTACGATTATCTATTATTGGTCGTTGATAAGGTAAAGCTATTTATTTATGCAGTGCGTTTTTATCTCAGAATATTATCTGTATTTAGGACATATTGTTTTCAGTCGCGTTTACTCTATTTAGCGTTGTCAATGAAAGCTCAAAATTGTTTTCCGAAGAGGCAGTTTGGATTTGCGTTTCATATTTTTCGGAAGGCCGCTCTATCCGCGATACGGACACATACAATTTCGTCGAACAAAGACAATTTCTCGGTTGAAAAAGCGCCCAATATAACAATTTTGTAGGAACTCAACTGTCGATTTGCCTTTAGAAGTCGATAACAGTAAAAAATCAATTCTGTCTCGTTAGTGACAGTTAACCTCATGAAATAAACATTTGAATAAAAACACACTGTATAACTATAACATTATTAAAGTTTATAATTATTATAGTTACTTTATCTTAATGACTCAAGTCGTCCTCAAAGGTAATAAATAATACCACTAGGTACCTAAATATTTATTTAAAAATTTAATTATACTTACTGCCTTAGGTATTTCTAGTCGCATTTTTATTGATTGGCAATTTTTAAAAAGCTTTGAGGATAGGTACATATATATATGTGTAAATGCATAAAACATGTAGGTACATTTAATCTCAGATCTAAATAAATAATTCTATTCATTTATTTAGACAAATATATCAAATCACAACTAATCGGACGATAATAATATTACAGGGTAAAATCATACGTAGGTATCTAAGTAATAATTAGACTAATTTATTAAAGCTTGATAACAATACTATTTAGATTGATGACCGCAGTTACGTTAGATGTTGGGTACATTCCAATATCATTTAAGAATTCGGTTCATCGAACTCGGTGCCGAACAATAGTAGGTACCTAATGGATGCTCGTGATATTTTATGACTTTTATGTGATACCTAAGTATAAATCTTTTTACATTAAAATTAAGTATGCAGACTATAAATTACAAGATAAAAAAAGAGATGATACGTAGATACTTTATTTAATTTGTGCTATTTCTATTGCGGAGGTACCTACATATCGAGAATCTGCCTAGTCTTAACTAGTCTCTCTAAATAACTTTAAAACTGTTCGAGCGAATAAAAACAGGGGTGTTAAATGGGAATGACGAATACTCAAACAGCTATCTAATTACGTTACAAATATTTTCGGTAAACGATTAAGACTAATATGTTTCATTTTGACAGTTCAACAACATTCATTGCGTTATTTACATTGTTGAGCAGATTATTTTTTCGAATTTATGAAGGAATGGATTAGCAATCTCTTTCAAAATTATTCAGATTGTGATTGATCGTGTATTACGCAATTAGGGTGCTAATTGTGGATCAACTCGTATCATGAACATCCAGTTGTGATTGTTATTGTCCAGCTAAGTACAAATTTGAAAATCAGATACTTACATATTTTTAACACATTTGAATGTAACTACGTACCTTGTGAATACCTAACTAATTCTTTTACTTCCTGTACATACCAAGTTCAAGGATCGTCCGTATGTTCTAACTGATAACTAAGTTGAGATCTACTTTTTATTGGGACTTGGTTTCAGCCCTGCATTTCTATTTCAAATACTGTACGTATTTGTATGTATATGTCGTAGGTTGAGTTGATAATTCGCGAAAACCCTAGTATCCCTAGGGTTTTCGCGAATTATTAAATCATCCTAGGAGTATTGCGAAAACATGAGTAATTAGACAATGGTGAAAACATTTCTGCGAACAACTTGGAAGTAGCGCTCGCCGGCCGCTACCACGGCACCGCTGACTTCGCTAATTTCGCTCGCTCGGCTCGCGCGCGGTTGGCGACAGTTCTAACCTAACCTATTTCACTCAGTTCAAAATGTCGAATCATACAATCTGCCTGTGACTAGATAATTAGACAACGCTGAAAACAGCGGCCGGCGAGCGCTACTTCCAAGTTGCTCGCAGAAATGTTTTCACCATTGTCTAAGTATCCGTGTTTTCGCAATATCCCTAGGGTTTTCGCGAAAATTCGAATGATCAAATCATCGTACGACATACTCGTATATAACGCAAAAAGGTAATCAAAACAAGAGTTAGTGTTGGTATCGTAGTGCAAACAATATGTTTACAAATTGATTAAATACAGTAGGTAAGTAATGTGTGGGTATTGTTGTGTCCCGGCCGAGATTGGACTGAGATAGATGACTATTATTTATTACTATTACATCCTTGGCCGTGGCGACCCTCAACCTAACGATTAACGCTGCGGTTAATGTGAAGAGTTACAATAAAGGTATATTTAGCAAGTAAGAAAATGAGTAGTTTATTGTTTCATTACTATCGGAACATATATCATGAAACGTCATTTAGTCAGCCTATAATGTCCCTGGAGACTGCTTGACCGTTATCGACCACACAGACCTGAAAACGAGAAAATCTCATAGGTACAAGCATATTTCTGAGCACGAGCAGATAAAATACTCGCAAGTCGAGTCAATCACGTAGCACCGGGTTCGATGTTACGAATTACATTTCAACAACCAGCAAAACCGTTTCAATATACGTAAGCTAACGAGGTCTTTTCAAAAATTATCTTTATCTGATAAAATTACTATCAATTATAAACGATTGTTCCATAAGAAATCTACTGTTATGTTAAAAATGTCTAGACGCAGAATATAAAATATCTCAGGAAAAGTTAATTTTTGAATAAACGATAGCTGTGTTGTTCAGATTTAAAGGTCTTGACTTGAACAGTTGTGTGTTTCGAATAGTTTAGGCGCGACGTCTTCGTATGGCGCGACGCGAGCAGACGCGAGGTCGCGCGCCACACGCTCTGCGGCCCCCATCACACGGAGCAGATTGAGCCCCGCTAACTTCCGCAGTTCCTCTATGCTCCAACCCTCTTCCATCAATTCCGCGAAAAGCAACGGATACGACGACACGTCCTCCAGTCCTTGAGGAGTACTGTATAGTAAGCATTGTTCATAAGATTAATGTCAAACGCACGTATTAAGTAGGTATCTACTATCTACGTAGACTCACGTAGACGTACATACAATACTGTTACTTTATGTATGTAGGTAGGTACTAACCGTCCCTACTAAACAAACTCATTTCATGATATTGTCAAGAGTCTGTGTGTAAAAAATAAACCCTCTGAAAAATACACACACAGCGATAAGCAAACAATATTATTTTGATTTAAAAAGTTATAAGGAAGAAATCTTCCGTAGGTATAATAGCCTTCCGAACTATTAAACTTTTCTTCAAAGCTTTATCCTTTATAAAGCTTTACGCTTTTGGGATTTAGAATTTTATTGCTTTTGGTACGTTTTAATTTTAGAATCTTTAATGTAAGGTATAGTTGAAGTAGTATAGATTAACGAGTGCATAATTAAAATACTTTTGAGACACGTCAGAATTAGTTATTTTTCCTTGCCATGTCTGCGGAGGTATATCGGAGATAGCTACACATCGCAATATGTACTCACTAATTAATGCCGTCGTAGCCAGCGCCAAGGCCCACACTGTCCACACCGGCTACATCCCTTATATGATTAATGTGTGCTGTAAGACAAAGTATCGGTTAATTAATGGCCTTCAGATAAGGCATTTTTTTACAGTTTTAGACGAATCAAAAACATTATTTTCGAGGAAAAGGATAAGTAGAGAGGCATGGAAATGTAAAGATCATAAGAAGAAGGAGGCTAAATGTAAATGTTTTCTTACCAATGGCATCTTGAACGGTCGCGGTATCCTTACAAGTAAGGAATGACGTGTAGAAGTTGACCATGATGAGGCCCTTGTTGGCGGCGAGCAGGCGCAGCACGGTGTCGGGCACGTTGCGCGTCACGTTGCACAGCGCGCGCGCCGACGAGTGAGAGAACAGCACGGGCGCGCGCGACACAGCCAGCGCGTCGCGCATTGTGCGCTCCGACACGTGCGACAGGTCCACCAACATGCCCAGTCGATTCATTTCCTTCACCACTATCTGTCCGCCCGATCAATAACAATTTGTTAACATAAGATTGATGACAGGAAAAGAGGACGCCTAAAAAAGAAAAATGCGTGTTTTTTCCAACCACTTTAATTGAGGTTTTTCTGTTATTGGGCAAGAAAAGTTTAGTACTATAAAACGCCATTTACATAAAAGACGAAAAAATATTGTTTTAAAATACGTCGGTATAAGCTATTGAAATGAACTGCAAACACAGTTCCGGCTGCTCCTGGCCGTTTGCATATTTATCATAAAGTAAGTCTCTATTGTTCCAGCCGCTTTTGAAGTTCGTATGAGTTTGCGTTGCTTTAAATTAATTGCTAACTTCTTAGAACCTTTGTGGTTGTGAATTCAGAAAGCCGACGAATTTTGAAAGCGACAAATTGTCGTACTTAGTTAGTTTTATAGTTTCTGACGTCAGTGTCAGCCATTTGGTTAAATAGGTAAGTAATATTCCATTGTAAGTAATCCTCACTAACAGATTAACAAATGATTTACCGGGTGAGTTTCTAGCTAGACGGCTGGGAGCCGCCACCGCGCGCGGTCTCAATTGTCAATTTCAATTAACACATAACAATATCAATCTGCCTAGCCTTTTCCCAACTATGTTGGAGGTCGGTTTCCAGTCTAACCGGATGCAGCTGAATTATCACAAAACAGTACGTACAAAATGGTCATCATCAATTATCAACTCTGCCGATCGCAGTCCACTGAAGGACAGGCCTGTCCCAAGCTCTGTTATAGCACCCTTTCCTCCAGCTTCCGCATATAGTCTGACCCCAGCTACCTTTTTAAGTTTGTCGGTCCATATAACTTGGGGGTGTCCCAAACTACTCTTGCCGATAAGCGGTATCCACTCCTGGACTAGTTTGCTCCACCGCCCATTGGCCCTTCGACAAACATGGCCAGCCAATTGCCACTCCAGCCTGCCTACTCTGCAAGCTATGTCGGCAACTCCAGTTCTGTTCCGGATTATTTCATTTCTTATCTTATCCTTCAAAAAACTCCGAGCATAGTTTGCTCCATAGTACGTCAAGTGACCTTGAATTAGTGGACCAGCCCTACTGTTAGTGTCTACGATTCGGCTCCGTATGTCATAACGGGCAAGACTGATTGTCCTTAATCTTCAAACATTGCGGAATAGACGACGAAAAGACTTGCTGGAGTTTTCAAACGAAACAAAATGATCTGTTAACTTTGTTTTCAAGTTTAGTATCATAAAGCGTTAAGGAATAAAGAGAAATATCAAGAATAAAAGTTATCCTACCTAAGAGTGAACTAACAAGATTGGTTCTCGCAGTGATCGTAAATGATGGGCTAACAACCAGCCACTACTTATAGTTTATAGCCATCTTAAATTCTGCACTGTAGAGCTACCGTCTCTTCTATTAAGATAAGTACCGCTTGGGGTTGCTTCTTACGCTAAGAAAGTAGAAGCAACTTGTATGTCCACTTGTAACTTGCGAGCGCATGCAGATGATATACAAGGCAATTAATAAAAACAATAAAGAAAACTACTGTAGTCAGAACTGTTTACTGTTAAGTAGGATATGTGGCTACAGTCAGCAACATAGCAAGTTATAAATATTTCTCTTTCCACCATGATAATTTTCATTTATGTGCAAACTTTTAAAATTAAAGACACACCTAAATGAGTATTGTCTACGTAGTTAGCACATCCACACCATTAAAAGTTGCAAGCCTATACGTATTTCGTTTTTGAGTGTACCTTCCTATGGTAGGTTTTAAGTTTGACTGTACCTTCTTATGGTAGGTTTTAAGTTTGACTGTACCTTCTTATGGTAGGTTTTAAGTTTGAACGTACGACGGGGACGCAGGCTACAGTGCACGCAGTGTGCAGTTTAAACAAAAGAAAATATTTCGAAAAGTATCGTTGCAGGTGAACAAAGAACTGCTTTCGTGAGCAGCGAGCAGCCCGAGTTCAACAAAGAGAAATATTGCGGTGCGCAGGATGTTTATGATTATGGCACACTCACTCTACTCGACGTCTCAATCTTTACGGTTGCCTTCTGACTACTTAGCTACGTGTATTTTAATATTCTTTCGCATGTTCCAAGATTGCTCTTTATGAACACATATGTTACTCATATACTATGCAAATTGCTTTGTAAATACTTTATACAGATTTCTTTAAACCACGTCCGCTTGATACAAATTCTTAATAACACCCAGCATGTACCTAAGACAGTAAATTCACTCCTAACGAGCTACCATTGTATAGTCTGCAAAGAGGATTATAACTTCATCTAATCTTAAGAGATTTAAGAAAGAATTAAGGGGAGATAACTCACAATTTAAACCCGTAAGAATAATCAAAGTTTTAATGTTTCAGTTCTTTTCAATCTGCATTTTTATGTGTTTTATATAAGTGGTTAAATTATTATATTATATATTATAGGAACAATCTATAATTAATTTAAATATCCTTTAAAAAATGTACATTTGAATTTTACGTTTACCACACCACAATTTTTTTTTAACTATATCAAATCCATTTAAGGTCAGGAAGGGGTTTGATCGTATTGCTCTTACCCAGGTACTCTTACTACGACTACTAAATATTCCGCGTGTGACAGTTATAAAAAAACATACTTTCTACACCGTTCATTTTTTATCGACATATATTGGCATCGGCTGTTTTTCTTATTACGGCATTTAATTTTTTTTTATTAATTTATAGTCATATTTGAAATATTTCAATCTTTGAATATAAACCCAACGCTCGTTTATGTTTGACGTAGCGTCGTAGCCGACGTAGCCACGCGTAGCTGATCGTAGCACTCGCCGTAGGAGGACTTAACTTTCCGATGAGTGCCCTTTCTCATCTCACGCAATGACTCTGTCTGTAATCTTCTAAACACTCTTTAATTATTTGATGTAGGATTGTAGCCGAACGTAACCACGCGTAGCTGACCGTAGCACTTGCCGTAGCAGGACTTCCCGATTAGATACTTACCCCTTAACCCGCGTCATAATTACCCGTAACCAAAGCGATCGGTTGAATACGCGATCGTCGCTTTCATATGTCACTCATTTGTTCGGAAAACCGAAAAAAAAAAATTTAAAGTTCATTTTGTATCGACATAGAATGGCATGGGCTATTTTTCTTATTACGGCATAAAAAAAAATTGAATTAATTTATAGCCGTATTTGGAATATTTCAATCTTTGAATATAAACCCAACGCTCGTTTATATTTGGCGTTGCATCGTAGCTGGTTGTAACCACGCGTAGCTGATCGTCACACTTGCCGTATCAGGACTTACCTTTCCGAATGGCGTGAGTCCACCCCGCGGCGACGGTTCAGTTTTATCAGCGGACGCACATTCAGCCCAGGGGGTGTCGCACGTGGAAGTGAGTGTCAAGTACCGGACTCCCACTTGGTACAGGGTCCTCAGTACGCCTAGCGAGCCCCCGATCGCATGCCCCCCCTCCACCCCCACCAATGAACATAGCCTGTGGTTGGCGTGCGCCGAAACTATATCTGTGACAATAGACAATCGACTTGAGAACTATTACATGCTCAATAACAAAGGAAATGATGTATGAATCAGTGAATTTACTGAAAAACATGATTAGCTAAAATATTTCGGCTTATGGAAATACATAAATGAGAATACATTGTGTTACACGTGATAAAATAGAACTTGATTTAATTAATTTCTGTTCATTCTTTGAAGTTTCTTTTGCACTGTGTTGCGTACTTTAATGTATTGTTAATGGAAACCTAGAAGTGTTTCAAGTATCTGATGGACAGTAAAATTACCACTTGTGAAATAAATTGTCGAAGCAAGTTCATTCTTTTTTATTTTCTTTGTGATCGAATGAAGAGAAACACGAAGAAAGATCGTCGAATTTTTTATAAAGCTAGGGGACGCCAGGATTGCTTTTTGTAGGTACAAGTGTTTTTCTTTATCTTTGGTCCAAGGAAAACAAAACATCAAATAGATTGAGAGCTTATATTGTTACTTTTGTTTTTTCAAACAAAGAGTGCTTGGCACCTGGTGCTCCGTGTTTCACCTGGCTTTGATTCGTGTGCACAATTGCACCATTCCCCATCGTCTCCGAATAGCGCGACATTGTTCGCAATCTACATTGTTAATAATATACTTAGCGTGATTAATGACCTGAAAGCGATAAGAAATTCCAATAGATGTGCTGGAGCCAAGATCTTCATCACTCACACGTAAACCTTTGTCTGTTCAATATGTTTGCTTTATACGCCGCAATGGTAGTTTGTAACCATATTAACATATGTTTACAAACTGTTGCAGTATGTAAACATAATTATGTATAAATATTGTATTAAATTAATTCATCAACTAAAATACGTATTCAAAAGCTTTAACGAGACTTCCATGTTGCTGAATTTATGATGAGGTAATTTAGAGTTGACTCTAAAATGTATATAATTGTTCATTGACTACTGTCTGCATTGCAGTAATCTACTAATTGAGGTGTACAGGTGTTCATTCAATTATTAATTCATGGTTTTTTTTTATATTCACTACCTACTCAGTTATTCGTTCATTAAAGTTCCTGTTTTACCGAAATTTACTGAACTTGAAATCACGTTTTTGTTTGCGAACAATACGCTAAATAAGTCTAAAGCCGTTTACTTTAATTGGGTTCGTTTGAATTACGAAAAAAAAACAAAGAAGCTAAAGGAAATGCACGAATTAATTTAAACAGTTTAAATTTTTAAAGGCTATGAAGTGAAAACAATGGGTTTCTCATGCTAATATACTTTACGCATTTACATTTGTCCTTTCCAGATTGTTGTACCTATGAAATGTTTAGCACAAATCACGGGCCCTGCTTGGTGACCAGGTGGTTGCACTTACCTTCAGCGGAGGTGCAGAGCGTCAGCTGCGGGTGGTACTTGTCCGTGAGCCTCTGTATCAAGTCGATCTGCTCGAAGGTGAGCTGCACGGCGTCGCGGTGCTGCGCGTCGCACGGCACGTACGCGGCCCAGAACTGGCGACAGAGGATCACTCTGACATACAACTGATTAAATATCACGCACGACTTGAGCAACGCTTGAGCAGAATTTGAAATCCCACTCATACAGCGATACAGTGAACCGACAAAGATTCCATAATGGAATCAGCGATGCTGATGGCAAACGTGAGGCCACGGACGGTTAACTCGCTGCCACCACATATTGTATTATGTACATGTATTACACAAACACATCAATCTCGTGGAATTGTATTGTGCGATGGAGTTGAAACAATTAGCTCACTATCATTTCTGTTTCGGTTCATTGTACCGTGTCCATGATATAATTATACGAGTAGCTCCTTTCATTATGACACAATTGAGGCATTAATCCTTTGATTTAAATATATGCTCTGTTATCTTATGAGAACATTATGTAAAGTAACTGACAATCGGTACTCGGATGAGGATATTGGAATGTCTGCAAGTGTTATGCAAAATTCTGAAAATACTTTCACAATTATCGTTGCCGATATTTTACATCGTCAAAATCCAAGTATTATTGGATTGGTAAAAATATTTTTTTTAATTAAATAACATTGGTTAACCTATACCAATATCTTTTGATGCCACAATCATGTGGGCGTTATGAACCACGCGGCACATATTAATCTTGTCGTGGGATTACGTCGAAATGACCCACTTTATTAAATGCACAATTAATTAAATCGTGCGGTTTGAGGAATTTCGCTCACCTGTGCGGCCACTCTGCCCTGCTTCAGTCGCGGCAGGTCGGTGTGGCTCCACGAACTTGTTGCCCACGGGGAGATCGTCCGCAAATCCTCGTCGAAACTATTTGCGAATTAATTATATTATTAGAATATTATTCTCTCGTTGAAAATTGTGTGAGTGGCAGGAAAATATGTAGAATATGTTCATTATTTTACAGTAGATTGATAAATTGGTTGGAATACACCTCATAAATGGAGTACCTGTGAATAATTCATTAACAATTTCCAGTAGACATTTTGACTCAAAGTCAGTGAATCTTTCTATTCCTAATCTTTTATTGATGTTAGTATTTTTAGGATGGCTAGGTAATTGGATTTCTTAAACAAATAAGGCACCCACACATTGCAGGGTGTTGACGCCGCGTGATTGTCATGAGCGAGCTGCGTGAGTTTTTCAATTCATTCGCGAAATTTTCCATTCGTTCTTACGTTAAACAAAAATTTATGGAAATAGCCCGATTAAAAAAAATATTAAATCACATAAGCCCTTGGTTAGGTACTGCTTATGTTGACTACTCCATAATATAGATTTATAATATAAAATAAACTACTAGAATAATAATTAATTTAGAGACAATTCAAATTTAGAAAGAAACTATACGACAACAAAACTTTTATTTACATACTTTTGTAGGAAATTTAAGCGAATTTAAACTAGAACTAGAAGAAAATCTAGCAAATACTGGTAGCAGAATCGAATCCCGCACCACACGCGTCGCCAACGACCTGGCACTGAGCCAGATGTCTGTCAAGAAACATTTCAATTCTTTACGCTACGTGTGAACTATGATTTCGTTGTAAGTGCTGTTGAACTGAAGACTTGAATACGTAATGTGCAGATTACCTCCGTCACTCTATGGACTCTTTCTCGGGAGATGTTAGAAAAAATGTCCTAAATCTTTTTAAATTGAACTGCTCGAAGTTACCTTATTTTTACATTTTGTTAGATCGTACGTTCGGCATTTTATATTACAGGCTATTAAGACGGTTTCCAAATAAATCAACTTAGAACTCACTAAGGTATCTGTTATGTTATCCAAAAAAAGTCGGTGGACGGTAGCTATGCCGTGACTACACAACGTGACCAAATCCGATTCGGATGTGTCGGTATGTCCAGGAGTTACTCCCACATTCCGCTAATCCTTTACACATATTTTTTCGGATTTACTCGACAGTTCCTTTATTTAATCTGGACGTCAGTGGTAGGTGTTTATGTCCAGAGTCCACACACAGTGAGTTATTTCTGTATATATTACCTCCATAAGTGCAGAAAATAATAAAGTTTTTAGAGGATCCTGCTTCGATCTAAGTGCTCTTACACAGCTCCGATAAAGTGGTGATTAGCTAGGAAACTCTGCACATTACAGACTACGCACATTAATGGCAGTGGAACTACGATGGACGGGATATACGAGTACACAAAGTAAAGTTCACCTTTATTCCTTGCTGCTAGTGATGTGCGCTGGTTCAAAAATAACTATCGACATCGACGTAACCAAACATCAGAATGTATGATCGGCTAACTTTCTACTTTCGAAATAATTTTAACATAGGGCTGCAGTTTACGGAACCAAAACAAATTTCTGACAACCAATACTAAACTTTATTTTATCGAAGTCATCGTTAAGTTGTTTTCCTAATTACTGCAAACCGTTTTGGTATATTACAGATTATTCTAATACATGACGAATACTCATATGGTTTGTCTCGCGTTCGTTTTAATTCCAATGAAAACTTGATGTTGCACATCCCTACAAGCTATAGTAACGAGAGCGGCATTACGCCTCACAGATTTCGTTAGCTAGTTTAAAACAGTTGGGTTCAAAGGCTTTTACATTGCACTAAGTGGATTGATTCCCAGCTCATCTTTTATCAGCACCCTACTACGTTGCATATTTGTTTTAGTCCAGCTTGTTCAGCTCTTTGTTAATACATCCTGGTACCTATGCCTCCGATTCTTTGTAGCATCACGTGTGCACCTAATAAAATAAAGACGAAGACGACTTCAAATAAACCCTTTCATTTCTAAATATGATTTAATTGTTTCCCAAATCGATATCCTTATGTGTACCGACCTACTTTCGTAGTCGTCATAATTACATTTTGGGCATCCAGTACGACGGTTGAGATTGAGAATATGAAGGTACGGTCTTTTATTTATGCATGTTATAAATATAGAAAAAGGAAAGTTACGTACTTAAAATCCTTAATTCTATTATGTAGAAACTTCCTTATGTTCCATGGTAGATCGTTGTGGCCGTCTATGAGTGGGGTGTCGTGCAGAAGTCGCTCGGCAAGGCGCAGTCTTTCATGCAGGGGTGCTCCGGGTGGGGCCCGCAAGGCCAGGGGCCCGGCCACACACGCAGTCCCTGCCACCAGCACAAGGATCGCCACGCAGCACCAACGCCGGTGCCACACCGACAAACCTACACATTATATTATTTGTTTCAGAACTTGCACGACAAATACAAACTCACAATTCTATTTTGCGACTCATTCAGATATTCAAATGTTTATTCAAATATTCCAGAATTTGTTTTGAAAAGGGAATCATTTTGGAGCAAAACTTTCACTTATGGAGGAGAACCAAATTATTTTGGTGAATGCTCACGGAAATTACAAAGGTTCAAAAACACTGTAGGTATTATAAAGAGGGGTTGAGTACAAAGAACTTGGTTTACCTGATAGCCTTAGTCTGATGGCTATAGGCCCTCATGTAGACCAAGTTCTTTATAACAAATGAAAACTCCCATATTGATAACATACCCTTACTGCGCAGTAAGCTTTCCTTAAAAAAGTAGAAACGCTCTACATTTCGACGTACACAATCAAATCTAATAACATAAGCAAAACACTTTGTGAAATACCTATAAAAATCAATTTGGGTCATAGCAATCGGTACTGTGCTTCCTATAATCTTCCTGTCAGAAGCAAACTTACTCGATCACGACGTCGCGCGCCCCGGATGCAGCAGCTTAGCTACATGTTTAGAAACAGTATTGGGAAGGCTTTGTACGATAAAATAATGTGTCACTGCAGTATTATTAGCTACAGATACCTCTCATTGGCAAGTCATGTGGGAGTTAACCTATTTTGGCGGTTTTCACTTTGAAATCCCAATAGATGTTTTGTTAATTTCAGCTGAAGTTATTTTTTGTTTTTAATAAGTACCTTTTATACACGACTGCCCAAAAAGGAGTGTAATGTTTTTTGCAAATCAGTATCAAAAAGCAGTCATCAGGGAGCTCTGTAATGATAATAATGTATGCACTAACGTGAAGAGTTTCCAGTAGTGGTGGAACTGTGGCTGGTGGTGGAGGTGGTCCCCGTGGACAGCCATTGTGGTGATTTGCAGGCGGTGCAGGACGCCACGCGACCTCCCTGGCCGCGCTCCGTCACATCGGGCGCTGGCGTGGCCCGCTTCTTTCCCTAACGCCATGTTTTAGTTCAATTAACACGCTCGAACACGCTCGCTACTACATTTATGCTCAATTTTATGTTGTTCAGTGATCGCCCGCGGGGACACAGCGGCAGGCAAACACCAGCTGCCGTCCGCTCTCAGCGCACACCCCACGGTCGCCGCGCCCTGCATACATAGCTAGCTATTTGTCCCGTTGGCAAGGACTATTGTTTAGTCTGTCTATAATGCGGTTTTAAAATGGAAATCACAGCATACGGATCTCATAACAAGTTTTTGAACGATAAAGCGAAAACATAGCTCACAATTTTTTTTTGGGTTAGTAAATATTTACACGGTAACAAAATGATGTAATTAAATTTTTAATTCCTAAATAGGCATTAATTTTGTAACCGGCATCTAAGATTTCTTGAAGGTGCTCAGTACGTATTGGTTAACTGGATACAACTCAAATTAACCTCAACCTCTAGTAGGAGAAAAACGCCAATAAATATGCCAAATTCAAATTGTGTAGCTATGTGTGTATGTGTACCTATTGTTGCCCAGTTTGCAAAGCACATGGACAGGTGGCGTAATAAACATTTACCCATATTTGCGTTAAGAATGCAACTGCAAATAATACCTTCTACCCTCCTAGGTCCTAATCGTTAGATAATGGTTCATTATCCTTTTTGAGTGCGCGGCTATTAGCGACTGCTCTAATTTCTCTAGTGTGAAGCGCTCGCCTTCCTAACCGCATACTCTAAATTGGTGCCTATGTATGTAGCAATGTAAAGAGCGTTTTAATAACACCTGAACTTTATTAATGTTGAAAACCTTAAGAGATGAAAGCTTTACTCTAAAACATAGAAAATTATATTTTAGCTTCTAGTTCAATTTCGTAGTACCTACCTAAGGTCAAAGTTATGCGTAGGTGGCATTTCGGGTATATAAGGCCCAGTAAAACAAAGCTCAATCTTGAATCTTGAATAAACACTGACGTATTATATACCAAAATACCTACTCATCCAGTTTTAAATTATTAATGATTGAGCATCGTTCTAGAATACAATTTTACTCTTTATTCATACTTGTTATTTCGATAAATCGTTATGTAACATGCGCCCTTTTTTAAGGTCTCAGAATTTAATTTCAATCATCACGTGAAAGCTTTGCGGGATTCAAATCTATAATTAGTCTGCTTATGTTTGATTATTTCTTTGAAGAAAGGCAATTTGATAAAATATCTAGTCTAAGCCTACACAAGAAATGAATTAAACATTTTATGTTAGATTCAAAGCGAACGAAAATAGACGAAAAGAAACATTATCAGGCAAAATCAGTCCTACTTATCTTTTTAAACATGGTTCAGTTATGTCTGCAGATAAAATATTACACTTGACTTAATTTCAATGGGTATGTACGTATATATACGTTACAAACTTTGTATGATGTAGGTGTAGTACCTACCTATCAATGTAAGAAAGCTTGTTGCTCTGCCGTTACCGCTGAAAAGATTTCAATAAAATAAATGGGCAATGTCATCGCAAGATGTTACAACCAAACATTTACAGGCCCTCGTATCAACAGAGAACATTTGAGTTCTAAGCTATGTACTTACGTGCGTGTCGTAGAAAATTGACGGTAGTCTGGTATCCTGAGGAGCGTCGCAGGTGCAGAGTGCGTGCGCGCCGCGCGGCCCGCTCATGGCCATCACGTCGCCGCCCAGGAACGTTTGTGCATCGTCATCCGCTAAGTCACTGCGAGTACTCCTCGACTCCATTGTGCTCTCGTCTCGCGTCCAAGTCTCCGATAATCGATCTCTAAATCGTTCACTTGGAAAATCGTTGTATGACATTTGCCTTTTAATACTTTTACATCGACTACGATTGTCTAGAGTAGAAAATTTTGTTCTTTCTAAACCCGGTGAGTTTCTAGTAACGAGTATATCGTTATTATCAAAACTCCTCATTTTTACCATTTTTTGTGAGGTTCGTCTATTTAAATCTGAACTTACATTATAATCTCTCAATTTCTCAAAACATTGGTCCACATTACCAGAAAAATTTGCGTATGTAGAAGCGTTGCTTTTCATGTCATCCTTTGCTTGATAGCCCGAAGAGGTAAAAATACAACTTTGGCTGTTAACTCTCCTTTGTGACTTGTCTGCCAGTGACAACATCGATGCCTTCTTGAGCGAGCTCGTCGACCCTGATGTTATCTCAGCAAGTTGGACAGCGTTTTGATGTTTTTTTGATATTGCCTCTCCACCTATCTTTTTTAAGTTAGATAACTTCCTTTTTATCTTTTGCACGAGTGTGTTTCTAGGATCGTACGATATTAACTGTTTTGAAATGTAGTTTGACACCCCGATAGTCCTACTTTTGTTGTATTTCCTGTCGAGGCTGCGATGTGATCCGATTGTGAGTTGACTCCGGCCGGTGTCCCGTTTGATTCTTTCCAAGTCGTAGATGTTGAGGGTGTGGCCTCGCTGGTCGACATTCCGATGGCAGTTAACAAAATTATTCTGTTGCACATTGCAATTGCAAACTAGATCAAAATCATGTTTTGATATGTGTTCATCTAGACATTGTCTTTGTGCGGCGAGCGCGAGGCAAGCTTCGCAGTCGACTCCGAGCAGGAGTTCGAGGCTGGTGTTCCTGATGAAGCCATCGCTGAACGTGCGCGAGCGGAAGTGGGCAGCGTTCTGCGTGAGGCGCGTCTCCCAGTCAGCGGGAGGCGCAGCGGCGGCGCCGGGCCCGCTGGCCTCGCCGTCCACCATGGTGGCGGCGTCGCGGTTCACCGTGATCACACGCGGCTGCCGGAACACTCTGCTGTCGCTTCGCACGGAACTCCGAGACGGCGACGGCGATGGACGCTTAAAGCTCTCGACTTGAATCATCTCTTACAATTTATTGTATGTGATGTGAAATATACAACTGTAACAAACAATTAGGTAAATATCTACTCTTATTTAAAAAATTAAGTACGCTGTCCACACTTTGGTATCAAATAGGTACCTATACTCGGTCAGTAGGTTTTTTATTCTGGCAAAAAGGGAACCCAAATCAAATGGTATTTTATTTGTTCACACGAGCATGTAAACAATCCTATCAAAGGTGTTTAGTTACCTCACTTACATATCTATCAAAAGCGCGGTCAGCTTCAGAGTTACAGCAAACACGTACGGAACGTGATGCGAATTCATATTGAAATGAGATCCATGAAATAAAAAAACATATCTTATCAGTGGGCCTGTTGGTTTAATAATTCAATATACCATAAATACATGGTTTACATGTATGTAGGATATCTGGACTCATAAACAACCCCTTCATTACTCTTGTAACTTTACTTGTGTTGCTCTCGGTTTGAGGGAAAATATTAAAGGCGTGTGTAGTCACAGCTTAATGAGTGATGACACAAAGAGTGTTGTGTTACCCAGATTATACCCCAACTTTAGGCACGATAACAATGAAAATAAGGCCATTTTTATATTTTTGCCAGAAGAAAATATAATAAAAGAATACATTGTTACGTTAGCTAAATACACTTTATATGTAAAATACGAGTTTGTCCATAGACAAGTGGCATTAATGGCATTGGTTATCATAACGATCTGTGAATTCCAAAGCCGGGTTTAATTGTTTATTCTGTTACACACCAAACATTTGAGGGCACGGATAATCTCCAATCCAATTCAGATGATTGGCTTAGTATGATACGCAATAAATGCCCGAGTATTAATTTTATGAAATGTAGGATGACAGCTATGAGGGATAATTCGCATATTCATATAAGTCTAAAGAGTATGTTACAGGGGTTATATTGTTGATCCATGCTGGAATGTGTCTCGCAGTTCAGAACTTTTGGTCGAAAAACACTTCTAATGATAATGCGCGCCCTAAACTTGGGAGTTTGATTACAAGTTGAATAACACGCGGTCATTAAACAGTCAGTATACCAGTTTAACGTCGTAATTACAGGCACATGAGGCATTACAGCTTTGTCCCTGGGATGACAACGCATCTGCGTTGTCTTTGGTGTCCATAAACAGCGGTGACCAGTTACAGGTGGACCGTTAGCTTGTAAGACATCCAATAACATAAAAGAAGATCCTAAAAAGCATACCTAATCATGTGCATAACTGAAACGTCATGTACAAATACAAAACAATCGAAAACAACTCTCAACGAAGTACCAAAGTGACTTTAATAGTCTCTCCAGTGATTTTTAAAGTTTACATATTTTTCGCTTCACGCCGTGGTCTGCATAAATAAAGCCACAACAAATGTACGTAGCTGCCTCCAACTGAACTCCGTGTAAATTTATTTCTGTTTTAAATGACCCGAACTCTGACTACCGACCCCTTGATTTTGTGTTTTTTTGCGCTTACTCTACCGTGTAAGTTTTGCCAGTTAGCTTAATTATACCTACGATTTCTTTGTGAACGTAGAAAAGGCAATTTTCTATGATTATTTCATAATTAACTTTTCTTCTCACACTGTAGGTCAGACATCTCTTTAATTGGTTTCCATGAAAATAATAAAATTGTAGTAACACTTTTATGATAACTTTTATTTTTATTCTACAATAATGGTATCAAAAGTTGGCATTGCAGATTCTATTCCATTTCAAATGTGAATGTGAAATTGTATACGTTGTGTATACGTTTTGAATCTCAAAAGAAACATTTTTAAATTGAAATCGCTGCAATTATACTTGTGAAAAGAAACATCTAATGTTTATAAACTGCTTCTTAGCTGTAGTAATACGTATCGCAGTGTATATTCGAACATTGCTATAGGATTTAAAAAAAATACTTGTTGCGATTGGATCCGTGTGGCGTAACAGTACGTAAACAGACATTTTCCATTTTGTGGTGTGTTCCAAACCACGCAACGAACGAATACGATACAGTAACTTGTGTAACTTTTTCTTTTGAGTATGTTGGTTGACCACTCGTGCGGCTCCGATCGCGCTCTACAAACATCCCTTGTTGGATCCTTGTTACAAACAGGATTCACTACACAAATAACTTAAATGCCATTTTAAATCACATTGAAATTGTTTTAGTGGAACACTTACAAAGATATGCTTCGAGCTCTAATTAGTTTTCTTTACAATTTTAGACACAAAAGAGTGCCTGAAGGATACCGACGTCTTTTTCGATCGGCATGAAGTTTGGTGTAATTATAGAATGAAAGAGCTTTTCGTTCGTTTATTTTGCGTAAGTCGGTCCCAATTGCGTAATTTAATTCCTTTTTCGTGTAAGGTAAGTAAGTTCCTTCAACGTATCCAACGTTGAAGGGACTAGAAAATGCGATTGCAGGAAAAATTCACCATTGTTCGAGGAAACGCGCCGCAATCGCCAATAATGTGCCGCTTGATGACACCGCATTAAGGTTTTCTTTGCTCCGACCAGTTTAGAATTTTAACCGGCTGTTCAAGCTTTTCTTTATTGGATTCAGCTTTGAACTGTAAATATTGTTTTAATTGAGGGGAGCAAACACTTAATTACAGTCAAAATCTGTCTATCACCACAAGCACCTACTTAGGAGCTTGACCAAGTGCCGCACATATTTAAAAGTCCGCAGCGGCGACGTAGGTACCTGTTCAGGAATTCAGGATGGTGCCAGCGTGCGATCATAAAGTGGGTGTGTCGATCAGTTATTGTTTCCGTCTCCATAGAGAACATGTCTGTACGCTTCGAAAACAAAAGTGGAACTATTTCGGCGAGCGAATACAACGTGTAAACACGACGACAGCCGAGAACATATTGGAGACACAACAGGAAGCAATTGACGAGCGTAAACATATCGTGCCGCCATTAGCGAAGGATTAAATTACATTACATCTACTAATTATCATATAGTGCCTGCGTCTGATTGGATAAGTTTGATAAACCATAACTCTAAACTAGGCGGTTCAACAAGTAAGTCGATGTATGTAGATACAAAGATACAATATAAAAAGATATGTATATTTAATAAAAGATTGACGAACAAAATATATGAGCAATTTCAAGTTATTCCATGAAAATCGTGTCTTAAATTTCAATAGTTGTGTACCACTTCTCGGATACGATAGCGGTGACATTCGCGAAGCTCGCGATCCGCGACAAGCGACTGCCGACGTTGGGCTCGAGGTGAATTGGAGATCCGTACGAGTCGTACGAGACGAGACGCAGCCTCCACGACGACGGGAATAAGCCATTCCTGTTTTATGTTTGTTTGGCTCAGCCACGACAATACAGCTTTTGTGTCGAGTGTACATTTCAAGATTCATTATCAACAGATTACTTATACGCATACTTGCATTCTGAACAAGAAAATGCTCCAAATATTTTAATATTTAAAAACTTGTGATGTATATGTGGCTTTGTGGAGGCTAATAAGGCTTTATAAGCCGTGTGTCCCGACATTCAAAACAAACACGGCGTGATGTTATGTTATCAAAGGAAAGGGTTTTGAGATATTGTTCAGCCGTGTATTTCAGTATTATTCACACCATTAATTTACCATCAGACATGGTCTAACACATTTTACATAAAAAAAAATATTTGAAACTTAAATAGAGTCAAAATCTTGCAAATGCCAACGGCACAAAACCGGCACGAGAAGATATTTCAAAGCCGTTTCATTGCAAATGTGAATTTGACGTTAACATAAGTACCACTATATGTAAGACCATTATATGTATTATGTGTATACGTATAGGATCATCCATCTTAATTACAAACGCATATTTCCCAAGACAAAAACTACAAGATTTATCCACATGTGCTACTAATATCGCGTCTGTAGATAGGCCTACATTGTTTGACCATCTCTGAAAACCGTTCCATTAACAGAATAATGGAAATATCTACGGGAGGGAAAATAAAATGTGGAGAAAGATTCCTCTGCAGGTAACTAAGCGGTCATTTGTAAGCGGTCGAGAAAAATGCTCACTCGTCCAGAAAAAATAATCGAGTGAACGACGACAGGAGATATAACTACGTATTGCGGTTGGTACTACTGGCGGCGGCGAGCGTTCTCAATTACACAATCAAACTCAAACAATCGACGCGGAATTTTAAATGTCTAGCCACTTTGATGAATTAAATAATTATTGGTACAATATGCTGATTGGCAGCTTACGCCATCGTACTGATTGGTAATCATTCTCGGCTGTTGTTTCCAATCTACTGTTTGTTCCGATAATAGAAAGCGGAGATGAGAGCTAGTCGATCATGAAGCTCAAAAGTCACTCCACAGATTTTTTTAAATTTGATTACACCAAGCGCATTTTGATTATGTAAATGTTTTAATTACATTACGTCCAGCAGATCGATACATGCAGCATATACTCGGCACAGTTTTACGTTGGTATGTTGTAGGTACATAAAGGAGACTTGCGGTAGGTTAACAAATCTGTAATCTCGTTCGCGGGGAATTGGGGACGTACCATTAAATTAATATCAGTGCTTAATTACAACATTTCAGCTTCCATTTCATAAAAGTACCCACATGAATGTAATTTCGATAATTTTTTGTACTAATAGATAATATTTAATGTGGAATTATTGTCTCGTAAAGTTACTTTATACCTATCTGTAAAGTGCAAAATGCAAAAAAAAGGACAAAATAATAGTATTCTTAGTAACATATATTTTACATACCTAAAATCGAGCTTAAAACTATAAGTGTAGGTACCTATGTAAAATAAATACATAGGTTTTATTATTATAGATGTAAGATAAATTTGATACGAGTGAAAAGCTCTGCTAGTACGTACATACATTGCAATGGGCATCCAAACTTTAGGGTAAAAGTTTTTAATTGTTCACGCGCCCCTATAATTCAACTAAAAGGAAAATAAGCGAAAAAATACGAAATATTTATATAAATATAAGATTTTTTAGTTTATCTTAGTTTATTATGAAGTTTTGAAACCTCAAAATTTCATTGTGATTTAAACTTCTTCTTCCTCTTTATTAGCATTGACTAATAATAAGAACTAGTATTATACTATATTATAATATAATAATAATAATATACTAGTTCTTATTATCACTAATAATAAGAACTAGTATAATATTGTAGGAACTAGTATAATATAGGTTAGTATTCAAGTATTCTTAACAAAGGGGTAACTTTAAAATAATTTATTCAGAACTACTTTAAAAATAAATTCATCTTTATATCTTTGCATAGTTTGTTTAAATAACAGAAATGTAATTATCCCAAAAAAGTAATGTCAAATCGAAAAATGTAAGTAACAATATTTTCATTACATAAAAAAAAAGAAACTTTTTGTTTGAAAACATTGTTTAAATACACCAAAACAGGTGGAAAATATATTAAAAGTAAACTTTTGTTATTAATGATATACTTACACGTAATTAAACATTAACGAACAAATCACGTGAAAGTTTCACAAATATCAATTGTTCCACAGGTGCTCCCCATGATAATTGAATATGACATTCGTCTCGTCATTTGAACACAATGGTCGTATTAACAACGGCATGCTTTTAATAGCGTCGCGTAGCTGAGCCCGGTGCTACGGGTGGAAGGTTACATTAGGCGCGCGCTACGACCGCTACGAGCCAGCGAGCTACGGACGTGCTACGCGTGGTTATAAGGCTACGACGGGATCGCGAGTGCGGGAAGCGGGATCCGGGCACGAGCGGCCGCGGGAGGCGCGAGGCTCGGACTGGCTTCGCTCGCTGCTCGCTGCGAATAATCCATACCCGAGAGGCGAGGAGGCTGTATTTACCGGACCGGAGGGCGGTCGGGCGAGCGAGCTCGACTGCTCCCGCCGCCGCGCCGCAGCCGCCCGCCACGGCTGCGTTGCACGCCACGCTCCTTCATGTTGACACAATTTCAAATAATGTCACATAATTTAGGGTCCGTACACTGATTGCGCTTTGCACGGTTACGTAAATACTCTATCGGCGGATCTGTCAAACGTTTAACGTCCTCATTTTTAACGCTGATTGTCTTAATTGAGTTTGAAAACGAATGTAACTTTGAACAAACTCAAATAGTCACTCGAATAAGTCACGATTTCATTGGAAATTACAACATTCATCAATCTAATCTACTTTACTTTATTATCATTCACGACAAACAACTGGAATGTAACTTCGACTTTAAAAATAGAAATTATTGGGTAAAAAGTTATGGGCAAAGAGTAATGAGATAAAGTTTCAAACTATAAAAATTATGGTTTGGAGGTAGAGAGAAAGGGAAGAGGTAGAAGATACCTGACTGCGTGCTTATCTAACTTACAAAGAGTTGAGAAAAGTTGAGTTTGCAAGTTTAAAAGCCATGTTTTACCACCTGAGATAAGCGACAACTGAGGATAAATTCAAAAGTAGGACCTGTAACTAGAATAACATTACTTTAAACTTATTTGACCGTATCCAGAAATCGTATCGTTTAGGGAATTACGTCGGAGAATATTTTTGCATAATTCACATTACCAAACCGACATTTAAGTACAACAAACTAGTAATAAATATTAAAATGTATGACTGCTGTGCTTAAAAAAATTAATTTGTAAAGCTTTAAAATCTTTGTGCACATGTGTCTTTGTTTACAGGATACGAATATACGATATAGGTGAAGCGTATACCCAACACCAGAATCACCGCTGCTATGTATTTCATTATATGAATATCTGAGGGAGAAGCAACATAAATCACACCTACGGTTAAGGTAAATCATAAAGATGCGATCGGTAATATCGTTTTTATTGCCTCCTCTTGTAATTTAGCAAATTAATCATTAGCACCCATAATATTGGAATTATGAGGGTAGTCGGATTTTTTGTCATAGAAAATGAGGGTAATCGTTAACTAAACGACTATAGATTTTGAAGTTAGTGTAATTAAGTAGTCTGTTCCCATTTTTTGCTCTAGCTCTGGTTTGCATTCGCGCTCGGAATCGAGATAAGCTCCCACGCTTTTACTGTATGAAAACTAACATATGATAACGGTGAGTTTGCCTATGATGCTCCAAATCTTACGGGAGAGTTCAGTTATACTTTTGAAAAATCCGAATTCATGGTTCGGTAATGGGGTTAACCAATAACAGGAAAGTGTTTGTTTTTGTATAAATGAACGCGTAATTTCGAATGATTCTTCAAATCCAATTTTACACAAAGTCAAAAAGGGGTGGAGCAGCAAACAAAGTCCAGCGCCGCGAGTTTCTTGTTCTTTGTTGTTCCTATAACAATAAATAACGTTGACGTGACCGGTTTATTAGTAGCTGCATTAGGAGAGGTAGGCAAGCTCTACGAACAAATGAGATTTCGGGTATCGGACGCGCTCCTGCAGATACAATTCCTTAAATGGAACATCTGGGAAAATATGCCAACAAAATAGCGTAAAATATAAATTTGTCGGCCAGTTACTTCGCTCCGATCGCGGCTATCAGTGCCGAGTCCTGTTTGTTTATTGACCATATCCTTTGTGTCCAAATGGCTTTTGAGAATGATTTAATGCCCGCGCACTCCCGGCCTGCTCCGTTTCGTACAATTTTTATTCATAACCGCAAACAATAACCTTTAGCAAAATCTAAAATGTTCATTTTTATGTTAGGGTTTGAAATGTTTTCATACAACGAGTGGAACCCAAATATTTTATATTCTGATTTCTGATCAGTCCAGAACTTTGGGGTAAAGAGTAACGCTGGCTCGTAAAACGTTAAGTTTTATTGCAGAAGGGAAAATTTTCTGCGAAATATATAAAATTTCTAGTATTTCTTGTAGGAAACGGCGGAAAGGTAAGGTAGAGAGTAAAGTGTATGACACGAAGGGCATCGGTGCCTCTTGAGAGTACGGTGAGATGTTTGGGTCGCGTCACTGACGTGCTCGCTTATGAATGCTTCACACCCTTTTCAATACAGCCACCAAAAGATTTTACACGTTGATGCTTCTTCAGTAACCTCGTGCTATTGTTATTCTAATAGAATTTTTGAAGATATTTCTGTGGCCATTGTTAATATTTATTTTTCTACACGTGCGTAAACTTGAACATGAAATCGTTAACCTTACGAATCTTTCATGACATGAAACATTACACATACATTACATTACATTACTCACAAATTATAAAAAAAAAAAGTGTTTTATGTAAAGATGACTAAATAATTTGTTGTATTTTAGTTATATTAAGACAATAGATGAATAATATGATGTAAATAGATAATCAGATCGACTACATAATGAATAGCGCTATAGACTGGATTGTGAATTTGTATAAATTCACAATCCAGTCTATAGCATCCCCCAGATAATGAATCCGCATACATTCTAACTAAGACAACTTCGTTCGCTGTTCCTCATTATTAAAACATAATATACATATTGAATTCCGTGTAAGTAAACATCGTAGCTTGTTATCCGCCGTTACTAAACACAGTAACTCTATTAGGAGGAGCGTTTATATAGTATAGTTAACCTTAATCCACCGTAAGCCTACCTAACAGTAAATTAACCAGAGGAATATAGTAGACATTGTGAACATGAACACGTCTCAACTCTCAACCAGCATTCGCTTTAGAACTATGTTATTTTAAAGAATTTTGGTGGTATATGAAACTTAATATCGCGGGTTAATTTTGCGAGCTCCTGCAGGGTTTCAGATTAAAAATTTACACCGTAGACTTGAAACAAAGATGTGCAGCTTCTGGAATCGTAACTTTACAAACATTTGCATTGTATAGGAATTTGATAACAGTTTGAATTTAGAGATTTATGGATGATTTAGATTTTTTTCGGTTAAATATTTATATTGTGTGGGTAAGATAGGACGTGGCGTTCCACGCCAGCATCCCACGCCGCTCTACACGCGCCGCTTATTGTCATAACCAATTAGGTAGATTGATTGATTATTTGATTTAGTCCAACTTCCAAATGTAAAGGATCGCATCGAATCGCTTTAGTAAAATACATATCTCTTCGTATCTTATGCTTACGTCAACCTAAACTATAACCATAGGTATTAAATACTGATACTGATACTGATATCGCGGCCCCGGCACACGGGCAACGGAAGGAACACGGGTGGGTTTTAGTCAGTAAAAGTCTGACACAACCTCCCGGTCCGCCCAGAGCAGGAGAAGTTATTTGACAATTTCCCATCCTCAAAAAAAATAAAAAAAATGTATTAAATACAAACAAACAGCTCGAAATAAAAAGGCCGTCATTGAAAACTGACAGACAGACAGCGCTGTGATTCCATCAGTAATTCTTTTTACAAATAGTATGAAACGCTAAAATACGAATATATTTCAACAAAGATGATAACAATGTAAGTTAAGTTTTCGTACGGCCGTGTTTGAGGTCAATAATGAGAAGGACGGTGAATGGGATTGTTCAACACACATGGGTCTCACCTATTTCGCATAAATACCCCAACGTCGTGTAGATACTCGACGTACAAGTAAATGTTTGTATTGTAGACCGAATCGATGTCCCATTCCGAACTTTGTCATCGTATGTACTTACAATAACATTACAAAGTTAAGGGTCGCGGAAGTTCTGTGACAAACTGTGGGAAATACAGTTATCTTGATAGTTGTAGAAACAAAACGACGATGCGAGAGGTGGCTTTTGTGTTATTACCTTCTACGTATAAGTAAATCTAAGGGCCGATACACACCAATATTATGCGACAGAGAAACACAAAAACTTGGGTAATTTAATAAACATAGGCTCACGTGAGGTCGCTAATTTTTGCGGTGTGATGACAAAATTCGATGTGTATCGGCTGAAAGTATTGTAAGTACCGTCATCATCATTCTTTAATTATCCTGAATCTGTCCAAAACTAGTTACCAACATCCTCCTTGTGTATGCCGCGTTCTTGGGTCAAACTAATGGCGAACCCTTTTTTGCACATTACTTTGTCTCAGTATATTGAAATTAGGCCAGACTACGTTTAACGTTCTTAGCTATTCATTAAAACTATGCTTACTGCTTAACTATTAAATAACTAAACCACTAAACGCGCCACAAAAAAAGTGTTTTGACATAAAGCTGCCTTTGTGAATTTAAAAACTGAAATCCATCTTGACTGACAGATTCGTCCAGTATGTGATACCAAGTCTTTTTATTTTATATCTATTAGAACTATATTGTAATTAATAATAATATCCTCACCACTAATTATCCGTGGTGAAACTCCACGAACCTGACTAGGAACCTACAGCTGCTAAACCTAAGTATAGACCAAAGTAAGTATATAAGTTTATCTACCAAGGTTATTTTTGTTTTTGAACTAGTTCTTCAATCTTTATTGCACGCTAGCCTTTGTCGCTACCTTAATTCTAGTTTTCTTCATGATTCATAATAATCAGCAGTATGGAGTAATCTGGAATACTTTCTGCCTCTTCAGTAGGTATATTTTATCCAACTCCCTCCAGAGCCGTAACTAAGTTGCAAACTTCGAACTTCCACTTGCATACTTATGAAACGTGTCTCGATGTAAAATTTTACTTGATATATAATACATCAAATTATACGTATATCGGCAGTACGTAAGTTAAACGTTAAGTATTATGTAATATTGATGTTGAGAGAACCCAGGTATGTTCCTTCTATTATTAGACGCCGACGCAATGCAAACATTAATCACGGTACTTCCAGAGTAATATACCAACACAAGATGTATTCTTTGACTCCCTAAGTAAACGCACGCCACCCGCTCCTTACCCCAAGACGTCGACTATGTGATCAGCAGAATTAAAATTTTAAAAGCATCGTTGGATAGTAGACCAGCGTCTTATAACGTTCTGAAAGCTAACTTTATTTACTTATACAACCTTACATTTCACTGTAAAAGCTTTAATTGTTTTCTTGCAACAACAATATAAAGTTCTACGATTGTTTTTATGATAGTCTAGAAACATTGTAAACATTTTGTTTCGAGTGTCGACAGAACATTCATTTAACAGAGAACTTTTTACGGTTCCGTCAGAAAGAAAACAACCTTCACTAATAGGAATTCCTTCGGATACTGTAAATAGGAAGACGTGCAAGCGGAACACTGTTATCTGGATTCATAATATTTTCTCGGACTCGGACTTTACTTTCGGCTTTAGCGGAAAACCTGCTTTTATGTTGGTATTATTGGGTATAAAAGGACTGTGTGGAATGTGGATCCACATACAATATAATATGTAGTTGAAGATTTTCGGGCTCACAACTGGTAACATATTTCTGTACAGGACAATATGTTGTGTCTCTTATATTATACTACTTACATCGGAGTATTATTATGAAGTACAATAAATATGTATTATTATTAAGGAAACAAATATAAAATCTTTTTGCTCATTGTGTTCTCTCGATCATGATATCAAACTTGGAAAGCATACATATACAAATTGCCTACGATAAATGTATTAACAAGTACCAGAATGTTTTGGTTCACCATGAAATAATGAAGCCAAAATTATGTACAATTATTATACTTTGTATCGAATAATAAGCAATTTTATCTTATGGAGCCCGACAGAATATAATATGTACGATATAATACCACTATTCATTAATGTAATTTCTCGTTTGCCAAGGTTTATATGAGCGTCAGTGCCAAGATATTCGCCTATACATAAGTGTGCGGTGGCTCGGGTTATAATAACTGTAGTCTGCTTATATCCTCTCAGAATCCCCTCTTTACGTCTCAGAGCTGTCAGCCCGAACTGACCTCCAATATCCTATCTGGATATTCAACTAGCGTTGCTAAGACACCGACGCACGACAGCGTAGAGAAAGGCGAAATCGATAAATCGAATTTATTATTCGATTATTTTATCGGACTAATTATTCGAGTTTTAGCCATATTCGCAAGCCTGTATATCATGTGGGTACCAGGAACACCCACAAAACTATAATGGCATGCGACGATGGCTTTATCTTGACCATTTTTGTACCTGTCATTTCTGTCTGAAAATATTTTCTTATTTCGTACTTTTTACATCACTTGAATTTTTCCTTAGTCGGGTTACAGTTTCTTAAACCGAATTTTTTATTATATACTTTACCGTTTTTATAGGTATTAATTTTACAGCCGTACGTAACGCTGTCTCACATTTGCTTATTTTTAATTTAACAATTTAAACATATTTATTTACGTAGACAAGACCTTTCTTTTGATACCAAACACGTCATGATTATGTCAATTAAATTTTTTTCGAGGTCAGAACTGTACATACGTGTAAAGTCCACCATATTACATTTAAGGAGAATTTATATAAATAGCCTATGTCACCCGGACCATTATTACGAATATATAGATACCTCATTCATCAAAATCGGTTCAGTAGCGCCTACTAGGGTGGAACACACGTAAATACAAACATACATACATACACTGCTAAAATCATAACCCTTCCTTTTGCCGTTGCCGTAGTCGGGTAAAAATGTGTACAAATAATTCAATATTGAGAGTAGGTATAACAAAAGTAATGCAGGAGTGTATATGGGTTGATTCAATATACAGTGTTTATTGACAATAAAATATATTTCAAATAAAGTATTTAAACGATCGTTTATTCGAATGAGAAAAGCTAATATTCGACTAACTCGATTGTAGCTCATCCCTAGTCGACACACACGAACACATGTTAGGTGAGATCTATGATTTAATGGATTTAAACACACATACATTTATATCACATATGACAGACCAACAGCAGCACATAATTATTATTATACCTACATATATTGCGATTGTAGTTCTCCAAGTTAAAGCCCTGTTGAGCTGACCTCACTTATACTTGCTGTAAAAAGAACGAATAAAACCTCTATATTGAAAAATAACCTTATTTGTTGACGTCTAGTATGCTTGGGAGAAAAATAAATTTGCTCTGTTGGGGATGGGGAGCCCGGGGCACTCGCCAACGACATCTTATTGAATGCAGATCGTCGACTTGATACCCACCTATTTATTTGTACTGTTGTCAGGTTTGTCGTTATACAGCTAGTCATAGGTATATGATCCCTGACAATCTTTAGGTACCAGGTTAGATTCTATAATTATAAATTGATATTAAATAGGTTTCTTTAGTTTTAAAAACTATACTTTTTGTGATTTTAAAACCTTTAAAAATTCTGGAACGTAATTTAGACACCAACCTTCCAAAAATTTATCAGTACGGACGCGGAACAACGACAAATGATGGTTCTGCCATAGTTTCACAACACATTTTTCATCTCTAAAGATTTATAGGATATTCAATTATTTTGCCCGTGGCCCTATACCTATGCTTTATTTTCAAAGAATTTTTATAAACCTCATCCTTTATTAATCCAAGCTCACCCAGATTCATTCCCAATATCAGAATTGCAGGTTGGTTCTCTATGGTTGTGTGTAAATAACAACATATTTTATTTATGGTAACCGTAAAGTATTGCGTGTTGGCAATTGATTTATCGGTAGATCGGGACTATGAGATGTCCCGCTCCCCACATTACTCACTAAACACATCATACAAATATTATGGCGCACCATTCGGAAATAGGGATATATTACTAACACTAGCCAATATTTTTGTAGCTTACATAAAATGTACGTTAGCGCCACGGAAATCCTGGCTTACCTCTGTTTTTATCCAGACTTGTTTGTTTTAAACCCTCAATCGCCTGTGATCTGTTAGGCTACTTTTAGTGTGAAATAATAGACGATTGTAGTTAACAGGTTGTTGGACGTCAAACGATAGATCGCGTGCTGAGTATGGCAGATATCTAAAGTTAGGAACGCTCTCGATTTTTTTAACTAAAGCTAAGTAGTAAATATAGTACACACACTAGACGAACGAGTTATATGTAATGTTGAGTACGTTTTTTTCTTTTACTGCGAGATTGATTTTGGGGACATCTCTAACGTAACGGTAGCTACCCCTATCCCATTGGTAGTTCATAACTCACCTATAAAGAGAAGTTTCTAAATTGTTTTTTCATTTATTACAAGGTTTTAATTTAACTTCTTTGGTTGGTTTTTGGAAAGGACTTTTAGGTGAAATACCTTTCACCTTATAAGTTAGTGTTAGATGATCCTGCTGATTATTCTTCAAAACCTACACCAAAGGGGGTGCATTAAAAGCCGGTAAAATAATATTAAAAATAGGGAAGTTTGAAGAAATCTTTTTAAATCAATCAGTAAATAAATCTGTGCAATCCCTTTATTAAACAACGCAAAATCAATAAGGAGACAACATTCAAAAAATAAATTCAATTCAAAATTCAAAATATTTTATTTCACATAGACCTACATGAGCACTTATGAAACGTCAGAAGCTAGGTGCAGGGTTCCAACTGGCCGTTTCCTATGGAGAAGAGCCGGCAAGAAACTCCACGGTTACTCTTTTAAAAATAATTGTTTTTTTACAATATTTTCAAATAACAGTATTAATAGGTATGGGAGGACAGTGTAGGTCTTTCAACAAGTACCAGGTACTTAACAAAATAGAAGATGGTCAATAAATCTACAGTCCACTAAGCCTACAGCGTTCTCACATTCACAAAATAGAAAAAAGACATCTAAGTATAAATATAAAATATGAATAAATTAATAAAAATAAAAACCTATTTTAAACGAAATGACATGATTGCTATTACAACTGTAACAAATCTGAATTATCATGTACACAAAAGCCCATATCCATCATCAGTCACAAATTACAAGTATACTAAAGTTTAAAGTTCGTCGTTGTCAGGAGCCATGAGTTCTAAGTACGAGTGTCCCTCGTACCCCTGGTATCCAATTGCGGCTGCTGCTTTCTTGCACGCTGCCTCAGTTTTGGGTACCTCCATCATTCTCGCGAAGCCGTATGCCGTCAGATCCTCGCAGCACATCATGCCGAGATACCGCTCAACAAGTTTCATCCTCACGTCTGCAAAGCTGAACAACGGCTCGGGGTTCGGGCGTGCTGTAATATAAAACATTACTTAGTTCTCCATCCAACTTTAAGTTTGTGCTACTTATCCCGTTTACCTCGCTTTCAGTGGCTAATCTCATTTGTAATGCCGTAATTGCAAACTTGATGCCTACTTAAATACTATTTCTATATTCTGAGAAAATAGAGTGGCTATTTAGTAAGTGTAATAAAACAACCTGAAAAGGATTTTTTGTCTGTGAAACAGTGGATAGCCATAAAAAAAAATACTGGGCTACAATTTTAACGACAAAACAGTAAAGGTCATTAGTAGAAGACCAAGAAAAACTGAAAAAAAAAATGTTAGAAATACGGCCTGTTTATTATCATTATGAGCCAAGTCGAGCGGGAAAAGTTAGGAGCGGAAATGACAGCGGGGAGAGAGCGGGGGCGGGGGCAATATAGCGTACCTTTATTGCGCTGTTCTGTTTTGACGATGGCGCGGAAGGCGCCTGGCGTGGCACCGTATATAAACAGCACCTCCGTACCACGCTTCGGGTTCATGAATAAGGTTGCCCTCTCCCATTCCACTTCCATGTCACTAGTTATTGTCTCGTAAATTTCCTTGAATTTTTTGACCCTCTACATGAAAAAAAATAGCGAAATATTAATTAAGAATATTGAAAAACTGAATATTGCTTTTCTTATATATTTTTTCTTTATCAATATTCCAAACAAACGCTACGAACGAAACATCAGGCAGCTATTCGTAACAAGCTGCACAAAAGCAAAAATATCACAAACTTTCAGGTACCAGCTATCACTTGGACATATAAAAAGGATTGTTGGTATATGCGCGGACAATACGTAGGTAGGCAAAAAAAGTAAATTGGGTTACATCCCAATAAACCACAAGAAATATACCTACATGTAGCCGCGATTGTCAAGAATATTTCTGTCGTAGACAGGCGGCCACATTGAGTGATATACATACTCGACGGGATAACATTATAAATAAGATTAAAAAATATAGATAATAATAATAATAAAATATTCCTTACGGTTTTAGCCGCTAACGAGAAAACAATCGGGTTCAGTTCCGTATTATTTGACCAAAAGTAAAATATTTTCCACATTGAATCAATTAGTGCGTACGGATTGAACCGTGCTGATATTTCGAATTTCTCGCAGGTCGTGATGTTGGGCGGGTACAGGGATGGCTGGGCCAGCACCTGGCCGGGCAGCGCCATTGCAATGAATGCAACTATTCCGAATATCCACGAGCACGTAAACATTGCTGTTGCGTTCGGCTGGTAATTATGCTTTGCTGTTTACGGCAACGGCTTTATATACATCAAGAAAGGGCATAGATTTGGTAAGTTTGCAGAAGATGCAAATCGTATTGTGCACCAATAATTCAATCTTGTACAAATTATATCTATTCATTTTAGTACGTCTTGAACAACCTAGTGAAGTATTAAATTAGGTAATAGGATTAAAAAAATGTCTGAGGGTGTAAATCTTAGTCATTAGACAGGATAAGAGTGAGTTATGGAAAAAAATGGCTCACTTACAAAGTATATTTATACAATACTTTACGTGACTTTACTGTCTAGCGCTGTCCGTGTTGCAGTTCACTAGGTATGTTCGATGGCAAAAATACCAGAATAACGTATAAACGGTACAGTGCAAAAATACACCCTTTAACAATTTGAACTTGTAGTATTTATAACATTAGCATCATCCTTACGTAATTATTAGCATTTAGTCTGTATCCTAACTATATAATATAATCCTAATTAATAATATAAATGAATGAAAATGAGTTTGTTTCTTTGTTACGCTCTCGCGCTAAAACGGCTTAAGTTATTTTTCATTTTGTTGTGTTTTTATCGGAAGTCCGTTGTTTATATTCTTTTTTAAAGTTTTTTATTCTTGTAGTACGTTTCCATGGGATAATTTCTGATATCTACGCGGCGAAGCTGGGGGCAAAAGCTAGTACTTAATAAAAGTAAGATAAACACCTACTTTTGTATACATTCAAATTATAGTATTTGAAATTAGTAACAAATTATCGTAGTGATTTGTCGTAGTACCCTCGTAGCACCGTAGCGTTAGAAGCGTAGCACCGTAGGCTTCAGCCTACGCATTTATATTTATCACAAAAAAAAAAAAAAAATAGTTTTGTATTAAAATCCTTACAAGCACTTAAATCTTTTAATCTTTGTTTTAACGGACGACGTCGAATTTTGTTGTCAAAACTACAGTTTACCAAAACATTTTTCAATATCCGAAATTATTAATAATGCATAGCAGCATGCTTACTCACTTTACATGAATCAACAATCCTTCAAAGAAAACAACAAACATATATATATATTATTATGCTGTTATGTTTCCCCAATTGGCAAAACAATAGGTAGGTAAGCCTATCAATTTTGTTCGTAACTTTACGAGCATATAATTTAGTGAACCGTGTTTTACATTTATGTAGTCCTACATACCTAGTAACTACTTACATTTGCACGTACGTGTTTATTGGACGTGAAATCTATTTATTCGTTTCAAAGAGGTCGTTACTCTGTCGGTATCATTTGACATTATATTTATCACCGGCACAACTGAATGTCTTCTGTGCAATTTGCACTAAACATTCCTTCTCGAGTGCAGATCGTAAACCACGTCACCTGCTCTCTAGGAACTAGCGAATGAAAGTAGTTCTCAGAAATTCTAGACTTCATTCCCCATTTCAGGTGAAAATATATCCAGAATATATTTTGTTTAATCTAAGACCCTGACCTGTTCTTGTGCCTAATACGTAATTAATGAAACCACTTTCATCTCGGAGATTCTGTTTGGATTCTAGATTAGTGTTCGAATAAATAATTTCAACTTAATGATAATAAATGTTCATTTATTTTAAATATAAATTCAATTTAATAGCTTTTTTTGATCGCATTGCGTATGTGTTCAAAAATCTGTAAGATAAGCTCGTCTCTTGTTTGGATGGGAGGCCATTATTTACACACGTGATTAAGTTCCAGATTTCAGAAGGCAGTGTTTAATAGGCCTTACCCGTATTTACCGCAACGAAGGCAGTTCCTTAATGGGGGTGAACATAGTGAGTATGGCTGGTGATGATCTAACCGCTAGTCAATATGAGACATGGACACCTTCATCATCATTATCATTGTTTTCCTTGTTAAGGTATAATTATTGACTACAATAAATGCACGTTTTACATAGTCTTAGATATAAATCGCTCGGAGTCTAAAAGAGAAATTGAGGTATGCTTTGTTTTGAACCGATGCCAGGAAGTTAAGAAATAGAGAAAAATTGCCAGCCTTTAAACGAGTAGGTACACAAAGCGTAGACAAGGAAGGCTTACGTTTATTGTTATACCGTCTACTTATTCCATTATTACGGTTACGTGTATTTTACTCGAAAAGGGTAGACAGAGGTTTAAGTCCTGCTTAATGGTTTGGTTAGGTAGATTAGCGACCCTGCCGCCATTTACCGGACATAGTGCAAATTCATTCTGACAAAAAAAATAAACAATTATTCTGCCGGGCCTGAATGGAAAACAGAAAAAATATTTTTCATCGTTGTTGTTCAAGTTTTTAAATAATTATTTGACGTGCGTTTAAAATAAAAAATCAACTTATACCTAGGTAGCGAAAGAAAAACAAAACAATTTATAAGTAATAAAAACCGGCCAAGTGAGTGTCGGACCACGATGAAGGGTTCCGTAGTTGGGATGAATTTAACCCAAGAACAAACCTAACATTGTAGTCGAAAAACGTGTTCTCCCATACGGAATGTATGGGAGATCATGTTTTTCAAACTGCAAATTTAAGTTGGTTGATTATTTCTCGTTAACCTGTACAGCCTACTTAGCTCTCATAGTTTTCCTTTGAATTTCGTTATATATACTACTGCTGTGAATTTTTTCACAAGTCCATGTACAACCATTTAGCTAGAAAGGGGGGGGGGGGGGGACACTTGACTCTAACAAAAAATTCTGAAAACGGATCCCTGAATCCAAAAATGGTTGCGACAAACTCACAATATTTTTGAAAGACCTTTCTAACGATACCCCACAACATGGAAAAAAAAAACCATCCCCCTACTTTACGTGTAGGGGAGGTACCCTAAAAAAAAACTTTAATTGATTTTATTTTACCACTTTGTCGGCATGATTATTATTGTAGTAGTGTGTAGTTATACATATGCCAAATTACAGCTTTCTAGTACTAACTGTCTCTGAGCTAACGCCGCGGACAGACAGACGGACAGACAGATAGACGGACATGGCGAAGCTATAAGGGTTCCTTGTTTACTACGGAACCCTAAAAACAATCAAATATGCGAACAAGTACAAAAT
Organism: Agrochola lota; assembly: GCA_947364205.1. NCBI lineage: Eukaryota > Metazoa > Arthropoda > Insecta > Lepidoptera > Noctuidae > Agrochola > Agrochola lota. The sequence goes on from OX376225.1 coordinate 11,711,119, forward strand.
TATTCAAAGCAAAAAATCCTAAATCTTTTCTATTGCCGCCACTCTACAATAGCGTATCTTGACAAGAAGGTTCCGTAGTCATAAGGTACCCTTATAATTTCGCCTGGCCCTCCATCCGTCTGCCTTATCCCACCTCATATCACAAACTCATGATTCCTTCAATTTGTCACCGTTTTAAGAAATTTCACAGGCGGATGAAAACTGGCCCCGCAAAAAGAATTTTTACGTTAGCTTTAAGAGGACAGCATTTCTTTTTACCATGGAGTTCCGAAATAAGGTTGGCACAGGGTCGCTTTCGATAGCCGTTATAAAATCAATCAAACTGTGTTGGTATTTTATGAATAGGTTCAAAATAAAGTTTCCAACTTCAACTCTTGATTTGTGGCTTTTGTGGAGGTCACCATTATGTGGGACCATCAAACGCAGGAGTTTATTCGGTGGAAATAAATTATGAATGAACTTTCACAGGTATCGTTTCAAGGAAACTTAAAAATGGGAATTACAATAGATGTTTTTCCAATAATCACTACATTTAATTCAATATCGATAGCTAAATCCCAAATATCGTTGGAATCAAGATTTAATCACATTTCCATTTTATCAATCGTTGGATCGGCACTGAATTGTTTTTTCAGGCAAATGTTTTTATTATTTAAATGGTTTCTCCCTACCTCCCAGGCGGCACAACTTGATTAGAAGGAAGAGCTGTATCAAAGTCATACATCTGAAATATTCTCAACGAGATTGGTTTATAATTAGTTTGCTAGTTCAAATGCTAATTAACTGGACACAAATGAAAATGAGCTCATACATACTTACAAACAAACTTGCGGTCCTTCGCAAGGTAGGGCAATAAATTAACGCAATGAGAACATGTCAATAAATGTAATTTCTCCAGAATATTTATTAAACTAACTGAATTGGTCTCATAGTAAGCGCAGCTGCCGACAGCGAGGGCCTGGTAAATTTTGCGGTCAGACAAAGTATTGTGAAAGTGGCATTTTCCGAAACTAAAATTCGAAATAGCGACTCTCAGCACCTCTATTACGTAGACTGAACACATCACCAGCAAGATGCGGTTGGTACCTATTAGGCCCTAGTAGGTCAGAGACATGACGAGACGTCGGAGAATATGTTTCATCGAAGTAAATATATAAAACCGTACAATGTATAGATCAAGTAGGGTAAGGACACGGTAGCCTGCAGTGTGCGCAGCGCACTGGGATTTCATCGGAACGTAGCCCCCAATCACCACCGTAAATAATAATATATTATTCACCACGAGTATACTATACAAAGCTAAAATTTATACTTCGAAACGGACTTTTGCAGCGCTTTCTCAATATTCAATTTCGTTGTTTAAACAAAGAAATTGGATTGTAGGAAACGATTATACTCGTGCAGCAAAATCTTGCAACTTGAATGATTGATGAGGTTATGATATAACTTGTTATCTGTGCCAATTGATAGTGGGAAATGTTTTCATGTTCCTTTTGTGGTAACTGAAAGATTTGTGTGCATTATAAGTAGATAAGAACCAAACCACAATCACTTAAACATTATACCCAAATAGAGACAGAAATACATACTTACCTAATAGTTTGGCTTTCAATAAATATTATCTAGTACCAACCTTACCTAATCTAGATAAAACATAATTATATCGGAAACACAACATTACCTAGTGTTGTTCAACTCGTAGCTTCAATGTATTCTAACAAAAATAAGATCGTTATTATGTAAAACAACGTAGAGATCCATCTCATCAAAGATATAGAGAGGTCTTGTGCAAACTATATTTGTTATCATAATATTGTGATGGCATTCTCGCAGCGTTTAATTGAATAGATAAAACAAGTGTGCATGTAGTGCTAGCGAGCAGTGTCTGCCGTATCTTGTGTATCTGTCCGCCTAGACTTTCAACCGCACCTACCAGATAACAGAATTGAATTTTAATTCAATTTCCCAACGAAATAATCATGTTTAATAGTTTTGAGCAACTGTAACTCGTTCGTACTGAATTCATATTGTATCAGTGTGTTCAGATAACTAACCAGGCGGCAGATAGACGTAATTGACTTGCATGAGACAGCTATTGTGATTTGACTAGATATCTATGTAGGTAATACAATTACTTCTCCTATCAGATATCCGACGTGTCTGGCAGAAACGTAGTATCGTTCAAATTTATCTACAGGATTTGATCGAATTAAGATGTCTATCTGTATAAGCACGCTGGCCTATTTTTAACCCAAATAATCAGCATTGCCATCCAACGTGGCAATGTTGCCAGCCCTTTGGACACTTTTCCCATTGACAGTGATGCGGTCGAATTTCTTATGCCCAATGAGCACGTCCCCTTTTTTTATTTTTTATACTTGTACATACTATGTTAGCTTGTATATTGTATTTAAGGTTTATAATTGAGTAAATAAAAAACAAACACTGTAACAATGACAACATAGTGAAACCTATATTGCAGTAGACGTAGAGCATTGCATAGTATACTTTTAGCGTGAAAGTATTGAGTGTTGAAAACTTGCCAACAAATATTGTTATTACAAACGTAGTAGGTATACACGTCGAGAATTTTCAAATATAGAGCCGAAGCGTGGTGAATGACCGATAAAGGTTCAACAGCTGCTACTTGGACAAGCAATATTACCTTCAGCACGAGGTAGATTCATGGTATCGTCGTTAACGATGTGGGTAAAGCCCTTTCATTGACTCGGGTCGCTACCCGCCGCCTGACTTTTTACAACACGACCTCAGTTGTTTGCACTTAATTTTATATGTGCTTTCTACATAGGACATTTTGTTTTCATTACCATAATACTCGAAGCTTGGGCTTATTCAGTATTCAAGTAAAAGTTATTTAAGGTAGAGACAAAACAGAAAGTTACATAAAAGACCAGATTTTTATAATTCTTTTGTTCTTTTAATTAGTATTCGGTCATCATACCATTGTTATCTGCTTGTTGCTATGCTGGTTTTTTTAGCTGAATTATTGCTTTGTTCAAAATATCTAATTGCAAAAACAAGTACCTACTACTACCTTTTTCCTCTTATTTATAACCTGGCTACAATATACTCGTATCATTGTAATGATGAAGTGGGATTGCATCAATAATAGTATATGAGAGAGTTGCGTTTTGGTGATCGGTTGCTGGAGCGAGCGAGCCGCGAGTGCATTACTCCATGTTGATAACTCTATTAATATCTACTGGTGTCTCGAAATGTACTCCGCGAGCCAATCAGCAGCAATCGCGGCGCACAATGCGCCCAGTGTATCGGCCGCTGGAAAAATACTCGTTAACAAGAATATTGCTGATAGGCACTTATTTTATTTTTGTAAGGATAAGCTGTTATTCTTCGAAATGAGGAAAACAGTTATCTTTGTAACGTACAATATTACAAAAATACCTAAGTGTACTGTAAAACATTAGGTACTTAAATTGTAATTCATCGTAAGTAGAAGATTTCACAAGTTTCATGCGATAATCTATAAAGATCGAGCTATTTTAAAGTAAAATATGCATGTATAGCTACATAAAATTAGTATCTACATAATTCAAAATTAAAAAAAATAGTATCTATGTTATGGAAAGGCGGACGAATGTCATAAGTAATTACTGTATAAACAAAAGCCATAATTATATTTCCTGGTAGATAACGACTAAGTTCAAATTTCTCTCGTCTTGTGGAATCCGAGGTGACCTTTGAGCTCGATTAGCTCTTCCGAGCAAACTAAATAATTAATGCCGAACGATTAACAAATAATAACACAAAGATAACGGATAACACAGCTTGGTGATTTAGTATTCATTTATGTTAATGTATTCTCCTAGTAGCGAGTCTCGGGAACGTTCAACATTCAGTCTTCATCTCGTCGTCAAATCGTGTGTTTAGTTTATCTTCAAGACAAATTGTAAGACACGATTTTTGTCTAGAGTTTTGTTTGTTTTGCCCCAGTGTGTGGGCATCACGCTGTAGATACGAGCGCCGCGCGTGTGTTCGTGATAGTGCTTGTTTGCGCGTCGCCTAATAATCATGTTTTTCTACATATAAAGAGTATAGTATTTTGTTGCCCGTTTAGTGAACTTGAATCGAGTTGATCACTCGAATATTAACAGCAAGTAACGTGAGTATATATAGTACATGAAGTACGTGTTCATTGAATATTTTTTTAAGCTCATTTGTGATATTTTAACACATTAACTTTATTGAAACTTGATGAATTTTATCGTCTATATTAAAATGTCTTATACGGTAGGTTCATAACTTAAGTGGTTGTGTATAGGAAACGCCATAACAAATATTATTTTGCCTATTTACTCTATTCTAAGCTATAGTTTGTTTATCTTATTTAAAATATCATCCATCAATGCTCTTTATTACGGACGATTTTCCTACGGACTTATCAATCAATAGATATCTAGGTCTATCAACCAATCTTGCTGAATCTTTTGGTAGAGTTTTATTAACATTATACTTCCACACATTTATCAATTCAAGGTCTATTAACCAAAAATAGACACAGAGGTACCCAGTAACCTTCGGCTCACACACAAATAACAAAACGTAAATTTTTAAATCAACATTCAAAGTAGGTATTATGGTACATCTGGTATCAGTAGGTACTGTCGGTAAATTATGACATGTTATCGCAAAGTTTCACTCCGTGCTCTCAAAATTATAAATTGCATCATGGAAACTGAAATCTTCTGTTCTAACAAAATTGTATCTTCAATCACAATGCGTTATTGTAATGTGCAACGCAGTGTAATTATTATGGTATCGAGTTTACGTGTTCGGTTACTCTTAGTTTTGGTAGTCTCAACTTTCAAAACACTAGTTGTATAAGGTAGCTTACAGTGCACAACTTCCCAACTTGGACCTAACGTTTTATTGTTTTTCATAAATAGTTTTTTAACCGACTTCCAAAAAGGAGGAGGTTCTATGTTCGACATTATGTATATTTTTTTTAAATGTGTTACCTATTTCTCCGTCAGTTGTGGACCGATTTAGATTTGTTTTCATTTTATTTTAAAGCGTAAGTATGCTCTCGATGTGGTCCCAATAAATTTTATTACATTTGCTTGGATCTCGAGTTTTTGAGTAAGCTTCAATAATACGTATTTTTCTATGTGGATGATATGATCTTAAGTTCCTGTCACTGTTATTTACATAGCAGGTAGTGGTATTCCAATTTGTGTGGGGTAGGTACCATAACCAAAAAGTAAAAAAATAAACTTTTTACAAAAAAAAAAAAACATCCGAGTTCCAAAAAATGCGAAAATCCGGCAAAAAACGAAAATGTAAAACCAAAGACACCGTCGAAAGGAACTAATTTCCCCGTTACATTCAGAAGAGTTTTATGTAATAAGCTATAAGGCTTTCGGTCTATGCAAGTTATCAGGGTGAACAATAACTCATTTCGGCGCCCTTCGTGCTCAGGTGTATGTCGCACGCTTAAAATATTGTTGTCACCGAAAACGATATTTCTTTAGCTGCAAAAATGTCTCAACCGCTTTTAAAGGAGGCTCCCAAAGTTTTTCTTGTAGTGATTTATGTTTAATTAGAGTGTCCTTCACATTTTTATGTCATTCCGAAATAATTTAAGAACTTCGCGACGAGGGCTTCGGGAGAGCTCGGCGAAAACTTTTAAAACAATTATGATTTTGTCAAGGGAGGTTTCGATACGTAAATTCCTTTCGTTCCAGCGTTATTTGATACAATGTTGCTCAGACGCATGCATTACTCAGTGGTAGGTACTATAGGTAGTTTTAATTGTAGCAGATAAGCAAGTATTATGAGATCAGACCGCGGTGACCTCCGCTTTCGTGTCCGAGTCACGTAACTACTGATAGGCAGGTTGAAGAGATTTATCATTCGCTAAAACTTGTCTTCATCTTCTCAATATGTAATACAACTGTAAAGTTACCTCAGACAATAGTTATTAGGATATAGGAGATCTATTTTACTGGATCAATTTGTATAACTGGGTAGAACCAGTCGTAAAACGGAGGTTCTAGTCCTTCGTAGCTCTTCGCGTTACACCGCAGACACGTTCTTACACTTTTCAGTTTCGCAAGAGTTTTGTTGACGAAAACAGGCGTCGCGTCGCTGTCATTTTTTACGCTTTTAGGAAAACGGAGCTCGGTAGCAACACTAGCAACATGCCTACTACTTTTTCAGCACAACAAATACTTAATTGGTACTTTGTGTAATTCTTCCGCGTGTGAACCAGTATCAAAAGATATGGATATCAGATATGAACTTCAATCTATAACTAAATAACTTTGCACTAGTTATTATATTACTCGTATATCATATTGTTCATACCTACATCGATTGATTGTTAGAGTACATTTTGTACCGGCTGGTTGTGTTTCCATATTGAAGGTATGAAAGTATTTTATCAGATTCTGAACAAAGCTGAGCTTCTCCTTTCTCTTAGATATCCGTTTTCCTCTATATTTTTGTAACGACCGAATAATCAATAGTGCTACTTTAATATTGCAGTTTAATTTATAACATAATATCACGCCTCTATTCCCCGAAGGGCTAGGCAGAGGTGCACTTATAGTACACCCACATTTTGCCAGATGTTTGAGTCTTATGAAATAGGGAGCGAAGCTATATATTGCCATCAATCGGGCACAAATCCGGACTCCGGCCCGCTACTGAGAAATTACAGATGGAAAACCCAATAACACTTTGCCCGACCAGGGAATCGAGTCCAGGACCGCGTGCTCAGCAGAAGCGCTTGCAACCAAGGCAGTTTGATTCATATGTTTTATATTTGTGCTTGCTTATTAACTATATCAGTCTTGTGAGCTGCGATTTCATTTACTCAGAGTAGGTACTTAAATATATATATGTCTCTACGAACAAATATTAATTTATAGGTATCTATTGTTAGTGAACATTATAGCCTGTTGCTGCCTACATAGATCGCAAACTAACAGTCAAAACTTTGCATTCACACCCATAATTACTTCAGATTCAGATAAAAAAACTAAATAGAATGATATTTATCTAGGTGGATGACATACATAAACAATTTTTTTTTTTTTTTCCTTTTCCTTGATTCGTCTGTCGACTCCTACATTAACACTTTCAATTTCAACCATTTTTCATAGAACTCATACGCCATGCCGCCATATATAGTGGAAGTGAACCCTCCGGGAGGGTTACCGGCATTACGTTTGTGCTAAAGTTAACCATATAACGGCATTAGGTTTAAAACCGTGTTATAGAACATTGTAAAACGAAGTAAAATTGTGTTTTCAGGGGGTCTTGTCGCTATACGTAGTTTCCAACCTTTTAATTTTTTTGTGAATATTGATAACCGTGAACAAAAGTTAAAATGCTTGGATTTTAGCTAATAAATCTTGTTAAAATATACATCACTTTTTATTTGCATCCGGCATCCCATATATGGGATACCGGATGCAAATAAAAAGTGAACGTTCCAGGAGAGCTTTCGGCACTGAACGTGTTAAGTTCCAACAAGCTTTTACATTTTAGTATATTTGTTGGTAATTTTGTAGCATTAATCAGTCGCGAAAAAATTATCAGCGGTTCCATACAAAACTTCAATATGTACCCAAATGTATGGGACAAATGATATTTTTTCCCGATTACGGTGTTGATCCTATCGAGAAATTTGTTCAGTTTAATAGTCTGTACCCTTAAAATATGACCACACATTTCTGATATACGCTGTATATTATATTATACTCGTATTATAAGGTAATTATAGATTAATATAATAACTAGGATAGATTCCTAGTTATTATATTAATCTAAAATTCATTTTAATTCCTAGTATGTTAAAGGAGCAAGTTTAGTTAAATTAGTTAGGAAAATATTGTAATATTATTTTATGAATATTATTGGGGCACATTTTTATTTCGATTTAGTTATGCAACCATTTGCTGCTCGCCTAAGAAATAATAGTTTTTTAATACTTACATTATATCGTGTATTAGTACGATGTTTATTGTTTTTCTTCGGAGATAAGAATAGTCGCGACTTCAGACTACATAAACACTCGTTATTGATTGTGCTGAGGTCTGTGACCATTTGATTTATTACTATTTGAAGTTATTTATCTTTATGTTAATTACGTGGCCAGACCATTACTAGATAATATCTACGTTACTCTATTTTCAATATTTTTAAACACATAGCAATTGCGTTTTCACATCATTTAGATTGTGAGCATAATTCAACCAACATGAATTATAGGTACCTCCTCTTTTCATTCTCCTTGCTTACTTATTTAATGCAACAATAACAAGTTAATAAATTGAAAATTTGCAATTTATAATGCGATTTTTACCGCGAAACCAATTTTTTTTATTCTTTATATTGTAATTTATCTATTGAATATGATTGAGAAAACCATAAGTTGCTTGTCCGTGGTGTCCCATTAGAAAATACCCCTTTATTTTCAAAATGGCTAGGCACAGATTTCCATGAAACATAGCTAACAACCAGCCCGGTTAAATCAGCCTACTAATAAAAAAACCGCATTTAAATTCTACCACTTGTTTGGGAGCTACGATATCACAGAAAGACACACAGATAGGTACATACACAGAACGATATAGCCGTCAAACTTATAACACACCTCTTATTACGCGTCGGGGTTAAAAATACATAAAAAAGTATTTTTAGTAGTACTTATAGGTAGCTTACTTTTATGTAATACGTGTAGGTAATTAAATCACTCGATAACGGTTCCCTTTGTCAATGCAACACTCCACCTCTCCGTTCCGTTTCGCACCCCTAATGATATCGATCGCATTACGTTACGAACATGGACACCTCCTAATATTTCTCACTGATCTTACCCTTTGATTAGGACAAACAATAAGAGCTCTGATAGCAACCAATTAATATTTACGAGCACTATCTATTTCAGACTCATAATACTATTGTCTGGTTTGTGTTAACATTTATCTATTTAATTACATAGGGATATGTGGGTAGCAATACAAATAAGACCCGATAGGTATTGTGTAATTTAAACTGTTAAAATTATTGTGAACATGAATACATTGTTCGTTTAATATAAAAAAAAAATAAAGAGCATCATTGGATGTTGGAGCGATAGCGACTAGCATGGATTTTAATTGAACTTTAAAAAAATAGAGAGCATCATTGGATGTTGGAGCGATAGCGACTAGCATGGATTTTAATTGAACTTATAAATTGAGTTTCAGTGAGAAATAAAGAAATGAAGCTTAAAAGAGAGGTTTCTTCATCAACTACATTCTAAAATTGTGCCACTTACGAAAGCTTCGTGAATATCGTAGTAAGTCCAGTTTTACTAGACATATGGTCTGGTCTGGGTCTGGTCTGTGGTAACACCATATTGCAAGAATCACGGTTAGATAGAAGGCTATGTGGTATGTGCTGTCAGATGTTACTTATTGTACCCAAGCCAATGCTGATATAAGCCATTAATAATGCCGCAGACACACACGGGAAAAATACGAATTACCCTGTTCGAAGCCGTAGATTTCGTACTTTTTAAATCAAACCAAAATGTCACGTTATTTTAGTAGGAACACACAAAAGCTTTTATTATGCGTGGTTTACTAATGCAGAGATGAATTGTAATGAAAGTTCACTTGTTTCAGTTTAATTTTTAACCAATTTTTGGAAAGTATTTAACGACTCTCCTAGTAATTCTGAAACCACTACATTCATACGTTCATCTGAAAGAATTTTCTTCTAGCTATAAGACAGGAGAATACATAAGTACATTAGAATAGTACAAACAACAGTTTGTACTATTCTAATGTGCTTATCTTTTCTCATGTTTTCGTCTACGGTAATGAATATCTATCTACATTTAAGTTTAGTTATTGTAGACATAAAATTAACTTCCAGAAACAGTACTAAACCTATACATCTGCATTTATGTCTGTGCCGCAAAGTCTATTGGGACCCTAAACATAAATTTATAACACATTTCGTTTATTAGAGATATTTGACAGTTTGATATTTATGGATCTTGGTTTTTACTTGTATTGAAATTTAAACTAATATTATAAAGAGAAAAGATTTGTATGTGTTTGTATGAATAAACTCAAAAACTACTGGACCGATTTTAAAAATTACCATTGTATGCTATATTATTACTGAGTAACATAGACTATAATTAATATAAAGATATATCACGCGGCCGAAACCGCTGGCGGAACCTAGTATTAATGTACCTATCTACTTGTACTATGAGAGTAAGCACGCCTTATCGTCATAGGCATTCAGCCGTCGACGTTTAATATGAAAGTAGGTAGTTATAAAGTAATTACAATCGGTGTTGTAAGAGGCGACTAAGTGACGTTATTGAGTGACCCAAACCACAAAGTTCAACAAACCAACCGTCTATGCAAGGTGAACTTTAGCTCCAGGCCTGGATAAGTTATACTGATTGTAAGCAGAAAAGTTGTATTTATTTACCGGGAACTCTCGTAAATCAACTTATCTGATTAGTTGAAAACGTTCACTAAGTATCGATGGTTGCATAATATATCAAAGAGTGTCCTTTTGTTCACTAATGTTAAGTTTATCCGAACAAATACGTAATATAATGATCTCCAGTAATATAACAAACAGCGTATTGTTTACATAATGCATTCTAATTAGAAGGCGAGGTTCGGTTTCTGAGAAATTAATAAAATGTAGCCGTGTGATAGTACTTATTACTTAGCAACTTATTTTGTTTCGTAGTGATTCCTGGAAACTGGAAACGTTCATTACATGAAGGAATGCGTGTCGCTGGATACATATAAATAAATGTTGTGCTCAAGACAGGTGGCAACTATCTATTGCCGTTTGGTGGAGACACGTTTACAATGTATTATTAACTCGGAGCTTTTCTCTTTAGCTTTCGAAATGATGTAACCATACTGCGTCCCTGCCTATTGCCTCATTAATTGAATTCCAGAAATCAATACTTTACGAGCATCTGCCTGCAATATAGCTTTGTTTTCTGCCCTTCTGGCATAATAGTACCTGTATTTTAAACTAGCGTTCTTTTATTTTGATTGACTTGGGGATTTGTGCTGTGTTCATGTGCTATGCATCTAACCAGGTGCATTAGCACTGCTCTTACATTTCCCTGCCGGCGGGAGCCGCACGGCCACAATGTCTCTACACGTTCCAATTCCCCTCAGCATCTACATTGATGAACGCTTTTGTATATGAACGATGCGATGTAGGTAATTCGTCGCCGATAGTCGACCGTACGCAGAGTAGAATGCAAGCGACACATTACGTCTCGAACGAAGTGACAAGCGCCATATTCAGCCGGAATACTGATATATAAGTATTTTACGAATACATATCCTATCTGGATGCACGGTTCAATGGATTCCTGCAAGTTTCAAAGAGCGCTGGACAGTCCCGCTTTACCCGAAGCGCTTTGCGACAATTTTTGCAACTCAGCTTTAGCAAGCAATCGGAGCCCGACTTTTACTATGATTCACTTCAGAAGTTTCCTTACAATTCTTTGACCGATTTTTATTAAGACTAAAACCAACTTTATTCAAAATCTACCAAAGCAGTAAAATTTCTATGATCTTTTTTTTTTTTTTCAGTACAGCTTCTTTTGAAGAATGACACCGACAAACGGCGAGGGTCCAGAGCCGCCACAGATCATAGTGCTGGACGGCGGATTTTCCACGCAGCTGTCCTGCCATGTAGGACACGTCATCGACGGGGACCCGCTCTGGAGTGCACGCTTCCTCTACACACACCCCGATGAGGTCGTTAACACCCACCTCGACTTCTTAAGAGGTAAAATTTAATTCATTTTAGTACCAATTTTTTTGTAAGATTCTTATTTTTAAACAGATTTTCCTCTACGAGAGTCGAGAGATAAATTACCTAATGAGGCGTGCACTGTGCACGCTGAATACAGAATTCTACCGGTGTACCTACCTACATAACAATGTGCAATATAAAGGTAGAGCTTCTTGTGTTTGCTTAAAAGGTTACAGTTTTCCGAGAATATACTTCGTCGTACGTAATTTAATTATAGAACCGCTATCATTTTAATAATAAATTAGTAGGTACTTCATTATGCCACGTGGCAGAGTGCGCATCATCGAACGTCTTGCTAAAGCGGTGGGCGAACACGTGTCAGAATTAAATTAAATAAACAGTATAAACACCAACTTTCACAACAGATACTACAACTGCATGCATTAAAAAATAACATTTTATGCTAAATTCGGAAACTGTTCTAAATCCAATATCGGTAGCTACGCAAGTACTCGAAGTTCTAGTAACTATTACCTTGAATATTACTGACAGGAATAGCTGCTTCACCGATACGTTTGAATAAATCGACACACAGTTCAACAAAATCCGCATACGACTGGAAAGTTACCCAAATACTTACATAGAACCTCAAACGCTGCGACTAAGCACAAGTGTACATGCGTGTTTTGAGGAATTACACGTTAGGTCGCTTTTAGCTAGGCATGTTCATGCATCTGACAGCGAGAGTGCGACCTCGTCTCGTGTCATCGTCCTCTGAAAGCGCTTTTCTTCGCCACAAAACGGACCGTTTCTTTTCATAAGGAAAAGCTGAAAAGTGTCTGCAAGCAAATAACTCCCTGGAGGGAAAAGCCTACTGCCTTGCTTTGGTGCCTCTTATAGAAAGTATAATGTGAAAAAATATAAAATATAACCGCGTACTTTGTGGAAACATGAACGCTTTGCACTCTTGTCTCGTTGAGAACGCCGGACATTAGATAACAGACACTACTATCACTACCGTACATAATGTTCAGCTGTACGTACATGGTTATTATTGGCTATATTATGCTGTAGTATCGCAGTAATAACATTCATTATCAGAGTCTAACATGTCGTGTTACGTAAACTGTAGACAGATTATGTACAATGTAATCCACAAAGTCGCAAGCACACATATTTTGCCGGTAGGTAAGTCGCAGCTGTTCCGCTGCGATTATTATGATTGACGCTGTAGCAAGTTGGCAAGTGATGCCGCTATTTCTCCCTCATCTACTAACTACTTCACATTTGCATAGTACAGGCTCGGCAGGCGGCAGGAGGCGGCAGGAGGCGGAACTCCGCTCGTACAGCCGAAGGCGCCTCGTATACAAACTACAACTCCGGATACACAGCGTTGTTGCCATTAATCACCTTGTCTGTCTAATACCTTTCCATTCGCAAGCCGTGCGCCGTCTTCTATTTATTACATAATTATTTTCTTCGACAGAAAACGGTTCCTTTGCCGACCTCGCTTCCGTAATACTGAACAAACCGGGCTCGTGTTGCATTACTAAGTTTTAATAATATTAATTGTTTACGCCTCTTAGCCGCACCCCGCTCACAGTCCGTAATACTAACAAAGTTCAACTTTAGCCATATTTATTGAACTAGTTTCGTAATACCGACTTCGGAGTATGTGGACTATTAATTAACGTTGACAGGAAAAGCATAGAGATATCGGTAGCATGGTTAAAGACATTAATCTTGGGATTCATTTGTTTTCATTAAATACCGGCCTGTGTTTAATGTGATTAATGCGCCCAGCGTTATGACTGTTTGCGGGCTATAAAACGTGTTTATGGTTATTTTGCAGCGGGAGCGGATTTAGTAATAACGAACACTTACCAGGCGTCGGTGGAGGGGTTCGTCGAGCACCTGGGCGTGACGGCGGAGCAGGCGTTCGAGCTGATCGTGCGCGCCGTGGAGCTGGCCAAGCGCGCGCGCTCGCTGTACCTCGAGGAGTACCAGGACTACGTGCAGAACGGCAAGTACAGGCGACAATATACGAGGCCTGAATGGCGTGACATATTTCATAAATGAATACCGGGGAAGGCAGGCCTCCGCAGTAAATGGGAGACTTTAAAAGATCAAATGAAAATGATAAATGGTTCCCTGGCCAGTGAAATTACATTTGTAGAAGTACAATATTTAGATGTTTTCAATTAAACATCAAGCATAAGAAAATTCAGACATTCAAAGTTGCCTGGTTATGGTTTTACTATACAATGAATACCTACTTGTCAAATATACGTCATTTATCTACCTACATACCCATTAAAAATATATGCTTGATATATTTTTACAAAAAACGAAATGTGTAAAGAGACAAGTCATAAAATTTATTTCAAGCTAACAGACACAAGGGAGCAAGGTAGATTTTTTAAATATCCCCAAGACGACACTCTGTCAAACGAAAAGCGATGTATAATGTAAGTGCCCTCGGAGCAAATATCTAATTTTAACATTCATTTCTCAAGTCCTCGTTCATTTTCTAGTAAACAGGCAAATAGGCTATAAAACCACTCGAAAATACGCTTTTAAATCTTTATCACGGGTTTATCATGTACTTTATGACCGGTATAACTTTTTAGAATGACAAGTGGCTATTTAGAGCGTAATAGGTACCTTTGTATACCTACTTTCACCTGTTTTAAAATGAGTTTCGTTACTAAACATAGAGATTCTTGAAACAAGGTAAAGTCAAAGGTATAGCAGATGTAATTTATTATTTAAATTTATAAAATTTCAAGAATGTTTGTGTTTTGCTGTAAACAAAGATTGTAGGGTCCGCGGCGGCGAGGGTCGGGTGCAAGCACGCATTAATTACACTTTGCAAGGGTTGAAAGTTATGTGTATTCGCGTAGACTCGTAGAGCATAGCGCTAGACATATTATAAACAAGAACTTGGTATATTTATGTTCCTTTAGATCGTACCCCGCTGATCGTGGGCTCGGTGGGGCCGTACGGGGCTCATCTGCACGACGGCTCGGAGTATGATGGCAGCTACGCAGACACTACGACTGTTGAGGTAAGCAAAATTACAGATTTTAAATACATAAAACATAAAATTACGAAGTCTTATTCAGTCATAAGGTACTTACCCACTTACAAAAAAACAAGCCGAAATTGTTGTTTTATTGTACATGTAAAATCACCTGCTCGGCAAGCACAGATTATGTTCTCTATACGGAGCGAGCTTGTCTGAATAACTTATTCAATTTTTACGTAACTTCGATATAGATCGCCTATAAAATGAAGATAGACAGGTTACCTGCATACCTATTAGGGCCAATATTCTAAACAATTTTTTAAAGAAAAATTAATAGTTATCTAGGTATATTTTAATAATAATAAGTAATTGTGCCGATAGTCGTATCAGCCAATGGTTTAATTGCCAAAAGCTTCGACCAACACCTAAGGAGGCTCTCGTTGGGCTGCTGGATCAAGGGCTTGATTCAGAGAGCGGTACTCTTGGACACGGCCCTGACCACCGGTAGCTTGGACCCTGTTCCCGATACCGGTGGGCTACTATTTTTTATATTTTTAAATGTTTTTATATTCTTTTATTCTAATATTTAAAAATATAATTTATATGTATATAATTTAATAAAGGACATAATAATAATGAGGGTGCTGGAATTGTACAAGATAGATGCAACTCTGCGCACCTTCCTGATGTCGTGTATGGGGCAATGGAGGACGGTCCTTCGCTATCCAGGATGTCGACAGGTCCAGGGGAATGATGAGCCTGTATGGATTAAACGGGGAATATTTCAGGGCGACAGTTTGAGTCCTCTTTGGTTCTGCTTAGCCCTGAATCCTCTAAGCACACTGCTAGAGGATTCAGGTCTGGGCTATCGGTTGAGAAGAGGTGGTCAGGTCATATCTCACCTCCTCTACATGGATGACTTGAAACTCTTTGCCCCCAACAAATTGCGACTGATGGAGCTACTGAAGGTAACTGAAACATTCAGTAGCGCCATCAGGATGGAATTTGGTGTGGACAAATGTGCAGTCATGCATGTAAAGCGAGGGGAGATTATGGAATCCGAGGGAACTCAACTCTCGGACTCCATACACCTTAGATCCCTCTCCTCAGCCGAAAGCTATAAGTATTTGGGTATGTCAGAAGCGTTAGGCATCAACGTTACTGACATGAAGCAATCGTTGAAGGAACGCTTCTTTGGTCGCCTGAAGAAGGTATTAATTAGTCTTCTCTCGGGCGGAAACAAGGTGCGCGCCTTCAACGGTTGGGTCATGCCGGTTTTGATGTACTCTTTCGGCATACTCAAATGGACTCAGACCGAACTCGACGCCCTGGACAGAAGGGTCCGTACACTCCTGACCGCAAACCGGATGCATCATCCACGTTCATCGGTGATGAGACTGTACATCCCGCGGAAGTGCGGGGGTCGAGGCTTTTTAAACGCTAAGACCCTCCACAACCGCGAGGTGTGCAGCCTCAGGGATTATTTTTTAAAAGCCGAAGTGGGTATGCACCGTGATGTGGTCGCAGTGGACAAGGGACTCACCCCGCTTTCCATGGCTAAAGAGAACTGGCGCAAACCTGTAGTACTTACTACAGATGACCGCAAGGAGGTATGGCAGAGCAAGGAGCTTCACGGGCGCTACTATCGGGCTCTTCATGAGCCCGGTGTAGATTTCTTAGTGTCCGTATCCTGGCTACGTTTCGGTGACCTTTTCGGGGAAACTGAAGGTTTTGTCTGTGCAATTATGGACGAAGTTATCTTGACGAATAACTACCGGAGACATATTATGAAGGACGGGACGGTTGACGTGTGTCGGGCATGCCATCGTCCGGGTGAGTCCATCAGACATATTATCTCTGGTTGTTCGCGTCTGGCTAACGGCGAGTACTTACACAGGCATAACCAAGTAGCCAGGATTATTCACCAGCAACTTGCTTTGAAATATAAACTTGTTGACTCTGAGGTACCGTATTATAAGTATGTGCCCGACCCAGTTCTCGAAAATGACCATGTCACGTTGTACTGGGATCGATCTATCATTACTGACAGGACTATTGTTGCCAATAAGCCTGATATAGTGGTGATAGATCGATCAGCACGCCGCACAATGATAGTCGATGTTACCATTCCGCATGACGAGGACCTCGTGAAAGCTGAGAAAGAGAAACAAATAAAATATCGCGACTTAGCACACGAGGTTGTTGACATGTGGAATGTGAGCTCGGCTATCATTGTACCGATTGTCGTAACGGCCAATGGCCTGATGGCCGAAAGCCTCGACCAACATCTCTCGAGGCTGTCGTTAGGCGGTTGGATCAAGGGCCTGATTCAGAAGGCAGTACTCCTCGATACGGCTCGCATTGTGAGGAGGTTCCTGTCTCTGCAGCCCTAACCACCGGTAGCTTGGACCCTGCTCGCGACACCGGCGGAACACTATTTTTTATATTTTTAAATGTTTTTTATATAGTTGTTAAGAAATATTTAAAAATGTATTTTATATGTTAAAAACTTAAATAAAGGAAATAATAATAGCATTTTATTTCTCTTCCGCAGAGGTGCCTTAAAAATATGTAGATTACAAAATCTGATAAATCCATTGTAGGAGACTGGTATCTGCACTAGGAAAACCTGTCACACAGATTACCAGCCCCCCCCCTAAAAACAGTGTTTGAGTATTTAATCATAAAGATAATATTTACAAAGTATTTTTACCTTTGGTATGAGAACACAGTAAATAAAAAAAAGAAGATAAAAATTAAACAAAAAATACAAAAATTAAAGTTATTATTGAAAAGTGTGGGTATCAGTGAAGTGGGTGATGTGGTGTGGTGAAGTGTGGTGTGGTGTTCTTAGGTGTAATGTAGTGTCGTGTGATGTGATGTTGTGTGGTGCAGTCTGGTGTAGTGTAGGTGTTGTGTGGTGTGGTGTGGTGCGGTACGGTGTGGTGTGATATAAAACCAGTCGCTTGGATGACACATGAACCAGAAACTCACGCCTTCTTCTTACGGGGGTAAGCAGAAACTACTGAACGCGAGCTGTTACGATCCTTACATAATCCTTTTTCTTCGTTTATGTACATACATACACGCACACCGGTTGCTAGTAGTACCTACATACAAAGCAGCTGATCTGAAAAAAAAAATGGTTATGAAGGTCTAAAAAACTATTCGCTTATATGTAAGTAGTTAATAATTAATGAACTTGGCCGGTGCGAAATTGGTTCTTTGTCTATTTCTATATATTGTCACTGAGTGCTTTTAGGGCGGCAATCGGTTGAATCGATCTTGTTCAAATGTTAAAGGTAAAGCTTTCTAACTAAAAGCTCCGAATTCACTGAGTGAGTATTTTTATTATTCTACATTAACTATGCTGTTCGATGTTAGGGTTCCTTTTCGTTAATACTATTTGTAAAGCTATATTAGTTACTTAACTAGTTTGATTTCTTGCTAAACATCGCAATACATAATAAACACCTTTTATAATTAAAAGCAGTACCTAGGTTTATATTTTTTTTTGTATACACAACATAAGGGTAATTACATGCCGAAGATGCTCGTGATCGGTCGCTATTTCGATACTCACTGTTTCTACATGGATGAGTGTGCCAACGAACACGTAGGTTCAATCGCATCTGATAGCTCAGTTGCTCAGTGGTGTGTTTGTGCTGTACTTTACCTACTCCAGAAGACTACTGCTTCTACTTCTTCCATTCTCTGACTAAAACATACCTATCTGGTGTGGTGGTTTTTCTCCCGCTTATCCCACAAAGCAGGAATATTAAAATCAAATCAGTTAGCACCTCCTTATCCATAATTCAATTCACACAAGAAAACAATCGAACGGAAGTGGCACGAGAGTGAAGCAGATACGATAAACTGAAGCGAACCGATTTGACCAATCACGAGCCAGATCACATCGATGCTTGCCGTCGACCGCGATGTAAAAACAAAATTGGTATTTTGTTTTGCACTTAGGCATCGAGGTACATCCCCAAGCAGCAAACAGCCGGCTATGTATCGCAGTGAGGTATCCTCCGGCGGCTCCGGCGTGCGTGTCTATTAGCATGCATTTGTTTTAGGTACATAGAGGTGACATCAAGGTAACGAGCTAAATTAAGGTCGCGAGGCATCTTTGGCATGTAATTATCCTTACATTCTAATAAATTACTTATAGGCAAAAGTTACCGACCTTTCGTCTGATTATTTACTTTAACTTATGCTCTTTACTACACATAAAAATCACGAGAAGTTACTGTTCGTCACTGTCGTGGCTAAAGTTCGAACGAATACATAAGGGAAACACTACTTTACTTCTTCCCACCACTCTCCTATCCCAGGTAGTCGTTTCGTTCTCGGCAAAATTGAGACAATTTTTCATGAATCTGCAGGCAAGCTACATATTTTCATCATATAAATTTTCGTAGCAAGGAAATCGTTTTTGAAAATAGATAACTAAGTATATATATTATATGTACTTTTAAGTTGATAATCTTATAAAATAATGTAGGATAGAACTTCAGTAAAAACTATTAAACCAGACGCTCGATCATTGCTGCGGAACCCTGAGAGCCATGAATGCATAGCCTAATAAAGGCCATTGAAAGCGGCGGCTAAATCGTAAAGAGAGCCGTAAAGTTGCCTGCAAATTAAAATTTACATCGGCAATATGAAAAACTCCACTCCATTTCTCTTGTTTTTTTTCCTGTACCGACAGCATTTGACTGGGGTGGACAGTTAATTAACGAAACCTAGAACAAATGGCTATCTGAAACAAACATGAAGTAACAAAATGTGCGCCTTAATTAATTTGGAGTTCTTTTATTGTTTGTATTAATGCCTTGTTTAATTTAGAATTATAATGGACTTTCCACATCAGGATAACTTGACGCATTTAATACTGCAGAATTATTTTCTAACTTGATCTTAACATTTGTTTCTTAGACTATGAAAGCTTGGCACCGACCTCGGATCCAGGCGCTGGTTGAGGCGGGAGTCGACCTACTGGCGTTGGAGACTATCCCTTGTCAAGAAGAAGCCGAAATGTTATGCGACCTTCTTCGAGACTTCCCTCACATAAAGGCTTGGATCGCATTCAGTTGTAAGGTAAGCGAGTAAGCTGAAAAATGATCTATTAAGAACGGCATCATTTTAAATTCCTGAAATATTCAGTCATATTTGCCGTACAAGAGCATAAATAAAGCCTGCCAACCATAACCAGGCTCGTCTATTCAAAGCTTGGGATCGACGAGTTACGTAATGGCTTCGATAAATTCTCGATCCTCCACCAAACCAATTTTGAAATTCTAAAATAACGAAAATCATGGATTTGCGGTAGCGTGATATTGATATTTTGCGTTACTGGCGCTGTGTGGGGCTGGCGCTGTGTGGGGCTGGCGCTGTGTGGGGCTGGCGCTGTGTGGGGCTGGCGCTCTGTGGAAGTGTTTTTTATTTTTGTACATAGATATCTGAATACGGCAGGTTGGCACACCGTGAATACCTAGGCACACAATATTCAAATGGAGTTTGTTATTCTGTCCGTACGAATAGCACGAATCGGGAACAAAAAGCCGACCTTGATAGAAAATTTTGTTGCGTGAAAAACATTTTGTTTTCAATACACGTATATTGAACATTTTTTACAAATTCTATTACCATGTCAACGGTTTAATCCAAATCTTTTACTTAAAATATGAAGAGGTAATACAGGCTGGCTGGTTTTTATTAAATTTACTACTAGGTACAAACTTAACAGCAACTATAAAGCCTATAGCTGCCTAGGCTATTTGCTAGTCAACGGCATTTACAAGTATCGCTGTAAGATTCCTCATCTAGCGAACTTTTACAACTTTCACGAAACGATAAGCACTTTAGAAATATTGTAGCTACCTACTGTTTTGTGTTGATTCCTAGATAGTACCTTTGCATTTTACTATCGCAATACGGTGAGAAATTCCGCTTACTATTTTATTTGCTATTAGTGATTATTGTTATTTTTCTTTACAGGACAATCAAAGCATAGCTCACGGCGAAAGCTTCCAAAAAGTCGCAAAGAAATGTTGGGAAACGAACCCTGACCAGCTCGTCGCCGTGGGAGTGAACTGCTGCGCGCCGTCCTTTGTGTCGAGCCTCGTAAAAGGCTTCAACGACGACCGGCCACACGACCCCATTCCGCTTATCGTATACCCCAATTCAGGCGAAAAATACAACCCTCAAATAGGGTAAGATTTCCGAATAGGATAAGTTATCTACGGTTTAGTTTGTATATTCCCAAGTGAATGTAATTGTCAAAATTCCTTATTCTAATGTAGGTGAAGCTGCTAATGAAATTAGATTTTACCTTCTTAAGTTTTGGCTGCGGAGCTGTAATCAACTTGTATCTACTCATAGCGTAACACAATAGTCACTACACATTTTATCCGCATAATGGCCAGTTCGCAGCGGCGACTACGTAGTAAAGTCGTAGACCGTAGCACAACAATGTGCTACGAGACTACGGCGTAGCCTCTGCTACGAATAAGCCATACTGCCTTCTTTAGAAAGTACCTATACACCGAAGTAGGAATTGTACTTATTAATAATATAATTATTTGGTAAGGCATTAAAATATTAAATTAATAGAAGTGACTTACTGTGCCGAATTTTACAACTCAGTTTTGTATTTACAAAAACTGAAATTCTTCCAAAGGATGACCGCTTTCTAATAGTATTGTAACCTAATTACTTTAACTCTTTGTACATCATAGGTGGATAGACCGCGACAAGTGCGAGGCGGTCGAAGTCTTCGTCCAGGAGTGGCTGGAGCTGGGCGTGCGGTACGTCGGCGGCTGTTGTCGCACGTACGCCGCCGACGTGTCGCGCATACGTAACCAGGTGCACTGCTGGCGCGACCGGTGGCGCTTCCAGGCCAAATACCCTGACGCGCAGAACAACAATGCTACTGAGTAGACTGCACTACAGTTCATAGTTCCTTGGCGGTTCATTACGAAACATCATTTATGTATCTACGTTGCAGTGCACTAAAAAAGAGGCCAACTTAAAATGTTTTCTTCTCGAATATGCTCACCGGTGCATTCCATGGCTCGAAATATCAGGCGCAGACTACTAATGAATGCTTTCATTTAACGTGCAAATAATACAAAATATGTTTGTTAAAGACCACCTGATCAAGAACTGCCTCTATAAAACATTATTTAATAATTGTATGTGCCATCACCTTAATTTGTAAGACGTAATTTACGAGTGTATACCTATTTTTGAATATTATGTAAAGAACAAATAATATTTTTATGCAAGAGTTGGTATTTATTCAGTTTATAAAACCCTAACCCTATAATTATTTGAACCCTACCTATTCAGATTTGTTAAAAACAAAACAAGTATTATTAAAGTTCTTTAAGAAAAAGGTTTAAATTTTAAGGGGTTTTTTTTATTACCTATTGATTGGTATTGGATGCTGGCAATTTTCTTGCAAAAACTAATTTTTGATGACATTAAGTATTTTTTTCTTTTTGTTTTTTTTTTCGGACAATTGGCTTCTCAATGCGGCTTTTTTCGAAGTTCGGCCAGTTTATAAGCCGTTTCATAAGTGGGCTCCAAAGAGGTTTTCAAGAAGTAGGTATTCCTTCGTTAGTTTTGTTATCAAACCATGAGCACAAAAATAATTCATTTAATTAGCAGATAGGTTTGTAAAGATATATTTAGACAATTTAAATTTTACATACACAAATTTATCAAGGTAGGTATAATAAAAATAAACGTTTTTGTATACAAAAACCTCTACCTTGAAAGAACCTAAAGATATCTATCTGTATTTTAGACAAGTTCATAAGCATACCGCGAATATATTTTGACCATTTCTTAAAATAGAGTGCCAACTCGATGTTTATTTCAACTAAGAACTTATATCAATCAGGAAAACCAAGAAAACATAACTCTCGGCCGTAGTACAGTTGAGAAACTACATTGGTCAGTCAGGTGCCATTTATATCGCATTGTGTTCCGATTTATAACTTACGTCCTCTCGAAATTACTAACTGCGGTCTGTGAAATTGAAAGGTCACTACAAAGCGAACACAAATCCTCAAAGTTCTTGTCACACAATGGCTCCAGTTGATAGGTATTCTAGAATAAATAGTTCAATTTAATTTGTGATTAAGATGGATGAGAGAAATGAGTGAAACTGGGTAGTTTGTGGGCTGACTGGTAGGTATAGACTATAGCGAACCTAAAACCTGGGTTTATTCATTAAAAATCAACCCCAACATGCGGGGTCAAATCGTATCAGACATCAACACGCTCCGGTCGGTCGCCCCAATACAAAAACTCATCTCCTTTTTTGCATCAACTTGTTTTTTTTAATCCTAGAGTTTTGTTACAAAATTGACCCTTCGTTTTACGAGGTACTTAATACTACACTACGCGTTTTAGATTAGTTAATGAAATACCTTTTGTAACAACTCTGTAGATTGGTCGGCAGGACCTTAAAAAAGCCTATGTAGGTATAAATCGCCGAGAAAGTGATTATTGAGGTTACATTTATGCCAAGTTATAAATCAGTACTAGGTATTAAAAACATCATCGATGAAAGTTATTAATACATTTTCAATGACTTGCTGAAATGCAATAGCGTTGGTAGGTAGCTACCTACCCATTCATTAGCGATTAAGCTCCCGTCCGAAATAATCAGACGTTAAGTGAGGCAGCGTAAACTTTTAATTCTTGACTTCAAACACGTCGTTATTTATGTACGAAAAGGTAGGTATGCAGAAGGGGGGAGGTGCCGCCTCCAAAAGTAAATTGAAAATTAAATTAAAAACGGTAGCGTTTGTTGCTGGTCATGCCGAGTTGCCGAAGCGTCAGCGACGCTCATTTCCAGTTGCTACCTAAGAAATAAAAACATTCCGGCATTTTATCAGCTAGAGTAGAAGAAATGGCCAGCTAATTAGATCAACATCTTTTATCTAAAAGTAACTTAGTAACTGCCAGTAGGTACCTACAGAGATACCGAAACGGTAGCACTCGGTAACAAGGTCACTCATTTCTCTCTTGAGATATGAATTTTCATTCGTACCCAAGCCTTTCCGTGCACATTGCCGCAGCCATGAATATAGTTTATTTAATTTAAGTGAGTTCCCGAGTTTGATTCCCAAGACAGGCAAGTGCTGACTTAAGAAATAGAGGAATTGGAATTGTGCCCGATAGGCGATTATTTGACCTAACATTGATTAAAAACTTACCTACCACTACTTACTAGAAATCAGTGGCGGATCCAGGAATGTCGTTTGGGAGGGGCTTGACCCCGCTGGGTGGTTTTAGCAAAGCACTAAAGACGAGGTGGCTTTATGATTAGTCAGGGAAGAACTCAGACGCTTTTTGCCTTGAGCCTGTTAGCCCCCTGCTAGAAATACTACCATTAAGTAGGCAAAATTCACTGTCTATTACGGACGTTTTAATTTTTTTAAATCATAGACCCTAATTATTGTTTTAAATACATTATATCATTAGCTATAGATACTAGTCTTCAAAATATTATTCCCTAACCTTCAATAATTTATTAAAAGAAGCTAGTACCTATTAAAGTTTTTATTCATGAAACTTCTGAAACGTTAAACCGACTTATGTTGCTGACTGTGCCTACTTCCCCACTTCCTAACTCTTTGCCGTGATCCGAAGCCGGACAATTTGTTTAATGAAAACCTATTTAATCAAGTATTGGAGGCTACAGCGACCTTTATTTACCTGACCCATAAGTAATTGCGGTGAACTCTTGACATTCGATGTATTCGCCTGGCGTGAGGGGTCCGCATCATGTATTTCACGTCCAACAAGCTCGTATCGCTGTTTTCTAGGCACTCCACACATGAACGTGAGGCTAGCCGCTGTCGTTTCTGTCTATTTCCAAAATTACTAATTAATTGATGTGTGAACAGTAGCAGGCCAAACATTTCAGTGAGCACATTTTGTTTTCAGGCATCATTATTGCCGGTTATTATTTGCTATACTTTTAATTTACTGTAATAATGTACTGTCAACAATGAAAGTCGACTATCAACTGTTGCGATTATAAAAGTATTTTAACGTCATGATTTTTTTTACACAATTGTTAACTGGTTTTATTTGCTGGTTGTACCTACATATTAAGTTTAAGTGTGTTTAGGTATAGATCCATGGTCTAGGTAATTGCGGATGGTCATCATCCTCACGAATTAGGGGTTTCATAAAACGCACCGAGTCATGTTAGCGACTCAGTCACAAGCACTTATTTTTGCGAATGAAAATGATTAAGTAGTTGCCTATTAAGGCAAGCATCACTTATCTATTTAGTTATAATGAGAACGCAGTGAACTGCAACGGAAACGTTTGGGTAGGAGCTTTACATCGCAAGCATTCCTATGTGGCTGTGTGGTACGCCTACGTTGGCGATGCACCCCGATGAGCGCCCGTTGAACCGAGTCACCTGTCACCACTCCAAACCTATGTGAGTAGGTTAGAATATCGTATCCCCTTAGTTGCAGGTAGGATATCGTTCAATCAATAATGAGTCGTATTTTTACGTTGGTCCTGCATTTTAGATACCTACATATTATTTTTAATACAGTAATGTAAATTAACACTTTCGACTCCACCCATTTTCATAGAACTCATACGCCATGCCGTCATTCATATTGGAAGTCCTCCGGAAGGGTTGCCGGCATTACGTTTGCGCTAAAGTTAACCATCGCGGAGCTTAAACGGCATTTGGTTTAAAACTGTATTATAAAACACTGTAAAACGAAGTAAAACAGTGTTTTCAGGGGGTTTTGTCGCTATACGTAGTTTCCAACCTTTTACATTTCTTGTGATTATTTGTAACCGTGAACAAAAAATTAAAAAACTTGGATTTTAAAACCAACGCATATACTAATAAATCTTGTTAAAATATACATAAGATTTTATTTTCACGGTTTAAAATGCTTTATTCGCTAAAAAAAACGAAAAACCTATATTTAAAATTACCCCTCCGCGAAAGGTCCATACGCGACTAGGTGAACCCTCCACGGCTCCCGGCCCTGAACGTGAACGCAGCCCTTGTGTACCTCGTAGGTCCTATGTAGGTATATGAAATGAACATTATGTCCATCTCCTATTTATTTAAGACTGCAGCGGGCGCAGCTAGCTACCTACTTCTGAAGACTTGTATATTCCGACTGTTCTATAAGAATGAGGACTGAAATCACCAATCGTATCTATGTCGATAGTGCCAAATGATTAATATACGAAAAGTATTTAATTCATTAAAATAAGTATTATCAAAAGTAAACGCTACCTACTCAAATCATTATCTATGTAACGGACGCCGAGCATGTGCAACCTGTTCGTGAGCAGAACGAAATTGTGTGCCGGTGTGATGATGAACGATCTTCAATACGTAAAAGTGGTTAGTCAAAGTATGAAAACCGAGACCCTATCTGTGCACCGTAGCACAAGTAGCGGCGGGAGCTCGGTGGACCTTTCACCCTTGTGAAGTGAGTTTTTTAGTTTCTAATTAGATTTAAGAGGTTTTAATTGTGTTCTAATTAGTTTCTACTTAGTAAAATTAGTATAAGGAATCTTATGTGAATCTTATAAGACCAACAACGTAGCATTTCTCGTGATTTTAATGTATAAAGAAAAATGTTAGTATATTTACGTAGATTTGAAATGAGGTTTTTTATATGTAAAGATATCCTCAGGATCTTAGTGTCAAATAAGAGGTCTAGGCTCAAAACTACTTGCTGCGTTCCAATTCTGTAAATCGGTCCACGGGTTTTAAAGATAATAACAAATTTGTATAGTGAAAATGTTCAACAGAGATATTTTAAGCATTAATGTTCTAGAAACTTTTTAGTACATAGAGATACATTGTATATTGTTATGTGTTATGACAGAGGAATATAAGAGCTATGTTTTGTATAAGTTTGAGGGTAATCCGACTTAGGGAACTATTAAAAACAGAGCTACAAAGAGCAGGACCATAGCGAAAATTGTAACTAGAATGGTCTCAAAAATCAGAGGCCTCGTTAAGGTAACGTAGGCTTAAGCAATTTTGTATAAAAGGCGGGCCATTGGGCCATAGGGACACAGTCGGTTCCCAGCTCTCGAGAAGAAAACAACTTCGAAATAAATAAGAAGAATAGAAGAAATCTTTTATTGAAAAAATACAGTCCACTTCAGTCTGGTCCATCGAGCGGCGGATATCAAGAACGAAGAAACCCGCCACAGGATCCTGGTCCACCAAGCTGCGAGGAAGAATCAACAAAGAACCCGCAGCAAGAGCGAAAAACGGAACCGTCAGTCAAGCCGACGTCACCGAACCGACGTCACCAAGCCGGCGTCACCGAACCGACGTCACCAAGCCGGCGTCACCGAACCGACGTCACCAAGCCGGACGTCACATACCGGACGTCACAAACCGGACGTCACATACCGGACGTCACAAACCGGACGTCACAAACCGGACGTCACAAACCGGACGTCACAAACCGGACGTCACATACCGGACGTCACAAACCGGACATCACAAACTGGACGTCATAAACCGGACGTCACCGAACGGACGTCACAAACCGGACGTCACCGAACGGACGTCACAAAGCCGAAGAGTTGCCGACTGAAGCCGTGCCGGACCGTGCCGACCCGAACGAAGAGGATCGACCGAGCCGAGCCGAAAAGCCGCTGACCTGAAGCCGAAGAGTTGCCGACTGAATCCGTGCCGGAACGTGCCGACCCGAACAGGAGAGGATCGACCGAGCCGAGCCGGAAAGCCGCTGACCCGAAGCTGAAACCGAAGAGTTACCGACTGAAGCCGTGCCGGAACGTGCCGACCCGAACGAAGAGGATCGACCGAGCCGAGCCGAAAAGCCGCTGACCCGAAGCCGACCCAAAGAGTTGCCGACTGAAGCCGTGCCGGACCGTGCCGACCCGAACGAAGAGGATCGACCGAGCCGAGCCGGAAAGCCGCTGACCCGAAGCCGACCCGAAGAGTTGCGGACTGAAGCCGTGCCGGAACGTGCCGACCCGAACAGGAGAGGATCGACCGAGCCGAGCCAAAAAGCCGCTGACCCAAAGCCGAATCGAAGAGTTGCCGACTGAAGCCGTGCCGGACCGTGCCGACCCGAACGAAGAGGATCGACCGAGCCGAGCCGGAAAGCCGCTGACCCGAAGCTGAAGCCAAGGAGTTGCCGATTGAAGCCGTGCTGGACCGTGCCGACCCGAACGAAGAGGATCGACCGAGCCGAGCCGGAGAGCCGCTGACCCGAAGCCAAACCGAAGAGTTGCCGACTGAAGCCGTGCCGGAACGTGCCGACCCGAACGAAGAGGATCGACCGAGCCGAGCCGGAAAGCCGCTGACCCGAAGCCGAACCGAAGAGTTGCCGACTGAAGCTGTGCCGGAACGTGCCGACCCGAACAGGAGAGGATCGACCGAGCCGAGCCGGAAAGCCGCTGACCCGAAGCCGAACCGAACGTGCCGGCCCGAACCGAAAGTGCCGACCCGAACCGAACCGAAAACTGAAAAAATTTGGGATCCTTCAAGATCCGAAGACGCCTGAAAAACCAGAAGATTCCTGAAGAAAAGTCTCAAAAGACAAGATGGTGGTCACAAGGAGCCAACGGGACGCAGCGAAGATAGAAGAACAGCGACGCATCCAGTTGCAGCAAGAGGCGCGACGCAGGGAAACGGAGCTGATAGAGCGAGAACGTCTAAGAAGAGTCTCACTGGACCCGCCGGCGTCACCTTTCTCCAAACCAGCAGACACCAGCACAGCAGGACCTTCCGGGATTCAAGGAACAACAGCTGCGGTTCAACGAAGACTGGGATCACCAAGCAGATCGGTTAGGTCACAACGATCGACGACAAGTGTAACCACGCGGCTACGGATAGCGGAACTTGAAGCAGCAGAGAAACTGGCTACCATAAGAAGAAGGGAGTTGGAGCTGGAAGCGGACCTAGTCAAAAAGCGATTAGCCGTGGAGGTATCAGCTATCAACGACGATGAGAGCGTGCACGAAGAAGGACCCAGCCCTCCCCGTGAAGAGCCACATCAGAAGGTGGACGAGTGGCTGAGAACAAACCCCGTCAGCACACGGGGGGAGGAGGCACGGGGTGAAGAAGGAACCCGCGAAGAACAGAAGCAGCTGCTATTCGAGGTTCAACGTGCAAGATCACCGACTCCGACAAGGAACAGAAGCAGCATCGAGCACCTGGCAGCCACATTAGAGAAGATGGCGAGGCCCAGGCCTCGACACATGGACCTGCCGACCTTTTCCGGAGCAGCCAACGAGTGGTTGCCGTTCAATGCAGCAGTACGAGATACAACCAGCATGTACCAGATATCAGCAGCAGAGAACATCCAGCGACTGAGGAGCTGTCTCAAGGGAGAAGCAAGAGACGCCGTGGCCGCCCTTCTGCATACGGCCACCGATCCAGACATCATAATGAAGACCCTCGAGCAGTGCTTCGGGAGACCGGAAGTGATCATCGACAAGGCGCTGGAAGACCTCAAGAAGCTACCGAAACCGGGTACATCAGCTGCCGAACTGAACAGCTTCGCGATCAAGCTGCAGAACATCATCTGCGTGCTGAAGACGATCGACCGAAGAGGATACCTATTCAACCCCCTGATGACAAGAGAAGTGTTGGAAAAGCTGAGCCCGCATCTCCGATCCCGATGGTGCGACTACGCCTACGATCATGAAGGAACAGCGGACCCGGAGATTGTCGTCATGTCTCGTTTCCTGATACGCGAAGCGGACAGAGCTTTGCGGTACACATACGCTCCAGCTACATGCGCTGCAAGCCAGAAAAAGGAAACTCGGCCAACTATAATGTTGAAAAGGAAAGCCAGCGTGTTCAACACTACTACAGGAGCGGAAGAACAAAAGGATAAGTGTCCTAAATGTGAACAAGCTCACATCCTGACGCAGTGTCCCAAGTACAAGGCACTGGCGATAGAAGAACGCTGGAGGTTCTTAAAAGAAAAGGGGATATGCTTCAAGTGCGCCCAGAAGCAACACAGGCGCATGAGCTGCAAAGCCAAATCATGCGGTGTGGACCAGTGCAGCCGACCACATCATGCGACCCTCCATCAAGCGAAGAAAGAAGACCCAAGGCCAGCAGAACCACCAAAGGAAGAAGCGGTCATGTCAGTGGCACCACGCCTAGCTGTCGGATCAAGAGCAGTCCTGCTGAAGATGTGCCCTATCGTCGTATCCGGACCACGGGGGGAGGCAAGGACATACGCCCTCCTGGATGAAGGAGCTACCATCACCCTCGTCGACAAGGACCTGGCAGAGAGCATCGGAGCAGAGGGACCGTCACAACCACTTCATCTGAACGGGGTCAACATGTCGCAGCAAGAGATGGAGAGTCAGCTGGTGAACATACGGATCAGAGGCCTGAAGAATGACAACAGCTACAAGATCAGAGCGAGGACAATGAAGTATCTTCGGCTGCACCAGCAGTCTATTCCGGACACGCTGTTGAACTGCGAGCACCTACGGGACCTGACATCAGAAGAGGTGTGCTACGAGAAGGCGCGCCCCGGGCTTCTAGTGGGAACAGACCACTGGAAGTGCATCGTGTCCCGCGAGCTCCGAGTCGGCGGCCCTGATCAACCAGCTGCATCAAAAACACAGCTAGGATGGGTGGTGCACGGAACAGCGCCACGCAACGCCATCTATCAAGAAGGAAACGTGCTGCATGTCTACGAGTCCGACCGTGCGACGGGAACGTGCAGCCAGGAACTTCATGACTTAGTCGAAGGCCATTTCAAGATCGACTCACTCGGCATACAGGGGAAGCCGAGAATCAAGGAGGCGGATCTACGGGCCATCGAGATAGTCGGAACGACCACAAAGAAGACTGACACCGGGTACGAAGTGGGACTGCCATGGCGACGGGACAACGTCACCATGCCGCCGAGCTACGGGCAAGCATTTCGTCGGCTGAAAAAGATTGAGCAGAAGATGGACGCAGATGCAGAGTTCGCGGTCGAGTACTCCAAGCAGATCACCAACCTGCTGGACAAGGGGTACGCGACGCTGTGCGACGGATCCGAAGAAAAGAGCGCCATCTGCTGGTATCTGCCACACTTTGCCGTGCAGAATCCAAATAAACCCGGCAAGCACAGGCTGGTGTTCGACGCGGCAGCAAAGAGCAACGGCGTGTGTCTGAACGACGAACTGCTGGAAGGACCCGACCTACTACTGTCGCTGCCAGGAATCCTCTTCCGATTCCGAGAGAAGACGGTAGCGATCACAGCGGACGTGCAGGAGATGTTCCTGAGGATCAAGATAAGGCCGGAAGATCAACCAGCGCAGCAGTTCCTGTGGAGAGGCAACGAACGAGAAGAGCCTCCGAAGAAATACAAGATGACCAGCATGATCTTCGGCGCCGCAAGTTCCCCCTACATGGCCCACCATGGTCGGAATTACAACGCGGATGTGTACGGGCAGGGGTGTCCACGCGCGCTGGAAGCAATCAAGAGGAGCCATTACATGGATGACCTGGTGGCCAGCTACGAAAATGCCGAGGAAGCTTGGAAGGCGGTCGAGGAGACGAGAGCGGTGCACGCACATGCTGGATTCACGCTACGAGGATGGAGCTCCAGCGACAAGACGGTGTTACGCGACGTGCCTCCGGAACTACACGCCAACCGAGAACGCGTGACAAACGACTTACGGCAGCGGTACTGGGTTATACACTTATGACCCACGGTACGCGCCGTAGAGAAGAACTGCGCCTTTTGTCGAAGACGCCGAGCGACGCCGCAGCCACCAGCTACAGGGGACCTGCCACACGCCCGCCTCGACCCGTTCCACCGCCCGTTTACCAATTGCGGGGTGGACTACTTCGGGCCAATGATGGTCAAGGTGGGGCGCCGCCGAGAGAAGAGGTGGGGCGCACTTTTCACGTGCCTCACTTCCCGCGCCGTGCACATCGAGCTCGTCACATCGCTCTCCACCGACTCAGCAATCATGGCGCTGAGGCGTATGGCTGCGCGCAGAGGCTGGCCAAGACTGAGGTACTCCGACAACGCGACTAACTTCCGTGGGGCGGATCAAGAGCTTCGCAACGCCTACACCGAGTGGATGCCTGCCCTGCAAGACGAGGGGCTGCTGCATCGAATGGAGTGGCACTTCATACCTCCGGGCGCGCCCAACCAAGGCGGCGCGTGGGAGCGAATGGTTCGCTCAGTGAAGACAGCTCTCAGCGTCACTCTCCGAGAGAAGGCACCTGCAGAAGAAGTACTGAGAACTCTATTAACAGAAGCCGAGTTCTCCATCAACGCAAGACCGCTGACCCACGTCAGCGTGAACCCCAGCGATCCTGAAGCCCTGACCCCCAACCACTTCCTGTTGGGGTCATCAGATGGGCTGCCAACGACGGGGCCCTGTGACGAGGCCGACAGAAGAACCTGGCGAGCTAGTCAAGCGCTCGCTGACCACTTCTGGCGACGCTGGCTACGCGAGTACCTTCCCACTCTGGTACCTCGCGGCGAGCCACAGAACGACGTGCGACCGATGCAAGCTGGCGACGTGGTCCTCGTGGTCGACAACACGCTGCCCAGGAACACCTGGCCGATGGGAGTCGTCGAGCGCACACACTGCGGACCAGACGGTGGCATCAGGGTCGTCGAGGTGCGAACCAGAACCGGGACCTTCCGGCGCCCCGTGAGCAAGCTCGTCGTCGTGATGAAGATTGAAGAGGCTACGCGAGCTGCGCCGGGGGGAGAAATGTAACGGACGCCGAGCATGTGCAACCTGTTCGTGAGCAGAACGAAATTGTGTGCCGGTGTGATGATGAACGATCTTCAATACGTAAAAGTGGTTAGTCAAAGTATGAAAACCGAGACCCTATCTGTGCACCGTAGCACAAGTAGCGGCGGGAGCTCGGTGGACCTTTCACCCTTGTGAAGTGAGTTTTTTAGTTTCTAATTAGATTTAAGAGGTTTTAATTGTGTTCTAATTAGTTTCTACTTAGTAAAATTAGTATAAGGAATCTTATGTGAATCTTATAAGACCAACAACGTAGCATTTCTCGTGATTTTAATGTATAAAGAAAAATGTTAGTATATTTACGTAGATTTGAAATGAGGTTTTTTATATGTAAAGATATCCTCAGGATCTTAGTGTCAAATAAGAGGTCTAGGCTCAAAACTACTTGCTGCGTTCCAATTCTGTAAATCGGTCCACGGGTTTTAAAGATAATAACAAATTTGTATAGTGAAAATGTTCAACAGAGATATTTTAAGCATTAATGTTCTAGAAACTTTTTAGTACATAGAGATACATTGTATTGTAGGAATAATATGGGTAAATCCTACCTTCTCGCCGTTGATACTCCCTTTCTTATGTAGGTGTGATTCGGGGCGATGGAATGAAAGTCTTCAGGTAGGTATTGCAGCTAACTTATATTACATTCCAAAGCAGTACACAGAACTGATTTAAGCCCAAGAAGACTGGAGGATTGAGAAGCACAGAAGGTAACAAGTATAGTCACTATAGTTCACAAGCACAGGTGTTGGATTGGAAGGCAATGTACTCGTACACCAGATAGGATAGCACGGTATAATCTGATCGCGGTTTAATGAGATGCAAAAATTACTCTTAGTATAAATTAGAAGCGGGTATAAGCAGAACGGTATGTAGGTAAGCAGCGAGCGCTCCGCGTCGAGAGTAGATCAAGACTGGTGTGAAGATGCGCGCGCGCCGGCGGCCGGCCGGCGTACAATCAAATAGGTTTATATAATATATAGCTATGGGGCTATATAGAATAGTGCTTTTCCACTGAGCCACAGCGGTCGAAGTTCCGACACAAAATGTGATGGTGTAAATAATAAATGATATGTTATAATGTAAATAGTATGTATACGTATAATTGTGTGTATCTATGTAAAGTATATGTATAGGTGTATATTCCGCTACATCACTCCCCCCCAGAGGCCTGGTTAAGGACGATAATAATCCGGGAACCTTACCACACGACCGTAACGAGTTGTCTTAGAGCCGCCACCTGTACCTTGATTTGAACTACTTGGGGTAGGCGGTCCTGGGTCATTTGGCTCACTTTCCTTTTCGGCCAGTATATATGCAGGTTTGAGGCGATCGATAGAAACTGTTACTACCTTGCCTTTTACCATTAATTTGAACACTTTGTCACCACGTTCGATAATTTGATGTGGACCAGTGTATGCTGGAGTTAATGAACTATGCGATGCGTCTTCTCTTAAAAATGCATAGTCGCATGTGCTCAGGTCTTTGTAGACGAAGACTTTTTTTTTCACCGTGGCGCGATGTCGGCACTGGCTGAAGTTTTTGAGCTATGGTACGAAGTCGTGCTGTAAAATCTGTCATGTCACTAGTTTGTCCATTTGTTGTTTGCTCTAGAAATTCGCCAGGCAGCCTCAATGGCTCACCATACACTAAGTCAGCCGGTGACGCTTGTAAGTCGTCCTTGTAAGCACTACGAACACCAAGTAAGACTAAGGGCAGAGCCTCAGTCCAGTTTTCGTTTGCATGGCATACAATAGCTGCTTTCAGATGTCGATGAAAACGTTCCACGAGTCCGTTGCTTGCTGGATGGTACGCTGTGGTTCGGTGATGACGGAACCCGGCTATTTTACCCAAGTATTGGAACAGGGTGGACTCGAATTGGCGTCCACGGTCTGTTACAATTTCTGTTGGGCTGCCGAACCTAGATATCCAGCCATTCAGCAAGGCTTTGCCTACTGTCTCAGCTGTTATGTCGGTTATCGGTATTACCTCCGGCCATCGTGTAAATCGATCAATGGCCGTTAAACAGTATCGATAACCTTGTGAAATGGGAAGGGGGCCAATCAGGTCAATGTGTATATGTCTGAACCTAGAGCGAGGCAATTTGTAGGTACCTAATGGTGCTGATACGTGCCTATTCACTTTGGCTCGTTGACATGCAACGCAAGATCTGGACCACTCCCGGCAGTCTTTCCTAACCCCTGGCCAAACAAACCGATCCGCAACTAACTTAGCGGTTGCGTTTGCGCCAGGATGACTTAAAGAATGAAGACTGTCGAACACTTGTTTTCGTAACGCGTGTGGTACGAAGGGCCTGGCAGTTAGCGTGCTGACGTCACAGTACATAGTTACATCAGTACCTGGTACTTTAAACTTTTCTAGCCTAAGTGATGATGTTGATTTGAGGAATCCTGAGAGCTCCATGTCTGACTCCTGAGCCTTAGCGAGAGTTTCATGAGCTACTGGTGCCTGCAGTTCTTCTATCCGTGACAAGGTATCGGCAACCACATTATCCTTTCCGGAAATGTGGCGGATATCTGTTGTGAATTGTGATATGAAGTCCAGATATCTATACTGACGTGGCGAACAGTTATTTTTCCTTTCATGAAAAGCAAAACTGATTGGTTTGTGATCAGTATAGATAGCGAAATTTCTGGCTTCGAGCATGTGTCGAAAATGCTTCACCGCTTCATAAATTGCCAGTAATTCTCTGTCGTAAGGAGAATATTTTTGTTGTGCGGTGTTCAATTTTCGAGAGAAGAATGCAAGAGGCTGCCAGTGGCTACCTTTGTGTTGTTGCAACACGGCACCCATAGCTAAATCAGATGCATCCGTGACCAGTCCCATTTTGACCTGGCAATCTGGGTGGGCCAATAGGGTTGCGTTTGACAGACTCTCTTTACATTGTTCTAGGGCCTTTTGGGCGTCTCCTGTTATGTTGATTGGAGTCGATCCCTTCATTGCTCCTATCAACAAAGCATTAAGTGGGGCTTGTATTCGGGCGGCTTCGGGCACAAAACGTCTATAGAAGTTTATCATGCCCAAAAACCTTCTAAGCTCACGTATATTTTTAGGGGTTGGGTAGTCGCGAATGACTTGTACTTTTTCTGGCAATGGCTTCGTTCCTTCCTCTGATATGGTATATCCCAAAAAGTTCACTCGTCGCGCACCGAAAACACATTTTGCGTTATTAATCACCATACCGTATGCTTTCATTCTGGTGAATAACTGTCTCAGATGTTCCTTGTGCAGTGTTTCATTCTTACTGTACACTAGGAAATCGTCGAGATATGTGTAGCAAAAATCGAGGCCGCGCGTCATTTCGTCTACAAACCGTTGGAATGTTTGACCCGCGTTTCGTAGACCAAATGTCATATACGGAAATTCAAACATTCCGAACGGTGTAGTGATTGCGGTCTTGGGTATATCATCCGGATTGACAGGAATCTGGTTGTAGGCTTTTACCAGGTCAATTTTTGTGAATATAGTACATCCGGATATGCTGTGTGCGAAGTCTTGTATGTGTCTGATGGGATAACAATCAGGAACGGTGCGGGCATTGAGTCTTCTGTAGTCTCCGCAGGGCCGCCAGCCATTATCTTTTTTTGGAGCCAAGTGTAACGGGGAGGCCCAAGGGCTTTCTGAAGGTCGAGCCGTGCCGTTGGCTAACATTGCGTCAAATTCTTGCTTGGCAGTTTTATGCTTATCTGGAGCCAGGCGGCGGGGAGTGCATGAAATCGGGGGGCCTGGTGTAGTACGTATGTGGTGGACTGTGTTATGAACAATGACTCGCTGTGTACCAGGTGGTTTGGTGATCTCTGGAAATTCTTCTAGTAATTTATGATACGCGGTGTCGCCAGTCATGACCTTTACAGAGTGAATACTATCTGACTTATGGACTAGTGAAGCTATAGCTGAACACGTTGTTACATTGTCTATTAATCGCTGATTACGGCAATCGACTACGAGGTTGTAAAACGAGAGAAAATCTACTCCAATTATTGGTTTAGTTACATCTGCAACTACAAAATTCCACCCGAAGTCCCTTCGAAGCCCTAAGTTTAAATTATAGTACATATAACCGTATGTCGGAATAGGCGTTCCGTTGGCCGCGAATAGTTGGTAGTTGGCGCTAGCACGTCGTTCACGTAGCATCGTCCGAGGAAATACGCAGAGGTCACTACCCGTATCGACCAGGAACTGTACTTTAGTTCTCCTGTCGGTAACAAACAGGCGACCAGAGCTAAGGCAGTCGTTGGTCGCCATTAGCGACGGCCCGTCAAGTTTTCCGCCTTATAATCGCATGGTTGAATGCATGTCTTTGCTTTGCTGCCGAATTTAAAATGGTACCAGCATACCGGGAACTTCCTGTAGTTTGAGTCTGAACGTTTGGATGATGAACGAGTGTGTCTTGTTCCTGTCTCCCTGGATCGTGACTGTCGGTGTCCAATCGCGAGCGCGTTTACCTCTTTCCGAAGCTCTACAAGCTCTTTAGCTAACACCTCTAGTACTTGAGGGTTCGCACTGGTTGAAGCGACTTGGGCTGAGGGGGTGGTTATGTCCTTGATTCTGTCTGCTATGTCCGCTAAAGCTTCCAGTGATACGGAGGTCTGTGCCGCAATGACTGTCTGTATGTTTGCTGGCAGGCGGTTGGTCCAGATGGATTTAATAAAGTCCTCTGGGACATTATTTCCTGCTAAACTCTGAAGATGCCTCAGAAATTGCGAAGGCTTACGGTCGCCAAGCTCTTCGTGAACCAAAAGTTGGTTTACCTTCTTTTCCTCAGACGAACTGAGTCGTTTAATTAGTTCGCATTTAAGCTTCTGATATTTGTCACTTGCCGGTGGTTTCACTATTATGTCTTTTACCTCCTTAGCGTACTGTGGTTCCAACTGTCCGATGACGTAATGAAACTTCGTCGTATCCGTTGTAATATTCGCAATAGCAAATTGTCCCTCTACCTGTGCGAACCATATTTCGGGCTCGTCAGGCCAGAAGGGTGGTATGCGAACAGCAACTCTGCAAATTTCTGTCGACACGTCCGAGGCGTCAGTGGAAACACGCATTGCGGTGCTTTCGGTAGATGACTTGCTACTTGTGGACTGTGAACCTTCCGGCATGTTTTTTAAATATATTCGCTGTGTTTGAGATCAGTAGTATTATTAATCTTGCGGTTACTTATGCGGGGTCACCAATGTAGGAATAATATGGGTAAATCCTACCTTCTCGCCGTTGATACTCCCTTTCTTATGTAGGTGTGATTCGGGGCGATGGAATGAAAGTCTTCAGGTAGGTATTGCAGCTAACTTATATTACATTCCAAAGCAGTACACAGAACTGATTTAAGCCCAAGAAGACTGGAGGATTGAGAAGCACAGAAGGTAACAAGTATAGTCACTATAGTTCACAAGCACAGGTGTTGGATTGGAAGGCAATGTACTCGTACACCAGATAGGATAGCACGGTATAATCTGATCGCGGTTTAATGAGATGCAAAAATTACTCTTAGTATAAATTAGAAGCGGGTATAAGCAGAACGGTATGTAGGTAAGCAGCGAGCGCTCCGCGTCGAGAGTAGATCAAGACTGGTGTGAAGATGCGCGCGCGCCGGCGGCCGGCCGGCGTACAATCAAATAGGTTTATATAATATATAGCTATGGGGCTATATAGAATAGTGCTTTTCCACTGAGCCACAGCGGTCGAAGTTCCGACACAAAATGTGATGGTGTAAATAATAAATGATATGTTATAATGTAAATAGTATGTATACGTATAATTGTGTGTATCTATGTAAAGTATATGTATAGGTGTATATTCCGCTACAGTATATTGTTATGTGTTATGACAGAGGAATATAAGAGCTATGTTTTGTATAAGTTTGAGGGTAATCCGACTTAGGGAACTATTAAAAACAGAGCTACAAAGAGCAGGACCATAGCGAAAATTGTAACTAGAATGGTCTCAAAAATCAGAGGCCTCGTTAAGGTAACGTAGGCTTAAGCAATTTTGTATAAAAGGCGGGCCATTGGGCCATAGGGACACACTCTACGCTCGACACCGCTCGCGGACGCACGTGCTGCGCTGTGTGTACGAGATTCCTGCTCCCGGCTCCGTGGCTCCCGCTGTGGTTCCCGAGCCCTCTATCGTCGCGCCCTGCGACGAGTCTTCTATAGTCAGTGGACTATCATCGACCTATTAATTGTTTGTCTTTTTCAAGACACAATTAATAAATATTTCTCTTCAGAGTTGTCAGTCAAAAACAAACCGTCGCGTACTTTGGCCCCTTCTGGGTAAAATCCACAGTTTCGTGGTTCTCGGTGGAAACCATACGGTGCCAACGAAACCGAGAGGGTGTTGCCCCAATTACACCCGCCGAAACCCCTTCAGGGCTAGGCAATCAGTTGGACGGGTCCCAGTGTTCGGCCTTGGGGGATCTCCTAGTCGACATTGGTGACAGTTTTGCCTTCACAGCCACACACCTAGTGTCGGTCGGGTGTGTCTACCCCGACGCACTAGACTGGTTAGGACCCCGTTGCACAAATAAGATAGGCAACGGGCAAAAGCAAGCTTAGGGCTCACTATAAGTACACAACCTCCCTGTCTATACCCGACAGGGAGGGTTTACACATCCCCGGCCAATCCGCCCGGGGAGTTAGTGTTAGGAATTGTTAGGAGAAATAGGTACCACTAGAATCGATTAAAATGGAGTCCTTATTAAAGTCTCTTCAAGACGACATAAGGTCACTCAAAAGCGACAACGCTAACTTAGTAAATATCCTGAAAAAGATATTGTCCGACTCCCCCGGACTCAGAGATGTGTATGGCCCGGAAATAACTCAACTACGACGGCCTACTCCCACTCCCACTCCTACTCCCACTCCCCAACTAGGACCTTCAGTCGCCAGCGTCACTGAATTCAGTGACGCACTGGAGTGCTCGCTCCCAGCAGTCGAGCTAGTCAGTCCGCCCAGTCCGCCTGAGCAAATGGACACTAGCGCACCGTTAGCCGCTTCTTCAAAGCGCCCCCAATCCCCCTATACCGAGTCAGATTTAGAGCCAATCCTCACCGGCTCTTCCGCTTCGTCCCACTCCGAAGACGATGGATTCGTCCCCGTCCAAGGAAAGGGGAAAAAACGGAAGAACAGGAAACAATCCTCCACCCAGGCCAACAAGGTCGTAGCCTTCGAGGACCGAGACACGTTCTCACAATCCTCTCTACCCGCTACTTGCACCCCCGTCGCTACCCCCTCCCCCGCCCCCCACCCGATCGCGTCAACCTCTTCGCAGGTTACCCCCTCCCTCACCCCCCGCCCGACCGCGTCACCCTCCTCGCAGGTTGCCCCCACCCCACCTACTTCTGACCCTAAGAAGGTCTCTCCGCCACCACCCATGTTCATTCAGGACAAGGGAAAGTGGACGGAAATATCAAAATGGTGTTGCGATCAAAGGATTGCATACACCAGCGCCCGAAATACCCAACAGGGTATAAAAGTCCAAACCCCTACCTCCCACGACTATAGGGAATTAGTTAAACTCCTGAGAGAGCGACGTGTGTCATTCCACACGTACACTCTCTCAGAGGAGCGTCAAATCCGAGTGGTGATCAAACGGATCCCCAAAGAAATTGCCCCCTCAGACATCTTAGCCGACCTTCAGTCGCAAAACGTCCCGGTTGACGAAGTCCACCGTATGCACCGCGCAAAACGCGGGGAAGCATACGACATGATTCTCGTCGTATGCTCTCCCGTCGAGGGGCATCACCCCATTTTTCAGTTGAAGTCCCTGTGTTCACTCACGGGCTTCCAAATAGAGAAGCCATGGAAAAATGGCGCCATAGGGCAATGTCACAATTGCCAATTATACGGTCACTCGCAGAGGAACTGTCACGCAAAACCCAGGTGCGTCAAGTGCCTGGGCGAGCATGGCACTTCCGACTGCACCCGTCCCAAGGACCGTAGTCTATGCCCTGACCCACCTAGTTGCGTACTATGCGGGCAAGTAGGTCACCCGGCTAACTACCGCGGCTGCCCGAAAGCCCCCAAGTCCTCTTCTCCCAAACTGGCCAAGCGTTTCGACGCCCGCCAGCAGAGGGAAGCTCCCTCCACCTACACTCTCCCTTCATCCCAAATGCCACAGAGACTTAGCCCCCAGAGGCCCAGTCCGTGGAATTACCTCCAACACCAGCAGGCTTTCCCAGCCCTGGGTCACTTCCAACCCCCACCCCCTCCCCCACCCACCACCACCCCCCGCCAAACGGACCCCCGTACTCGCGGCCCCGCGCCCCTTATGGGCACCCCCATGCCCCTTATGGGCACCCCCATGCCCCTTATGGGCCCCCCCGCGCCCCTTATGGGAGCCCCCGCGTCTCTTACTCGCGCCCCCGCGCCCCCAGTCAGGTCCGCACCTGCTCCCGTAGCACCGCGTTCCCAACCCAAACCCACAAACACTCCCGTGGCCCTCCCCAACACGATCCAATCCGGAATCATGATGTTCCTGTCCCCTCGCGCTTACCAAATGGGTCGCGAACTCATTGCCGCCCAAAATGCCCTCGACATAGTTAGGATCCAGGCTATATACAATGCGTACCCCGACATTACGCAAGCCCTGATATCGTCCGCCACTCAAGGAACCCCCAATGTCTAACACCGTCATAGCTAGGTTCAAACCCCGATCCCTCACGTTAGGTTTTTTCAATGCCGATGGCATCCAAAATCAACGCGATGAGATCGCGGTTTTCCTCCGCGCTCATCAAATTGACATCCTTCTCATTCAGGAAACCTTCCTTAAACCCTGTAATCGTGACCCCGGCATTGCCAACTATCGTGTAGTTCGCAATGACAGGGTTCACTGTCACAAGGGAGGCACTTTAATATATTATAAAAAGGATCTGTACTGCATCCCTATGGACCCTCCTCCTCTTTCACGACTAGAAGTCTCAGTCTGCCGCCTAGGCATGACAGGCCATCAGCCGATC
The DNA here is from genome assembly GCA_947364205.1 of Agrochola lota. Taxonomy (NCBI): domain Eukaryota; kingdom Metazoa; phylum Arthropoda; class Insecta; order Lepidoptera; family Noctuidae; genus Agrochola; species Agrochola lota. Next base: position 11,752,701 of record OX376225.1, read on the forward strand.
ATATTAGTATCAGCCTACGCAACTCCCTCTAGAGGTGCGGAGGACTTTCAACCCTTCGCTAACGATCTCACATCCCTACTAGCCTTGAGCGACTCCGTTATCATAGCGGGCGACCTCAACGCCAAACATCCCTCCTGGAATAGTTCCAGATCCTCCATAAGAGGGCGACACTTGTTCGACCTCTCAAACTCCCTTAATATCGACATCATCGCTCCGATGAATTATACCCACTATCCCCATACAGTAGGCCATATCCCTGACGTACTAGACTTGGCGATCCTTAAGAACGTCAATCTAAGACTAGACTCAATAGAGACGGTGGACGAGCTTCACTCTGATCACCGTCCTGTAATACTAAAACTCGACCCCCGCATAGGTCTCCCTGACCCCAATCGCCCCCCGACCACCAAAAGGGTAACGGACTGGAGGAAAGTAAGCACCCAGCTGAAATCCAACACGTCCCCCCAATTGGACTCCATCCCCGACCAATTCCACTCTATCGCAGCAACAACGGCCGCGATCGACTCACTCACTGATCACGTACAATCCGTCGTGAGCGACTGCTCAAAGGAAGTCCCAGTGGGGGAAGACCCCCGCTGGAAACTACCTGACGATGTGCGTGACCTATTGACTGAGAAGAGCGCAGCCATTCGTGCATACAGTAACTTTCCCTGCGCCGCAAACAAAGCCCATATGCGCTATTTACAGAGATCTGTAAAGACACGCATACAGGAGCTGCGTGACACGGGCTGGGACAAGATGCTGAGCGAACTAGAGCCAACCCACCTAGCCTTCTGGGAACTTCAGAGGAAACTCAAGTCCCAGCAAGTCGCGTCCACACCACCCCTAATCCGCCCCGACAAGACCATAGCCTTCGACGACATCGACAAGGCTGAATGCCTAGCCGATAGTCTAGAGGCACAATGCTCACCCAGCACTCTACCAGTAGACCAAGCTCACCTCTTAGAGGTCGACGCTGAAGTCGAACGTAGAACCTCCCTCCCTCCCGTTGAAGACCCTGAAAGTCCTCTGCCCCCCGTCACACCAGACGAAGTGCACGACATCATCAAGGGTCTGAAAATCCGTAAAGCCCCCGGCTCAGATGGAATCACTAATAGGGTGATTCAGCTATTCCCTGCCCACCTAATAATGCTACTGACTACCATCTTCAATGGTGCCTTAAGCAACAATTTCTTTCCACAAATGTGGAAAGAAGCCACCGTCATCGGTATCCCGAAGCCCGGCAAACCCAAAACCGAGCCTTCGAGTTACCGCCCCATCAGTTTGCTCAAAGTCCTCGGCAAGGTCTACGAGAGGCTTATTTATAAGCGTCTCAGAGACTACGCTGAGACAAAGGGCCTCATCCCCAACGAACAGTTTGGGTTCCGCACCCAGCACTCTAGCGTGCATCAGGCCCACCGGATAATCGAACACATAAGCGCTGGCTTCCAGCGCGGTTTGTATACCGGTGCAGTATTCTTCGATGTAGCGAAAGCGTTCGACAAAGTCTGGCACAACGGCTTAATATATAAGCTGTACCAACTCGGCGTGCCAGATCGTCTCGTGCTCATCTTACGAGACTTTTTGTCGAACCGCACATTCCGCTATCGCATCGAAGGCGCAATATCCTCTCCCCGTCCCATCCGCGCAGGCGTCCCTCAGGGCTCTGTGCTTGCCCCCCTCATATTCACTCTATTCACCAGCGACATCCCGAAGAGTAAAAAGGCGCAGTTGGCTCTGTTCGCAGACGATACGGCCATTTACTACAAGGGCGCTGGGCCCGATTCGATAGCTCGCATTCTCCAAACCGCAGTCGATAAACTCGGCGCTTGGTTTGGGAAATGGAGGATCGAAGTAAACCCCGACAAAAGTCAAGCGGTTTTATTTTCAAAACTGCACGTAAGATTTAGACCCCCTCTGCCCCGACCCATCACCATGCTCGGCAAGCCGATCCCTTGGGAGAAGCGAGCCAAGTATCTAGGTGTGGTCCTCGACGAAAAACTCACTTTCGCAGACCATATAAAGCAGGCCCGCGCGCGGGCCGCTTTCGCTCTCGGAAGACTCCATTCCATGCTAAATGCACGTAGCAAATTGTCACTTAGGTGCAAATTGCGAATCTACACAACATGCATTCGCCCCATCATGACCTATGCGGGCGTCGTCTTTGCCCAAGCTAAGCCCCGACAAATTCACAGACTGCAGGTGATGCAGAACAGATTCCTTCGTAAGGCCACGGGAGCCCCTTGGTTCTGTAGGAACGAAACCCTCCATCTCGATTTTAAACTCCCCACGATCCACCAGTTTCTCAAACGCAATTCCAAGCGTTTCTTTGATTCCGCCGCCACCCACCGCAACCCTCTGGTTGTCGAGGCCGCCAGTTATGTCCCAAGTAAAATCAGTAAGACCCGCCGCCCGAGGCTAATCCTTTCCGACCCAGACGACCCCATAACCCTCCTCCAGGAGAGCAATAGGGAAACCAGTACAGTGAGAAAACACACACACCGACACACTTTCCGACCTCGCCGCAGAGGTCCGCGATCGCGACCCTCCCGAGTAAATGATACTCCCCCCCGACCCTTGCTCGAAGATGCGCCAGCCCGCGTCGATGCTGAGCCTGTAGCTTTAAATTCCCCGACTAATAATAATGAAATACTCTTGATCCAGCCTGTCCCTCTTGCTGTCCTCCCCCCAGCGAACGCCCTAAGCCGAGGTTCGTACCCCACAGGGGGTGCCCTTAGCGAGCGTTCGCCTAGTTTTAATTAGCATAGTTTTGCCCCTGGCTGGAGGCTTTAAGTGTAGAAGCTTAAGGCAACCACAGGATTGACCGGTTAAGTAGTCATGACCTCAGAGGTCAGCTACGAGATGCCCTATATAAAAAAAAAAAAAAAAAAAAAGCCATAGGGACACAGTCGGTTCCCAGCTCTCGAGAAGAAAACAACTTCGAAATAAATAAGAAGAATAGAAGAAATCTTTTATTGAAAATATACAGTCCACTTCAATCTATCTAGCCTTTCCCCAACTTTGTTGGGGTCGGCTTCTAGTCTAACCGGATGCAGCTGAATACCAGTATTTTACATGGAAGGACTGCCTATCTGACCTCCACAACCCAGTTACTGGGTATTACGATACCCGTTGGTAAGACAGGTTGTCAGACTTTCGCGCTTCTGACTACTCGTAACGACTATCGTACAAAAGACACTACCGACCAACTCAATCAAACATAATCTCAAGTATCGGAAAACCAAAATGGGGTTTTAAAATTAAAGATAAAATCATACTTAAAATAAAGTTTAATACTTCTTAAAACATTAGCATTTACTTTCTTTCGCGTCCATCAATATGTTTCTCGACTGTAAAGTAGCAATGGCAAGAGTGCGGTCATGTTTTTCTTCGCTCAATTGTAGTTGTAAGTTCTTAACTTCCATTTTCAATGTTTTCACTTCGTTCTGCAGCCGCATGACTATCGTCCACAAACTCGGCGAAGCTTGGCTCGACGCTGAATGTATCGGCAGCGACGGTGATCTCACCAAAGCCTCTATCGCAGGATTCTCGTCGTCGCATTCTGAAAATAGAATTATATGAAAGTATAAAATGTATTATCTTACGATTAACTTTCGATGGATATTTTACCTGATACCCACCTTGTATCAACGCTTGTTCAAGTAATTAACATGCTATCGACTATCTACAGTGTATCATACATTTTATAAGTTGTAGATATAGATGTTTTCCGAGGTAATAGTCTCATTATCAGATACCATGTTAGTGCAGCTATTACTGGTATTGGAAATCAATAGAACATTAACGACTAGATCATATTGTAGCATTTCAGGCATGCCAACGTTATCTTGTGCTCATTAATTCTAGAATTGATTTCGAGATGTTAATAATAACTACAATTCCATAGAAAAATATATATAATATTGTACCACACAATTTCGTTAACATATAGGTAAAGATGTAAAGATTATTAGAATCGTAATACATATAGGATAAATGAATATTTTCGAATAACTTATACCTCATCCATGTTAAAATTAAACTAGTGTGCATTAGTATTTAAAAAGTGGAATCAATATATTCATTTCAAGGACAAATCACGACAAACATTTAAACTAGACGAGGAACAAGTTGTACAATATGATCCTTAGAACGATTACACATAAACATTCAGAATGTAATGCAAACTTTTAATCATATCAAATTGTTGTGTTATATGCTAGATATTTACCCTTTAAAATGGGCACAAAAGCAATGAAAACACGTACAATAATATTAAGGTTATTTCATTAACATACATATACCTCATTTTGGCTAAAAAGTAAATATGTAATATATATAGAGTTCATTTTTAATCATATAATACAGTATTTGACAACACAACACGTATTTTAAAAGAAACTAATGGATTAAATCCACCTCTTAAAAGGCATCAATTTGTTAGTTATAATAGTTGAATACATAGGTATACACAAATACAAAATTACACACTATATTAATGTTAATAAACTACAAAAATCGAAAAAGTTTAATAAACATATACATAATTCGTAATAGATAATAGACACGTATTAAAAAATAGATATTGAAATCAGGTAATAACTGTTTAAACTTAACAAAATTTACAACCTGCTGAATTTATCGATCGCTTATTGCATCACATCCCTACAGGAATTACAAAGAAAAGAGAAAAAAATTGCAGACACAGGTCACTTAAAAGTGTGTGATTACTCGTATCCATGTTTTGCCACTTATATACTAAATAAAGCCAAAAGGCTCTTCAAATAAGAGTAGGTATAACGATATCAGATCAGAACAGCATTACCTAGGCACAGGGCAGGCATTGTACATTTTGCGCGACCAACAATAAATCGATACCTTCGTGTCAATGATCTCGTCTAGTGAAGCTGTGCAATGTCAAGCTTTACGTTACTATTGGTATGAGACAATATTACGAAACAGTATTGCAAGGTATGCATAAGAAAAGAAACAAAAAGTACCGTAATCTTTGCATTCGAAATGACTGCTTCAAAAACGAAGGATGTACGCAAAATTATTACCACGTAAATAAATAATATCTCTGATTGCAAACTGAAAAAAGACTGAAAATCAACATTTTAATTTCAATATTTAATTAAAATTCAGCAGTAATCAGTAAAAGAGGTGGTATGTGCGAACAGCACAAGGCAGATTCCCAGTTTCCACTTCAATTAATCAGTGCCAGCATATGCTTGACAAGCTTCCCTATTTTTAGCTCTTTTCCCTAATGGGCTGTGGGAATAGCGCTTCGCTGAATCAGTTCTTATAATATGCTTGTTGGTGACGCAAATGTGACGTGTGATTCAATAAGAGTATTAATAAGATATCTATAGATAGTCAAACACACCAATGTGACTTTTTAATTATAAACATATAAAATAAGATAACACATTTTGAGATTAAACTTTCGAGACAAAAAAGTGGTGAAGGACTAAAGACATGTATGGCATAAGTGATACAATGAAACAAGTCAAAGCGTAGGCAGTATTGCAGTTGGCACCGGTACTATGACGTTCATATGTAATAGTAGCATGCAGTACATTGCGCTATCGTGTTCAATATTAAATGAATGGCACGCGGCGGCCGCTGCTGCCCACTGTGATCACCCGCCGCCCAATCTAATAACTTGTCTCTATTAGCCCTACCCCTACGAATATATGCTCTTTGGTTGTGACTACTTCATTTACAGTTCTGATATAAATTCATCGTCATTCTTGTAGTTGTTGTATCACAATATCGAGGTGTTTTAACGCAGGATATAACATAGTTTCTTGCTAGTTATTTTAACTTAAATTTTTGTTAAACGTTCTTTAATGTCAAAACAGAGTTATTTTATGGAACAAAATGTTCAACGGTAAAGTTTATAAATAAGGCGCAAGTCATATTTATCTACTCGAAATATTTATACACTTACAAATACTCATAATAGTTATAATATGTATATTCAACAAATTAACGACAGTTTTAATGACTCCTAATAGACGTCTGCGTATAAAAAGCACCATTTGGCATTTAATGGATTCAATAATAAATATAAACTTCTATGAAAAAATTGCGTCCTTGGCATCATTCCATTACTGAATTCACCAATTCGTGATTATCGTAATTACGTTTAACCATTTTATATATTATTTCCTTACAATCTACTACTTGCTATAAGCATAATCATGCAAATTATGCCATAATTTAATAATGCACCACAAAAAATATATTTATAAAATATACAAGTAATATTTAACTATATTACTCTCTCTAATTACTAAATAATACTGCACACATGCATTTGTATATGAAAAATCTATGTCAACACAGATAACACGCTTGATCGACCGATTCATTAAGACTACATCAATGGCACTAGCACTAAATTGAAATCAAAGCGAATAGTTTTACACAAACATTCAGCTTGCTTACAATTTGCATTAGGTATACTATTACACTTAGTTTCTATAATGATCAGCTACGATGAAATGAGGATGCGATTATTCAAATAAAAACAAACAATTATAATATTAGTCAATGGGATCAGCTTTGGTTAAATGTAAAATTGGAAAATGAAACAGAATGTCAGCGGTCACACCTGTCACAAGATAACGTGACGTGGTTATATACTAAGTAATCCGAGCGAACAGCGAAAAGGGTGATTGATATGTAGGAACAACAATTGAGCATAAAACTAAGTTTTCTACTTATGTCAATCAAAATGGTGAGATTTTGTGAGCTGTTTGACAAAAGTGCCACAGCACCAGGTGGAGGACCGCGCGGAGCGGGGCGCGCGGGGCGGCGCGGGCGCGGCCAGCACGGCCCGCAGCGGCGCCAGGCTGGGCTGCGAGCCGCTGCGCCGCTCCCGCCCGCACATTAACTTCTGTCGACGCTCTTCGGAACACTCCCACAGATTAGGATTAGAGCGGTTCATGTCGAATTTTCGGTCCGATAGCAGCCTCCTTGTATCCGGCCCTCGATACAAGTATGCGTCTGCCGCAGAGGAGCTTTTGTTACGCTTTACTTTTGTCGTTTTACTACAGCCGGAATATTCGGGCGTGTTACTTCGCTGGACGGTCGGAAGTTTAGTGTAGTTATAGTGAGGTATGTTAGTAGCGGGTGCGTGATATTGTACTTTACCGACAGATAAGTGGCCGCAGTCCACTGCAGGTGCGATATAAAGGCAGCCGCATGTAACAAAATAGAAAGATTCAGACTACCAGATCAAGAGACGAGTTTGATAATGTCCTTATAAGATTAGATACTCCGGCATTTGTTTAATGTTTATACACAACAAGCGCAGACTGAAGAGATTCTTGCGATTTGTTAGTGACAAGATATATTTTGGTGATTGCAGTAAATAAGAAAATGCTAAAATATTGAACTAATGATCTTTGTATAATCGAGTCTATATTCGATACGGATACAAAATAAATAAGTAACGTCTACAACGACTAGCTACTTTGTACTCATACGAACTAACGATAAAATAAATTAAATTGCTATAATTGTTACCGTATCTTCTAATTTGAGAATAAATTAAAACTAACACTATCAGATCTACGAGAGCTAATACAGTGAACAAGAGATTATCAAAGCATGCTGCACATGCACTTAGATATGTGTGCCTGTATAAATACCGATAAATATGAGAGAGATACTGAGTATTGTAATAAATTAAGATACTAATACACGAAGTGCTTAATTAATAAATATTATCGTCATTACACCAACAACAGCAAACTTGAACAAATATTATTCTCAAGCGCTACTTTTATGACTAGCGAAAAATTTGGTTTCATGTATCAATACAGATCTTTCATTCTAAGAACCAACTGATTATACGGTTTCTTGACTTCGCATGTCTCCTCCTTGTCGACTCGAATATCTCCAGCGGAATATTGGGTACTGCATAATAAATACGCTGTGTTAGTGGATACCTTCTACCTGATATAATGATCATTCAATTACTACAACCATTATGCTATTATGCATACTTTGCAAATAAGTTCTATTATGCATTAATCTCATACTTAGCGATATCGGTCTACTTTTATTGTTGGGTGTATTGCAGAGGCACAAAGAAGTCAATATTATATTTCACAATTATTTTTAAATCCGCCGAAGCAAATAGTAGCTAATTTAAAATATTATCAATGGTAGGTTCTTTCTACAGTATTTTAACAAGGCTTGTCGGTTATGTGTTATGGTGGAGCAAATCAAAGATACTCACCTGAACTGACAGCATTCCTGCAGCGCGCCGAGGTGCAGTAAGCTTCGATAACTTTTAATATTAAGGCGTCCTCTTCATAAGAATTGGACTTTCGTTGATGCGGCGCATAAGGGTGCGTAGGGCCAATGTTTTCGTCCGAACCGACCGTGAATGATTGCGGCCTGAGAGGCGGCGCCGGCCGTAAACATGTTATGCTCCACCCTACGTGTGCATGGAAGGAAATATTGCAGTAAGAAGACAAATCTTATTTGTTACCAACACATATAAAAATACCTAATACATTCGTCATATTATTATACTACGTGGAGGCGACAATAATGAAAACACTGACCATCCTAATGCTTAGAAGTATTTTAGATATATCAAATAAATCCTAACAGCGAATTATAAAGACACAGACTTTTTCTAACAAACTAAAGTGCAACTAGAAGTTATGGGCCCCGACTTTGGGGTTTTGCCGATCAGCCCACTAGCTATAGTAACTAAACTATTGAATATATTTGATTGAATTTAATGTTCAGAGTTGGAACGTCATTAAATATACGAAATTGAATTTGTTGTCGTCTCTACCTCGTATAAGATGCGAGTGGTCGCATATAGGTAAGGCAAGGAGCATGAATAGTTTCACATAATCATCTTGTTGTTTAGAAACGTTAAAGGCCCAGTTAAGAACTCCGTCGAAACTATACACGAAATATTATTTGTGTACGGAAAAACCATTAATCTAGATATCATCAACAAGTTAATTGCATGAAAATCTTTACGTATTTTTATGTGAAATGCGTGTGGTAAATAAATGAGCACATAGTTACCTTTATTGCTGTAGTTCGAGCCAGCCGTGTCGATGAAATCAACGGAGGAGAATTTTTTGCCAATAGGAGTTTTGTTTGGCTTGGCAGGTGATTGGTCGAGAGAGTCGCATGAATTTAAGAGCCATCGTGCTGACTGATTCTTTTGTTTATTTTTATGCGTTTGTTGCGTATGTTGTGTGTAGCTTTGATGATTGTTGAATGAGTGTGATCTTTTGTGGTTTGTTAGACCAGACGATAAATCAGAGTTATTGCTGTCGCTCATGGCCATCTGTTGAAAAACAAAATATGTTACTACTTAAACTTCAAGACAAATTGAAGAGTATGCGGAAACTCGTTATTGATATCAACATTTTAAAAGTTAGCAAATAGATACATTTGTGCAAGTAGTTTATATGTTTTTTTTTTTCTGGGGCAGCACTTGTTCAAACATATATATCTTAAATAAGCAAGGGTATCTAGCGGACACTCGCCAGCTGTCTCACGGCATCATTTCAAACATCAGATCAAAGGATTATGAGTATGGCATTACCTGCCCTTGACAATATCACTTGTAGTCCCAGTTCAAATGGGTGTCAATAAAATAAGGAAACCAAACACGTTGCCGTTCATGTATACGTCTAAATATTGGTGAGAAGAACAGGTCATTAAGCCTTACCATGCATTATGTTCATCTTAATTGGTTAGTATAATTACATGATTACTACTTGCAGTGATTGTTTTGTAGTTAGTAAGATGAATAAACACAGGCAAGGATGATCAAGTAAAGCACTGCAACACTGGGGTAACTCTAATGACAGTATTAATCTAATGGTTACAAATCCTCAAGGCAATATTATCTTCAAACCAGTGACACAAATCAGTAGCTCTTTACAAAAGAATAATCCTTGCCTGAGTCGGTGACCACGGTAATCGGTAATTTAGCTTTCATCCACCAGTGTGCGTACAAATCTGAACGATACACCACAAAGCCGCTCTGGGCTTCAGCTAGACCCTTCTGCACTTTCGATAAGTCCTCACTGCGAGATCTCGTTTTGCGCATTTGCGAATTATTCTCATCCATGCTTGATATATTTTCCTTATTAAAGACATCCCGATTGCGTGGTGCTTTAGCCCGAGATTGCCTCTGCATATTATTAACTTCGGGCGTCTCACGATAAATACGCATGTGATAGTGCAGACTAGGCTTCGATCGTTCTGTTATATTTAAAGTGCTCCACTGGCACGGTAGGTGTTGACGCACGTTCTTAGGAATCTCAATGTGAGTGCTGGGCTTCCTGTACACTCTTGGCGGAGGATCGGGTTTCAATTTGATCTCTGGCACGTAACGTTCAATGTTATATCTAATAGAGGTACGCTTGACTTGCGTTGTTGGTACGGTCGGTGCTGCTGCAAACGTTGACGTCACGTTCATGTTCGATGAATCCATAACATCTAGACTATTCTCTGAAGTTACACTGGTCACGCAAGATGTTCTAGCAGTGGATCCGAAAGGCGACGTACACCTACATTGGTCTTCATAGGTAGCCGCTTCTATTTCAGACAAAGTAACTTTTTTTCGATGGTCAGCATCAAAACTGCGTTGCGATAAACTCGTTAAAGAACCTTTTGAATTTTCAGAACTTTTGTCGTGAGTGTCCGATTCATTGCCTGTGATGCCAGAATTCGAGTACTCGTGCATGTTCAACTCTGGCGAGGCTAGATTGCAACTTCCCACAACACCTGAATCAGAAGATCGCGGGCTAGGACATATCGATCTATTACAACATTCGCATTTCCTATGCATTTTGTGATTTTCGGACTGAGAGCTCATTCTATGCATTCTGGCATCTTCATTTCTATGGTAATTCTCAGTTTCTACCATTGACCTAGACATAGATCGCCTTATTCTTTTATCGGAATTGAGCGAATGCTTCCGGAAGGGCACATTGGTGTTCAGATTAACGTTGATTATTTTCATGTTATCCTCCTCGTTTCTAAACATTGGCGGCGGGTCTAGTATTATAGATTCTATATTACTGTATCTCTGTTTTGGTGACGGAGGAGCTAAAAGCTGTAACACATCAGATGTTAATTGTTCATCAGCATTTTCTTCTTCAGGTGTATAACTTTCCTCTGTTGATTTCCAAAGTTTTGTTACTGCTTCATTTTTAGCACTAACATTTGGGAAACTTCGTCTTGTTGGTATGAAATCTTTTTCTTCATTGCCAAGCATATCAATTTGTGTACTTTGATCCATGTTAACTAAATCTTCACAGCCCATGTAAGATCTTACTTCGAAACTAGAATTCTCAGTACTTTCGGAATGTGGGTCAAATGGGGAAAACATATTGATATCTCCAAGGGCAGATTTCGGGTATTTTTGGCCACTATTAATAGTGTTTATACTGTTATAAGGTATCTTACTGCCCGTTACACTTTCAAATATATCTCGTGTACAATCTGCCCTGACCATTGATTGACTCCCATCCAAATGCATATCAGCGGCGTTGTCGAAATAGCGTACGTAACCAAAATTACTACCCCAACTACTACATGAAGATATTGTTCGCGGACTTTCCATAGCATTCTGTCTCAGAATTTTTGAGCCACTAACTGCTTCTGCATCAGTACAGCTAGAGCTAGTGTACGATTCAGTCCCGTCGGTTTCTCTGTCACTATCATCAGAATCGGAATATTCTGCGTCTGCGCCTATAGTGCCATCATCTTCTATTTTTAAACGAATATGATTTTTATGTCTTCTTCTCACCGGCAATCCAGTCAGCTCGAAGGCCTTGGCCCATGTTCTTTCATGTAAAAGTTTACGTAACATTTGTCTCGTGATTACTTTTTTCTTTACGAGTCTCGCGAAATATTTCGTTAACGAATAGTAAGGTGATGCCGAAGGGTAGCTAGGTGGTGGCAACGTGACGTGGTAAAGGCTGCGGCGACTAGTGTTGAGGCTAGACAACGCCCCTTCAGAAGGAGAGCGGGTCAGCTATACAACCAAAAATAAACCTTAGTCTTGGGTATAAACAAAATATATTCTGGTTGGAGTGGCTATTAGACGCGTTTAAGAGTTCTTTATTGTTTAAGCAAAGTGGGGCAACATTTGTAAGCAGATACTTACATGTGGTAATGATTGAGGTTGTCCAGGCTCATGGGCCGGACTGCTGGTGTTGGAGTGCTTCTGCAGCAGGCTCACCCAGTTATCAGCTTCAGCTCTTGTCTGACACACTGCCAAAATCGTGTCTATCATTGGGCCACCTATTTCAAATGCATTCTTTCTGGTATCTGTATCATCTAATTTGGAGACTGTGATGCCAGTCAATGGAAGACAACCCTACGAAAAAAAAAAGTTTGAGAACTTATTTAACACTAGCGACAGTAGCGATCCGCCCCTGCTACGTAGTTTTTATGACTTGACAAACCATGGAGATTTATATACTATATTTAAGTAAGTTTAATATTAATTTATTGCATAGAGAAACCTTCTGGAATAAATTCTCTAAATGACAGTGAAAGCTGAATCAAAATCCGTTGCAGAGTTTAGAAGAATAACGCGGTCACACAAACATACACAAAAAGCGATTTTAATTAATAATAATATGTATATATAGATTATACATATTATTTAAAGAACTTACTTCATAAACAAACGCCGACACCCTCTTGCTCACAGACAGTAGCAGTAAGGCAGAGGGGAAGAGAACGAGGTAGCGATCTTGATGCGACGGGCCCACGGCGACGCTGCCCATATGCAGCACGTCCCCAAGAGACGCTAGTTCACCGCCGGGCCAACCGCGAACTTCACCGGTTACCACCTGAAGCTCCAACTCTTTTTGTCGCCGTAACGCCGCACAACCACTCTGAAAGAAGCAGCTTGTAAGATATACATATATAGCCTTGTCATGCCTTTGTGTTCTTTATTGGTGTTCAATATAATTTTCAAAGAAATCTAATGGCTCCTACACACAACGCCGGCGGCATGGCCGCCAGCGTTGTTTTTGCCGCGCAGCACGTGCCCGCGGCGTTTGAGCCTTCATTTCCATTGCGATCCTTTGTGCGGCAAGGCCGGGCGCGCCGCGGCTTGCCCGGCGGCAGGGCCGGCGGCAGTGCCGGCAGCCATGCCGCCGGCATAGTGTGTAGGAGCTATTATAAGACATGATTTAAGGTACAGTAAGTAAGAGGCTGGCTTAAATCTCGCAACAGCAAAACATAGAACAACAAACAAATAAAACTTACGGCTATATCCTTGTACACAACAGAGGCACGGTGAGTGTCACCCCTATCAGGGTGCGCTTCATGCACATGTCTGGCCAGTTCCTGTAGCATCGCAGGGTACTTGCCCAACCTACGGAATGGCTTCGATAAGCCAGCCGTCAATACTAGCACCCCTGGGCAAACAGCACCAGCTTCCTCCATCCATGTGTTCAATTCTTCTCTAAAATAATAATAAAACAAAAATTCTGAAAATAATTCCTAGTATTCGTAAAGATTAGCCAGGATTAGTGGCAGATCCAGAATTCAGGTTTAGGAGAGAATTATTATAGTTTACCCTTAGAAAGAGAATTACAATTCCTGATTTTTTTCAAAATAAAAGGACATGTACAAAATAATTAAAACAATGTTATAAACATGATTTATTCTTATTTAAAATAAAAGAGCAAATGAAGAATGTAATGCTAACAATTCCAACAACAGATATGGTTAGCTATTTGATTAGAATTATTTACTTACTTGTACTTATCAAGAATGCAGACAGCTTTAGGATGGCCAGCACAATAAGTTTGATGAACAGTCTTAATTTTAGGGGCCCATTGTAAAAACAGACCCCCCACTCGCTGATCAGGCCCTGTTTTAGTTGCACATTCATCCAACAGAGCTAGAAACTGTTCATGTACTTGTAGCACCTCGTTAATATTGCCCGTCAGCTGCCTGAATTCATCCCTTGTTAGCCTAAAAGTATTGATAATTTATTATAATTGCAACAGACTAAGTAATTATTTATAAAGCTTGCAAAAATATGCAATAACAAAAACATTTTAATTGTTATACAACAGTTCTATAGCACAACCATTATATTATGATCTACGCTACTAACACTTTCAACTTGTTTTGGTCAACTGTAATATAAATATTTTATAATTTATGGAAAATGGCTCATTTCTCTACGGTGCGATGATTATGTTACTACTCTTTTATGGCTAAAATACAATTAATAGGTAGTCCATTGGGACTGGGTGTTTTCTAAAGGTTGATACAAACAAAAACTTACATGTCACTTTTCTCCAAAGGCTGTAAGAAATTGCTGACCAGCCCCTGCATTTCAGCCACATGAGCCTTTTCAGAGTCTATTATATCTTTGAGAACTACATTTCTGAATGCCTGTATTTCTGATGCTGCCCGTATAGGCGATGTTGTTACACTACCTGATGGATCTGCGGTAAAATGTATTATTTAAAAAAATTGTTATAGTATATGTAAGTAAAGTGTATATTATGTAAAGCTAACCAAATAATGTAAGATTTTGTAGCAAATTAATAAATATGAATTAATACCTTTATGTTCGGTCACATAGTTGCTAGGGAACCAGCCTGTGGTCTCGCCCAGGGTTCCCTCCCACCATCCACCTTCTTCTTTTTGGGTAACAGTAATAATATCGCCCTTTTTGAAACATAGCTCGTCATTGTTTTTACCCTTAAAGGAATAGATTGCTTTCACCAAGCAATTTTCGGTTGACATTTTACTTATTTCCTGTCACCATGTTATAAATTCTAGAAAAATAACTCCAAATCAGAATAGGCAAATGTTAATGTGTTAGTTATTTAGTGTGCACACAACTAATAGCAAATGGCAGTTAAGTACATCAGAGGCTTCCCAAATACTGCTACAATTAGAATTTATGAGTAAACATAATAATAAGGTACAAGATATGTTTCAGAAATATTTTTTGGACAGCTCATAGAAATAACAGGAAGTGTTGATGTCAAATCAAAGAGTTGCATTACACAGTAAAAGTAATGGTACATCAGGTTAATTGACAGTAAAACACTTCAACACACTATATTTATGTAGAAACAATAAGATGTCAGCATTCAATATCTGATTAACAACGTACAAAAACGTAAAATCCTCGATTTTCACGGACTTCCAGTTCCAAAAATAAATAGACCACAGACTAAACTAGACTACTGCTGCCAAACGTAAATGTCAGAAAAAAAAGAGTAGACTAATGTCTCTGGTAAATAAAAAAAGGCATTCATTTGAGACTCGAACGTATTAATTACCCGGGTTCGATATCTGGTTCTAGTGCGGGTTAAAAATGTATTTGGGTTTTTACCATTTGGAAATTTTTCAGTAGCAGACCAAATGAAACTCGTAAACACCCTAATTGCTCGACCGTGAATTATTTTGATAACAACTCCAGAGCACAGAGCATGTAACTTTCTCCAGTGTAGGATTGTAGATCCACTTATTCGACCGTCAGTAGGTAGTAGAGTAAGCAGGGCAGAATAAAATGGCGCAGAATGTCTTAGCCCAGTGCCGAATTTAGCCCAACATACCTTACTCGTTGCAGTCGTTGAATGGTACTTATCGCTTGCAGTTGCAGGATACGAAAGTTTGTGAACTACGTATAGGTACTTTTACAGGAGTCACCCATGCAGATGTGCTGGTTGCCTGCTGTAATCATTTAGGTGCTCGCCCAGGGTGTTTAATTACCTACTCTTGCGGTCATTAAGGAGAGTCCGCGTATCACTGGTCAGTTTCCCTCACTCGTCAGTTTATTTAATTCGCTAGTTTCGTTGATTAGTCAGTTTCACTGATTCGTCAGTTTTATCGATTAGACAGTTTCGTTAACTCGACAGTTTCCACTGTTTGCCAGTTTTCGTCGATTCGTCAGTTTTGTTCAATTCGTCACTCACAGTACAGTCAGTAGAAAACTGCAACCCTCAATACAGTTTCGTTAGAAACTGTCTAATCGATAAAACTGACGAATCAGTGAAACTGACTAATCAACGAAATTGGCGAATTAAATAAACTGACGAGTGAGGGAAACTGACCAGTGATACGCGGACTCATTAAGGAGGTAGGTCCATTAATGTCTAAGGCATGATAACACTTTGTCAGTATCCCGCATTTGGGTACACCACAGAACAGAAAAAACAGGGGTACACGCAGTGTCGGATTAAGACTACTTGATGCCCTAAGCAATACACGTCTGTGGGCTCCCCTATCCACTAGTTAACTAGTATCGGTCTTTAAAAAATAATTAACGTAGGTATTTATAATAACGAGATAGATCATTACGTACCTTAGAATATCTACGAAAGAGATACGTGGAGTAGGTATTACAAAAAAACCAGCCAAGTGCGAGTTGGACTCGCACACGATGGGTTCCGTACCACCGTACAATATTTAGCAAATATGACTTATAAAAAAAAAACTACCCACTAGATCTCGTTCAAACCAATTTTCGGTGAAAGTTTACATGGTAATGTACATCATATTTTTTTTTTTAGTTTTGGTTTCTCTTATTTTAGAAGTTACAGGGACACACATTTTACCACTTTGGAAGTGTATCTCGCGCAAACTATTCAGTTTAGAAAAAAATGATATTAGAAACCTCAATATCATTTTTGAAGACCTATCCCACACGTATGTATGGGTTTGATGAAAAAAAAAATTAAGTTTCAGTTCTAAGTATGGGGGGGAACCCCCAAAATTTATATTTTTTTTCTATTTTTGTGTGGAAATCTTAATGCGGTTCACAGAATACATCTACTTACCAAGTTTCAACAGTATAGTTCTTATAGTTTCGGAAAAAAGTGGCTGTGACATACGGACGGACAGACAGACATGACGAATCTATAAGGGTTCCGTTTTTTGCCATTTGGCTACGGAACCCTAAAAAGGAGTAACTTGTAACAAAATAGAAAACATAAGGCTGGGTCTATAATGCCTATTTTACGGATTAAAGATACGAATAAAAGACGGATTAGTGCATGATAAATTGATAATGATAATCAACGTTTAATAAACTTAATTCTAATCAGACTCTTTGTTTTGTTTAAATTTTTCTCTATAAGTTTCATTTTTCCTGCCGGAGTTAATGGCATTTTCTTGTGCTGTTAAATTTTACTTTATAATTCCGTTTTTGTTACTAACATTTTCCGCTTATACGTTCCTATTAGGGATTGCAATCGAATATTCGAATTATTCGAATATCCATTTGAAATTCACATTCGAATTATAAAATATTCGAAAATTCGAATATTACCACAGCAATTAAGGTTACAACATTATTTTGTTGATCACGAACCCGACATCTAACACGTAGTCGTCAAATCTCGGAATAGATCGGCACTGCTCGGATTGAGTTACCCAATTTGGTAAGTATAATTTTTGTTAACCTATGCTGTGCAATTTAGCACTAAATTGAAATTGAGTTGACGATTTAACCTAAAGTAATCCTATTTTAATATTTTTTCATTCCAAATCAGACTCAATAAGACACGAATGCAATTTTTTTATAGTGATTAGGTGGGAGGTTGTTAGCAAATAGTAGTAGTAGAAAGAAAGGTGGAGTAGTAGTGTAGTAGTAGTGGTAGTGTATTGGTGTGTAGTAGTAGTAGTAGTAGTATGTATGACGATATCAAACGTACTTTAAATAGAACTCTGTTAGGTTTCGTCAATAAATTCGAGTTTGACTTATTTACCCAAGACGTGCATAGTAAAGTGTATCACTTCACTATGCACTGACCGATTACTAAATGCGTTTTTTTACAGGTATGCAATTTAGTTGCAGACTGTCCTTCATTCAACCATGGATAAAAACAAATTGGTTTTCAAAGAGTACACAAAACGTACGCTTGACAAGTCCTCGAGATCGATTCTTACGACTGATGTTGGGAAGTCACGCAAAATGCAAATTGTGCAAAAGAATTCTCCAATGTTCAAACACCACTACGTGTTTGCACAATCACTTGAAAAAACAACATCCAAGTGCAGCAGGATAGTTACTCGACTGATACTTCACTTTTACTTTAATTATACCTACCTATATACTTAGTACTTACTTATTTAACAATAATAAAATGTATTTTAAAATTATTGAGATCCAAATTGGTTTGTAATGTAAATGTAGCAGAACATAAAAATAAAACTGAACTTGCTTTGTGTTTGTGTGTGAACTGCCTGTTCGCTATCATTCCTGGAAACTCGGGAACTAAATCATTTACTGCACGTACGCTTTTACTAATATAATTTATTTGGTCTAGATCTAAGAAGAAATACGCTACTAAAATCAGCTACGGCTACAAGCCTACTACTTCCACAATTCGAGTACGTCAACTATACATACTCAGTGCCGCACTGCATGCACACAAATCTACTAAAAACAGACCTGACTACCAAAGCCTGCTTTCAAAACGTATCTTACACGTCCCTCTTCCTAATTCAAACAGTCTTCTGGCCCGACGGTGCCCCTCTTACTCACACACTTATATCTACATCTACAATAAAATAAGCAAGCGCTATAATACTAAAGGTCTTAACACCCACTCGTATAAAAGAATGATAAAAAGTTGGCTTCTCTCCCTGTCATACAACGACACGGAGGATATAGTGAGTTAACACTAAAATACACAAGCAAGACATTCACACAAAACTCACACCAGCAACTCACCACCACACTCACACTCACTCACACACTAACACACACTCTCACACACTCACTATAGTATTATTTAGAATTATTTTATTTTGTTCAATTTATTTTATTTGGTAATTCGCTACCCTTATTTAATTAACTATTCTGTCCATTTTCAAACATCCTGAAATAAAATTTAAGCTAACGCAAAAATGTTTCGAATTAAAATTAAGATCACGCAACTCAGGCTCCCAAGATACAGGCGCTGCCTAGTTTGGGGACCACTGTTTTAATACTATGTTAAATATTCTAGTTACAGTAAGCATACAATATCATTATTTTTGAAATTTATTTTGTAACAATGGACCAATAAATTATTCTTATTCTTAATTCCAACGCCTACTACTACCGTACAAGAACAAGCACAGCAGTCACACATTTTTGGTTTCTTTTACTTTTACTTGTGTTGAATAAAGTTTATTCAACCTATTATTTGATTTTGCTAGTGATATTTTAATTATGTTTGCTACTAAGTAGGTTTGCTATAGTTTTTTAAGAATTAATATTTTTTATTTCATTTTTCATATTCGAAGTTCATATTACTTCTAACTTTATTAAAGATTTGTTAATTATTTTATGTGATTAAAAGTTTTATGTTTAAATATTGGTTCTGATTGGGGTGTTAGGCCACATAAAAATATGTTACTAGTTTCTAAGGCAATAAAAATGTGACAAATTAAATAAAAACTTAATTTTTCTGAAATATTCGAATAAGGCTGAAAAAGCATTCGAATATTCGAATACAAAAAAATATCGAATATTTGCAATTCCTAGTTCCTACCCCAAAGTAACAAAAAAAAAGTAACGAAACAAGTGTTTGATTTTTTCAAAATATGTTTGTGGTGGTTAAAATTGCAGTTACGCCTTTTATTATACACTAAATTTAAATGGAAGTTACTACCTAATATAGTATGATAAAAAAAGTGGAAAATATTGTCAACATAACTTGAAACAGCAATAACAAAGCCGGAATGAGATTCACTCTAAAACTCTAGACCTACTCTAAAATGACTTTTTTATAGTATGGCAAAAAAAAGAGAAACGCTCCTGTATACTAATATGTCGTGGCGATCTTAGAATAGGTACGTGACAAAAAAAAAATTGTCCGACTTTGAGATTAAAAAAAAATATTGGACACGTATTTTTTCTTTTTTTACATAATCTAAAGATTACGGCGATACATTCAGGTAAAATGTGCCATGACATCACGAGTATGTAGATTTTATACATACCTACTAGTGACGTGGCGACCCCCACTCCCCAAATTAAAATGCGTTTTATTAAGTTAATTTTGTATTATTAAGATAAAGCAAAAAATACGTGTCTAATATTTTTTTATTATCTGACTGACGGACTAATTATAATGTCATTTTTTTAACCCAGGCATCATTCCTATTGATCATTTCGTGAAGTAATCAACCATTTCATAAAATGGTTGTATTTCATGAAATAGAACATCGACCGCTGGTCACATCATGATGTTTTCTGTCCAGATCATTGAATACTCAACGTTTGACGATATGAACAGTTAAACGCACGGCTACTTCATGATGTGGCCAAACATTAATGATCATAAATAAATAGCTAGATTATCCACGGGTAGACGCGTTGATGTACATACAAAAAATTAAACAAAGTAGGGAAAACCACCCTACCACAAAAAAAGTCGATGGGTTTTTATTTTATTTCGAAATATAATATGTATTATGTAAAGTGGCACCACTCGCTCCGTTCGCTCGGCTCGCGCGCGGTTGGTTGCAGTTCTAATCTATCCTAACTCATTAGGTCGGGGTGTCACAAGCGGCGTGTTTTTTTTTTTTTAATAATTTTAAGTGTTATATTGCATTTCTCGCCGCTTGTAGCACCCCCAGCAAATACCAGCGGCCGGCGAGCAATACTTCCAACTTGGTCGTAGTTACTTGGCAATTTTTACTACACCTTAACTTAAACCATGGATTATTAATGATATGTCCAAACGTCGACTGACATCATTAACTGTTGACGTCAATTTTTGCTACCTATTTCACGAAATACAACCATTTTATGAAATAGTCGAAGTTGAACATCTCATGAAATGATCAATACTAAGATCTGGCTACGACATAAATATATTACCTACTGACTGTTCTTTTTTCTTTGTTTTATTTAATTTTCAACAACATCTCCCGCCGACAATACGCCAAGGTTTTCAAACAGCCTTGCCTTTCATATGCTAGCAAAACTTTTTTCGGTGCTGTTTATGGTGCCCCCCCGGGACGTGATGCCCTAAGCAATTGCTTAATTTTCTTGGGTTAATCCGGCACTGGGTACACGAATGTATCACAGACTAGTTAGCTTCGAATGTATTGAGTAGGTAATAAAATAATACATACACTGGCAGCGTTGACGAATTTGGGTGATATAATTATGATTCGTCGTCCGCCGGTACCTCCCTTACAAATAAAGCGGGGATGCTTTTTTAACAGATCAGCCGTTCGATTCTGTAAAAATATCACCGTGAAACTTAGGTGAAGTGAGCGTGAAGTGAGCTGTCAATAGTGTTAATCCCTAGCATCCTGCCGGTCGATTCTGTGGCCGTGACAGCTCACTTCACTTAAGCTTTACGTTAGTATTTTTACAGAATCGACCGACTGCTATCTAATTACGCAACACATTTTCGATTTGCAATTGAGTCAAATTGGTTTCGTTTGACTAGAATTGCTTTCAAAAGTTATAAATTGAAAGCAATTCTAGTCAAATGAAACCAATTTGAAGGTAAGACCGTTATCGAGTATTACCCCAAGATATTTTATAGAGCGTACTCATTGAAGCACAGGTCAACTGCACGCATCGGACTCCGGCGATTGACATGAATGTGCCTCAAGTGCAAAGGAATCTGGGGGTTGTGTGGATTGGTGTAAAGTAAAGGTCAGTATTTTTGTTTTATCCGTGTTTAAAGTAAGAAGGTGTTTATTAAGCCAATCGACTACAGTGTTCATCCCCGATTGCGCTGCCTCGAAAGTATCGTGCCAGGAAGCACCTGAGAAAGTAAGGACGTTGTCGTCGGCAAATACGGTAATTTTCCCATTGGGAAGAGCTAGGTTGCATAGCTGGTTGATATAAACCAGGAAGAGAGAGTGACCAACTACACTTCCCTGGGGCACACCGAAAGTCATGGGAAGGTCATCACTTAGGTAGTTAAGTATTTTAACACATTCAGTCCTGTTTTGTAGGTAATATTTAAAAATGTCCAACGCAACACCACGTACGCCCAGCCCGTCAAGCTTCGAGATGAGGATGGGAATGGAAACCGTGTCAAATGCTTTTTTCAGATCCAGGAAAATAGACAGAACTTTTTTGTGAAATGTGTTGCGTAATTAGATAGCTGTTGACCTCAAGAATCAGGAAACTGATTTTTGTTTTTAAAACGCTTCGCCATGTCGCTGAGGGAGGAATTGTCAAGAGAGTCTATCAAGCTCTTTGTCAATCTCTCTTAACGTATTGTATTTCGACGTGGGGCGGGGCGCCTAAAACCATACTGCTAAAGCTGGAGAGAGCTCAGAGAGCCGTATTAAAGGTAAGCACCTTCCGTCTAATTATTTTCCCAACAGATGAGCTATACAAATGCTGTGGAGTTCTCACTGTGAGACAACTCTTTGTCCTCCATACCGTAGTCTTACAGCATCTAGACACCCCTTACGCCATAATCACCAGAAGACGTAGAGACGCGGTCTGTCAGCCGCATAGATGTAAGTTCGCATTCACTAAGAGATTCTTTTGCTTTCAAGGCCCACATTTATATAACAGAGTCAATAAATATCTGCAATTCTACTCTTATCCAAGTAATACCTTAAAAAAAATTGTAACAAATTGACTACTTGAACAAAAATATATTGACACAGAGAGGCTTCTTCTTTCCGGAGAAAAGTTCTACTAAATTGCAACTATCATTCTCATACATAACACACACATCACTTACACCTCTCACCACCACACTAAACTCCCTCTTCATTGTATTGTGGCTTCTGTTTTCTCTTTGTTGATTTTATTTCACTCAATTTTCATGTAAAACTGACCATTATTGCTTTTTTGTATTTTTGCAATGCCTTAAAATATATGAACCTAGGGCTGGCACTTGTGCCCTTAATACAAGTTATCCTGATAACTTAGCAAGGGTGCAAGTTACGACAACTTCTAGTGCTATATTCACAATTAAGTCATATGTATGTAACTTAAACCGTAAGCAGCATACAAATAAAATTTAAATTATTTGCGGTGTCTTGGTACCACATGGCACGAACCGGAAAAGGTATTAAGCGTTTACTGGTACGAAATGGCACCAGCCGGAGTTGAGAGGTTAAATAGCTGTATTGTTGATACGAATAAATACTATTATTATTTCCTTTATTTAAAATGTTAACATATAAAATACATTTTTAAATATTTCTTAAAAACTATTAAAAAAAAATTAAAAAAAAAAAAAAAATTGTGTTCCGCCGGTGTCGGGAGCAGGGTCCAAGCTACCGGTGGTTAGGGCTGCAGAGACAGGAATCCCGTCACAATGCGAGCCGTATCGAGGAGTACTGCCTTCTGGATCAGGCCCTTGATCCAACCGCCTAACGAGAGCCTCGAGAGATGTTGGTCGAGGCTTTCGGCTATCAGGCCATTGGCCGTTACGACAATCGGCACAATGATAGCCGAGCTCACATTCCACATGTCAACAACCTCGTGTGCTAAGTCGATATATTTGATCTGTTTCTCTTTCTCAGCCTTCACGAGGTTCTCGTCATGCGGAATGGTAACATCGACTATCATTGCGCGGCGCACTGATCGGTCTATCACCACTATATCAGGCTTATTGGCTACAATAGTCCTGTCAGTAATGATAGACCGATCCCAGTATAACGTGACATGGTCATTTTCGAGAACTGGGTCGGGCACATACTTGTAATACGGTACCTCAGAGTCAACAAGTTTATATTTCAAAGCAAGTTGCTGGTGAATAATCCTGGCCACTTGGTTATGCCTGTGTAAGTACTCGCCGTTAGCCAGACGCGAACAACCAGAGATAATATGTCTGATGGACTCACCCGGACGATGGCATGCCCGACACACGTCAACCGTCCCGTCCTTCATCTATTATTATTATTATTATCGGTCTTTAAAAACAAATTAACATATATACAGGGCGTCCCGCGGATATGCTACATGGAGGGAAAGTACCTTGAATATTGTAGATGGTACATTTTACTGAAAGAAGACATTATTTGAATTTAAACTGCATTCATAGATATTTAAATAATTACATGGTTGAACCGGGAATCTAACCCGTTACATGAGAAAAATAATCAGCCTGTAGCTTCATCTAAGGATTATTTTTTGCGAACTAATATAGTGTCAAATAAAAGGAAGACCACGAATTTTAACATTTGATGTGAAATTTTGTTCAGAAAAATGAACAGCTGACATTGCCGTAAGGGCCTTTGAATACGGAAAGGTTTTTCAGAAATTATTGAGATTTTGAGAAATGAGATAAATAATCTTCCGGTTGCAGAACGACAAAACCTTAATTTTCAAGAAGGTGGGGCTCCGGCTCATAACAGTCACAGAACAAGGAACTATCTCAATGAACACTTTCATCCCTGGATCGGGACAAATGGACAAATAAGATGGCCACCGAGATCCCCAGATCGAAACCCGTTAGATTTTTTTTTATGGGGTTATGTAAAGAATTTTGATTACAAGAACCAGTATGAAAGTGTCCACGAGCTACAAGCAGAACTTAGACGTATTATTCTAAAGATCCACCACAACAAGATCAAAAAATCGACAGGGAGCGAAATAATCAAAAGAGAGCGACTTTGTATTCAACAAGAAGGGACTCATTTGAGCATTTGATAAATTGATTAATTTTGTATTAAAAATGTTGAAATTCATGGTCTTCCTTTTATTTTTGACACGGCGTGTAAATACGCAAAATTGTTGGCGACCATGTAATTTGGTCCTAAATATAGTCTAGTTATTAAACAGTCTATCTAATTACGCAACACATTTTCGATTTGCAATTGAGTCAAATTGGTTTCGTTTGAGTAGAATTGCTTTCAATTTACAACTCCAACTCCTCCTTTTGGAAGTCGGTTAAAAACGAGATAGCACCATCTACTTTGAGCTCGTCGTCGCATTGTCTTGACAAGTAGGTAGTAGGTACACACGGCTACACATCAAGTTATACATTTCCAGTATAAGCTGACCTCGCATTGTACGGAAATCTTATACAATACGAGATCAGCATAAACTGGAAATGTATAGCTTGATGTGTAGCCCAAAGAAGTATCTAGGGTCTGATGATAGAGCCGGAAGGTGGCCATAGGAGATAGGAACTCCTTAAGTAATCAAGATAGCCCTGTTGTGGTGGCCTCGTTGGATTTGTCTTGACAAGTACCTTACAAGTGAAGGTGATAGAACAGATATTTCATCAATTTCTAATCATAAAAAAACTTTTACAAAAAAAAAACACTACTTAATTTAATAACAAAAAAACGCTACGAAAACAGAACCTTCTCCTTTTTGGAAGTCGGTTAAAAAGTAAAATTATAAGTTTAATTATGGCGTGAACGTCCTTCTTACACTTAAAGATAAGCCTCAAGCTTTTAAGAAAATATTAAAGTTCCATGTTTACGTGAGTTTTATGTAGTACTTCCCAGTTCAATAAAAGCTTGTTTTTTAAGATTTTTACTTACTTCTATTTTTTTGTCAGTATGTGTATTGTGAATTATGGACCATTTAGACAGGGCCAATCTCCGAGACAATCCAAGAACAGCGTCGTGTAAATAGAAACAGTCCACTGCATTGGATTGTCCTCAAGCCATTGATGAAGCAAATGGATTGTCTCGGGGATTGGCCCCGTCTAAATGGTCCATCAGACTCAATATACCTACCCCACGTCGCTGGTAACACTTGGACCTTGAGCTGGCCTAGCGTAGTAGTACGGACTTACGGAGCTTTAATAGAACAAAACGCCGATAGACAGTGGGTTTGTTATCACTGACGTGCGGTCGGCTTATTTCTAAAGTTTTATGAATTTCATTTATTTAAATTTTAATTTCAAGATACGAACAGCAGCGCTTGATTCTCTGCCGTTCGTAACTTCGTAAAGCTTAATATCTGCGCGCCTCGCGGGCAACTGTTATCATTAATACGTATAAAGTATTAGGTATTAGGAAACAACATTTTGTGTAAAACTGCAATGTAATACTTATATACGTTTTGATGGATAATGTTGTTGTGGTCAGTAGGTAGTAAGGGCTAGTATGTCTCTAATGAAAATGATTTTATTTTATTCAAAAAGGCAACTTGGTTTACAGAAAGTTATTATCATAGGTACATAGCTCTGCACGCTTACTCGCTTACCATGACAACCAAAGAAACGGGTTTTGGGTTTGGTTTTGTCGACAAAAGAATAGACAAAATGACAGACAAAACCCATTTCTATTCTATTGTGGTCATGCTACGCGTGCTAGTGTACGTCTCCAGCACAATGGAAAATAAATGCATTCAATATCACTAGGTACTTACCTATGATAACCTATCATAGATCTATGAGTAGAACACTACTAGCGACGTGCCCCTGTTTCGCAAGGTTATTACGACTTGACAATACATCGAGATTTCTTAATTATCTTTAAGTTTAATGTACTATCATAAAACTTCCGGAATACATTATCTAAATTGTGTTCAAAACCTCATAAAAATCCGTTGCGTATTTTAGAAGAACAACGCGGACATAGAGACAAACGCGAAAAGCGACTTTGTTTTATAATATGTATAGATAAATGCTCTTCTCTAGTGCTCAATTAGTTGTTGGAAACTATCCAATGCTGTAAACTTTACAATAATTAAATGGGAAAATTATTTTTCACAACAGATTAGTGTAGTAAAATATAAATGTCTTGTACAAATTTTAATAAATGAAAAATTACATAAAAAATATAGGTAAAACCTATTGCTTATGTGTAATTACAAATTATTACATATATTATTTACATTATCTTATGTATGTAAGAATGTTATTTTAAATTATTATGGAGATTACTGTTCATTACAAAAATTCATCACACCAATCTTTCAAACACTGGTAACAGTCTGCTGATTGTTTTGAATTGGCATTGCATGTGTCCTTTAACCATTCCTGGAATAGTTCTTTGTCTTTCTTCAATACCAGAAACTGTCCCAACACTGTGTAAGCCTGCAAAAGAAAAATTAAATTATCAATCAATCGGATGCAGCTGAATACCAGTATTTTACATGGAGCAACCGCCTATCTGACCTCCACAACCCAGAAACTAGGTAACATGATATCCTGGTAAGACTGTTTGTCAGACTTGAGCTTATGACTGTCCTTAATAACTGTCAAAGATCTACGAACGAGTGCCGGGACCAACGCCTCAACATGATTATTAAGGCACGGATGGGGCTTGTTATGTGTGGTCACCCAATTATCAAATAATAATTAGTTTATTGAATAGCCTCCACAAGTGGCGTTACTAGTTTGCTTGGCTGGCTTGCTGACTGAATGATATTTTTTTATATGTTCTCACAATCTGACAAATAAGTATAATTTGTGCCAAAGCTAAAGAAGATTCATTTTTAAATGTTACCCGCCTTCTTACTTAAGACCTTTTTTACAGTCCGTTCAACCGGTTATGACTTTTATATCGTAGGCATAATGATGGCATTAGAAGCAAAAAAGTGCTTACAATACGAACTGCTTACTGCACCTGCCAATTGTCATGCTAACAATGCAATTGAAGTCAAAATCCTTAGAAAGAACTGAATAGGTAAGAAAAATGGAATATAGATTTTTACTGTAGGAAAATCTAGGTTGTTTTTACGTGTGGTATGTTCTTCTATTTTTAGAAACAAGGAAATTTTTTGGCGAATCCTAAACTAGCAACAAGATTTACGTACAGTATTCGAAAAGTAGGTATATGATAGCTAATAGGTAAGATAACTTAACTAGTAAAAACGAATAGCTACCTAATACCTAAACAATCAAGGTAAAATATACAAGGGAACACTTAAAATTCATATGGCCATTCAAATGAATCATTGTTGCCATTAAAAGGGATGATGTTGATGACAGTTATGCTGTATATGGTTAGCTACTACTTGCCTTACAAAATAATGCTTCTTGAACTTTGGTGAAGGTTGAAGGGATCAAAATTGGCTCTAACAATGCCAGAGAAGGTTAAACTAAAACATTACCCGCCTTCAGGAGCAGTTGGGTAAACAACACAACCACTTAATAGGTACTATCATAATCTGTTTTTGAAACTATTTCTATGTAAAATCAGGTAAAATTTTGGTAAGAATAAAATAAAATTCTAAATAAAAAACAACTTATTAGCATACATATTCTAAAAAAAATACCTATGACTTATCTAGTAAACAAATACTAGACACTCAATGTCAAAATAATATAATTTAAGTGTTGGCAATTACAATTCATATCAAATAACAATAACATCTATATTAGTCAGGAATAATAATAGAATAGAAGTGGATGATCATCGTTATGCTGTATATGGTTAGCTACTGCGTGCCTATTAAAATAATGCTTTTTGAACTTTTGTGAAGGTTGAAGGGATGAGAGGCAGCTAAAACAATGCTAGAGAAGATTCATTTTAAATTAATTCAGTCCTTAAAAAAGTTCTAAATGGCAGCTCAGCAGCAATCATAACATTTAATAATAAATGTGTATTTTAACAACTTTTATTGTAAATAGTAGTCACTGAATTCATTAACTTCAGTTATATAAAAAAAATGTGGTTGAATGATTTCAAGCTTGTGACAAAATTAAACATGTTAGCCACCAGTTAAAGCTTAGGGATGGTTTAGAAAATTACAATTATTTTCAGTCTAACATTAGAGATATACTTTTGCTTGGGCTGGTTTTTTTTTCTATAGAATCGTTTATTTTAGGTATGAATTAATAAATTAAATGTACCGATCCCAGCGTGGTTTAACCAGACTCAATAAATCGAATGAACCCCAAGATGCACTAACCCCTGAAGCCTCATGTTTCTGTTCCTCATGTTACTACACAGGCCATTGCATATCAAGGAGTAGACTGGGTGGCGAGGTAATTGTAAGGAAGGCGTGCCGTTAGGATAAGGAAGGATTTGCGAGCCGTACCAGATATACATCCTCGAGTAGGGAAAGGAATAGTGGAGAGGTGGGTGTTATTTATCTATGGCTGGGCATCTTTTTGCGCCGCTATGTTGCTTCATCTGAATCGTTTCTTTTGGGTAATAAAAAAATTTAATACTAGAACAAGGTAAATATTTTAAAAATACATAGGAAGATTAATAGGTAATGGTTGGTATAAATAGGTAATCGTATGTATGTACAGGTACATAACCACTAACCACTCAAGGTAAAGCAATATACTTTGCGTTCCCTTACAGTTAAAATTCAAATTAATTAACAATAATCTGTAATAGTGCAGGAATATTATGTATTTAGGTAACCATTTCCGCCATAAAATTAGATGATCAACAATATGCTGGTAGGCAGTGGTAGGGACCTATTGCTTGTCTAATAATAAAATAATGCTGGTTAAACTTTGGACAAGGTTGAAGAGAAGAGAAGCGGCTTTTAAACAATAATTTTCTCTTGTCTTCTAATGAGGACAGTCTGTATCATACAGTATTGTCAACCAAAAAAAAAGCTAAGTTGGACATGTTTAGCTTTAAATCCTAATAGTTAATTAAGCACTGTTGTACCAACCTTGTCGAATCCCGCGACTTCCAGTCTCTTTCCTAATACTTCGCCGACGCCTGCTAATTCGGTTACAGGTTTTTCCCCCATGGGCTCCGCAACGAAGTTTCTATGTTTCTGTGATGTACTCGACATTATGACTGGATACCTTGTTATTCCTTTTGGAAATATTATACAATAGTCTTGTTGTAGGTAAGTTTACACTTGCACACTCTGGAATCTAGGATATCAATAACGATGATTAATTTTTAACGGAAAGCTAGCGTGCAAACAAGACAAGTCCACAGACTAATTATTCTACCAAACAAAACAAGTCAATTACTTTCAGGGTTGCCATATTTGGGCACGCCACAATTGCGGCGATAAGTCCCCTCTTTGAGGAGTGGCTTGAGAGGCGCCATGGCGTCCTCACCTTCCGCCTGACGCAGGTCCTCACCGGACACGGTTGTTTCGGGAGGTTCTTGTGCCGCATAAGGCGGGAGGAAACGCCCGGGTGTCACCACTGTGTGGATCGCCCGGAGGACACGGTGGAGATCTGCCCGGCTTGGGTGGAGCACCGCCGTGTCCTCACGGAGGCGATCGGCGGGGACCATCTCTCGCGACCGGCCCTGGTTCAGGCCATGGTTCGGAGCGAGAGTGCATGGAAGGCCGTTACCTCCTTCTGCGAAGCAGTTATGCTCGTGAAGGAGGAGGCGGAGCGCGTGAGGGAGATGCAAGATGCGCGCCCTCGCGCCCCTAGTCACCGCAGGAGACGCCCCGGGCTTGCGGACGGTGAGCAATGGGTAGCTCGCCGTCCGATAAGGACCAGGCCCGGGTCGACAGCGCGTTGTGTTCCACGCGCGCCTCAAAGAGATGTCAGCACCAACTGGCGGGGTCCGTAAGGACCAATGCCTGCTGGGGTTGCGGGTTTGTCCGAAAGGGATATCGCGGCCCCGGCACACGGGCAACGGAAGGAACACGGGTGTGTTTTAGTCAGTAAAAGTCTGACACGCCCTCTCGCTCCGCCCAGAGCGGGAGAAGTCATTTGATTTAAAAATCATTTGTCAATCAAATCAAGTTCAATGCAAGAAGTATGGAAGTAGTAGATTGCTCCAAGCTCCTGTAAGCCTAGCACGGAAGCACGAACGCGCTATGTAAACATGTAAACGTAATGATAAACTACACACAGTGTAACAAGATACACACACAGTGGGTAAGAAGTGAAAAATTATTTAATATTTCCCTTACCAAGTTAATAGGAAAAATAATAACAACGCGGCAACGGATTGATGCGAAACGATATTGAATCTTATCAAAAGTCTATCCCGTGAAAATTACAGTTATCGTTTTTAAACATTCGCAGACTTTCATACAATATATCATTGGCGTAGGTGGAGAACTAACTAACAAAAAAATCTTGTTTAGAGAACATTGCGATTTATATGTGGCATGATTTGGGTGTTACGAAAATGGTGAAAAGTCAATTTGACCAAAGTCGCAGTTATTTAGTTCTCCACCTCCGCCGACGATATATTCTCAAGTCTCATGGCTTTTTTAGATTTATTATTAACAAGCCATGATTGCCATTATTTTGAGGATTTAAACGCAATAAAAGGCAAATCTAGCAAAGAAAAGGGTAGCTTGTTATAAAAGGTTATACCAAGCCCAACAGATGAGTTATGAACCTTATGAAGCCGGTGAAATCCGGGAGCTCGTAGTTTGTCCGTAATATTGTGAAAATCGCTATCTAATGTTAATATTGTGATAACCAGAAACATCATCATCTAGAGTATGCTACATGGATCTTTACTTGGCGCCTGAATGACACGGGTCGGGGGGGCGTTGTAATTGTTGGTAACTTGGCCTCGCGCCAAAAATAACCTTGCAGCGTTGTAGTTTGTTTTTTTTTCATAATCAAACTAAAGTGCCTTATTCACCATTCATCTTGTTGTACGTCCTGCCAAGGCCACGCACAATGCACGACTCAAAACGACAGTGAATTGTTTTGACGTACGTCAATTATTATTATTAATTGCTTGCTGGGCTAGCACGACGCAATTTTGTATCCAGCAAGTGCCACCACCACCAAGAGCGTCGTGCAGATGGATAGTGAATAAAAGCACCGTATCCACAATCCATCTTGCTGTACGTCCCGCCACGGCCACACGCGCGACGTGGTTTGGCTTGACGTACGTCAATTATTATTAATAATTGCTTTCTTGATTAGCACGACATCCAGCAAGTGCCCCCACCACCGCGAGAATCGTTCATCGTGCGTGTTGGATCGTGTTTATGTTCACTGTACAGCAGATGCCAGTGTTTCCACTTTTAGGAATTTCTCACTTTTAGGGATTTCTCCCTTTTTTGGGTAAAATGATTAATGCATGGCTTAGGGCTACTATATTTTGACAGGGGTTTAGATAATTTTGGGGTTAAAATCGCGAAAAAAAAACAATCTGGCAACATTAACAGCCACACGGGTGGATCCATTAGGTTAAGCTACGCTTGCCGGGGTTGTTCAGTGGACGGGTGACCATCTTTACATACCGAGACTCCTGCGTGTCTCGAAAAGCACGTTATGCCGATGCTGGCTGGATGAGGATGTCATTCGTGGATCTTTGACAGGTTTTATGAGTCGTCAGAAGCCCTAAACTCTGACACCAGTGTTACCAAGGGGTATCGTATTACCCAGTTACTGGGTTGTGGAGGTCAGATAGGCAGTCCCTCCATGTAAAATACTGGTATTCAGCTACATCCGGTTAGACTGGAAGCCGACCACAACATAGTTGGGAAAAAGGCTAGGTAAACATGATACTAATGTGTCAGTCTGCATTTTTTTTAAATGATGATAACGTGACAGCACTTAAAACAAAATGAAAAAAGGCATACTATTCTATCAACGACTATTAAATGATAAGAATAGTTGGTCGCTGTGATTAACTCAAGACAATGTTTATGTTCTTTCTCCAGCTTACCTACTGAAAAGTTAAATGAGTTTATATAATTGTTTATTTGTTAGACTTTGTAAAGTCAAGTTATTTTAATTTATTGTTGACTCTACTCATTACAATGTTTTTTTTTATGAGTTGTCGGTATTGCAATATGTGGTTAGCTATTGCCCTCGGCAATTGATCATATTATTTATTGTTAAATAACTGTAATTAACTGTTTGTTTATTTATTTATTTTACCTCGATGGTCCTAGTTTATCATTTATAACTTCCAGTTACAAGCGGGCACGCCCTGTTTACCTAGAGGCTTTTATTTAGATATTATGTACGTTTAGTTTTTATTTGTGCCTGAGTATAGTTCTCGATGATTTTGTTCGGTATATTGGCGTGTGCTGGCTAACATAGGGCTAATAATTAAAATTATGTTTTTTGTTGCGTAATGTAAATTATTTTGAATACTATTATATCTTTTTTGTTCTTCTAACTGAAAAGACAGCAGTGCTGCTGGGGAATTTGTTGCGCCACTTCCTCTTCCCAGCTAACGCACTAGGAAGTGGTGAAGGGTGGGCATTATGGGGATCTGTCTTATGTAATTTTGACGTTAAATTTGAATTTATCAACTAAACGAGTTACGAGCATTTGTATTTTTTTTCGTTTTTAGTACATACTAATTCCATGAAAAAAATTTAGTCGCGGACGGAATCGCCTGACAAGCGTTATGACGGCCGACACTACAGTGACAGCTATTGATAATTTATGTTGACAACAAAATGTCTCCACACATTGACATTGGCAGAATTGTCGACATCGGCACCATTGCCATAAGGAAAAATAGAATAGAATAGACAACAAAATGAAATTGTCAGAATCCCACCGCACGTTTTCTCCACACATTGACATTGGCAGAATTGTCGACATCGGCACCATTGCCATAAGGAAAAATAGAATAGAATAGAAATTGTCAGAAGTTCTAAATGTCAAAATGTCTGGAAGTGGCTGTCTAAACAAAAATAACAAACTTCTTTTCTGCCTGTACTGAAACCTGAAAAGGGAATTTTATTTGAGCTCTGCTACTATCGAGCAATGGAGACTGTGCCATTAATGATTCTCCTTCATCATGAAACCATTAATGACTAAATAAGAAAATCAGCATTTACAAAAAACCTTATGAATATGAACGCTGCAACGATCTATTTTACTTGATAGAATATTGGAGTAGGATTTACTAGTTATGTGATCGCATATAAATGGTAAGCCATCAGTTTACTTGCCATGGAAGCCTCAATTGAGGAGAGTTTATATCGTGCAGTATTAGCTGAAGATCGAGACGCAGTTTCGCGGGCGCTTTCTAAAGGTACATTAATTATATTTTATTGCTAGCTGGTGGATACTTAAAAAAAATCTAGAAGAAAATAATTACTGAATTATGTTTATTTATTTATATATACATTATATTGTACACCAGAAAAATACTTAAATAAAAATTAAGTTATACACTACAAAAAATACAATGCCAGTATAGTTAATTATTGTTTATTTAATTACAGGTGCTAATCCAAATAAGACTGCCAGCCAAGGTAAAACTAGTTTGGGAGAAGCTGCAAATAATGGAAACATTGATATTGTCAAACTATTAATTAATGCCAGTGAAGCAAAATCGCACATGCCCGTATCATATGCAGGTTCTCCTAAAAAAAGACTAGTCAAGTGCCACAAACGCAAGTTAAGACACCATGGACAACATGATGAGACTGTTGTTAAATGCAAAAATTTGAATGACAGAACTTTTAAGGATTTTCATTTTGGCCAATATGAGACGATTGCAGTAAAAGATAACAGTTCAAAAGCAGACACAAACCAGGGATACTTTGTATTTATACACAGTGAAGGATCTAGCAGTGACGAGAGTAAACTTGGTAGTCTGAAATCACCAATAACATCATCATCACTGACACCATCACCACAGGCTGACTTAGAATGGGATGAAGACATAGGAAATGTTGCTCCAACTACAAGTGAAGATGAAACCTGGTCTTCTATGTATAAGTAAGTTGCTTCTATTTGTATTATAAATAGTAACAACTGGAACAACGGATAAGATCAGGTGTGCTAGGGTTATAAAAAAAAATCCAATTATAACATTTTCATATTTCAGGAATTACAAAATTAGTAACTCATTAATATAGGCGGTTCATTGTTGCTACATTGCCATTTGTCATATGAATCAAAAAAATCTTGGAATCAATATAAAAAAATGTTAAGATTTAAACAAAAATATTTTATTTTTCTACATAATCTCCCTCCAATGCAATGCATTTAGAATAACGCGTTTCTAACCTCCATATTCCTTGTGAAAAAAAAAAAATCTTGACTCTCGAAAAACTCCTCTACAGCAGCCATAACCGCGTCATTATCGTAAAATTTTGTTCCACGAATCTTCGAATCTTTTAATTTTGGGAATAAGTGAAAATCACTTGAGGCTAAGTCCAGAGAATATGGTTGGTGTTCAAGCAGATTGAAGCCAGCACAGCGGATTGCGTTGAGCGCAACTTCCGATCGATGAGCAGGAGCGTTATCTTGAAGAAACAACATGCCCAACGATAGCTTTCCACGACGTTTTTCTTTAATCGCTTCACGCACTTTCGGGATTGAATTTGCATAATAGGGTCCAGTAATCGTCTGGCCTTTTGGCATGTAATCAATAAAAAGGATTCCTTCACTATCCCAGAACATTGAGGCCATAACTTTGCCAGCGGTAGGAGCAACTTGAAATTTCTTAATGTTTGGAGAGGATGGTTGTTTCCAGGACATGCTTTGTCTCTTAGTTTCAGGATCGAAATGGTGGTTAATGGCGACGACCAAAATTATCCGAATCACGCTGGAACATTTCGAGATTACGCTTAGAAATTTCCAAACGTCGCTTTTGTTTTTGTCGGTTAACATTCGTGGCACCCATCTTGCCGACACTTTTTTGAACCCCAGTGAATCAATTAAAATGGATTGAACGCTAACAAATGATAACTTTAGGCTCTCAGCTATCCTCGCGCGCGAGGAGGCGAAACGCCGGGGTGTTACTCCGCTGCCGCGAGAAATCACGGCACAGCGGACAGAGCTCCGGCGGGATCTCATGGCGGCATGGAGAGTGCGATTGTCGCAACCCAGCGCTGGGTCGCGACAATCACGATAGTCGACTTCGACTTTGACTTCGACTTTTTGATTTTAACCATCGTCATAATCATCGCCATCGTCATCATCATCATCTGATTTGTAAATTTTATACTAATTTGTGAATAACTTTTCTCAAATAATAAAATCTCTGAGACGAGACGGGCTGACGACGACGCCCTTAAAAATAAAAATAAAACAGAAAAGTAAAAAGCACTAGTGAAAAAAAGTGACACTTTCCGCACAAATTGACTGCTTGGAAAACGCTCTTTTCGAGCAAATGCATTGTAAAACAATTTATTACGTGCGAACGAACTGACAAAAACAAGTGACAGTTTGCATGAATATTGTGTGATTGACACTCTTTAATTTGAATATCGAACTTCTCCCAAAAAGGTTTTATGTATAAGTATGCAATTCTAAGAACTTTTTGATTCACCCTTGTATTTACATGGTGTCCATTTTCCTTCATTCAGATGGTATGCAGCTATATTGGAGTCTACAGGGGCAGCCATTGCATCAGCTTCTGTGGTGACCAATGGAATTGATCAACATGATGCATTCATGCAGACTGCCTTACATTATGCTGCGGAACAGGGTCATGCTGGAGTTGTCCAATTGTTGATTGAAGCTGGTAAATATTTCTGTACTACTCTAACAGTTTCTCGCCTCCCTCTTACCACTACTACAAAATAAATAATATACTTTCAGGCTGTAAAATAGATGCTGAAACAGGAGATGGTGTGACTGCTTTACATGTAGCAGTAATCAAAAATTATATAGATATTGTGAAGATTCTTATAAAGGCTGGGAGCAATGTCAACCACAAAACATATGATAGTATGACACCTCTGCATTTTGCAACTTCAAGAGGGTTTCTGGATTTGGTGAGTACCCCAAAAAGCACTGGTCTTTTGTATGTGTGAACATAATAACCAGTCACAATAATTGCCTTAAGAACTCTTTTTCCAAAGTACTCAGGTCGCAGCCAAAGATGGGGGGGGGGGGGGGGGGGGGGCACCATGAATGCCGAGGAATTTTTGGGAAATTCCTCGGCACCCATTTATTATATTATTACCCTAAAAACTTTTTGACCTTTCTAATATTGCTCACTTTTTAAATATGTATCTGAACCTCTTTTTAACTGTCTGATCTTTTCTCACAGTTGGTCGTAGTATCTAATCTAGGGTACCCCGACCAAACGGTCGCGTTAAAACAGTGACAAACCGCGTGCTAGCCGAGCGAGCGAAACGAGCGATATCGCAGTAGTGGCCGGCGAGCGCTATTGCTTGTCTACTCTGAAATGACGCGCCCCACTACCGCATTTTTACATCCAAGTTGGTCGCAAATAGTTGGCTATTTAGTATTTAAGGACCCCACAATATGAATTATGTATTTGGGGTTCGATTAAATCATGAGATGCTGCCAAATTGGTCGCTAGCTTTTTGATAAATAATAATTATTAGGACAGAAGATTATGTAGGGTGAGAAGAGCGAGCGAAGCTGACTCGATAAGTTTAATACCTCGTCTCGTATAGGTTAGGATTAGCATTACATTTTCAAACAGAAATAAGAGTTAGGTACATTTTCGACTTATGCAGGAAAGGCCAAGCAATTATGAAAATGTAGAATACAAGAGCGAGCGGAGCGAGCTCAATAATTTTGCACTCTCGGATACGTTAGATTTTCTTTTAATAATTCTAAAAGAACTAAGAATGACATGCTTTGTCAACTTATGAAGAAATGCTCAAGCGTAGACAAGCGAACGAAGCGAGCCTCAAAATTTTAGTACCCCGCCTTGAATAGGTTCTGTTTTCTTAGAATTTGATTTACATTTTGAAACAAAAATAGGAGTTACACTGTCGATTTATGCAGGAAAGGCCGAGCAACTATGAAAATGTAGAATATAAGAGCGAGCTCAAAAATTTTGCACCCTCGGAAACGTTCGAATTGCTTTTGATCATTCCAAAAGAACTAAGAATTACTTGCTTTGCCGACTTATGAAGAAAAGCTCTAGAATCACAACAAGCTATCCTCAAAATTTTAGCACCCCACCTTGAATAGGTTCTGTTTTCTTTTGACAATTTTATAGGAAGATAATTTACTTTGCCGAGAAGAAAAGCTTAAACTCGTTTTACAGCAGTTTAGGTTTTGAAATCTGGCCTTAACCCGAGCGTAGTAGTGCCCAAATTCCCGAGTTTGCTGAACAGGCTTTTTTTTTGTTTATAGCCATCGAGGTCTCTGTGTCTCAAGTACCTACCTACAATTTTTAGTTAGTAAAACACGTAAATTATTCAAGCTGTCGACAGCTTGAATGATTTGGAGGGGGGGGTCATGACCCCAGGTACTGTCCCAACTTGGCTGAGCAAAACTTTGCGACCCCGTCCTAAACGAAAGCGGTCGCGAGTAGTAGGAGTACGCTATCGTAAACATGACATACTCACACGATCAATCAAGTCGCGTATGTATGTCATTATTCAGGTAAACGATTATAGGATTCGCGCAACAGTCGCTTATGATTAGGAAGCAGGGACCCCCATAGCCTCCCTCAATTGTGTTTTTATTTTCTTCCATTAAGTCTGCTTAAAATAACTTTCAGGTAGAGTTTCTAGTCAGTAATGGAGCTAGTTTAGAAGCTAGGGACGCAAACGAGAGGACAGCATTGTATATAGCAGCTGGCCGATGTCATATGGATGTGATCAAATATCTTATTGATGCTGGTGCTAATGTTAATAGTGAGGAGATCCATGGTAAATAATACTTATCTATTTTATGTAGCAACTTCTAGATTTATAGGTTTGTGTCTTATGTAGTCCGCTCTTGTCATATCAAGGCGCATCTCTATCAAGGAACGCTCATGGCAGACATAATAAAGTATGTCACATGACAGCTAGTAGTGTAAGATAGTGCCATCCGTGAAGACGCGCCCCACTCTGCTCCGCTCGTTACTAAACTACAGCTTACAGAACAGTAATCGCGGAGTGGGGCGCTTTTTCGTGGATGGTACTATCTGTAGACTGAAATAACTTTCTTGATTCGCGTTTTCAGTAATAGAAACATTTCTTTTTTTCCCAGGATACACACCCCTTTGTGAAGCTGTATGGCAAAAGTATGCTGTGGGTGTAGAACTGCTACTGTTGTCTGGTGCTAGGATCACTCACTCGCATAGACTTTTGCACAATGCAATAATACAAAGACAGGTACGTCCACATCTCACATCACATTACACTTATTCAAACTGACGAATGTTATAGTAAAATTATAATTAAATTTTTAGGTGGAAATCGTGAAAATGCTCACTGCTTATGGTGCGGGCATAAATCTTTACAACGACAATGGTGACACACCTCTCCTTTTAGCGGCCAGACTAACACAGCCTGCAATTGCCAAAATATTGTTATGTAAAGGTAGGTGTGTTTATGTAAAGAGATGTCAGCACCAACCAAAGAGAATTAAACCACTTGAGAGCTGATAGACCGATATCGTCTAGGCACACGACTCACCACTGCGGGCCGGGGGACGAAGAAAATACAGCGGTTGTGATTGGCCAATGCAACAATGTCAGGACGAATGTTCGAAAGATAGTGTTGCGCAAGTCAGTTTTGCAACAATAATATCGATATCGATAAAATCGACGTCTATCAATTCTATATTTTTTTAAACTACACTGATACGGTGCTAATGGGTGCAAATAAAACACTGACGTAACACTTCATATTTCATTTTATTCAGTTAAATCAATGCTAAAATTAAAGGAAGCTTATTTATACACTGAAAGTATGTCTTATAAAAATAATAGCAATATCAATCCCTGTCGGATAGAACAATGAATTCTCATAAGTGAAATTCTAATTCAAATAATTTATTGTGCAATTAGGAATCACTTTTACACGTCATTATTTAACAAGCTAGGTGGAGTCGAGATTTCCTAACTGATAATCGTATGGAATGTGAAAACTTTTAATAGTGCATAAAACATTAAATAAATGTGCTTATTAAATAAATTCGTTTGACTTAGCCGCGAAATTAAATTTTTCATTAGTGTTTTACAAATTTCATCTCTCCTTGACACAGTATGTTGTTTATAATGCGCTACAATAACGGTTTAGTAAACACATCACCCGCAGTTATTGTAGAGAATAGCGTTATTAACAATAAAAGACGACGAATAGAGCTGAAATTTGCAAAAATTCAACGAAAATTGTAATTTCACGGCTAGGTTGGACGATCCCCCTTAACGAGACAATCACTGGTTTTTAAAATGAATTAATTTAGTAAACGTTTTCCGGATAAAGGATTTGGGGTCTTTATTATTTTTTGTAAAAAATGACAGGCGTGCATCAACGTATTTTTTTATAACGCATCTTGTTAAATCTATTAAATGGTTTGTGGTTTCTATTTCAAATTGATGGAAATATATTTCGGGGAATAAGTTATATCCTATAAAAGTTTTAAGAACTAGTCGAATAAAGTAGTCGGTATTAAATTTTGGTGGTAGTATTTTGGACCCATTTTCTCTGATCGTTTTTTTAATAAAGATTTCGCAACGGCGGCAAATTTCCTTTACGGTGGTGGATGCATGAAGTAACTTGTTTTTATAAATATCTTTTAGATATTGCAAGCTATTTACGTCCGCCTCACCAATCAAAGCTCCAATACATGTTTGACATTTTAACACTTTTATCAAAGCATGGACGATGTAACCGGCCATGTATTCAACAATTTTCTCACTAAACTCTGAAATGTCTTCAAGTTCAGGAAATTCAACAGTTTCGTTACTAATGGACTCATCATCGATTGTATTTTGGTCTATGTGTCTTGTAGTCACGTTAATGCGCTCCACTGCAGATGTACACTGTAATATTGATATTTGGTAAAGAGCGGAGCAATTACCGCTTCCGCTATTTTTGATTTGGGCGTAAGTCAGGAGCTTTTTGTAAATGCTCTCGAACACCCGAGCACTGGGATTATTGTTAGACCCGCCATGACATCTTATGCTGCCAAAAAAATGTTCTAAATGATCCTGGCTTATCTTATGTAGGGGAAGGTATTTCATTGCACAGTCTGTATTTAAAATTACGTCCTGGATGAGGAATATTGCACTTTCTATGCATACACAAAATCCTAAAAATCCGGTATATCTAGGCGATTTTACTAAAAGAACCGTTTGTGTAGAATCTCGTAACTTAATTTCTGCTGACATGTTTAACAAATAATCTTTTGCCGCCTTAAGTTTTATTAAAACATGTGCAGCATTATCTTCGTTAACCGCTCTTTTTAAGCCATACCCATGGGTGTGCGATTCCAATATATCAAATAAATCGTTCATCATGATTAAAAAGCGTGATGTAGGTGTGACTTCCTCAAATTCGCGTAAATTGAGGTTTTCTTTGCAGAATGTAAGTGAATCTGACACACTTTTGCTAAAAATTTGGGTAGCTAAGCTAACTTTCATTATTTTACTTTTAAAGAAAATGTGACCAGCTCTCAACCGATTAGCCAAGTGAAAATTTTCCGTGACCTGTAGATTGTGTAAGTTAACAAGATGTTGCCATAAAATATATGCACCATATTTATCTTGCAAAATTCTATAAAACTCGAACGCATTTCGCACAAGTTTTATCATGTGGGCCGGATCTAAAAAAACAGCAACTTTTGAGTTGTTGCAAGGATTTTTGAAAGTGGAATTTAAATTATCAATGCCGAAATTACAGCCTAACTTTTTGGCCATGGTAATATTTGCTGGGCAGCCGTCAAACGTAATGGCTTTGATATGTACACCGGCATCTTCTACTAAATGGATGGCTTGAGTCAAAAGAGCAACTTTTTGTTCCGCATTAATGCCATTTATCAAAAAATATCCAATTGGAATTTTCCAGCTAGCATTTAATGCTACCAACAAAAACACAAGTGCCTCTTTGGCTTCATCTTGGCAATCCGTTTCCAAGCTGGTACCAAAACTTACGTGGCCATAGTACCTTCTTCCTTGAGGATGATATTCAACACCACTTCTGATAGCCATTTCATCAAATATAATAGTGGCGTAAATTTTCTTATCAGATTCTTTTGCTTTGCTTTTGATTGTATTTAGTGCTTCCTTTGTGAATCCTGGTTTTCCATCAACCGACTGGTACCAAGATCTAAGCGTGCATATAGCAGGTAAACAGGTACTGAAAGTTTTTCTGACGAAATGATATGCCTTTGGCGAATAAAAATGCAGCGTTAAAGCGAACGCTCGCAGTTCCGGTGAATATTTAATTTTTGGTATATGACCTGTTTTAGATTTTAGAATTTGGCGTTTAATTATTTCTCTATTTTGAACACCTATACTGCTTAGAATATCTTCGTTCTCAGTAGTTATAAAAGATTTTTTTGTTAACGTGTTTAAAATTTCTTGTAGATTTGCCACCTTTTTGGTAAGCACTCTATTTCTGTCTTGAAGTCTCTTAATGTTTTTCTTGTTTTTGTTAAGTGAAAATATTAGATGGTCTATGTGGCGCTTCATTTTGCGTTTTCGTGGAGTCAAGTCCTCAATTTTTGGCTCGACTTTTACGGTAGGAGAATTCTGCAAAACATAAAAATCTGACTTCTGATAGGAGCACTATTGATATAACAGTTAAATAAACAAATTAAAATTAACTTACGACAGAGCCATTATCATAGGAAGTTAAATGTACGTTATGATCATTAAATTTGCATTTCTGTGAGATTATTAGATCCTTAGTTTGTCCTTTTGATAATAAATCCTGTAATTATACATCAGGCATTAAATATTGTAACAATGCGGCCAAGGATCACGTACCACGTCGTTAGAATGAATTGGCTTACTTGTGAGACAGTTAGATGGGAAGGCCCAGATAAATTAGAATCATGCACATATGGATCAGTCGTATTATTTGGTAAAGCCTGTAAATTATAAAGTTTTTATTATACATCAAAAAAAAAAAACTGAAATAATGATGTATACAATAATAAAACATACCAAAACAGGCAAAAACAGGGTCGGTGTTGCTGAACTAAATAAACGGCGTCGGTTCTTTAAAGTTTCAAAGCAATCTGCAGTGAAATGCCTTGAACAAACAACGCTAAATTTTTTAGGAAACCAATTTTCCCTGTGAACTGCATTAATCCACTTTTCTTTCAGTTCCGGAATATTTGGAAATCTAAAATGTAAACATTAACTAATGTTAATTTTTTACCAGTAGGAAACATCGTAATTTTTATCGTCAAATTATATTTATAGACTTTGTTTTGAAGTTGTCACAACACTACAGCATTAGTACAGATAGAAAGGGACAGACGTATTGACATACCCTAGTGAGAGAAAGGGACTTTTCAAAAAGACATCAACGCGGTATACATTTTTGTGCCTTTTTACATAAACAACCAATTTAGGTTGAGCCCTGCAATTATTCATAATAATATTAAATCATAAATATATTTTACTTACCGATGAAAAGTTATGCCATCTTTTTTATAGCTGGATGTTCTAGACGATTTCCCACAATATTTAATAGAACAGGAACTCATTATATTTGTTTATAATTATGCAGTTTTTTTTTTTTATGTATCGAAATAACCGCGTGTGCAGAGATCCAATAACTGGTCAAAACTAAAATGACAATTCATATTGTCATCTAATATAAGTGCAATTTCATTTATGTGTCGTGAGCCTGAGTCGCCCGTATGAGCAGTCAAGAGGCTATATAGTCATTGGCACCAACTGACGGGGTCCGTAAGGACCAATGCCTGCTGGGGTTGCGGGTTTGTCCGAAAGGGATATCGCGGCCCCGGCACACAGGCAACGGAAGGAACACGGGTGGGTTTTAGTCAGTAAAAGTCTGACATACCCTCCCGCTCCGGCCAGAGCGGGAGAAGTTATTTGATAATTTCCCAACCTCAAAAAAAAAAAAAAAGGTTGGTGATTATAATTATAACCAACTATTCTATTTTGCTCACATCCGAATTCGCGATAATCATTATCGAGCCGTAAAGAGTATAAAGAGCGGTGGTGGCCCAGTGGTAACGGCCGCGACTTACCGAGTTGTGGATAGCAGGTTCCAACCCTGACAGGCGCTTTACTTTGTGTAAATTATTTCATCATTACATTACGGATTACGGCCCACTCCCTCTCACATACATACCTTTCGCTCCCTCTCACTGAGAGTAGGCTTGAGTCCCAGCAATGGGAACATTATAGAGTGATTATGTTATTCGGAGCCCTTCGTAGAGGAGTCGTAGATGGTGGACGAACCGACGAAGTTAGTTTCATTGAAAGTCAAGGTTTTCTAAAAATATTTAGTGGATTTTATGTAATGAGAGATGAATGGATGATGATAAGTGTCAGAAAAAGTATTACGCTGGAATTTCTCAGCTGATATAACTAGCTATTAGGACAGTGGAACAGCTCCATTTATAATAATAATACCAGCCTATAACTGTCCCACTGCAGGGCAAAGGTCTCTTCTTATACAGAGAAGGCATGAGCATTGGTCACCACACTTGGTAAAGGCGGTTTAAACTTTTCAGGTTTCCTCATGATGTTTTCCTTCACTGATGTCAGTAATGTCCAAGATAAAGACAGAGAGAAGCCACTTCATTACAAAATTTTAGTTAATTTGATAAATTTTAATGTAGACTGCGTCGCACCTAAACTGTCTGATGCCTGGCCAAACTGAATAAATAATTAATTATATACCTAGGATTTTCTTAACTATTGGAAGGAGGTGCTCGTGGCTAAGGCTGGTTTTATTGTTACGCGTTTCGGCAGCGCCGTTGGAAAACGCGCGTTCGGAGATGTATGGGGTAGTAGTTGCGTTTCAAAGTCGCGCGCTTCAACAGCGCCGTTCGGTAAACGCTGTTAACAGCGTGCTGCTCAGCGGCGCGTCTAGCAGCGTGACTATATAACCACCCTAAGTAATAATAGCCGCACGGGTCGATCCACCAGGTTAAGCTACGCTTGCTGGGGTTGGTAGGAGGATGGGTAACCATCTTTACAAACCGAGACTCCCCCATCTCTCGGAAAGCACGTTAGGCCGTTGGTGCCGGCTGTCATTCTTGGATCTTTGACAGTCGTTACGGGTCGTCAGAAGCCTCAAACTCTGACAACTAGTCTTACCAAGGGGTATCGTATTACCCAGTTACTGGGTTGTGGAGGTCAGATACGCAGTCGCGCGATTAGACTGGAAGCCGACCCCAACATAGTTGGGAAAAGGCTAAGCAGATTGATTGATTTCTTAAATAAACTCTTATCATTCTGTTACAGGTGCGAATTCTAATTTGTGCAACAGTATAACAGGTGCTAATGCGTTGCACATTGCTG
This sequence comes from Agrochola lota, assembly GCA_947364205.1. Classification (NCBI taxonomy): domain Eukaryota; kingdom Metazoa; phylum Arthropoda; class Insecta; order Lepidoptera; family Noctuidae; genus Agrochola; species Agrochola lota. The sequence goes on from OX376225.1 coordinate 11,797,629, forward strand.
TTGAAAGTGTAGCTGCCCATGAGGATTTTGAGGAATTGTTGAAATGTTTAATAGACTATAAGATTGATTTGAATGCCACAGCTCTCACGGGCGATACAGCGCTGAACAGGGCTCTGTTATTGCACAAGTAAGTTCATGTGTTGTGTATTCTCATTTATTGCTATGGCGTTGTTCCTGAGGTGAATAAAATAGTTTATTCCCGTTGTCCCCGTATGCCATATCCCCGTCACGGGGACAGCGGGACGTGATTTAATTTATTTCCCGTTGTCCCCATAACGTACATTTGGCTAACGGGGACAACGGGAAGTAAACCTTTTTTAAATCGAAACAGCTAGGTTAGGTTAGGTTAGAACTGTGACCACACAACGCACGAGCCGAGCGAGCGAAGCGAGCGGTGCCGCGGCAGCGGCCGGCGAGTGCCAGAAACATATTTTTGAATGTAAAACCAAACCACGGGGACAACGGGAAGTATTATTAAATATTTAATTGAAGTACCGCTGTCCCCGTAGGACGGGGACACGGCGTACGGGGACAACGGGAATAAACAAATAAAATCATCATCATTGATTTTGTCGAAAATCGTCGACTACTGATGCTAAAAGTATTGTGTCTGTTAAGACCGAAGGCAAAGCAAGAAAAGGTTATTTCCTACTAGCTGACCCGTCAGACGTTATCCTGTAAAAATTTCAATTTTAATTTTTCGGCTATTCCTTTGCGTTTTTCCTCAACCGGTAATGAGGCGAACAAAACAAATAAGAAAAACAATTGGTTGAGCCATTTTCGAGGTTTTGCGAGACTAAGGCTGACTGTCCATTGGAGCGGAGAGGAGAGGAACTGTGCCAATATTAATCAATGGAATTGCATAAAATCTCCGCTCTGCTTCAGTGGACAGGGATTTGCGAACTAGTTTAAAAATTCATCCAAAACCGGGAAGCGGAACGGGGAAGCTGAAAATCCCGGCCGCGGGGTATTGCAGCCCGCTCAAAATACTCGTCGCGTGAACTCGTCCTAGCTCCGCACAGTCCGCAACTCCGCTCCTCATAGGTTTAAAAACTTTTTGGTTCTTCTAAATTCATTTATGCTTTTCTTGTTTCAGAGACCATGCTGCAGTTTTATTAATTCGCTATGGAGCAGATGTGAACACTTGCGATTTACACTCGTGTGGTCTGGACAATCTATCCATAGCAAGCAGACGAAGATCGTGCATTTTAGCGTCGATGTTGCTAAAGGCAGGTCATTACGTCACGGTCCCCGACCACGGCGCCACTGTTCCTAAACCAGGATGCACAGCGTATTGGTTATATCATGCTTGCAAACAACCACTTAGTTTCTCTGATCTCTGTAGAATTAAAATTAGATGCATAGGCGCCAGTACGGGTAAGACATTGTATCGCTTCATATCGTCACTTCCTCTACCAAAGAGCTTAAAAGGATACCTTATGATGGAGGATGAAGGCCTGTACTAATTTGTAATGTGATTCAGTTAACAGTCTGGGCTATCAAGAAATAAAAATAAATATCTATATGCATTTTTATTTAGTAAAATTACACAGTAGTACAAAGGTGTACTTAGGGTAAAATATAAAACATTTGTTGATTAGAATATCTATACTTATGTGACACAATATGTTTGTCCATACAAATCTTCAAAATAAGTAGAGTAATTCTTATTTTATGTTTGTAATTACATTAATTGGACAATGAGCAGACATGAGTAATTTTAAAAATGTTTGTATTTCCTTGAGAGCTTAAAGGATTTTCTGACTTTGAATCATATTATGATAAAAAGGTTCAAGTTATTTATAAATAGTTATAGACAATTTAATGTTGATTATTTATATTTGTTATAAAATGTATGATATAAGGTGATTTAATTTATTAACTAAAAAGGACCACTCATTCTCCTTGAATATTATTATGTAAAAAATGTCCAAGTAATGTGAATTGGTTGAAATAAGAATCTAGTCTTAAACTAATTAATACATGTATTAATAATACAATTAGTAATTAAAATAAATGATATGAATTCAGATATAATAAGACATTATAATAAAGCAACATCAAGTTGTTGTTTAAGCCTACTTACACAGGGTGAGTAAATTTTAATGTACTACCTATTCTGTTGATAATATATATACATACACTGTACATACATACGAGTTTTAATCATAGTACCCACAGTGTATATTTATTCAAGTGGTAAGTAGCTATTGTAGTAGAAAATATTTAATTATGAATAACAAAGCCGTCTGGTCAAAAGCAATGTTCTATAATTATTTTAAAAAAAGTAGGTAGATGCGCCATACCCGCCCCATTATTAAATAACGAAAACTTCTTTTGTATTTTTCATCAAATGCTGTTTTTAAATCCAGTTTATATGACGGTAACATACCCACCTACTATAAATAATTACATTGGCCATAAAGACCAACACTATAAATAATCCATAGAATTTTTATATCTAAAACAATATTATAATGAGACGGAAAATTGCGATTAGTGACTAAATAATTGTATTAGGTGTTAAACATACTATGTTAACAATATATTATTTCTTTTAAAGTGAATACCACTAATGGCAATAATTAAATACTTATATAAATCACTAAAATATAATCTGCTCACTGACTTAATTTGAAAAAATGAGAATGTTAACATAAAATAAACATTTCTAAAAATAATAATAACAGCATTAAAAGCTATAGCACATTAACAAACCAATATACATAAGCATTTTACAGATTAAATCATGCAAATAATACACAGCATATATAAATACTTATCAATAACAAGGGAAACTAAATGCAAAATAAAGTCCAACTAGAAATATCATAAGCTAGCATGAAGGTGCATAACAATATTGAAACACCAACTTGTTAATCATCATTGAGTAACTTCTAACCGCCATTTTAATTGCATATCTCTGGCTGGACTCAAAATCAGTCCTTTGGGCTTCACATGTTATCAGAAGGGCAATGACCTCTAATGTCCTTCATAGCGTTCAGTTTAGGGTATGTCTCCATCAAAAAATTGACTAAATCAAAGTGTTTGTTTTCTACAGCTTTATGCAGAGCTGTTTGCCCATCAGCATCTTGTGCATCAACACAAGCTCCAGATTGAATAAGGAATTTTATTGCTTCAATTTTTCCTAAAAATAGCATTGAAAGATAAGAGACAACTTCTAAATAGTCTAAATCAAAGATATTTAAGATAGATATAATTTAATGTCTGTGGTCTAAATAAAGACATGAAACTATTATTCAATGTTTTCTTATCTCAAAATGTGATTGTGTATTTACTAGCAGTCCTCTCAAGTGATTGGTAGGTGTGAGATGAAACAATAAGCAATAAAAAGTAGTTCTATAAGTATTGAGCTTAATTGCCTTATTTCCTTTAGATGAGATATGGAAACAAATTGAATATTTTTGTGTTCTCTATATAATTATAACTTGTTGAAGGTGATTACCTGCTGCAGCGGCTTTGAGTAATGGTGTAGCTTGTCCACTATTGGTCTTTGCATCAATCACTGCCCCATTTTGTAATAAAATCTTACAAATATCCACATATCCTTTACGTGCAGCATAGTGCAATGGACTGTATCCAGAATTATCTGGTGTGTTCACAATTTCTTTGGCATTGCCTGCCTTTGCAATCAGATGTCTGACTCTTTCCTCATCACCATAGAAGGCTGTAATAATAAAATATTTATTTAATGTTTTTGATATAAGTACATTGTTTGCATGCTTTATTTTATCTGGCACACCCATGCATAAGCAAGTGGTTAAGCTATCTTATCAGGAAACACTTCAAAATATGAGATACTGACATAGTTGCACATTACACCTGATAAAGTAGCGATTTATACACATAGAAATAAATATATTTTAAATTAATTACCTGCATACCACAGGCCCCTCTCCCAATGCATTTCAGATAATGTTTGGCTAACAGATGTGTTAGCATGGGTACAATTTGAGTGGTCACAATTCTTTCCATGGTCCATAATTGTTATAATAATAGAATATTACAAAGAACAGTACAGTGAGTAGGTTAGTGTTGATTTAAATAATGCGCTGGAGGGTCCAAGTGATCTCTGTCTCGCCAGTGCTTGAAACTATCTTGTAACCAAGCTGGCTCAATGAATTAAGAGCGTCAAGAACATTTGATTTGATTGAAACCCCATTCACAACTACTCCTGATCCTGGAAACTTTTTAGAAAGAGCTCTTATCTCCTCGACCCCTAGTCCAAAGACAGAACAATCATTTGCATGCAAAGACCCTTTGATAGCAATATAAACAACACTGTCTTCTTCAGCTATAGGTACTGTTTCCAAGTTGCATGGAGACAGGTTCTGGCTGCCCTTTATGTCCATAGTATAAAACAAAATAAATTGATCAAGATATATGTTTCAATAAGATAATTCTGGTTTACACTTCGTCGTCTTTTGTTTGATGCTGGTAGTTGCCCAAGTGCATAGCCTCCTTGCTAAAATTGTTGATGTTATCTTGCTCCACAATTATTGAGGGTTCTGGTTCTGAAAACTCTTTTCTCATAGTCCACATATACTCATTATAATCTTGTTTGACAGCTGTGGAGCTAGATGCGACAACCTTGTAACCCAACACCTGTAATGTTATTGATCAAATTAGCACTGTGACAATATGACTCATAACTACAGAACAACAATGATTCAATTAGCTGTTATGTAAGGAATGTACAGAATCACAAACCTCAAGTGCGCTAAGAATAACACAAGGATGTTGTAAGTAAACAATAGTAGAATCGTCGCAGTAGCCACCACATGCGAACCTCTTGAGCTGTTCTATGTCGCCAGCTATACAAATAAAATTAGGCTTTCAATAAAATAACATACACAGACACATTTTATGAAGTAAATAAAATGAGAAGAGGACTGTAATCTAGTTGATAACCCCAATTAGATATCTTTACTTGTCTCCTGTTTCTCATTTTACTTTCGTAATTTGTCAACATCTACCTTTCAAGCCGGATACCAAAACACGCCAAGGGTTTTTATGTCCATACGATGCTAGATTACCTCTAATCAGGATGTAGGGCATTGATAACGGATAATATTTCACTTAGATCGTATAATGTTACAGTACAAAATTAATAAAATTATTCAATTACTTACGGCTGAACTGAACTAAACACAAACACAAATTGCGTTGTATTGCAATGCAATCGCGAGTAACAACACGGTATTATCTAAATCTAAATTCAAAAGTAGATATGTTTATCATTACTGCAGGACAGCAGTATGCATTTTCAGTAAGAGTAAAAAGAAGCGAGAAAGGTATTTTTTATGCTATTCATCTGGAAAGTAATGACGTGTATTTGATTATAGTGTGACCAATGTAATTCTGTAATTTTCTACAATAAATCCGAGAATCGATAGAATGGTTACTTTGTTAAAAATCAAATTATTTAATAAAATTACACTTGCATTAAACTGGAGATGATTGATTTTCTTTGAGTCTGACAACCAAGCAGACAGGTTTGTAACTTATTGCTGTGTTGAAATTATTTGGACAGCTTTTTTTTTTCATTACTGGCAACAAATAGATGTATTATTTTCATCGCACCACACTCAGTAGCTGTCACCAGCATTGCTTCCGTCTCCGTTTCTCAGCGGAAATTTGAAAGACATTATTATTTATGGTGGCGCGCGAATCATATTTTGATAAAGATACAACCTGACACTGACCTGTTAATTGTAAAAAACGTAAGAAAAGGACCATGACCAAAGTCCTATACATGCATACCCTTACCAAAAAAATCATGTACAAAAGCTACACATGGTGCATGCAAGGAAATTAGACCTAGATTTTGAAAGAATTTCTTAATTTAATGCGCAATTTTTAATGGTATAGTTCTTAACAAAAAAAAAAAAATAGTTTTCCTGCCAAATAGCTAATTCGTTAGATTTCAAAAATCTATTGATTGCTAATCATTTTCTGTCAGGCGTTTTTATATATTTTTAAACCTGTGTACCTACCCATTTTTTTTTAAACCTGAGAAGTAGGCAGTCTTTACATCAGGAAAATAAAATCTAATGTATATTTTAACAAGATTTATAAGTAGCAAGCATGTTTTTTTTTTTCATTGTTACAAATTTTCATTAAATTTAAAAGTTGGAAACTACGTATAGCGACAAAACCCCCTGAAAACATAATTTTACTTCGTTTTACAGTGTTTCAAACCTCATGTCGTTGACCATCTGCGATGTTTAATTTTAACGCAAACGTAATACCGGCAACCCTCCCGGAAGATTCACTTCCAATATGTATGGCGGCATGGCGTATGAGTTCTATGAAAAGTGGGTGGAGTCGAAAATGTTAACCAATTTGAAGGGAACTGAATGCTTCAAGACGTCATATTGTTTTGTTCTCTATGCTTTGCAGTTGCACGGATAATTCACTGGCTGCACGTCTCTAAATACGTTGCACGCGTACAACACATTTCATGCACCGAAACATTGAAGAATGGTTTCAATCAACTTAGCACCGCAATCTCGTATTTCACGTATAAACTAGCACGTAACGTAAGTCCAGTAGGAAAACCAAAATCGACAATGATCGATGATATCGCTTTCAAGAATATTTATACATTTATATCGAGCTAAAATATGCAAAAAAGGTACGGGTAAGTATTTAATAAACAATAAATAAACAAACAAACTTATTTTAAACAAAATTATTTTGGAATATATTTCTGTACCTACTCTACTTCCCATCGTTTTTGTTAACATAGCTCATTTTCGCTCTATTTTGAAATGTGTAACTAATTCAATTAACGATATCGTACAACACATCCTTTATGGATTAAGTTCTCTGTTAAAGTGCTGTGCGCTTCTGTAAGTGACGAATTCACAATACGTAAATCTGCATGTGATTTTTGTTTGTGTATGTTTTAGTGCGTTAAGCTTCGTGCAGACTAGCGCGACGCGACACCGGTTATCGTTATACCAAGTCTTCTTAGAATTTGTATTATTCGAGTCTCGTCGCGCTGTCGTCGCGTCGCGCTAGTCTGCACGAGGCTTTAGTCGTTGTCGTTGATGTGACATATCAATAAACAAATAAAATAATAATATTATTATGGTGGCGGCCATGGTAATCTCGTGTCCCTCAAAAATAAGTTATACTCTCAGGTTGCTCTGCTCGGTCGGTCGGTTCTCCTACCACCAGTCTGATCACATTGACCGAATGAACGGAATGAACTGTAATCTTTCACTTCGTCGCCATTAAACCGAAAATGTAACCGGAACTATAAATAATATTTATTTTTATTCAATCTTAAACAAATGCCAAAATCAAATGCCATATCTTGACTGTAAACTATTTATTATCTTAAATCTAGTCTGAATAAATGAAGGATACTCAGAAAATATGAATTGTTTGGATCTGATTAGGGCATAAATGGTCGTCATCATTTGAATTTCGCGGTCGACCTTTGCGGAAAACTTGTTATTACTTACTAATTACTAACAATTTATGGATATCTTGTTAGTTGTCCATAATTAAATGATTTTACATATTTATTTTATAACAGACAAGGATGAATCAAGAAAAGGATCAAAATAATATAAGTAGAAAAGTTTTCTAAAACGTTTCGTAGGCATTGAGGAGCCGCGATCGTAGCAAGTGCTACGACGTAATTGTGAGCTACGCCAATACAGACTATTCAACAAATTGGAGTTTGTATTATATATTAATTAGTATGATTTAATATAATGATGGTTAATATAATTATTATGTATTGTTACATTATTATGTACGTAGTTAAGAATATAATTTAAAGGAAGCAATTAAATGCTGCCGTGCCGCCTGCGACTAAAGACGATACGAGTCTGAATTGAATTAGGATACCTGATTTGTCAAATCTCGTTTATAGGTATTCCAAACTTATTTTGTAAGAATTCATCACGTAAAAGAGTCAAAAGGTTCATTTTATCGCAACGTAGAACCAAAATTTTAACAAAACGGTCTAATGTATAAATATTGTCACGATTTTCGAAGTGTTGAACAAAAGTTGAACCTTGAAGGCCACGAGACATTGAGTGTTATTTTATAACCCATTGCACCCCATTGTAAACAAGTCCCAAGGTACAGTCAGCATAGGAGTTTGGTATTCAGGCAAGAAATTAATAGATTTTTCAAAGTCAAAGTCAAAAAAATTTTTTCAATTAGGCACATAAAAGGCACTTATGAACGTCAAGTTTACAAAAAATAGAATTGATTCTAGTCGCCCCTTCCAAAAGGTAGTTTTCGTATGGAGAAGAATGGGCAAGAAACTCCACCGTTACTCTTTTAATTTTTTTTTACAATATTTTGCATACATTAATTATATAATTATATGTGAAGACGATGCATTTAGAATAAGATTACTATACCGCGATAGGTAAAAAAGAATGAAAAATAAACCAATTACAGATAAATTAAATATGTGATAGATACATGGTGCTCACATATTTACATATTCGTTCGAGAAGTTTCATTATTATCCTTAGGATAATTCCCCGAAGCCGCGTGTATCAAAAATATGTGGTCATATTTAAGGGTGAGTACGCTTTGTAATTACGATGTCGGTCGCATGGAGAAAGTTGTTTCAGTTTGACGGTCTGCACCACACACATGTGACCACATATTTCTGATACCCAGAGGCGGATTAAATGTCGAGCGCGGCCTAGGCAAGCACCTCATCGACGCCCCTCTAGTGGCTATATATTATCAATTTTAACTAGTACTTATACATAAATAATAACAACAAACAATAGTTGAAAATTTTAGGATCTCGCCTCGAATAGGTTAAGTTCTCTATTATTGTGTTAGGCGTTTTTGGAGATTTCTTTAGTTCTGAATGTTTTTACAACTATATTTTACTTTGAAGCCAGGAGGTGCAAGTATCCTCTTACACCCCGCTCCCGGCACTCATGTTCGAGATAAAAATGTGTAAATCTGGGTCTCCACCTATCTACATACCAAGTTTTATCACAATCGGTTCAGTAGTTTTTTGCATGAAGAAGTAAGATATACCTATACACACACACTTTCGCATTTATTTAGTAGGGATAATTAGGTAGGCCAGGACACGTGTAGAAGGTGGAGCACGCTTCGGAAGCTCTACATCTCAATAGAATTAAAGAATCTTTTATGTTGTATAAGTAGGTGCATTATCGCAATAACGCATCAGTAACGCGCCTCTGGGGGACTTAATTATATATTTTGGTGACTGTATGTAGGTACGTCAAAAAGGAAGTTCTGGGGTATACTTTCTACATACTTCATGAACGTTGAGTTTACGCTTGAGCGACACTAATAAACCGCACCCAACAACGACGGTAGGTATTTACTATCTTTTCTCAGCAGTTTGCTACGCGCTTCGGAGAATCCTGTCGAAAAGGGTGGCATATATTTATCGGAAACTAGCTTTCGGCCGCGGTTTCGTCCGCGTGGAGGTCGGAAATTGTCCTACGGGAACGTATTTCCGGAATAAAAAGTATCCTATAGGTAATCCAGTTTATAAACTATCTGTGTGCCAAATTTAATCCAAATCCGTTCAGCCCTTTTTACGTGATAACTGATGACCCATTTATAATACTAGTAGGTTATTGTATATACGAGTATACTCGTATAGTAGGAAGTACGAAGCTTGTTACTACACGATATATAATGTACCTTATGCGCTAAACTTGGAACCTATGAAGCAGGTACCTATAGCAATTTAACCCTGCATTGTATCATAAAAAGTGTTTTAGTAATGTAATTATTTTATTACTTGCTGTTGCTCTCGTTTTCAGTTTCAACCTTAGCGAATTTTCTATGTAGGTACTTGATATATACGGATAAAAGTATTTTCTATGTGATAATGCAAGAAATGGTTTACCTACGTGTAGGACCCAGATTCACCAATCATCACGAATTGAGAATTGGATAATGCATCGGTAGGTAGGATCGATATCGATGTTTTTAGGTATCCCTAACAATGTGTAGGCAATTAATTGTTACAGTTTGTGAATGGCTCTCAATTTTCTGTACCGCCATATTGATCAAAAACTGGCCAAGTACCTACATGTCGGACCAAGCATAGTGAAGGGTTCCGTTATCGACCGCAAACATAGTTCTAGAAAAATCCATGTCTGGGAAAATTTGTTTTCTCTATTTTCGGTCAACCAGGGTACTAACAATATTACGTGTAGTTGTTACCGTGTAAGTTTTCAGAATTATTTATTTATCTTATTACCCGCGAATGTTGAAGAGTCAGTGAATTATTATTTGTTTTTCTCATTACTTTTAGTATTTACATACTTTTCTGAAAGGTTACGTGAAGGTTCGCAGATGGTCCTAAGGTGGGCCCTACCACGAGAAGTATAATACCTTAAGTAAATATTTAAATCAATGTAGGTACCTAAATAAATTAGTATCTAACTATTTTTGGGCTTTTCTGTGACGGCTTCATTGCTCAGGCTAATTCGTAACTATGCTAGTAATCTAGGAAACGAACTGTTTGGCTTTAACACTTTCGACTCCATCCACTTTTCATAGAACTCATACGCCATGCCACTGAAAATCGACGAAAAATTTCAACGCAGGGGGGCTCAGAATCATGCACTGAATTCATAGTAACCGGCTTCGCGTTAATGTCCCTGACACCCCGTATTGGAAGTGAACCCACCGAGAGGTTTGCCCGCCATTACGTTTGCGCTAAAGTTAACCATCGCGGTCGGTCAACGGCATTAGGTTTAAAACCGTGTCATAACACACTGTACGAAGTAAAATAGTGTTTTCAGGGGGTCTTGTCGCTCGCTATATGTATTTAAACACCTTTTAATGAATGATATTTTTGTGAATATTTGTAAACGTGAACAAGAAAAAAAAAATGCTTGATTTTAAAACCAACGCATATACTAATAAATCTTGTTAAAATATAGGTACATCTGATTTTATTTTCAAGGTTTATCATGCTGTATTCTTTAAGGAAAACCTACATTTAAAATGAGCACTCTGCGAGGGCTCCCGGCATCCCATATGCGACTAGATGAACCCTCCAGGAGGGCTCCCGGCACTGAACGTGTATACTTGTTGACTTTCAGAGAATTAAAAAGGTTGCAAAGTATTGCACTTTTAAAATGTGTAGTTAGATCGTACATTTATATCATAGATGCCAGTAGATGTAAATGATTCGAAGGCGAAGTGGAATGTAACAAAGCGGCATTTTAGCCATCTCAGCCCTCAAACAGCTCACGTAAGTGCTGAGGCAGTGACGCTGGAAGTCGCGTGTGAGCTTTCATTGTAATTGCACGCTAAAAGTACGTATTTTAGCGCTCAAATAGGACTGAAAACATGTAATACGTAGAATGGGATAATTTACTTGTAGCAACAGCCTTCACTCGTTTGAGTGCAGGCTGTTGTTCTGTGTGTAAAATTAGACAAGTGTTAGTCTAAATTATACTAACAAAGAAAAGTATATAACAAAGCCAGAATTGTTTAACATCCTGCGTATGTAACAACTGAAATATTATTTGAAAAGTTTTAGCTGGCGGTTTGCCTCACATAGCTGTTTTTTTTTGTAAATTGGGTGCGTTTCATACTCTAATAAACTCTCTGTTTTTCTAATATGAGTTGTAATTGACAATAATGCTTATTACTCCTACAAAATAACATTTTACGACGGACAACTCTCCAGAAATTAAGATATAATAACCCGCCAGAGGGCCTAGTGCGAGTTTTTATACTTATTCGATCGCGTTAACATTAACGTTCACTAACGTCAATTTGTAGGGAATAATTGCGTTTCCCATCAAAGTCACCAGACGGCGCTTAATCCGTTTCAGTACAAATTGCGACTTCGTATAAAAACTCGCACTAGCCCCTCAGATATTACCTATTGTCGTCTTAATGAAAAATAATTCTCCTACGATTTTCCTAATAACTTTCATGTACTTCGGTAGCTAATACATATCTATGATCGTCATTGGAGAAATCCACTGTATTGCTTCATTAGATCCCACATTATTAAGGGAGCGGAATTATTACGATACACGGGTACCTACAATATTAGGTATATTATACGTATAGGTACCCGATTATCGTATTAATTGTAGGTATCACACGTAAAGCAATAATACCAATTCCAGAGATAATTCCCGTAATGAATGTCATTATGCTTCCATAATTTACTGAGTTACTGGACAATGGGTTAATTGAACGATTCACAGGTCCACTTGAACCACAAATGACTAAAAACGTTTAGCGCTAAACGCATTTGATGAAGACGGGCCTTAGTGTTTAGTGCAGCTACGAGTCACAAAAGTTATTAATTTTAAATAATATTAATAAACTGTTCCACCGAACCGCAGTTATCAAAGTTTTGTTTCAGTGCGGTTAGTGGAAGTACTCAGGTGCGGTTCGGCCAAGTGTTGTTGAAATCAGCGGTCTGAGTGGGATACTCCGTCATTTTGTTTAAATACTAATTCAACATTCTGTGACTGTCCCACTGCAGTACATATTTTCTTTTCTCTTTTATGAAAAGCACGCGTACGCCGATTACAGTCCGTTTTGAAATTGTATTGATCTGAGATAAGAGTCCCTGCAAAATTGTTTCTGTTCCAAAGATTTCAATAATTTGTTTCGACCTACTGCGTCAAAAGATGGTCATGTTTTTGTTTCGCTATGACACCTCTTCACACACAATGGCGCAGTCGCCATGGAAGCCCCATATAGGTATGGGATGTGTGAGCTCTCTCTTCTTAGTTTTGACCTTTTCGAGCTACTCGATTTACGGTGAGGGCAAGTCTTACGATTTAAATCTTTGCTAAGTTCTAAAACAAAGAAGTTTTTCTATTTTATTTTACTAACATTGCTGATTGGACTCATCGCTCCTTCATGAATTACTCTTGTCGAAACGAGAGAAGTTAACATCGGAATTGGAGGGATTCCTGAGAAAAGAGCCTGTTCCTCAGCAAAAGCCTTACACATTAAAAATAAAATAATATCTTCTGGAAATAAAATAAAAACAACCTGGAATATTATTAATTCAGAAACGGGAAGAACGACGGTACGGAATCGTGACTTCCATCTAAAAATCAATGATGTAGATATTGAAGCAGACGTGGAGGTGGCAACTAAGTTTGAATTTTTTTTCACTAATATTCCCATTTTAACAACCAAAACTCTGTCATCGTCGTCCTCCACTTCTGCTTACTCAATACTAAAAGAATGTGTACCAGAATCTGACAAACTTTTTGAATTTTCAATTGCTTCTGCTAAAGACATTATAGAATCTTTTAAAAATCTTGATGTAAAAAAAACTGCTGACCTTTGGGGATTATCAGTACATACCATATCTTCAATAATTGATGTTATTGCACCCTTTTTAGCAATTATTTTTAACTCTTGTGTTGCGTCTGGTGTATTTCCTGATCAGATGAAACTTAGTAAAGTTATTCCACTGTTCAAGTCTGGCAGCACAACTGATCCTACGAATTTTCGGCCTATTTCGATATTACCTACATTAAGCAAAATTTTTGAGAAATTAATTTTGAAACAAATGTTAGAACATTTCAATGCACATAATTTATTACATCTAAAACAGTTTGGTTTTACAAAGGGTCGTTCAACTACAGATGCGGGCGTGGAATTACTGAAGAGCATATTCGAGGCCTGGGAGGAGTCGCAGGATGCTCTTGGCATTTTCTGCGACTTGTCCAAGGCCTTCGATTGCGTACATCATGATACACTCATCAAGAAACTGTACCACTATGGTATGAGGAACAAAGCTCTCGACCTTCTGACTTCTTATCTGAACAACAGAATTCAGAGGGTCGATGTTAATGGCAAGAGATCTGCAGGATCTGCAGTCACCATGGGCGTTCCGCAGGGTTCAATTCTAGGTCCTTTCTTATTTTTAATTTATATAAATGACTTACCTTACCACATAAGGGATAATCACAAGATCGTATTATTCGCAGATGACACTTCCCTTATTTTTAAAATCAAACGTCAGTTAGTTAACTTTGAACAAATTAACGATGCACTCTCTAAAGTTGTGCATTGGTTTAATGTAAATAATCTTCTTCTGAACGAAAACAAGACTAAACTCATAAAATTTTCAACGCCAAATGTCAGGCAGCTAACTACCAATGTTCAAGTTAATGGAATAGAACTGGACCCTGTTGAGTCGACAGTTTTTCTTGGAATCACTATTGATAGTAAATTACAATGGGGCCCACACATAGAAAAATTATCAGGAAAGCTTAGTTCGGCCGCCTATGCTGTTAAAAAAATTAGACAGATAACTGACGTAGATACAGCCAGAATTGTTTATTTTAGTTATTTTCATAGTCTTATGTCATATGGGATTCTTCTCTGGGGAACCTGTGCGGACATTAATACTATCTTTGTTCTACAGAAAAGGGCTGTTCGAGCCATTTACAACCTAGGTCCGAGAGATTCCCTTCGAGGAAAATTCAAAGAAGTAAATATTCTAACTCTAGCCTCACAATATATTTTTGAAAACCTAATGTATGTACACAAAAATATATCAAATTTTAAGAAAATGTCTGATATTCATAGTTTAAATACCAGGAATAAACACAACCTTGCTGTACATCGCACTCGTCTCCACAGAGTAGGCAACTCGTTCATGGGTCAATGTATACGCTTTTACAACAAACTTCCCATTGACATTCGAAACTTACCCATTAAACGATTTAAAATTTGTATTAAAACCAAACTTTGTAAAAAAGGGTACTATAAAATTTCAGATTATTTAGAAGATAAAAAAGCTTGGGATTGAGCTGCTCGCTCTGCTAAACCTTGTGATAAAACCATAAAACTTGACATTAGAATTATTTAGTAAAATCATTAAAATATACCAGTTTTATTTAAACATTAAAACAAAATGACATGATTACTTTGTAAAGTATAATATTATTTTAATTACCTATTGTGAATGTGAGGACTATGTGGATATTTTTTTTAATTTAATTTTTTTTTTCTCATTACTCCTTTTTTATCCTCTCTCAGTTAGTTTTAATGATGGTCTGGCAGTTTGAGTAGTTTATGCGGCCTACCCAAATGTCCTTTCTTTGGTATTGTTCGTCGAGTTGAGCTCCTTTTGTTCTGAGTTGAGCTCCACGATTACTGACAAATGCTTGCACTGACTGGACAGGTCCACTCAAATCTGTGTGGTTCTTTTCTCAAAAGACCATTTCAGACATGAATCTACATGGTCCTCATATGGCTTGACCAAGATTATGTCTGGACTTTAAAAGAGACTGTGACCTCTGAGTTTGTTTCGGCCTTTCTTCTCAGAGTAGTCGGATAGGAAACGCCGAACTCATCTAGCAAAATTTAATATATTTTTAATATGACGTGTAAAAGTGATTCCTATATCCTATTTACAGAATAAACAATTTCATTTCATTTCATTTCAATTTCATTTCATTTCATTTCATTTCATTTCATTTCATTCGGTATTTTGTTCCAATAAATCTTAGGAAGGTAGGCGGGACCTATGTAACATATCTTATAATATCAGAAATCAATAACGAAGAGTATACCGATATTCTGATAATTATACGGCTTTGTAGGTCAGCTTATCTACATGCATACCTAGACCTATACCTTTTAAATTAAAATCGCTTTTTGTGTCTGTCTGTGTGACTGCGCATCAAAATCTGTTGCTGTAATAACCACAATATTTAAGTAATGAAAAAGTCTAGATGTTTTGCCGAGTTGTAAAAAGATCTTTGTTCCCGTTCAGTTACACCACGTTGTGTTACACTGTTGCCGATTGGGAGAAAATATCCCGACAAGTAACACCAACTCAATGCCACGTTTTTTTCCGCGAAATCCCTAGGGATTTTGCGAAAACACGGATAATTAGAAAATGGTGCAAACATTTCTGCGAGCAACTGGGTGAAATAGGTTAGGTTAGGTTAAAACTGTGACCAACCAAGCACGGGCCGAGTGAGTGAAGCGAGCGGTGCAGCGGCAGCGGCCGGCGAGCGCTACTTCCAAGTTGTTCGCCGAAATGTTTTCACTATTTTCTCATTTATGTCACAAAACATTTTATGTTTCCGTGGGATAATTTCCGAGCTCCACGCGGACGAAGCGGCGGGCAAAAGCTAGTGATGAAAGAAAAGTCCTGACTGACTGACTGAATGACTGACTCATCGACGCCCAGCCCAAACCCTTGGACCTATAAAGCTGAAATTTTGCACAGAGGTTCTTTTTATAATGTAGACAAATAAGGAAGGATTTTTAGAAATTCAACCCGGAGTCAATTAGGGGATCAAATTTGTATGACAAATCTTATTCCATGAGTTAATAAACTTGAAACTTGGCACGAATACTTATCTAAATAAATTATAAAATTTGTTATTTTTTGTTCTTCTAAACTACCCCTTAAAGGGGGATTGCGGGGTGTCAAAGTTTTTAAGGAACCAAGAAACTATCTATATAAATAAAAAGAAAAGTCCTGACTGACTGACTGACTCATCAACGCCCAGCCCAAACCCTTGGATCTCGAAAGCTGATATTTTGCACATAGGTTTCCTTTAATATGTAAACAAGGAGTAAAGAAGGATTTTTCAAAATTGAACCCCTAAGGGAGTCAAATAGTGGATGAAAGTTTGTATGAAAAATCTTATTCTTTGAATTAATAAACTTGAAACTTGGCACGATTAATTATCTAAATAAATTATAAAGTTTTTCATTTTTGTTTTTCTAAACTACCCCGTAGAGGGGGATGGCGGAGTGCCAAAGTTTGTATGAAAGAATTTTAACACACTATCTGATTAACTCGAAACTTAGTATTTATTTATACTGAAAACCAAAAATAAAGGCTTGAAAGAGTTTTTTCAAAAATTATCCCGTTTGAGGGTGAAAAGGAGTATACAGTTTATATGAAAAATCTTATTCCTTTGAAATCTAAAAACTTGAAACTTGGCCCGGATGCCTATCTAAATAATAATAAAGAACGTCATCATACATTTTTGAAGACTACCGAAGTTAATACGAAGGTGTTGAAGGGGTAGTCGTCGACGTTGCCAACTTTTAGGATAAATGCTCTTAAAAGCTTTTGATTTCCTCGATTATGTATGAAATAATATGAGACGGTTTTTTATTTTTTATTTTTTTTTAATGATTAAACTATATAATAATTAAAACTCATTTAAAAGAGCAGTTCATCGATTAATAAATATTCGATGAATGGTTCAGTCGAACTAGCGTTTGGCGATAAAAGGTTGTTTCGCAATAAAGTCCATTCGAACAATCGTTCAGTCGACTTTCCATTAATCGAACATATGACTCTCGAAGTTAAATTACGGACCCGTCGGAGTATCCATTCGAGTTTAAAAGGTTGCAGTTCCCCCTTAAGGTATGTTTCGTAATGACGATTAATAAGTCACAGGGTCAGTCACTGAATACAGCGAGCATTAACGGCCAGTTTTACGTGGCCTGCTCGAGTGTGGGCTCATCTAGCAGCCTGGTTGTGTTAGCACCAGAGATTAGAACCTGTAATGTAATGTATAAAGAATTACATTAAGTATAATCTAAAAAAGAAGTAGTCTAAAGTCCATGTGAATAACAATGTAAGTAATTTTACCCTCAGTTACTGGATTTTACGCGCGGGTCATTTCATAAAGAGTGAAAATGTAAACGAAGTCTAAAACCTGCATTAACAGATAGGGTACTTTTAATCCCGGTAGTACGTTCCCGTTAGATATTTTCCGACATCCACGCGGGCGAAGCCGCGGGCAAAAGCTAGTAATAAATACAAATTCAAATTTTTAATTCAGACCAAGAGATCCATATAGTGTTAGTATGAAGTTAGCCTGTGTTAGTAAACACAAAAATTCAAAATACAATAAAGATACAGGAACATTAATTGGCTACATGAACATGTGCACGCACATGTCTGCTTGCCCAGAGCCTGATAAATGGTCCATCAACCTTGTCCGCCACTGTAGCTAAAATACTGTTAGGGCTACCCCTGAATCGCCGCAACATCGATGCACACCGTTTGCGCATGATGGCATGAAAGTCGTCTATTCGCGCTTCCGCAAACATGCCCGATGTACTACAAAACCGAGGCAGCCCCAGCAATATCCTCAGCGCATTATTATACTGCACGCGCAGCGCGTTGTAAGCCTTCTGCGTATACCTAACCCACAAGCTGCACGAGTAAAACGACTGGCAGTAGGCTCTGAAGAGCGTCAGTTTTACCTCGTCAGTGCACCGCACAAACCTGCGGGCAAGCATATTGCATCGGGCTGCCAACGCCCTGCGCTCCCTATCTATATCCTAGTCATCTGTGAGAGAACCCGTGACCACATGACCGAGGTATTTAAATTGAGTGACGACTTTTAATGGTGTTCCTTGTAACGTCACCGATGGTGTATTCGTGGGTGTATTATTATGCACTTTAAAAACCACCACCTCACTTTTAGTAGCATTATACCTCAAACCATGAGCCTCCGCATACCTCTCACAAATGGCCAACAACTTCCTTATCCCATAGATTGAGCAGCCCGGGCTGAGCAGCACCATCAGCATAACTAATGTTGTTGATCATTCATTCATTCATTAATAAAATAATAAGTAATTTATAATACAGACAAAACAAATGTATTTCTCGCTCGAAAATAATAGCAGTAGCAAGGTACCAAAATACCTACTGCTGTGTCTAATACTCGTATTCTAGTAGACAATAACCTAAGCGTACTTGGCTAATTGCGGCTTGGACGTGGTTAGTAAAGGTATTTCGAGAATCATTAAGCACCTAATGCAGGTAACCAAATAGTGAGTCCATATAGAACCAAGTAGAAAAAAATGCTAAAACAGAGTTGTTGAGTGAAAATATAAAATATCAATAGCTCCCAAGAAGCTACTCCCCTTCCATGCTTCAGTTTTCCGCTGGGACTTGATGCGGACTACTGAAGTTTTCAAAAGTGTTCCTCAACTGAAAATCTGAAATCAAAGTGAATAAATACAACCCAAATAATCCTATCCAATGTAGAGTGGGCCTTTTCAAAAGATATTGCTCGGACTATGCAGAAACTATATCCACCATAACGGACAAAATGGCTTTTCGAATCGTGGCGTCTGTGTTTTTGTCAGCTGTAATTTATTTTGGTTAACAATTCTTTTATATATAAATGTTAACTCTTTTTAATTTTAATACCCACTTAAATTCCCTATTAATTATTGTCAACATCAATGTAAACTTTATTCTCAATGTAAATGAAATCCCTAAGTACCTAAGCATTGAAATAGGTTTTGGGAGGTTTTGGGTCTATTCACACTTCTATCTTTCGATTTCTAGTCTATTAGGTATATTAGCACATGTGTGAGTACTATGTACCGACTATGAAGCTACTATTTAGGTACTGGGTATGTCATTCATTGACTTCAATGTGCCCTGGCGGCTGTGAGTATGTCATGCTCACTCTAATGTCTCGCTGACGGTGGCGCGTTTGTTGGATCATTTGGCTCCCTTCAAAATGGCCGAGCTGAATGGTGCTAATCCATACGTCATGTTCGTGAACGGGCGCCGTCAGTAGGGACTGGTCATCTCTTAGCTACCACGGCTTATTTTAATTTAATTTACTTTTTGAATTGTTAATTTTTTTATTCACAATTCACGCTTTTAACGTTTTGCATCCTTCCCACATGTATAACTTCAACATGAATAACCAATATTTTGTAACCATATCAGCGTGTCCGTGGACTTTTTTGCCCGTTCTTCTCCATAGGTACCTACTACGCTTTGGAATGGGTATCTAGCTTCATCTTTCTGACTGACCGACCCCTTGACAATTCAAAAGTGCCTGTAATTGGTTTATTTGAAATAAATACTTTGAGTTTGAGTTTGATTCAATGATGGCCGTAAATCATGGCCAAGCGAGATTAATAGTTTAAATACCTGGGCGACCGAGCTCTGCTCTGGTGTAAATAGAGAATGCTCATTTAATAGTATAGGAAAGTACATACCAATTCAATGCTGCCATAATAGGTAGTAAGTACATAGTAATTCCATGCTGCCATAATAGTAAGTGCATACTAATTCCATGTCATTATTCTAAGGTGTCATTGTTCTTGTTTCTAACTTTGGGCGACCGAGCTCTGCTCGGGTGAAAATACGAAGAAAACGAACTTTCCCAGATGAGACCTAAGTAGATCGATTTTTCGCCTTTCGATCTTTCATCGAAATCGTTAGAGCCGTTTTGAGAACGTGATTACAAATATATATATATATATATATATATATATATATATATATATATATATATATACAAATATTGCTCGTTTAATAGTATAGGATATTAAGTTTGTACCTAGGCTTAACTTTATTCAGAACTCGTATAGGTATTAGATACGCGTATCTAGATAATTATATACCTTTGTATTTATACGTAGGTTGATATCTACTGCTTTTGACTTCGAAACCTTTTACAAAGAGGTCCCTTTATCATAAAGAGCTAGCAACAATCCTTTCGCTTGCCCCTATCTCCGACCTGACCGGGACTCTTTGTATTGAGATTATAATCAATTACCTTACCATAAACTAAATTTTGTGTTATTATAAAACAATAATATTAAAACAATTGTGATAAAGTTGTAACCAAAATCGTTTTTTATCACACTTTCAATTGGCCACTGAGAGTTTAGCAATTGATTAAATCATACTTAGAGCGAGTTCGACTTAGTAAGTTTTTAACTTTTTATTAACCTTATTTCATGCTTTACTACAATTTTATATGGATCAGAGGGGGCAGAGTATGTAAGTGTGAACTGAGATTTCATCGACTCAGCTAAAAACATTCCCAAGTTATTAGAAAGTACGAATTATTTAGCATTGAATAAAACCTTCCCCTTTTTGTTGCGATTATACATTATGTATTTGAAAGACTAGATGTTTTCTATGCACTCGTTTCAAGGCAACTGAAAAAGCACGAAAAAGCGGGAGTTCACTACTTTCTATTCTACCGGAATGTTCGAGATTTTCAAGAAGGCTGTTGTAGTGCCGAGAATCGAAAAGTGTGAAACGTGAGAAATATTGGTTACCAAATTTAAGCCTCATTTGGGCCATAAATGCCCAAAACCTTCCTGTCAATCGTCCGCTGCTACGCAGGATGTGCACGGAGAGGTTTGCCACCGCTCACCGCTTGCACAAGCTGCGCGATTCATTTGTTTGCAAGCCACGCATCCGTACGTAGAGAGACCCACTTACATTTTCTTAAAAAGCTAAGCTAAGTACACATGCGTAGCTTAGCTGTTGGCTGTTGTGGACCGACACCCTATCACAGATTGCATAGATATTCTGTTTCAATAAGCTTAGAAGGTAAACTCAAATAAGTACTCTATTAAAAAAAATGTTGGCACTTCAACCTATAAATAGTCAAAGACCAAAGCATTAGTATCTAGAATATTTGAAGTGGAATCTATGGTTCTAATGCCAACGTTGAGATAGCAAGTTGTCTCTAGTTTTAAATCAAAGGATTCTTCAAGAGTTTCCAAAAAGTTTAAATCCTAGTAGGTACAACGTTTAAATTCCACAAAATGTCTTTTGTGTTTCGTGAAAATGTGAGTTAGGATTTTTGGATTAACTAAATCTACTGGATAACCCACAATAATAATTATGGTTGGATTTGCTTTTTAATTTACGAGTAAAGTTAGATAGAATCTTAGCTTTGCATAATCAGCCTTTAAATGTTCCCATCGCTGGGACGCAGGTGTCTTCTCTTCGAGAGGGAGTGGGCTGTAATCTACCACGCGGGCCCAATGCGGGTTGGTTGAATGTATAAACATATCTTCGAATTTTTGGGTATAGGATATGCCGATTTCCTCACGATGTGTTTCTTCACCGTTTTGAGAGCAGTGGTGATGAAATTATTTACACAAAGTAAAGCGCCTGCTTGGGTTCGAACCACCAGTCGGGGCCGTCACCACTGGGCTACGTCTGCTGTCTTTAAGCTCAATCTAAGCTTTAATACCTAATATTCACAAGCCTTAAAATGGCCCAGTTACTGTTTTGAGTTTATAAACTGAAGCTTTATAATGTTTGTCGTTTGTTTGCCGACTCGAGGCTCAGTACTTTTTTTGTAATGTCTGAATTTGTTTGAAATACGTCGGACGGGACACCGCCATGCCACCGTCGCCGGGTCGCCGTCGTGCGGATAGCAGTTTCAAACAATTCAGCTACCTGACGCTACCGTGTCTGATGGTCCGTCACCCTTTTGTCTGACTGAAGGCTCATTTTCATTTAGCAGCAACAGTTAATTTTGAAATGGGTATAAGTATAGTTGAATATTTGGGCAAATTATTATTACTTACTTATTCAAAGGTAATGAGCAAGTATTGCACTGTCTTAGGTACTCTACATGGTGATATATACTTACTTACGTTACTCACAAAGTCACGAGAGCCATAAGCTGGAGTGAACGACATTACCTGCATCCGTGTGTTGCCAAGCGATTAGTTGCACGAGCATCTACTGAGGATAATAACAGTCGCTTAGGTACTGAATAGGTTTTACTTGTACTACAGGTAAGCAGGTAGGGAAGGAAACATCAAACATTATCTATCTTCTTTTTTTCGTGTGACCCACCACTACCTAGTGGTCACACCACTAGGCTATCACTGCCCATAACAACAACAACATATCTTATCATTATCTATCATTGATATTAACATACCTATTCTTTATAGTTGGTACAAAATATTCTACATATACAATGTATACAAGAATCCGTTTTGGAAGAGAAGTTCAATCAGACTTATGACCGACTCCTAAACAATTTTAAAGTTATCTTTCAGGAAAATATTCTAATTGAAACAAATGCTCAAACCCCTTTTAGACCTTTGAAAAAGCCCGTGAAATGCACCGTTTCATTAAAAACAATTTGTTACCCGAAGTCTTTAGTTACCATGCTACAACAGTAGACTGAAGAAAGATATAAAACCGTTTGAATGTGTATAATTATTGAAAATTATGGGAATTGGGATAACCAATGATTTATGGTACCTACATCAATATGCAATAGGTATGCTATTGCACCATTTGTTTATTGCTGACCTCATCATGAAAGCGAAGTCGTGACCGACGGATGGTGGATTATTTACATTTGTAAGAGCTGACCAACAGTAGCAGATATCGTGGCCTTTGTTGGGCCATTGTGTGGTGATGAATAGCCTGCCAGTACGTGTCTCTACAATATCTTAGTAGCTAGTACTACACACGCTCTCTAACGATATGAACGCAGCATGTGTTGACAAAAACAATATCCTCCTTTTGGGTGTCGCCGCAGTCGGGTAATTCTATTATTTATTCATTTCCCTCCAAGTGACAATAAAGTTAAAAATAATATAATAAATTAAGGAAAGTGCATTAGAGAAAAATCTCATGAAATGGGTTCGTGAACGTGCATTAGGTATTTACAAGAATATTGTATGTAAAACGAGGAAATTGCATACCTCCGGTGAGATTGGTTCCCAGCTGAATTAAGAGGAACAAAGCTTACAAAGAAGTAAGTACTTACCTACTCATTAATTCAACATTAGGGGACAAGTACCTACAGGTACACGTCAAATGATGGCAATAATTACGTCGCTTCAATAAGATTAATTATCTCAAGTTCGTTAGCATATCTGTCAACGTCGGGTGGACGGATATTAGGTAACCAAATTAAAAATAAGTCGCCTGCTTAATTTTATCCTTCCGTTTTCGGTTACGTAATCAGAAACTCATTTACTTATAAAATAGGCTGTGATTTTGTCGAACAGCAATGAGCTTTTCCTATTGGGTATAAAAGTCTCTGTTTCCCAGTAAACAATCTTTGCTCAAAAAACCTCCGAACTATGGCAATAACACATCTCCGTCTGGTCACGGATGAAAGCACTTGATTGTACAGGACTAGATCTATCCTCGGTCAATGAAAGCCGAATCTTGTGAAAAATCAAAGCAACAGTGGCAAAAGGAAGGTGAATTGCACAACAGAAAAAAGTAAAGCCCCATTCACACACTGTAAGTTTCTTTCCTGTGGCCCGCAATACAATTGATGCAACAAATGACTTGCATCGTCTAAACACTGCTTAGACGGTGCAACTTTTATTGATGATTCAATGTATGTTAAGCCGTAGGCCAGTGGTTCCGAAAGTTGACTAGACGTTCGTTACCCACCTAGCAAAAACTAATCCTAACCAGTCCTAAATTCATATGAATGTGCAAATAAGAAAAAATAACATTCAGTTACAATGGAAAATTTTAATACTTAATTAAATACAAGGAGTGCTATTTTAATGAGAAGGATGTATTTGTTTCCTATTTTTTGTCATTAAGTATAGCTTTAGCATCAAATTAAATTTTAGTTATTTTTTGTCGCATAGCTGAAAATCTATTTTTAAGGCCCACCCAATATTCGCTCGCGACCCATAGTTTGGGAACCACTGCCTTAGGAAATTAAATCGAACCCTGTAAATCAATCTTAAAGGTGGTAACGAAGTCAAAGTTTTCGAAAGATGAAGTTTCATGCTTCATATAAGATTAATGTGTCAGCGTTACACTGCAAGCATGTGTTAGATAATTCATTTTAAGATTATTATAATATTAGAATATTGTTTGTTGGATAATGGCATCTGTCATATTTACAAAGCTTGGGACCAATGTAGAAGTACTTAATTTTACTAGGTATTGTTTTTACAGAAAAGAACACTCTCAACTCTCAACATGACTCTCAACTCGTAAAAACCTTTTAGATGTTATTACTATAAATGTTGACGTAATATTTAATGATACTTGTACCTAGTTTATCTTTGATTTTATATTGCTATTTTAATCAAATAAGTTGTTTTAAACTATTGACACAGAACTGTCAATTAATGTTGATATTCTATTGAATTATATCTAAGAATAACAAATCGGCTGTTATTAAATTGCTTAATTACTTTATAATGTTTTAAAACGGTTTCACTACATAAGATTTGTTTATTATTATCTGTATTTGAGGTTATTAAGCCTTAGTATGACTATTAGTATGTGATTTATTTAAAATGGCGGTAGATGTTTGATATAAAAAGGATTGTAATGATGTTATCGAGTCTCCTATCGACCTCGCCGTCGAGGTCCACCGCGATCGCGACCGCGACCCCCCCGAGTAAACGATACTCCTCCCCGACCCTTGCTCGCAGATGCGCCAGCCCGCGTCGACGCTGAGCCTGTAGTATTAAACTCCCCTATTAATAATAATAATTTATCATTGATCCAGCCTGTCCCTTCTTGCTGTCCTCCCGCCAGCGACGCCCTAAGCCGAGGTCCGTACCCCACAGGGGGTGCCCTTAGCGAGCGTTCGCTTAGTATTAATTTAGAATAGTTTATGCCCCTGGCTGGAGGCTTTAAGTGTAGCAGCTTAAGGCAGCCACAGGACAGCCCGGTTAAGCAGCTACGACCCCATAGGTGGTCACCTGCGAGATGCCCTAGTTAAATAAAAAAAAAAAAATGTTATCGAGTCAGTTGCTCGGTGGATGTTGAGTTGGTTGGTTCTAGTGCCGTTGTTGTATGGTATAGACCGACCAGCAGTCTAATTACGCAACACATTATATTTCTGTTTACAATTCTGAATCGAAAGCAAGTCCAATTTTAAACGGATGCCATAATTCGAATTACGATTAACATTTTTTATCGGTCGACCGAAATTGGATAGGGATGTTCTAATCAATTGGCTATAATTTGTTTGGAAGATATGTTTTGTTACACCATATAGGAATGATTCATTACCAAATTATTGTCCTATATATTTTTTTTTTTTAATTACAGCTGATGCTCTACTATTACTTATAAATGAAAATGTACAATGATTGCCGAAAAATTTAAAACCAATTTTTAAAACAGTTTTACCATATTTGCAATACGTAACAAAACGTTTTTCTTTTGACGTTTTTGATATCTGTGGCCAATGACAAAATCGTAGAAAAGCAGTGTTGTCAACTTAGTGGGATTTCCACTAAACCTGGGGGTTTGGACACCCCTACTGGCAGAGAAATTTTGCTTTCAGTGGCCGGTGGTTTTGTCTAGTGGTTAGTTTAATTCTATTTGTACAAAACAGTACAATCAATTACTAAAACTTTGACTCGAGAAAATATTTAAATAACACGATAGTGGCATGTTTTATTGTTTGTTTAAAACCTGTGTCAGTGATTTTTCGATTTATTTCTTTCAAATACCGAAACCACTGCGGATTCGAACGCTGATTTGGAAAGACTGACACAGCATGACGAATATATTGAAGCCACACAGAGGCTCCGCCCGAGAGGAAATCGAAAAACAACGTCATTTCAAAAAACATATCTCACGGGAAAATACGGGATAAAAAAATCTGCCGTTAAGCCATTTGAAAACAAACATCTTCACTAAATTTATTTCAATAATTATACTGCGGTTGCCATTTGTCATGCCACCAACACAATATAAGTTAAAATCGGTTGAACGGACCGTAAAAAAAGTTTATTTAAATGTCTAATCTTATTTTATTAATCAAGTATAGTTTTTACGCAAATGGTTAAATATTCTGAAATCGCTTTCAAAATCCGTCTTTAGAAATCGATTTCAGGAGTGGCTCCGGCTAGCAGTTTCGATCGTCTTTAGTACCATTATTCGGTTGTACGTGCATCATTCAAAACTATTCAAACATAAACAAATACGTACTTACGCAAAACTACTATTGCCGTGGTTTTGTGAAATTGGTTTGTCTAGTTCGGATAATCGATACGATTCGATTTCTGACTGAAATCTGATTTTAAATTCGTTTTGATCTATCTGACGCATTTCTATAGCGGACTCAGGGAAAAAAATTGGCAGCACTGAGTAAAAGCTGAATAACCTCTTGAACGATCAGCCGACTCATTGTGACGTGTTCAGAGTCGAATTTAATGCAAAATATTGCCTGTCTAAAGTATACCTTTGCTGCTGTAACTTTATCAGTTTGTAGGGAAAAGAACAGGAAAGGCATAACATCACATGATAAACATCGGAAATAATCTGCGCTGGAATGATCATTCTTTGAAGTCTGTGGAGAATACGCTATCAAACATGGCGATGTCTTTGTTTACATTTTAATCTTGTTGATTTCGGTAATGTTTTTGTTATGCATTGTTTTGCCTTGAATGTTTTATATTTTTCGACATACAAAATTATATTTACTATTCGCTTACAGAAACATGGGCCTATGCTAAGCAGTTTTGGAACATTTTTCTTGTGGCTTGTGGAAGTCGGAAAAACTTTGGAAAATTCTCTCGTTCAAGACACTGCGTGCTCTGTTTTCGTTTTCTACTGGCTGCACTAAGACTTACTTAGGCTGTTTTGATCAATAGCGAAAAGTACCTAAGTCGATATTATTACTGCAAGTAAGTAAGCCAATATAAATAGGAATAACGTGTGTAAGAGAGTACCTTTGTATCTCATTACATTATTGTAGCTGTAGGTACATTATTAGTCAATCTACCTATGGAGAATCATTCCTTTGTTGCGTAGACACAAGCATCTAAGTGAGGTTATCTATTTATTGTGGTTAAAGTAATTATTAAGTATAGTTACTATGTCCTTCAACCTCAAAGTCTAACTGAAATTGTTAATTGATATTTATGTACATAAGTAGATGCTGAAATAAACAATTATAATCAGTAGCCAAATAGCAACTTACTACAAAACATATTTATAATATTTTCACAGACCGTGCTAGTGCTGAAAATACAAGAAGGGAACGCTACCCTACATCAATCTTGTTGTTCAAACAAGAATTGAATAACCAATCTTCTGTATTAATCATTGAAGGTAAGCTTTTTCACGCATAGTTAAGAATCAAGCGTAGCAAGTCACATAATTATAAAATTATGAATATATTTCCTGGGCTGATCTTAGTGCATAGACACAACATATATTTTGTGTATACCTAACTAATGTTTAATATTATAATTCAGTATTATAAAATATCTGGAGACTGAAATATCAGCCCTAAATAAAGATGAAATTATACAACCATGGCTTTTGTCCAGCCATGGGCTAGTTAAAACCTAGTTGATATGCCTACTTTACTTTACCACATAATGTTTAAGTACTTTATTTGAGCAGAAAATAATTAGTTTTTGTTTTAATAGAGTTCCGGGGGCGTTTCACCCATGAAGGCAGCATGAAGGATGTCACCCATGCTGCGTTGCCCCGTTGTTCTGCTACTTCAGTTTTCAAGCTTCTCAAGAACTAAAGTAGAAACTGAAGATTGTTAATGAAAGATAATCTTTTATTTTTTTACCAGTTCAGTCTTGTACGACAGCGATATAAATGTGTTTTCCTATTTTGTTAATTGATAACAGTGTAAAGTTTAATAAAGTGTTTTTATTTTGAACTTGTACTTGTAATTTTTATTTGTACCTACGTATATATAGGTGCAAATACAAATAACTTGTAACTAATGAAATGTTTAAGAACAGAATACTATACTTTTTATAAACACAGCCAATTGATTATTATAATGATACTATTTATAGGTACCTATTTACCTAAATTTACTGTCATTCATTAGGTAACAGTAGATAGAGAGAAATAAATTATGGTAAACAAAAACGATTTTTATTATATCTTTAATAGCATTTATTCACATTATTATGAAATATTTGTACATGGGGCAAAATGAAATTGGAACAAATATACTGTAAGGATTAGTGGAATTTGTGATTCAATGTCTTTCTGTGGACGTCATCATGGATTGTGTATGTACTGCTTGCTAATTCTTGCTGTAAGTGCATGAGAGAGTTTAAATTTTTCCTGAATAATGTAGTTGAGCCTGACACCTGAAATAAGATAAAAAAAGAATTTAAGTAAATCCTTAATATATTCCATGATCCATTACATCCATCCACAAAGTCTAATAGGCCTCTCCCTTCAACACTTCAATGCACAATCTATCTACTTTAAAGAACAATTGACTTTATTTAAATGTAATCAATAATAACTTAATATGGTAAGTATACATTTGATGGTGCATTTCGTATTTACCAACAAACAATATGATTGTGTGTAACATTGTTGCTGTGCTAAACACACATACAATGTCCAACACTAAGAAAGAAAATAATATTGATATTAAGTAGGTTACCTTATTGGGTGAATATGTTCATCAATGTCCTCCTTACAGAATCCATTGACATAAATGCTTCAGACTAGGTGTATTTTATTATTTGTTCTTCCTCTATTATATTTGCTTTTCCAATGAAGTACAAGCTCGACTGGGTTGATAAGCTTGTGGCTTATGAGTTTGATACGGTACGAGGTACGAATTAGTCTTTCCTTGAAATGCCACCAGAATACCTACCTCGTTTCTGAAATATCATATCATAAATCTTTAGTTTAGGTTGTAAGCAATTGTAACAGAAGAAAACTTTCACAATTATTATTAAAAATCGACCTCGCTGCTTCGATATTTTACAGACCACTAATATTGATTTATCATCGAGGTTTTACACAAAACACATTCACAATTTATGAAGACGAAGATTACTTACATAATTTTGTAATAATTAAGGAGAATATACGAGTAAATCCCAAAAATATTGCAAAGAAAATCGAATGCAACTAGTAAGGTGGCTTCTCTTTAAAATGATACACAGACTAAGTAGTACTAAATGATACCTCGTTGGCAATTTCTCGTTGTTTGAAACAAATTTTCAGCTGTCAAAATCGTTTCGTAATTCGAATTATAGCCTTTTTAGACGAATAACGTTCACTCTTTAGCGTCTGAAACAGAGTGCAGTTGATATCACATATTTTAGAGTTACGTAATTCGAAAGTTGTAAACTGAAAGCAATTCTAGTCGAAACGAAACAAATTTGACTCAATTGTAAATCGAAAATGTGTTGCGTAATTAGATAGCAGGTGTCACGTAAGTTAAGTAATTTGATATTAAACCGTAATTATTGCTTATTATGATTATGTTGTTGTGTATGATACCTTATTGTCAACATTGCTGACGTGTTAAATTGTATAATGGAATATTCCATTATACAATTTAAATTATTCAATTTATTTCGTTTTAATTTAAAAGAGCCTCAAAGGGCCTTACCAACTTTAGTTACTTCTTATTGCCGGAAAGCTTTCCAATATTCTTACAGGGAGCTTGAGGCTCCGCAGTCTCAATGGTCATACGGTAACTTGTATCTTCACAGCTCCGATGTTAGAAGCGGCAGCGCGATGTGTGCGTGTGTGTGGTGTGAGTGAAGTCAGCGAATTGCCGACCAACGGTTTCCAAATGATTTTCAATAGCTCCAACATAGATCATGAAAGTAACGAAATAAAATTCATTAGTAAACTGTTTTAATAGGCCAGAGAACAATCCCACTTCTGATGTTAGAAGAGGCAGTAAGCACTATAAGTGTATGTATAAGTATTACCTAATTTTACAAGTTTTAAAAGTCGGAATGATCACTGTGTGTGTAAGTTCTGTTGAATATGTTTTGTAGGGAAAGGATCGTATGAAGTAAAGCACAGAAAGACACGGCTAGACATTTATTTAATTAGACTTGTCATTATTTAATCGGAAAGCTAGTTGTCCGTTCGTAAAACTAGGTCTTCATCGAGAAGAAGGACAAGAAACTCCATGGAAACAGTATGACAGTATTCTATCAACACATCTCTTATATTTCTATAAATTATCGTTATCTCAAAAACAGTTAATTGTATGTCTTGGACCATTACTCAAAATAAAAGCAATATTATAAAATAACAAGAAAAAGAATAGGAATATTCCATTATACAATTTAACACATCAGCAATATTGACAATAAGGTATCATACACAACAACACATGCAAGTAACAGTGTAAAAGTCGTAAGCACCGTGCAAAGCGAAAGCGGGTCGTTAGCGTTAGATAAACATGAAGACACCATACAGCTTACTAGGTTTACCTATTCAAAAATATTGTAATAAATGACCTGAACGAAGAACGGACCATTTTTAATAATAATTGTATTATAATATAGTTCGTATCCACTTGTTTAATAAGTAAATGAGTAGTTACGAACTGCCTTCGGCTGGTTTCGCCACGATAAATTGTGAAGCCGGTCGGTTGGGTAGGTACTTAATTTTCACACTCGTAAGACTTTACTCTTCCTCCAGTTTTCAAGCTGAGAGCTTGAAAGAAATCCGAACTTACAAACCGTAACACTCTTACCTACTTAAGTAAGATTGAGTTTTAACCTTTCTGTTACTGAAAATTCATGAGTGTTCACTGAGTTCTTGTTTCATATAATAAGTGACTAAACAATTTTGGTACAACAAAAAACTTAGGGACTTCTTTGTGGTCCATTTGCAAAATTCGTATCCGAAATAATACCTCGTCGCGTCGGTCTAGTGGTCGCATATGCAACTGCTGGGCGTGAGGTCCTCGATCGTATAGTACAACTTGTCTCTTGGCAAACTTCGTGTTTCGTCAGTCGTCGGATTTCTATCAGTTGCCCTTTGCGCCCTCGTTTCCAAGTGCAAACACTTGGAAACGTGGGCGCAGCGGTAGGAGTCAATACAAGCACCTGACAGGGCAACTGATAGAAATCCGACGACTGACGGAACACGAAGTTTGCCGACGGACATTAAGAAAATAGTTGCACTGTGTTCAGGTTTGGCGAAGTATTTTCCCAGAAGCAGCACTGGTGTCTACGCCCAGTTGCTGGCAATAGGCTCACCCTCTGTTACATGAGACTTAAACATAGCTGTGTGCGAAATCTTCGGAAAATACAGGCATGATGTTATGTTATGTTACTAAGCTTATTCAGGGATCCAATCCAACCACATCTCACACTATGTGTAGCCGCGCCATGAGACGGTGATTGATTTACTTTAATTTTGTTAAAGTTATTCGGTATTGCTGTACAAAAGTGGTTAATATACATATTATCGATATATTAGCAAATTCCGCTGAAAGGAATTTACATTGACGTTGTTATTAAATATTTGTAGAACGCCTTTGAGAATGTCCTCTAATTCACCCAGGCGTAGGTAGGGATGGTACCTTCAATTTACTCCCAAGTCTGATAAAATGCTTATTTCATAGGTGAATGGTTCCTTTTGAGGGAACATATTATAACTCGCATATTAGATACGCAGAAAGCATATGTTGCCAAAACAAACAACGTGAAAATTGAAAAGGATTTTTCTGAAATAATAATGTGTCAGTTTCTCATCGAACTAAGCCCGTGCCAGGTGTACCAAAAGCATTTTTTTTTTGTTTTGCCTGACTCCTATGCACACTCAACATACACACACTCTACGTATAGAAATATACATAATTTAGTTTTTCTCTTTTATTTTTTTGACAACTGTGGCACCATTAGATTTTTAGCTGCACGAATTGCAACCATGAATTGAGTTAGAAATTGAAATTCATATTTAAAAACAAAATAGTTACAAGCGCAGTGGTAACGGCCCCGACTTACGAGTTGTAAGGTCGTGGGTTCGATTCGAACTCAGGCAGGCGCTTTACTTTGCGTAAATAATTTCTTCGTGAGGAAACCGGCATGTCCTAGAACCAAAAATTCGAAGACATGTGATATCTACCAACCTTCACTGGGCCCGCGTGCTAGATTACTGCCCACTCCCTCTCAAAGAGAGGAGGCCTGTGTGCCAGCAGTGGGAACATGCTGATTATTCTACACAGTCTTAAATCTTTTTTTATACGTAACAGACGCATATGACTTGACGCGCGGTGATGCCGCACACATGACGCTTCGTAATGCGTTTAATTGTAGCACGCATTGTTAAAACACCAGTTAATGTCTGACCATGAATGAAATTCATTAATAGAACACTTAAAATTGTTGCTATTCGCGTGTTTCCAGCGCAACTGTGGAAGGGCTGCGCTTTGATTCTCATCTCTCATTCAGTGTTCGTGTAGCGAGGCCCCGGTTCAGTGCTTTCGAACGTCGCCGCGCGCTCTGTCGCGTTCACAGGTTTAATCGGAAAAGTTCCGCTAATATCGCGCTGATGTGTTAATGAAAGTTAATATGTGAAAAAGTTTATGAAAATAATAATTAAATATTTATATTTTGTTAAAGAAAAAAGTTTATGAAGTTAAATTAAAGAGATATTTTCCTATTTTTATTTAAAAGGTAAGAAAACTTTGCTAGCTTTTGTATTAGAATTTAAATAGTTTATGTTGCGGATTTTATTAAATAGGTAAGTAGTTCTATTTTTGAGAGTCAATAATTAAAGAAAAATGTATGAATGGTTTGAACTCACATAACTCATATTTGGCGTATTTTAAATGAATAACTCGGTACGGTATTTTTTAAAATCTTAAAATACGAGTATTTACGTAACGATATTTTTTTAAGATTTTACAATCTTTAAGTTTTATAAATTCACCTGAATGGTATCATTTCTCCTCTGGCAGGTTCTATTATAAAAAGCGCGGAGGTTGCTGAAACTCCTCGGTATCTATTCACGCCTCATTTGAAAAGCTCTAAGAAATCTCCGCGAAACAGTTTATATCTATAAATATTTATACAGCTCCACGAGCTTACTGGGCTTACCTTGATATACAATAAAATAAATTAATTGCTGTTCTATTTAACAAAATAGGAACTTATCTTAGTTACCTACCAATATCACACCTAAAACTTGTACCTAATATTCTTGTTATTAACCTAGGCTCTATCGTAAATGCCTAGCTGTAAGTCTTCCAAAATATAAAATTGGTTGATCAGCAAAGTGATTACTTACTACAACATTCTCGAGAAATACAATGATACTGATAGGGAAAACTAACAAGCATCCGATTATTTTTATATTCGTGATTTTTAATAAATCGTACCTAGGACTAATAGTTTTCTTTAGTTGGAATGCTCCTGGGAATATTATCACTGAATATTATAAAGGAAATTGTTCATTCAAGAATTCCACTATTTCACCACAAACCCTTTTTCTACCCGTTGCATGTTCTAAATTTTTCATATTGTCGGATAAACGTAAGGCCTTTAACCGGAATTTCATTTTATTTTGGTAGGTAAGTATACGAATATTTTCGTCATCCAGTTTTTTTTTGGATCGCTCGTGTTTATGCAGAATACCGGTTACCGGTACGGTAAACTGAAAATTGAAACAACACACAATAGTGAAGTCAGTTCAGCAATAATATTTCATAGTTCGTATCACAAGAGGGGCACGCCACTGGGAATCACGTATTGTAAGGGTCGACTTTTCAATTGTCAG
The DNA here is from genome assembly GCA_947364205.1 of Agrochola lota. NCBI lineage: Eukaryota > Metazoa > Arthropoda > Insecta > Lepidoptera > Noctuidae > Agrochola > Agrochola lota. Next base: position 11,831,902 of record OX376225.1, read on the forward strand.
CCAACTCTTCCGCTGTCAAAACGTCGATTCCAATTTCCCCACAAACCCTTTTTCTACCCGTTGCATGGTCAAAATGTTTTCATGTTGTAGGAAAAACGCAAGGCCTTTCACCGGAATATCAATTTATTTTGGTAGGTAAGTATACGAATATTCTCGTCATCGAGTTTTTTGTTGGATCGCTTGTGTTCATGCAGAATACCGGTTACCGGTACGGTAAAATGAAAATTTTAATCTCACAAAATAGTGGAGTCAGTTCAGCAACAATAGTTCGTATCTCAAGAGGGGCAGCCCCACTGGAAATCAAGTTTTGTAAGGGTCGACTTTTCAATTGACAGCGAACTTTTCCGCTGTCAAAACCTCGATTCCTTTTGTTTAAATTTATTTGACGATTGATAAATCGGTAAATATTTGATGTATTATGTAATGTATAATAATGTATCTTTATAATATTTTATATTAAAGCCCCATTTACACGGTGCAAGTTTCTGGAACGTTCAAGAGCAATAATCGCGTGCTATAAACCACGTTCAATTAACTAGCGGTTGAAAGACGTCGTGTAGGTAGGTACAACTATTCCAATATTATTTCAATTTATTTAGGCAATACTTCTTCGTAGCTGTTACGGTAATTAAGTAATTAGATACTGAAAATGTTGGAATGAGAAGTAGATAAAAGTTGTATTTACGAGAGTACATGCAAACTGCGACCTTACCAATTTCAATCTCAAAAAAAATCTGCTGTTCCATACATTTTGACCGCGTAGGTATTGCACTTTTCTATGAAACAGCAGTTTTTTTTTAATAACCGACGAATAATTTCAACGCAGGGAGGTTCAGAATTCGGAAGTTGCGAGCCGACTTCCGGCCACCGTAGGCGCGGACTTTCGGACGGTGAGCAATGGGTAGCTCGCCGTCCGATAAGGACCAGGCCCGGGGCGACGCACGGTGGATCGAAAATCGGCTGTAGAAGACATAGGATCTCGATGTCTTAAATGTTATTTTTTTTGCTGGAAATGACTTCTGCCGCTCATTACTGTTCTACAAAATGTCATATGAAGTAATTGTGTGCACAAATGGAAGAGTTATAAATTTTATAAGAAAAAAATGTATGGAGCTGACATGAAAAATGAGGATATCTCTGGAATCGCTAGGACAGCCATTATATCCTTGCACACTGTTATAGTACTATTTATTTGTGAATTTTTGACATACTTAATGTTGCGTAATCTCTTGTGCTTTTTTTTTAAAAATCATCAAAATTAAATAATAAAAAATGTTTATGATATGTACATTTTAATGCTTAAATATGGCTATACCAAGTGTAATTTACAATATTTTTTATGCTGAGACCAAAACATTCTAAGAAATCACAAAGTCGTATTACCTACTTATTTGAAATGACATGGTAATTATGAATTACATAATATGTAATCTTGTCTAACGCCTCAAGTCCACATTAGCTAATGATTAATAAAACTTAATACCTATATACCTAGTTAAAAGGATACGTACCAAAATAATTTGGGGTACTCGCTAATTTAGCAATTAGTGCAGGATTAACTTAATGAAAGTAATTAGATAAATGTGATACCATCATCAATAACAATAAATAGTCAAACATTGGATTCACAACTTCAGTTCATTTAGAGCATTTCTAATACTAACATCTATCCTACCGTGTCTTTTTACTCAGTGATCGTGAATAATGGAAAGCATTATTACAAATTTGGATTTGTTTGTTATTCTGAGCAATCAGGATGCTTCGTCTTTCGATCATGAACTATTGTTCAACACACTTGTTATTCGACTGGGCTCTAGCCTTTCAGATGAACACAGTGTTACCGTGAAAGAATTTTGTCGAAGATTTACACGGGCAGTTCAAAAGAGATGGTTACGATCCCACAGGAAAAGTGAAGTTTTTAGACGTGATTACAGTAATTGGCTTGAGGCAAATATTGACGAACCAAACTGCGTGCAAACCAATTTGCTCATTCAAGAATCAACAAGTGAAAATATTTCTACTGAACCTGTACCATCAACTTCAACAATGAAATCAACTTCAACGATGACAAAAAGATCTCGAAAGCCGTTTGAAGATCTAAGTAACAAGCAGAAGAAGAGACGGTCTGATGAACATATAGGCGATGACCCTAATGAAGTAGCTTATTCAGCTGCAGCACTTTTGAAAGGAGATGGTCGTGAGAATATTGCATCTGTTATTGAACATATGCTCCAAAATCCAGAAGCAGCAGAAAAAATCAAGGAAATGTTGAACAAACCAGCTCCTTCAACAATATTTTCACCAGAAAAAGCACTGGGTTTGCTACTTTCATTAAAACTATCGAAATGGCAATATATCACATTAAGGGAAACGACTATTCGAGAAGGTTCAAAGGAGATATATCCGTCTTACTATAAAGTGCAAAAAGCTAAGCTACAGTGCTACCCTCCGAAGACATTTGTGACTGTAACGGATTCATCTGCTAAGATTGCACTACAAGCGTTACTAGATTTAACAGTGAACAGAATTTTTGAAACTATTCGTAGTCCTGATGCGATACAAGATAAACAATTGATATTAATATCAAAGTGGGGATTTGACGGTGCATCTAACCAAAGTAAATATAAGCAAAACATAGAGAGTGGTCAAGATGATTCCAGCATATTTATGACCTCTTTGGTTCCATTAAAGTTGACAGCTGACGGTGATACCGTATGGGTGAATCCAAAACCCTGCTCACCTAGGTATTGCCGTCCAGTCCAGTTTAGTTTTGTGAAAGAAACCAAAGACGTTGTCATAAATGAAAAAACTGCAATGAATAACGAAATTGAAGCTCTCGTTCCATCAAAATGTCAAGGACATGAAATTAGTCACAAATTAATGATGACGATGATTGACGGCAAAATTTGTACATATCTGTCTGAAGCTAAGTCAAATGCGGCCTGCTACCTGTGTTTGGCTAAGCCTACAGAAATGAATAAGTTAGATGTCATTGCGTCAAAAACCATTTCTTCTGGTGTGTATGAGTTCGGATTATCATCATTTCATGCCCGCATTAATGTGATGGAATGTCTTCTACACATAGCGTATCGTCTCGACTTCAAAAAGTGGTCTGCAAGAGGAGAAGGTCATCAAGAGTTATTGCATTCACGAAAAAAACTCATTCAAGATCGATTCAAAGATGATCTCAACCTTTTGATTGACATCGTTAAGCAAGGATCAGGCACAACTAACGACGGGAACACAGCAAGGCGGTTTTTTGAATTTCCTGATAAAACTGCAGCGATCACTGAATTAGATGAAGACCTAATACGCAGATTTGCTGTGATTCTGCAAGCTATCACATCTGGAGAGATTGTAGACGTGCCGAAATTTAAAGAATACGCTAGAACAACCGCTGAAAAATACGTGGAACTGTACGATTGGTACTACATGTCATCAACCGTCCACAAATTGTTGATTCACGGAGGGGACATAATTGCAGAAAATGCTATTGTACCAATTGGAAGTCTTTCGGAAGAAGCTTCAGAGGCCCGAAACAAAGACTTTAGGAGGTTCAGAGAACACCATTCTAGGAAAAAGAGTAGACAAGCATCAAACGAGGATATCCTCAATATGCTTATCGTCTCTTCTGATCCTCTAATTTCTTCCACAAGACCAAAATTAAATGCCCACAAGAGGCAGACATACTTTAAGGAAACAGTAGAACTACTGAAACTTCAGGATCAGGACGCTCCAACAGAGTTCTTAGAAGTTATATCTGTTGTAGAGCCTGATTCTGAAGTGGATTCTGATGGTGACGAAGTATAAAATAAGTTAACTTTTATTGTTTATGTTAGGTTAGGTTAAGTTATTTTTTTTTTTTTAATAATTTGCTTTTATGTTTAATCATACAATAGTTTACCGTTTATTGTTATTGACTAATGATCACCGTTTATCTAATTACCCTCATTATGGTACATATCCTTTTAACAGGTATATAGGTATTAAGTTTTATTAATCATTAGCTAATGTGGACTTGAGGCGTTAGACAAGATTACATATTATGTAATTCATAATTACCATGTCATTTCAAATAAGTAGGTAATACGACTTTGTGATTTCTTAGAATGTTTTGGTCTAAGCATAAAAAATATTGTAAATTACACTTGGTATAGCCATATTTAAGCATTAAAATGTACATATCATAAACATTTTTTATTATTTAATTTTGATGATTTTTAAAAAAAAAGCACAAGAGATTACGCAACATTAAGTATGTCAAAAATTCACAAATAAATAGTACTATAACAGTGTGCAAGGATATAATGGCTGTCCTAGCGATTCCAGAGATATCCTCATTTTTCATGTCAGCTCCATACATTTTTTTCTTATAAAAATTATAACTCTTCCATTTGTGCACACAATTACTTCATATGACATTTTATAGAACAGTAATGAGCGGCAGAAGTCATTTCCAGCAAAAAAAATAACATTTAAGACATCGAGATCCTATGTCTTCTACAGCCGATTTTCGATCCACCGTGCGACGGCGCGTTGTATTCCACGCGCGCCTCAAAGAGATGTCAGCACCAACTGACGGGGTCCGTAAGGGCCAATGCCTGCCAGGGTTGCGAGTTTGTCCGAAGGGATATCGCGGCCCCGGCACACAGGCAACGGAAAGAACACCTGTGGGTTTTAGTCAGTAAAAGTCTGTCACACCCTCCAGCTCCGTCCAGAGCGGGAGAAGTTATTTGATAATTTCCGATCCTCAAAAAAAAAAGGGATGTTCAGAATCACGTACTGAATCCATGGTAACAGTTATCGCGTCGATGTCCCTGCCACCCCGTATAGAGGTTTGACCTTTTCTTCGTATCGTATGGGTGTTAAAGGTATGTAGGTACGGGTGAAATATTTCAGCAATGTCTCTAAGGTTGGGAACCCATTGGAAAACCCTTCGGCATATCAGGCGTTTACGCTGGTTACCACATTCCATAGTGTACCCTCGAGGACTGTTTGCAAACATATCTCAAAAAGAATGCCAATCTACTGCGCACGTTTCAAGATGACAGCGATGGAGGACAAATACGCGCGGACGAATATTTCAAGGCCTATATTCAATTGGTTTAGGTAATTAAAAGAAAGGTTAACAATTCGTAAAAAGGGTTTTTATAGATGACACTTTCTCGTTCCTAATTAAATTTATTAAAGAATTTTACGACAGTTTCCTCTTTTATTAGTGTATGTTAAACTTTATCATTTATTCTAAACTACTCTTCGTAGATGTAACTGTTTGAGCACAATTTTTTTCTTTGATTTATAATAATAATATAATATTTTGTAATCTGTCTATTATAAAGAGCCCAAAAACCAGGCTCTCTAAACGTCAACGAATTATAACGTTGTTAAATTAAAGAGTACAGCTGTGACGTCGCGTGACAACTGAAGTGACAGGTATTACATTTAGTCGGTTACTTGACAGCTCTCTCTACTTGAGTCTTCAGTTGTTGTTTTTTCTTTTAATTATTGATTAATCTTTTTTTTATCAGGCGCACTTGGTTTTCCATTCCAGTTTAGACATTGGCAGAATAGTCGGCATCGGCTTTGCTTGCCATCGAATAAAAATTGAAATAGAAATAGACAGCTCTCTCGTCACGTGGTTTTTTTGTTTACCTTTATTTAACTATCAAACCAACGGAGTATAGCTGTCCTTTTGTTTTTGTATTAATTAATTTATATAGTTAGTAAGTCATTTAATTTAGTACCTAGAGTAAATAGTTGGTTATGTTAAATATCGTAGAACAATAAAAACATGGTGTTTGAAAAAGAAATAAGTTTTCTTTTTTAAAGCACATTTAAGCTTCTACGCAGTGATGTCCGAGTGGTAACGGCCGTGACTTCGAACCCTGACAGGCGCTTTACTATGTGTAAATTATTTCATCACCACGGCTTTAGTAGCTTTCTAGTTGATAAATGGATGTGAGCGTCTTCCACAGGTCTGATCGATTTGAAATTTGGTATTCTGTTACTTGCATGCTGCAGAATCTCCTGGAATTTGCAGGATACCCAACTCCCTTACCAACCTACAGCACAGGTATCGTGTTTGGGCCCATTGGAATGTTCTCAATGAATAGGTTATAGATACATGATAAACAGCGTCTGTTGAAGGAGTAGGAAAGGGAAATGAGGAAATTTTTGTGTCGGATTTTTTAAAAATTTTAATAGAATCTCACTTGGTATCTATTTTCTTAAATGCCTATAAAAATACATTTTGAAATTAATTTAATAACGTTACACGTCCGTATTTAGGTCACAGTATATACGTGTACCTTTCAACTAAATTGGTTTAGTAGATTCGGAGCAAATTGGCTGTGACAGACTGACAGTCGGACAGACAGCCAGCCAGACAAACACACGAGTGATCCTATAAGGGTTCCGTTTTTTCATTCGATTTACGGAACCCTAAACAACCTCAAAAGCACGTAGGCATCCCTAATTCGCCATTATAAATGTATAATAAATAAGTGGCTTGGAAAAATACCAAGCGAATGTCACGTAAAAAGAATTATTTCAGGTGCATGCACATCATATTTTTCTAAGATAATTCAATCGCAGGGTTGTCAGAATGTCAAGCTTATTGCTTTTCTTTTATTCTTATTATAATGGACGACTCAACTGGTTCTCAGAAAGATAACTTAGCTATCTATAATTTTAGTTTGATGGCTCTTTGTTACGCGATTGTTCAAGTAGTTGATCAATGTTACTATGATGTACTGCCAATATGTTCCCACTTCTGGGACACAGGCCCTCCTGTTTCTGTGCGAGGGAGTGGGCCGTAATCCACCACGCGGGCCCAGTGCGGGTTGGCAGATGTCACATGTCTTTGATTTTTTTGTTCTAGGACATGCTGGTTTCTTCACGATGTTTTCCTTCACCGTTTTGAGAGCAGTGGTGATGAAATAATTTACACAAAGTAAGGTGCCTGTCAGGGTACGAAGTTCAGTGTCACTGAGCTACCACTGCTCTTGTTGGGTATGGGTGTAATCATCGGCGACCATAATATGTCAGTTTTGTGTCTGGGATGGTCTTGGGAAAACTTTAAACTTTAAAGTTTAAGTTTTCAGAAGACCATCCCAGATACAAAACTGACATTTTGACATTGACAAATAGCCGGCCACTTACCGTCAGATGGGCTGTCGGATCCATTGGAACCTGGCATATAAATCTTTTCAATTTTGTTAAGTTATTGTTGTTATTTTGATACACCGTGAGGAAACCTGGGCTTGTAATAAATATAACGGCCCTTTCCGATGGCCGTACAGTTCTGCGGGATTTTTACTGGATCCCGCAAAAATCATTGGTGTGTTCACACACAGTAGTACGCATCCTGTTTTTTGCGGTAGAGTAACGAACGATTATTAGATCAGTCTTATAAGAAAATTTAGACGTGATGGACGTGAACAGGCTTATGATATTATATTGGTATTATCGTCGCTGCCGGCAGTGTAAAAAAAGATTTTGGGATCCCCATGCTGAAACAACGATCGATATTGGGTAATCTCAGGGGCGATTTGGGAAAAGATGAATCTACATTTTTTATTACTTTAGGTTATCATAGAAAAAAAACAAGCTACGCGTTTAATTAAACTGGATTCTGTTTTTTCCTGGACACCTGGATCCAGTTTGTAATGGCAAAACAGAATGTCAAATTCGAACGGATCGGTTTTTTGCAGGATACTTTAAACAGGATTCTCGTGTGACTGCTAGTATTGAAATGAAACACGTACACTACTAAACGGGGTCCTACAAAAAACCGTACCTGCAAAAAACAGGATGTTGCCGTGGGAAAGGGGCGTGATCTGAAATCGCCAATCAACCGTGAGTTAATGTGGTGATAAATTTTCTTTCCTTCTCTGTATGAGAAGAGCTCATTGCCTTGCTGCGGGACAGTAACAGGCTGGGTATTTATTATTAAATATTAATGAACGATTAAAATTTAAAGTTTGCCCATCCATTGTCTAAGTTTAAGTGACGGTTTATTAAGTCTTAGATTGTAGCTAAAGGCAGGTGTAGATGACGATTCTTTGAAGTTTTAATACATTTCGAAGAATCTCTGAAAGAGATATTAATTATATTTTACACTACTTAGTACCCACTTTATTGTAAGTTTAAATGGATGGAAATTAATGGATTTACGTTTGTTATAACAACTTAATTGTACTTACTAAATCTACTAATTAAATGTAAAAATGTTAATACTGTTAAATTATCTATTTCACCTAGAAGGTAAATATCATATCATTTCTACAAGTACTTCTATTAAATTTTTCCCTGCCCATCTCTAGAGTTTTTCTTGTTGGGGGGTACCATTACTCTATCATGTGGCTCAGGTAAAACTTACTAGTGCGTTCCTTGTGTCTTTTATTTAAAAGCACCTGGTCAACCGACCTCTGCTCTGAAAATAGATAAACATATCGGCCAGGTACACCAACGCTGTATCACATTCCCGAGGCTGTGAAAATAGAAAAAAAAAATTCTTAGAAATGAAACCTAGCTAGATCGATTTTTCGCTCGCGTAAACCCCTATATTGTAACCTTCATCGAAATCGCTTGTCGTTTTCGAGAACCTGTTTACAAATATATCCTCTTTTATTTACCAAATAGAATAGAATTTCAAGAAACGATCAGATACAAGATATATCCTATTCTATACTATTATATGAACTTTATTATTAAATATTTGTATCTACAGGGTGGCAGGGACATCAACGCGAAAACTATTACCCTGGATTCAGTACATGATTCTGAACCCCCCTGCGTTGAAATATTTCGTCGATGAAAGAGGTTTTGTGTTCGAAGGGTCTTTTTGTGAATTCGATAAGGCAAAATAAACTTTCAAAACACTTTTCCAAGCGGATTATTTACTCAGTTATGTGTAAATAATCCGACTGATAGTATTTTATTTTGAGTATTAATTTTAAAGGTGTATTCCTCACCGGGAGCATTCGCCTGTAATGTAACGTTAAGAGTTGAGCATTACATCAGTGAGGGAGGAAAACCGAGCATTACAGTGAACAACCTGTATGATACAATTCGAGCATTACACTGCGCAACCTGAATGATACAATTCGAGCATGACATCAGTGAGCCTCCCTCACTTCACACTCAGAACCGAGCATTACAGTGCGCAATGTCTGTAATATTTAATCTGAAATGCTCATTACAGACGAATGCTCGTCAATCAGGGAGGCAGTATTGTAACGTAGTGCTCAAAATCGAATCTGTAACGTTACATTACAGGCACATGCTCCCGGTTAGGGGGCACTTTAATAAATAGATACCTAAAGGCAAAAATACAAATGCTAATAATAGGCAAGTAAGACTTGATGTGCTTATTGCTTCTTTAATGAAAATCCTTTCTTGACTGGTTTATTTTCCCTAGAATCATAATAATGACAAGCCATAAAGTTCATTCAAACCAAAAATATGTCATATGTACGTTAGGTAAAGTCAGGAAAATTAATTGTTATGCAAATGGACTACCAATTTAAATTATCCGTATGAGGTTCATTCTTTGATAATTGTATGAAATGGCTATAACACGGCAAATTAACGTAGGTACTTATTTATAGGAATTTTACCTACATACATTAATTTTTGGTATTAATAGGATTTTATTAATAGGTTCAGACCGATTCTAGCTGTATCGATGAATTTAAAAAGACCCTATTGATTGGCTGACTTATTTCTAGCGCAGACAGAAATCGTCGTCGTCACTAGGAGAAGGACCAGGGGGCCTAAAACGGCCACATTAAGCAATTCCTCTAAAAGCAATTAATTTTATGAATTCCCAGCAATTCCTCTATGGTGACACATAGTTTAGCTGAACCATATTCAATTCAATTCTTAACAGAATCATATTTGGTGTTAATATTGCCGCATGAAAAAAATTAATACCATAATTTTACCGTATAATTTTTCTTTACAGTTGGTAATAATCAAATGAGGTTTATTATTTTTTATTTCTACAGTTTGAATGTTATTTCATTATAATATAAAACTGTCAAACAGATGAATTGCGTAATATGAATTGAACGCAGATAATATTATGAATTATTAGTTTGTGACAGTTTGTGTGATTCATAGATAATATTATCATATTATGATTCTACCAAAGCGACTGTTTTAAGCCCCCAGTTCTGCTACCATGATTAATAACATTTCGTAACTTTCGATTGTCTTATAGTATAGTCGACCTCATAATTACATTACCAATTTTGACAATAAACAAAGCATAACATCACGCCTTGTTTCCCGGAAGGTGAGCAGAGGTGTACCTATCACCCATATTTCGGCAGTTATTAAGTCCCATTCCTATGTAATAGGGGGTGAGCCTATTGCCATCAACCGGACACAAATCCGGACATAACACTTTGCCTGACTTGGGAATTGAACCCAGGACCTCATGCTCAGCAGTAGCGTTTGCGACTACTAGACCAACACCACCAACACTTTTGATAACAAATAGGAACTTCACTAATAGCCCGATCAAAATAGACATTCAAAGTTACATTAATTCGCACAAAGCTGAAAATTGGCATGAATGTTGGGAATACTATTACAAACAATTTGTCAAAAGCCCCAATCGATCCGACGTGTGGAAAAAAATTTATTCATGGTCAAATGTTGCAAAAATAGGTTTTTTGAATTTTTCAGCTAAACGGCAAGTTGTATCGTAAAAATAGATGACACCAAAATTATTCATCATGCAATTATCTATAAAAAAATTGTTGAAACACTTTTTTCCAAAAAATCACCATTTCCGAGATATGTATAGCGATGCAAAAAGTTGAAAAAGTTGTGTTCTTCATAATATGCACACGTTTCCGCGCCACCCATGAGGTAATGTACTTGGCGCGTTTTTTTGTAAAGTGGTTTCCTCGGTAGGCCTATTCCACAATCTATTGTATATCTACAATATTTTTAACTCAATAGCCATCAGATCCTGAGCTCATCAGCCAACTGACCACCTGTTGAGTAAAAAATATTGTATCGAATTAAAATAGTACTACTGGAAATGGTGAAAGCGGTGTAAGTCATGATTCATTTGGAAAAATGATTCGTCTGATTGGTAATGATCATCTAATGGAACTTCAACCATACCGTTTTCTTCTTCTTCTTCTTATTCTTCCTGCTGGGTACAAGTAAATTGTTCAAAGAGCGATGCATCATTAATTTTAGTATATGAGCTATTAACTTTATTAAAGCTTAGGTACCTATTTTATTCATTTTAGCACGATTCTTTCGTATAAACGTTTAAGAGCGTGCATTCTGAAAATGGGCAACGTCTCAAATACTCGTAGATGTTAAATATTTTACTGTTTTGATTAATTTGGCAATATTACTGTATGGAAAAATGGCTAACGAGTGAATTAAAATATTGATTATGAAATGCAATAATTAATATCGTAACACCGAATATTTAGTTTTAGGTGTAAAAAAAGTATTTGGAAACTTTCCAAATGCCTTTTTTATACCTAAATCGAATCAACTACAGGTAAATATTTGACAGCTATTTGCGACCGACGGCGACGTTGCCAACTTTTAGAATAAAAAGATTATTTGAAATGTCAGAGACTACCAAATACTGTGAATTTTTTTAAAAGTTCAGAGAAGACAGAGTAAGCAACCTTAAACGTGCTTTATTGTGTATAAGAGGGTTTATCTTGAAAGGTGGCAACGTCGCAAATAACTGTCCAATATTTACGTGTTTTGATTCTTATAGCAATATTACTGAATAGAAATAAGAAATGTGGCTAACTAGCGAACTAGAATATTAAAATTAATTGCAATTATAACATTGAATTTGATGTTGTACCCATTTTAGGTGTAAAAAACGCATTTGGAAAAAAATCCAAATAGTTTTTTTTACATCTAAAACTAAACATTCGGTGTTACGATATTAATTATTGTATTTCATAATCAATATTCTAGTTCGCTAGTTACCCACATTTTTTATTTCCACACAGTAATATTAGTAAGTATATAAAACAGTGAAATATTTGACATCTATTTGCGACGTTGCCCACCTTCAGAATAAACACTCTTAAGCGGTAGATCAAAGGCACATTTATTTTTCATGATATTATGTAGGCAATTTCAGTGGGCGTTATGGTTCTTTGACAGATGACTGACCGAGTCGAGGAAATAATGTATATTTCATTAAACAAAGTAATGTCATAATGTGAATTGGCTGTCATTTTGTTGAAAATTAAAAAAATGGGTTCTTTTTTCACGGAAAGGTTATTAAAAGGTGTAAAATTGATGTCATTAAGTCAAATAAATTATATCGGTCAAATGACCACCTCTTTAGTTGATGTAGGTCCATTTGTGCGAGTTTTGAATTAATCTGGCTCCAATTTGGTGATTTCTTGTTTAATGTTGGCTTTCAAAATTTGCAAGGGTGAGATTTACAAAAGCCCCAACGGAAGAAGTCTGGCGCCGTCTGATCCTACGATCCGGCCAGCCAGTTCAAATCGAGGAGATTATTCGTAATTTTTTCCCTTTTCACGCAGAAAAGAGTAGTATTCTTTCAGAATGATTAACTTGATAGAGCCTGTAAATTTAACAGCTTTTTGGCTTAAGGATTTTCAGTGTGATCCTGTTTACGTAAGTAATTTCCGGTGTAATTAAAACTTAATAATAAGTTTTGAAGTACCGGCCTTCGGGGTAGGTGACCGCTAGTTCTTTGCTCCTCCAGCAGCACCCTTCGTTAAATTTAATGGTTTTTCATTACAAATAATTGAACCCTGTTACGTTTTATTTCCGTTGGCGTCTTGGCGTGGCTAGATGTTATCAGCCTATTTATTTTTGTAAAGGTTAGTTTGTTGCCTCGTTTCGGTAGGTGTTAATTTTTACAAACTACTCACAACACGATGGTTGTTGAAGGGCTAAGTAAATTTCAAATTATGATGAGATATTATAACTAACTATTAAACGTGCCAGTCAACAGTAAGTTCTGTACAAAATTATGATTAGATACGTCGATATTTTCTACCGAAGAAAACCTCGTCAGCGTGATGGTACAAGTCACGCCATACATACGTTTCGGAATATATTGTCAGTTTGATACATATTCTTGAAAATATATACTTGTTGACACATATATGTATATAATTAGTTTGCCTAAGTCTGGTGTTGGTACTGCACGGTGGGCTTATATAAAGCTCTGTGTTTTTGTAATAGACCCAGGCAAAAGACTTGAATTCAGGCGTCCCACAAGTTTGTGCGTAGATTCCCAAACTTTTTATAAACCAAATCAACGATGTTTGTAGTTATAATAACTACAAACTTGGGGTCATAGTAAACCCATTGGTCTTGACTTCCTTGAAATTTATTGCCTAAAAATAAACTATGAAACCTTTGGACAGTTTCTTGACATTTCTGATGTTTTTGAATTGTTGTAGTTAATTTATTTTATGGGAATTGTTGTAGTTAATTTATTTTGTGTTTATAATGTCGAGAGAAAATATAATAATCTCGAGAGAAAATACAATAAAGTTGAGAGAAAATATAATAATGTGCTAATTGCTAATTGTTCTGGTTTTGGGTTTGTGTTACTTCTTTCCTATAAAAAGTACTGTGATAACTCTTAGTTGTAATCGATTTTCGATAAGCGAACCAATAAAATACCATAATGACTTTTGTACATGGAAGGTGCCTTGTGAACGATTTGCTTCAGCCCATAAAATATAACCAGAACAAAGCAACTACCTCCTAAAATGTCAGGAGAACGAAGGAATTCTTATTAATAGTAATAATCTAAAAGTAAAAATTTAATTAATCGAAAGACCCTCTCTTTCGATTAATTAAATTTTTACTTATATAAAAAGCAGTTATTGAAGTAATATGTTTTAAATGATTTTTTGTTAAGAATTCCACTTCCTGATTCCTGCTATAACTTTGGGTATGCTAATTAAATATTTAATGAAGAATAGATTGAGTCTTTTTCATCTCTAACGCTTGTGTACAAAGATTTAAATTAACTTAAATGAGGCATTGTCTTTAATTATGTGACGCCCTTTTGTGAGACGTAAAGGCATTTTGTACTGCTCTCATTGCCATTCGTGTAATGTAATATTGCAAATAATTTTATTAGTTATTCGCAAACGAACGTGCCGATATTATAAGGAAAAGTGTTTTTATGTGAGCTGAGCAATCAATATTCGGATACCATTAAAAGGTGGGTGTTTTTGGGGGTGTCTTATGTAATTTTGACGTTTGAAAAGTGCTGATTCTCAGCCTATTTTGAATAAATGACTTTTGAATTTGAATTTGAAAGAGCTAAAAAGTGTTTTATTCGAGTGGTTTTCCCAACAGTTTAACAAATAGTATTAGTCTTGGAGCTGAGACGATGTGCTTCCGCAGTTGTTGTGTGTGGTTTTACTATTGTTATCGATACAATATAAGCACAATTTCGATAAACTTGAACTGGCTGACTATTGTGTAGGTACTGTTCAATTTAAATATTTGTTATTTGTACTAGGTACCTACCGAAGGATATACTTCAGGTACCTACGCTAAAACTACCTTAAACTTGTAAATTTTTTAGATTTTTTGTGCCACCCAAAATGTGGAACGGAAATTCTGAAAGATAATTAAATGTCATTAAAATTTTTACCTTATGATTTATTCGTTGCCATTCAGCTACGCTGCTCTCCAGTTCATAAACTTGAGGTAACAACATACATATATATCTAGGCAATACTGTGTCGTTTATCAAATACAATTTATTAGTACCTAAGTACGGTAAGCGGTGAGCATCGCAACCGATTTAGATGGGAATTTGATCATGGGATGAAATTCCGACGTTTGAAGTCGTATCGAGTTGAAGTACCTATCTTCGTATGTATACCTCACTTTCGTTGGAAGTTCAAGACGAGAGAAATTCGTTTATATGATCCAATTTTCCATATTAGTAAGTGTTTTCCTTAAAGTAATAACGGTAAATACTTTTTTAAAGGTTTTTGTAGAATACAATAGACGACGTATATTTAGCAGCCTAATCCGCTTAACTGTTCTTAAAAAGTAATAAAGAACCCTATAAGAAATCGATACGCGTTTTGGCATCCTCAGGAGGACGATTGACTTGTTGCAAACCCGGACACGACGTGTTGCCACGTCTAGCGCCGAACGCAGTGTGCACTTGACGTGCCGATTTCTTACAGGGTTCTTTAGAACTCTTTAAGAACAGTCAAGGGGATTAGGTTACTAAATATACGTCTTCTATTGTATTTTATAATGGATTCCCGCAAAGTCACGCCTGAGTCAATTATCTAGGTGTTTGTAGGAAAATTGTACATCTTATGTTCAAGCGAATACCGAGAATGACGTCCTTTACACTACCTTGAAACATTGAATTTGGAATATAATAGTGGAATACAAATCTTCGAGGTAAGCGTTTAAACTATCTAATTATTATGCAGTTTAAACTAGCTAATGTTAAACTCTCTAAGCTGATTTTACATGAGAAAGCTATAGTAACGAAGCTAAGTGTGTAATAGTATAGAACTATAGATAGTGCCATCCACAAAGACGCGCCCCAGTCTTTTTCCTAATCCCTTACAATACAATAGTCGCGTTTAGGAAGAAGAAAGGGCACGCCTTAGCTTATGGATGGCACTATCTGTATATGATAGGCAACAGTAAAGATAATGACAAAAATAGGAATATGAGAATATGAGAATATGAGTTCTTAATTTTAAAGTTCTCGGGGATACATTCCGTCAATGCATGCCATAACTGTAATTAATTATTTCATTTTTGTCTATCGCTTCTGTACCATAATAATATCAGCCTATTATTGTCCCAATGCAGGGCAAAGGCCTCTTCTCATACAGAGAAGGCACGAGCATTGATCACCACGCTTGCTCAAGACGGGTTGGCGATTGCAGACTTATATTAACTTATAAGTCCAGGTTTCCGCACGGTGTTTTTCCTTCACCGATGTCAGTAATGTCCAAGATAAACTCAGAAAGTACATATGAATTGAAAAATTCACATTGGTACTTGCCCGGATTTGAACCCACAACCCCGTACATGAGAGGCGAGGCCTTCACCACTGGGCCATCATGACAGATACCATACCATCTGTACCATATTCCCTGTAAATTGAGAGGTCTGGCTCTTGCGAGACAGGAACTCCTAGTACAAGAGCCAGGGCTACATAGATGTTTGTGACTTTGAAGTGTAAATAAAGAAAATATTATATTTGAAAATATTATACAGGCTTGATATTAGTTATCGAATAATCAATTACACCATTACATTAATGTCAGTCATGCATAAAAATTAGTCCCGAAGTCTGGATTTGTGTTCGGTTGATGGCAATAGGCTCACCCCTAGTACATGGGGACCATAACATAGCATGCGAAATTTCTGCCCAACCCTCCGCGAACACAAGGCTGTTATGTTATGTATTAAAAGGAATGTTTTAAATCGCTTCCTAATCGATTGAAGTTCGTGTGGCTATCGTTTACGACGCAAGACTAGCTAATGTGCTGTCAGCCTATGATTTATTTGAATCCAACCGACTATCATGAATTTTATACGAACAGTTTGCTCGCGGCAAACTTTTTTCTGATTTGATTTAAGTACTAACCAGTAAAGTTTTTTTTGAAGTGAAACTTCTATATAGACGGGGGGTATTAGGATTTTTCTGTCATGAAAAAGCGTTACGGCAGCGGCGGAGGGAGAGAATAGATTGGAATCTCAAGTTAATATTGAACCGATTTAAAAAATCTTTCACTGTTTGGAAGCTACCCTCCCCCCGGGTGACATAGGCTATATTATATATTTTTTTTAAATTGGGATCCTTACTAAAACTCCAATAATGTAACCCAAGGTGTAAAAAAATTACCTTAAATATTCTTTACATCGCGTGCGCTGCGAAAACTATTGATGATAGAATAAAATGATGTACAACGACTTTGCAGAACACATAATTATTTACAAAAAGTGTCGCGACAGCATATGTCTTTGTATTCGGATTGTTAATTTACTTGTCCAATTTGAAAACCTGCCCGTAAAACTACCGTTAAAATTTTGTTGCGATTCGTTTTGCCACTTGTCCGTTGGCAATCGTTTTGCCACTTGTCCGTTGGCAATCGTTTTTCCACTTGTCCGTTGCGATTCGTTTTTGCACTTGGCCGTTGCGATTCGTTTTTGCACTTGGCCGTTGCGATTCGTTTTTGCACTTGGCCGTTGCGATTCGTTTTTGCACTTGGCCGTTGCGATTCGTTTTTCCACTTGTCCGTTGCGATTCGTTTTTGCACTTGGCCGTTGCGATTCGTTTTTCCACTTGTCCGTTGAAGTTTCACTTCTAATATGTGTCCCAGCACACATTTAGATTTTTTTTATCCACAACGGGGTAGCTATTGGCTTGTAACTCACTAGGTAATAAGTGATGATCAGGCCGAAGGTGGAAGCGACCTTCACCCGGAATCCTCAACCACAGAGTAACTGGTTATCTTACCTCTTAGTGTCGATACACAACAATGCTGTTAACATTGTTATTATAGCGACAGACTTAGATTATGATGGTGGAAGCTAGCCAGGCGGAATCAAAACAGGCCCTACCACCAACCAAACCGAGCAGAAAATTTTGCCCCCACTGGGAATAGAACGCCCTCTGACTCTGACACAGGTGGTCTAACCACTAGACCACAGAGTTGGTTAAAAGGAAATTCTAGCTAAATAAACGGAAAATATAGCTCAATCTACTCAAAATACAAAAGTCATTTATTCAAACTAGGCTGAGAATCAGCACTTTTCGAACGTCAAAATTACATAAGACAGTCCCCCAAAAACGCCCACCCTTCACCACTTCCTAGTGCTTAAGCTGGGAAGAAGAAGTGGAGCAACAAACTCCCCAGAAACTTACTAATCTTCCTCCATTATTCCATGAAAGTGAGGGATTAATAACTGGTGGAGGTAGGAAGCCCGAATGTTTGAGAACTAGTCATAACAAGGGGTATTGTGTTACGCAGAAACGAGTTTGTGGAAATCAGGTAGGTAGTCTCTCCATGTAAAATTGAAAAACTGCATCAGGTTAGACAAGAAACCGACCCCGACATAGGATAAACTAGGCATGATGTGCCACACGGTACGGTCCGTATGCCATCAACCAATGTATTGCTTTATTTCATCTGCCAAACCATATCTCCATGCTGTGTTTATCGTAATAAACAGCAGATTGTGGCGACCGCTACTAAACGTTTATGAGCCTTCCGTATTGCGTTGCACGACCTAATAAAATGCTTAAATCCTAATAAAAGCTTCAGTTTCAGTCGATAGCATTATCCCGTTCCATTTAGCTTTTACCTATTACATTATCTAGAAACCATTTTGTAACAAATCGATAGCTTTTACAATTTTGACGTGAGGTAAATAGCTCGGTAACTATTGCCAAGATAATTTGTATATTGGATGCCAATACATTATATCATATGCTGTTTAAATTTCACGATGGAGTATATTATTAGACCTGACATATGAGTTGAATTTTTTCTTTGATATCACACATTTTTTTGTTGTTTTGGTCCCAGATTGGCTAATGAATGCTGTCAATGTAAACAGATTATCTTCGGAGATGCCATTGTTTTAATAGACTAAGGTCATCATGGTGGTTCCGTTGTATAATAGGATACAAACATTAAAATCCACGCATTTATTTTCCGAAATGTTATGTACCTATGTCTCATGTAATAGGGTCTAGAGGGCGAGTCTATTGTTATCAACCGGGCAGAGATCTAGACTTCGGGCTGTTATAGAGAAGTTCTTAATGAAAAACGCAATATTATCCCAGCCGACTAAATGCTACGAGCGTGTGCTCTTGTTCCAACCCTGTGATCGAACAAACAAATCTACGCTACATACTCGTATACGTAGGTCAATTATAATCACATTGGCAGCGGCTTTTATCCCAATAAAGCAGTATCCAACCGAGAGCTATGAACGTGTTTGTCGTTTTGTACGCATTTTGGGTGACATGTGTTCTATTTTGGGTACAGCGAAATTCACAATGAATTTCCCCGAAGCAAATATCACCAGTAGTACAGTTTCCTGACATTTTTACGAACAGGAAACGTCGATGATTTCGGCAGTTTATTTTGATAGAGACCTAAAAATGTTATTACAGATAATGTATTCGTGTATTTCTGGTAACTCGATAACCGAGATTGAATCACTTGAGAATGATTTTCTTTAAAGACTTTTATTTTTGTTTTACTTGGTTTTCTTCGCATTCCTATGATTAACATGAAATCATTTATTTCCATGAATAGAAGTATTTGTTCAAGGACTTTTAGAAGTACTCTACTCTATTTGAGAACAGTCGCGCTTTTAAATGTCTAGGGATAAATTCTAGGTAGGTGCATCACCATCTGCGTAGCTTTTTCCCAACTATGTTGGGGTCGGCTTCCAGTCTAACCGGATGCAGCTGAATACCAGTATTTTATATGGATCGACTGCCTATCTGACCTGCACAACTCAGTGACATGAATATGATACCCGTTGGTAAGACTGTTTGTCAGACTTTCAGGCTTCTGACTACTACTCTGTAACAACTGTCAAAGATCTACGAATGACAGCCGGGACCAACGGCTTAATGTGCTTTTCCAGGCACGGAGGGGTCTTGGTATGTAATGATGGTCAACCATCCACGGACCAACCGTGGCAAGCGTAGCTTAACCTGATGGATCGACCCGTGCGGCAGTTATTACTTAGCCATGAGCTCCACGCTCCTACATTTTTAAGTTTTTGTATTGAATAACTTGAAAAATAATTTATACCTTTGTTTGCAAGTCTACCAACTAGAACTAGTAATGCTAGTCTTAGGAGCTGACGCAGAGATTCCGGCCCCAGCTCGTGGAGGACGTGGTGAGCGCTCTGTTCCTCTCGCGAGGGGAACATACTCCCCCGCCCATGTCTCCGCCTTCTGCGGTGCCCGATGCGGACCACACCAGGGACGACGACGACGATACTCCGGAGGTGACCGAGGTAGATCTGAGAGTGGCGGTACGTAGGCTGAGTGCCAAAAATACCGCCCCAGGACCCGACGGCTTACTTGGAAAAGCCTGGGTTCTGGCCTTAGAGGCTCTCGGGCCTCGACTTCGGGGGCTCCTAAGCGCATGCTTGGAGAGGGGTCAGTTCCCACTTCGTTGGAAGACGGAGAAACTGGTCCTCATCAAGAAGCGGGGGCGCCCGGCGGTCTCTCCGTCCGCTTACCGGCCCATCGTGCTGCTCGATGAGGTGGGCAAGCTCTTTGAAAGAGTAATTGCAGACCGCCTTGTCGGGCAGCTGGTGCGAGTGGGTCCGGATTTGGCGGAGAGCCAGTATGGTTTCCGCAAGGGGCGCTCTACGGTGGATGCCATCATGCGCGTTCGAGCCCTCACGACGGGGGATGCTGTTGCCCGGGGTGGGGTGGTCTTAACGGTGTCTCTTGACATCGCCAATGCCTTCAATACCCTGCCCTGGAGTTGCATTAGGGAGGCACTCCGGTATCACCGGATGCCGACCTACCTCTGTCGAGTGGTCGAGGCCTATTTGACGGACAGGGCCGTCATCTACCCCGGTCACCACGGAGAGTGGAACCGGCGAGAGATGTCGTGCGGTGTCCCACAGGGATCGGTCCTGGGGCCGCATCTGTGGGACATCGGCTACGACTGGGTGCTGCGCGCCGACCTCCCTAGCGGCGTCAGCGTGGTTTGCTACGCTGACGACACGCTGGTCCTGGTGCAGGGGAGGTCGCATGAGGCGGAGGCCGAACTAGCGACACGTTGGGTTGCGACAATCGTCGAAAGGATCCGGCAACTGGGACTCGAGGTGGCCTTGCACAAGTCCGAGGCCATGTGTTTCTATGGTCCTCGGAACGCGCCACTGTCGGGTTCCCAGATTACGGCGGGAGGGGTTCACATCGGTGTCGAGTCGACGATGAAGTACCTGGGACTCGTCCTCGACAGCCGGTGGAACTTCGTGGAGCACTTCCGACGTTTGGCTCCCAAACTTGATAGGGCTGGGGCTGCTTTGAAGCGGCTCCTGCCCAACCTGGGGGGTCCAAACGCCTCCTGCCGGAGGCTTTACGCGGGGGTCGTGCGGTCCATGGCCCTTTACGGGGCACCGGTGTGGGCGCGTTCATTGAGGCTGCGACCGGCCCGGCGGTTGAACGCGTCCCAAAGGGTCATGGCCATCAGGCTGGTCCGGGGATACCGCACGGTCTCCCGTGAGGCGGCGAGCCTCCTTGCCGGACAACCGCCATGGGATCTGGAGGCGAAAGTCCTCGCGCACATGTGGGAGTTGCGCGAGGAGGCGAAACGCCGGGGTGTAACTCCGCTGCCACGAGAAATCACGGCACAGCGGACAGAGCTCCGGCGGGATCTCATGGTGGCATGGAGTGTGCGATTGTCGCAACCCAGCGCTGGGCACGCCACAATTGCGGCGATAAGTCCCCTCTTTGAGGAGTGGCTTGAGAGGCGCCATGGCGTCCTCACCTTCCGCCTGACGCAGGTCCTCACCGGACACGGTTGTTTCGGGAGGTTCCTGTTCCGCGTAAGGCGGGAGGAAACGCCCGGGTGTCACCACTGTGTGGATCGCCCGGAGGACACGGTGGAGCATACGGTGGAGGTCTGCCCGGCTTGGGCGGAGCACCGCCGTGTCCTCACGGAGGCGATCGGCGGCGGCGATCTCTCGCGTCCGGCCCTGGTTCAGGCCATGGTTCGGAGCGAGAGTGCATGGGAGGCCGTCACCTCCTTCTGCGAAGCAGTTATGCTCGCGAAGGAGGAGGCGGAGCGCGCGAGGGAGATGCAAGCTGCACGCCCTCGCGGCCCTAGTCGCCGCAGGAGACGCCCCGGGCGTCGGGAGTCCAGAGCCGACTTCCGGCCACCGTAGGCGCGGGCTTTCGGACGGTGAGCAATGGGCAGCTGACGGGGTCCGTTAGGGCCAATGCCTGCCAGGGTTGCGAGTTTGTCCGAAAGGGATATCGCGGCCCCGGCATACAGGCAACGGAAGGAACACGGGTGGGTTTTAGTCAGTAAAAGTCTAACACGCCCTCCCGCTCCGCCCAGAGCGGGTGAAGTTATTTAATAATTATCCAGACAAAAAAAGCACCTATAATGTTGCTAAAATAAAAGAGACTATAAAGCCAAGACGAAGTGCCCTTTAGCTAAACACTTTGTTTGCATCCTATCATATTCCTTTTCCTTGTTCTTCACCGATCACTGCACACATACCCACATGCAATGAACATCTGCAGAAGGCAAGTCAAAATAGTAAAATTATTATATTAGAAGTCAGTATTGTGAGGAACTCAAAAAAGTGATCTTTAACTTTTAGGCTTTGTTTTTTTTTTTCTAATTGTAGATGTGAGTGGCTTTAATTATTATTGTAATTAGTCGAAACTGATTGATGATTCTATCAGAACATATTATACAGTGGTCCCTTACATTTGGGTATGTAATGATGGTCACCCATCCACGGACCAACCGCGGCAAGCGTAGCTTATCCTGATGGATCGACCCGTGCGGCTGTTATTACTTCTAAACCTAACTTATAACTTCTAACCACAAATCTCTAGGTAGGTATATATAAATAATAATAAATTGTGGCATATTTGTTGACATAAATGGTCATGATAGTGTGTATCACATACGCGGGTCCTAATAAAACTGTTGGGTTGGATTAGCGCAGTAAACATGGCCGCTATTGCTATACGTGATCAATTAAGCCCAAAGTCGGAATGCCTAAAATTTTCCAGTAATAGGTTGTAAATTCTGAGCTAGGTTTTACTTTCACATGCACAAACATAACACTTAAGTTGCTTCAGATGAATTGTAAATTAATCAATCAATTAAATTAGTCTATCGAAGTCTCAGCCGGACATAGGCCGCATCCAAGCTGTGCTTCAATACTTGGGATTGTGCCAAGAAGCAGACATTATTAAAGCACAGAAGTCAAACCGGCATTTCGTGACGTACACTTGTTTACACTCTTTTTTCTCAATCATTTTTGATCGAAAATATTTGTCTGCCTGCAATAAATCTAATGCTCGGCCACTATTACATAAGGCCTGAAAACCAAAGTTGTCAGCCGTCTGTGGACGTGAGATAGTTCGTCGAATACTTCAAGGGTGAATGGTGAACTTTGTAATTATTTTTGCGCCCAAGCCGCTACCCATTGGAGCAGACGAATCTTTGAGTGAAGACCGTCAATCGGAAACTTAGGTCGTTTAGCCCGGTGATCCGACACGCTGGAGAAACTGAATGTCTAAAGACTGAGTTAAATGAATTATATGGTCTGTAGTGTTGATTGGATATTTTATAGTATTGTAAAGGTTGTCTGGCAAATCCCGAACCTTACATCATGCAGGCTGGCAGAAAAATGATTCTGTTAGTATTCGATCACTCAAACGAATTTAGGATCAGTTTCAAAACTGTAAAAGATACGTTTGAAAGTGAACACGTTCTCTTGAAATAAATAGCTAAAATTCAGTGTTGCTTCTTATTTAACGGTAACGCCGAATCTATTCTGGTATGCCTATAGTACTTACCTACTTACTTTGAAACATATTTACTTACCATTTTTATGTTTATTTTTCGCAAAAAACGGAATCAGGTTTCCATTTAACGCGACCTTCATGTGTCAGCTTCGGGCTATGCGAGGTTTCCAATGCATGGATAGGAGCGTTAACTTCGCTTACAGTGGAGTCGAATCATCCGTAAAGTGACCCCGGGGATAACAGTAGTGGTTATGCTGAGCACCGCGAAATTGTGAGGGCACAACTAGTTTCCCTTTGGATGTTCTTAAGGCACAGCAGGTTACTGGTGAGTTGTACAGGAAGTCTCAGAGCTTTTCTTATGTAGCAAGGAGGGTATAAGTTGGTAGGAGTCTGAAATACTCCGCTATCCCCTGACGGACAGCGGACTTCCTATTTTTAAGTTATCAGTTCAGCTTCCTGGGACTAGGACACGCCTAATATTTGCTTAGTTAGTTAGTGACAAAGCGTGAGGATACCGACACGCCCATAGATATAAGAAAGAAGGAGATATGCCCGGTAGTTGAAAATGTATCGAAACCCAATGTCTTCAATTTATCCCTCCTATCTAGCCTACAATTACACATGCGATCAGTAAACCCAATAAATATGAGGTCCCGCTCACAGCAATGTATTTACTGCAATAATAGTACAGTCGCTGTGATATATGAAAACAAAAATAACGTAGTAAAGGCAAGAAATATTTTACGATTTGTTGTTTTTCATGATTTTCAACACAAATATAGTAAAATACTTGTGCTGATTTTTTTAATGTGGTTCTATGATTTATAAAGTTTCTAGTTTAGGTTCGATTTTTACAAGAAACCTACTAAGGAACCACTGAACAACACGGTATTCTTAAATGTTATCACGAACGCGTTCGAAAGCGCACTAGATAGCGGGGACGGCCATTTGCCTGAAGCATGAGCATTGTGATCAGGACGCGCGGACACAGACACGCCCCCATGCCACTTCTCCTGTTATTTATATTTCTATGGACCTAAGAGATATTTCTCGACAGCATGTGAATCCAAGTCAGAGACCCATGGGCGGCTTTAAATCTGATACCAGCTTAGTGACTAACCACACGAAAAGAAGAAGTTAGTGACCAAAACTATTATTGGTGGGTTATCTCTACCAGGGTACATTGCTTACAAGATTTATACAAGGTGTAATTGAAATACCTAAAATTCTTTTGGGACATTGTATATATTTACCGAGTTATCTTTTTCTTTATGAACAACTTTTACTATTATGGGATCAACTCAGCAACTCCGAAAACAAAACAGCTTTTCCCTACATTTTGTCGAGTTATGCAAACATAAATGTATGGAGCAGGCGAACAGCAGATTATTTTCTTGATTTCAGGGTTGGTCCTGTAGTAAAAGTTGTTCATAATATAATGATGAGTACAATGACTACTTAAGAAGTTTTCAGTTATTTCAATTACACCTTTCAATTATAAACGGAAACCCACGCAGAAGCTAAATCGAAAACCAAGTTGCAATAAACAATTTATTCATTGTAACAATTTATTCATCGTTGAATTTAAATAGATTTTGTTTATTTTATTTATAGCATGTAATACATTTTCGGCTTCTAATTCATTCTGTTTTTAATTGATAAATTGAAAATAAACTTTGTGAAACTGTTATTTTAGAAATTAACCGTTTCAAAAGTTATTGAACCTGAAATCACGCCGATACCATTTTATTGTTTTAACAAAAAACTGTGAAAATGTATTTTCTATAAAGATCCTTTTACAAGATGTTGTCTTTACAATTTCCTTTGTCTTGGCGTTGATAAATATGTATTTGATATGAAAGAAGAACATATATGTAGATGCTTTTACTTACTCTTTTTAGTGGATTTCCTTAACATTTATTAATTTCACGGAAGAAATATCTGAAAACACAAGTAACAACAACATAGCGAAATATTTCATTACGAGTATTTTCCCTCTTGTTAGAAGAAGCCTTTGTATTGTTGTAAAATTTTGGTATCAAAATTGACCAAATTGCTGACTGCTTCGGAATACAACTGTTTTTCGGCAATTTCGCGGTTGGTTTAACAATTCTCAGCGTTTGTTGTGTTCAAATATTTTGTTTTATTAATTTATATTTCCACGGTGAATTGTGTTAATCATTTCAAGGTAGAATAAGAGCCTTTTTTTTTTTTTTGGTTGTAAATTATCAAATAACTTCTCCCACTCTGGACGGAGCGGGAGGGTGTGTCAGACTTTTACTGACTAAAACCCACCCGTGTTCCTTCCGTTGCCTGTGTGCCGGGGCCGCGATATCCCTTTCGGACAAACTCGCAACCCTGGCAGGCATTGGCCCTAAAGAACGGTCAGTTGGTGCTGACATCTCCTGGAGGCGCGCGTGGAACACAACGCGCCGTCAACCCAGGCCTGGTCCTAATCGGACGGCCAGCTACCCATCGCTCACCGTCCGCAAGCCCGCGCCTGCGGTGGCCGGAAGTCGGGTTGCGACTCCCGACGCCCGGCGCGTCTCCTGCGGCGACTAGGGGCGCGAGGGCGCGAAACTTGCCTCTCCCTCACGCGTTCCGCCTCCTTCTTCGCGAGCATTACTGCTTCGCAGAAGGAAGTGACGGCCTCCCATGCACTCTCGCTTCGAACCGTGGCCTGAACCAGGGCCGGACGTGAGGACGCTTTCTCACGCCTGATGTTGGGTTTCCATTAGGATTTTTGTGGTACAGTATCCAAGAAAAAAGACACGGCATTTTAGTTAACCATGATTGGAGAGTGTAAAAACGAGACAAACAACTATTTTATTGTAGACTATAATTTCAACTTATCCCTTTAAGGCTAGGTTTTCCAGGCCGGTGGGCCTTTCAAAGGCTACCTCCGCCTATCTCAATTGCAGAGCGACGTGTTTATATACGATGCACTGCCGACCATTTCGCGGAAAATCCATGCCACAGCATAAAATATTTGCAGTTGATCAACTGAACTAGTTTTTCTTAGCTTCGATTAGTTTTCATTTTATGGGACCTACAAAAAAAAACTAAAATGTCCTGCGTACCTGATGGGCGTTTTCACATTAATAACAGATAACGACACCAACCCGATACCGATATGTCGGCAGCTATACTGACATCGATTCGATACCGATATTATTATTATCGGCCCGATGATACTGGTGAATATCGATGACCATCGCGACGCACCAAACAACCACAGTACCTATCTACTAAGTATCGACGTTTCAAAGTCGGTGCGAAAAAGTCTGTTCAAGTGAAAGAATGCCGCTACTGTCACCGCACCATGTCTTCGCCGGTAGATATCGAGGCTATATCGGCGTCGGTCGCTATCTGCGACAATATAGGTGGCAAACACTAACAACATAATATCGTTATCGGCTAATGTGCTATGTTGTAACAATCAATTCATTTTATTAATTAAAGAAACAAAATTTTTACATTTTGATATAGTGTTATGGGATAGTTCGTAGAACGTACAAAGAAAAACATAAAGTTTAGGCCTCTTCTGTCATCTATGGTTTTACGACGATACATGTCTTGTAATAGCTGATAAGGACCCTCAAAAAGCTTGTAATCTTTTGCAATCTGACCTGAACTCTTTGTTAAAATGGTGCCATGATGTTAGGTTGGTGCTCAATTCTAATAAAACCAAATTGCTAGTCGTAAAATCACCACACTTAAAATGTATTCCTCCCAATAATTTAGTTGTACACGACCACAGCTGCTTGCATAACTTAAATAATACCAAGTGTAGCTGTCCTCGTATAGAAGAAGTAGATTCTAAAAAGTATCTGGGACTAGACATTGATAGCAAATTCAACTGGAGAAAACATATAGAGCATGTTTGTAATAAGTTAAGACAATTTTTAGCTAATATTATAATCCTGAAGAACCGCATTCCTTTCAAAGTAAAACTTATGTTATACAACTCATTAGCAGAATCCTACATTCAGTATGGACTCAGTAGTTACGGTCGAACATTCAAATCTTATCTCAGTAAAATTTATAAACTCCAACTAAGAATACTAAAGAATATCGTATCTAAAAAAATTAAATACCAATTTCAAAACAATGAGCATGGACTATTTCATCACTGTAAAGCATTACCTGTACATACACAATTTAAGTATACTTTGCTAAAAGAACAATATTTCAACGGCTACTTAGAGCAAAAAGTTCAACATCCTGTATTTACGCGGGCCGTCGCACGTAACCAGCTATGCACGGTTCGGGCAAACAACACCTACGGTGAGCGGACATCTTCTTACCTAGTTCCTCGGTTAATTAACAACCTACCTTCCGATTTGCGCAGTGACATAACGCCAAGAAATATTAAATCAAAACTTAAGTCCCACTACCTACGCGCACATGTGGGAGTTGCGCGAGGAGGCGAAACGCCGGGGTGTAACTCCGCTGCCGCGAGAAATCACGGCACAGCGGACAGAGCTCCGACGGGATCTCATGGCGGCATGGAGAGTACGATTGTCGCAACCCAGCGCTGGGCACGCCACAATTGCGGCGATAAGTCCCCTCTTTGAGGAGTGGCTTGAGAGGCGCCATGGCGTCCTCACCTTCCGCCTGACGCAGGTCCTCACCGGACACGGTTGTTTCGGGAGGTTCCTGTTCCGCGTAAGGCGGGAGGAAACGCCCGGGTGTCACCACTGTGTGGATCGCCCGGAGGACACGGTGGAGCATACGGTGGAGGTCTGCCCGGCTTGGGCGGAGCACCGCCGTGTCCTCACGGAGGCGATCGGCGGCGACGATCTCACGCGTCCGGCCCTGGTTCAGGCCATGGTTCGGAGCGAGAGTGCATGGGAGGCCGTCACCTCCTTCTGCGAAGCAGTTATGCTCGCGAAGGAGGAGGCGGAGCGCGCGAGGGAGATGCAAGCTGCACGCCCTCGCGGCCCTAGTCGCCGCAGGAGACGCCCCGGGCGTCGGGAGTCCAGAGCCGACTTCCGGCCACCGTAGGCGCGGGCTTGCGGACGGTGAGCAATGGGCAGCTCGCCGTCCGATAAGGACCAGGCCCGTGTCGACGGCGCGTTGTGTTCCACGCGCGCCTCAAAGAGACGTCAGCACCAACCGACGGGGTCGAAAGACCAATGCCTGCTGGGGTTGCGGGTTTGTCCGAAAGGGATAACGCGGCCCCGGCACACAGGCAACGGAAGGAACACGGGTGGGTTTTAGTCAGTAAAAGTCTGACACACCCTCTCGCTCTGCCCAGAGCGGGAGAAGTCATTTGATGATTTCCCATCCAAAAAAAAAAAAAAAAAAAAAGTCCCACTACCTACAACACATTTAATGCTCAATGTGAAATGCGGTTTTATGTAATAACCAGCATATCACCTGAGATGAAGTTACCAAATTTCGAAATAAGGTATTTTGTTATATTTGTTGTTTACCTTGTTTTTGTTTTACTATGATGTAGAATTAACATGTAGCATTAAGTACAAACCTTAGTGGTTTAAAAATGCTATTCTGCTGAAACACTTTGTAATAAATTTTTTTTTAATGGTAAATAAAAAAAAAAAAAAAAAAAAAAAAAAAAAAAATATCTATGGATAAATCCAGTGTTCAAACTGTACACGGGATTTTTTAGTGATAGCTGGGGTAGTCGGGAATAATCTGTAAGAATCAGTTAGTGTATCAAGCCACCAACCAGTGGCTTTGCGGTAGTAAGGTGAAATTTTAAAATTGCAGTGGTTCTACTGGGTATCTCAAAAGTCACGCAAAACGTAATTTTGGTAGAAAATACCTATGTCGTAATTTCGATTGTTATAAAAGAAACTCTTGGGCAAAATTGCATGCTTCTAGACCCAGCAGTGTAGGTTGTACGTTGTCTGACAATGAATTTAAGAATTTTATCAAGTAAGTGAATTTAAGACAAAAATTGTGAAATTCCATATAAACTTTCATCCCCGTCACTAAAGGGGTTAAATAAACCCCTTTACTGACATAATTTAAAAAATCTATAATTTAAGATTTTTATTAATTAGAATGGGTTAAAATATTATAAAATTCCCACTGCTGGGACTCAGGCTTCCTCTCTTTGCAAGGGAGTGGGTTTTACTCTACCACGCGGGCCCAGTGCGGTTTCGTAGATGTCACATGTCTTTGAATTTTTGGTTCTAGGACATGCCGGTTTCCTCACGATGTTTTCCTTCACCGTTTTGAGAGGAGTGGTGATGAAATAATTTACACATAGTAAAGCGCCTGTCTGTGTTCGAACCAGACCTAAAACTCGTAAGTCACGGCTGTTACCACTGGGACGCCACTGGTCTATATTAATTACAGGAAAATTTTAGGAAACTTTTAATTAGCTCGTTTGATAGCAGTTAACGTTTATTTATTAAATTATCAAGT
Organism: Agrochola lota; assembly: GCA_947364205.1. Classification (NCBI taxonomy): domain Eukaryota; kingdom Metazoa; phylum Arthropoda; class Insecta; order Lepidoptera; family Noctuidae; genus Agrochola; species Agrochola lota. The sequence goes on from OX376225.1 coordinate 11,861,831, forward strand.
TGGTAGATCACTCAGGTGGATCGGTAGGTAGTCTGAAATGTCATGTTCTGATAGTTCCCTGATAAGATAAAATCTTTACGAGAATAACTACAACAATTATCAATAAAGTTATAAATTGTCATAATCTCTATGTAGGTAGGTAAGTACCTATGTGCAAAATCTTATCTTTAGACACTTCTAGCGACGTTTTTTTAAAAATTATATCTAAATTCTCTATAAGTTTTCATTACTGAATATTCGCCGATCCATATCTCTATCGATCCTTCCATACTGCCTCAGGGAATTCAAAGTCAACGTCAAATCATTTATTTCAAATAGGCACATAAAAGGCACTTTTGAGCGTTAAAATTAACAAGAAAATAGAATAAATTCTAGTTCATCTTCCAAAAGGTAGTTTCGTATGAAGAATAATATATTATGGAAGAAACTCCACCGTTACTCTTTTAAAATGTTTTAAAATATTTTGCTTAAATTACTTATATCACTATAGGTGAAGACGATGCACCTAGAATAAAATTACTATACCACAATGAGAAATGAAGAAAAATGAAAAATGAAGCAATGAGAGATTAATTATCTATGTGATAAACAGGAATAGAACATAAGATACATTTTATCTCGATATCCCAGGATCGAAACTTACGCTTTCGAAACTGCGGGGCGCAGCTACTAAATTATAAAATAAAATTAGCAACCGATTTGATTTTCTCTAATTTTAATTTAAGAGCTTTAATATTACCAGGCTTTTTATCAACACGCTGTTTATGTCAAGAAAAATACAAAAGTGACGATTACCAAGTATCCTGATAGATTTAATCCGCAAGAATGAGTCACACGACGCAGTGAGCCATAAGCACGACACCCTGTTATGTGTCCCATGAAGCAGGGAACGGGGAAAAAACCTGGTTCCAGGCAGTTACTGAGAATTTTCTAAACGAAAAACTCGTGAACATTTTGTCCGACCCGGGACTCGAACCCAGAACCCCATGCTCAGCAGTCGCATTTGCGACCACAAGAATTAAACACAAGAGAGGCAAGGTGAGAACCATTTTACCGCAAAATCCAACAAGTCAACCAAAGCTACTACATAATTAATGCCACTCGCCAGAATGTTCATTTGTAATACCTACGATAAGCCGTTCCGGTATCATAACAATAGCATAACTACGTATATTATGGGCAGTATACGTGTTCTAATACGTAATTACTCAAGCTAAATTATTAATTGATTCAGAGCTAAATGAAAAGCAATTTAGTGAACACGAAGCTAGTACCTATTCCATTAGGTTTTCATGTTATGCGTGAATGTAGGTTGGAAACGGAAATAATTATTTTCAAATCCTCCTATTATTATACGAGTAAACGAGTATGTATTATAAATGTGAAAGTGAGTTGGTTTGGTTATTTGTTTGTTACGTTTTCACGCTAAAACGGCTGAACAGATTTGGATGAAATTTGGCACATGGGTAGTCCATGACCTGGGCTAGGACATAAGATACTTTTTATCCCAATATTCCCACGGGATCGAGACTTATGCGGGTGAAAATACGTGGCGCAGCTTATATATATATGTATATGTACTCGTATATAAATATATTTATATATATATTACTTTCACATTTATAATTATACATTTATATATAATTATAAATGTAAAAGTTTTTATGTTTCGATGTTTGTTACTCAATCACGCAAAAACGGTTGAACGGATTTAGATGAAAGGAAAATGGGCAAAAATGTATGGAACCTGGTAAAACAACCAATAATAATGACATAAATATGTCGTTGGATAGACCTTTCTACTTGGAACAAAACGGTCTGTGACGCTTGACTGAAATGTTTGTCCGTTCTAAGTAATAAATAGGTACTGATAAGAAGAAAAAATTTAAAACTATATTTCAATGATTATACCAGTTTTATGGGGAGGTTTATGGGATTGGGTTAGGCTGTAGGAACGGGAAGGGGTTAGTAAAATAATAATTAAATGTTTTCACAACAGTATAATGTATAACATTATTTAAGGATTGTCTTTGATAACATCATTGAGTCCTAACCCCGATTGACGTTTGATAGTTGCTCGTAGTATATCACAAGCATAACTTAACTGGGCTGCTGTAAAATAATGAGTAGGTAGTATTGCAAAAATCGGGCAGCTCATCCCAATTATTTCCTTCGAGGTCCTGTCTACCTACTCTGGCATATACAACTTGTATTCACTAAAGATGTAAGCTTTTATTGTCTCTGGTATTCTGTGGTGGGTGTTGTTATCGCTGTTATTAAATATGCAATGTCCAAGAACATTAGGAGTCCTCGTGTCTCAGGAAAATGAAGTTCATGAACATTTTGTACAAAAGCTTCATTAGCTTCTTGCACTTCTGGAATAGCAGTTTATCCAATTGAATTTTCAACATCGATGGTATACACTTCGTGTGTTATCGAATATCATCGGAAAAAAGTGAAAAAAGAGAGTGAGAGTAGGTGAAAAGCA